>HG995299.1:6926887-7536475 GCA_905332915.2 Hecatera dysodea
TTCGTCCGGCCAGGCCAACGCAGGGGCCGGGCCGGCGAAGTCGGCATCTGCAAAGCCGGCAACGGGTAAACCGGGGCCGGCCAAGCAAAAGAAGGGCGGAGTGGCTGCACAGGCGGCGCAGGCTCCAGCGCCGGCAGTGCAGCCCTCATCTTCCGACCCGCCTTCCAACTCCTCTACCGAAGCCGGTTGGCAAGTGGTCGGGGAGAAGAAGAAGGCGGGCAAGGCAGCCAGGGCGGCCAAGAAACGGGCGCGAAAACGGCGGCAAAAGGAGCGACGCGTCGCCGCGATGCTCCGCGCCCCAAAGACCGCAGCTGTAGTATTAACGCTACAGCCAGACGCGGTCAAGAGGGGCGTGTCGTACGGTGACGTGCTCGCCAAGGCGAAGGAGACGGTAGACCTCCGGGAGCTCGGCATAGTCGGGGGCCTCCGGCTGAGGGTAACCATGACTGGTGCCCGTATGCTGGAGATCCCCGGGGAAGCCAGCGGCCCAACCGCAGACGCTCTGGCCGAGAGGCTCAGGGCGTCCCTGAACGCGGAGGATGCCCGAGTGTCCAGGCCCACCAAATGCGCTGATATGCGCATCTTGGGCCTGGACGACTCCGTCACGGAGGAGGAGGTCGTGGCCGCCGTGGTCAGGACGGGAGGGTGCTCTGCCGAGCAAGTCAAGGCAGGCACCATACGTCCTGACTACACGGGCATGCGCACCGTTGTGGTGAGCTGCCCCGTGACGGCGGCCAAGAAGATCACCGAGGGTCGCAGACTGCTGGTGGGCTGGGTGTCGGCGCAAGTGAAGCTGTTGGAGCCCAGGCCTCTGAGGTGTTTCCGCTGCCAAGTGGGGAACCACACGGGGGCGTGTTGCACCTCGGAGGTTGACCGCAGCGGGCTTTGCTTCCGCTGCGGCCAGCCCGGTCACAAGGCTGGCTCCTGCAACGCCGCGCCGCACTGCACTGCATGTGCGGCAGCTGGCAAGCCAGCCGAGCACTGGGCCGGGGGCAAAGCCTGCCCTCCACCCACAAAAGCCGGGGGTAAGAGGCCCTCACCCGCCGTCTCCGTGCCAGCCGCCGCATCCGTCGCCGCCGCTGCCACCGCCGCTGATGTAGCCGCCGCAACAGCGGTGGCTGCTACACCGGAGCCCACTAAGGGTTCCCGGGAGGAGGCCGAAATGGAATGCCAATAACGGCTCCATTACGCCTCCTCCAGGCGAACATCAACCACTGCGCCGCCGCTCAGGACCTGTTGCTCCAGAGCATGGCGCAGTGGTTGATAAATGTCGCTGTGGTCGCTGAGCCGTACTACGTCCAGCCCAGGGATGACTGGGTGAAGGACCTGGACGGCTCAGTGGCACTTATTTCGTCGGCCGCCGCCGGTACCCCGTCCCTCGAGTGTGTTAGGAGAGGACAGGGGTGCGTAGCAGCACGGTTCGGGGAGATTGTAGTAGTGGGAGTCTACTTCTCCCCGAACCGAACTCTCGCCGAGTTCCACAACTCCCTTAGGGAGCTGCGTACCGTCGTCGTCGGGTATCGTCCCCTCCCCGTGCTTGTTCTCGGGGACTTCAATGCCAAGAACTTGGCTTGGGGTTCCCGTTATACCAACGTGCGGGGTAGGATGGTGGAGGACTGGGCTCTGGAGACAGGCCTGGTCGTCCTAAATCGGGGTTCTGTCCCCACGTGTGTGCGGATGCGGGGTGACTCCGTGGTGGACATTTCGTTCGCCAGCCCCGCTCTGTCACCGCGTGTCGTCGACTGGCGCGTTGTGGAGGAGGTGGAGACCTACTCCGATCACCGGTATATCCGGTTCGACGTCTCCGCCCAGACCTCAAGCGCGCCGGTCCGACAGACCCCGAGTGGTCCACGGTGGGCGCTGAAGCAGCTGGACCGGGAGCTTCTCCTGGAAGCCTCGATCGTGCAGGCCTGGGTGTCACCACCGGACAGGCCTGCTGACATCAACGACGAGGCGGAGCGGTTCCGGGAGACCATGTCGGAAATATGTGACGTGGCAATGCCCCGGGTCCAGCCAAGACGCGCCCGCCGTCAGGTGTACTGGTGGTCGCGCGAGCTGACGTCGCTTCGAGAAGCGTGCGTTGCTGCGCGTCACCCGTACACCAGGCATCGCCGGCTCCGCATCCGCCCTCCGGATGCGCAGGCCAGGGAGGCGGAGCTGTACGAGGAGTACAGAGCGGCGAAGACCGCCCTCCAAGCAGGGATCTTGCGGGCCAGGGATCTGGCTCGCAAAGAGCTGCTGGAGTCTCTGGACGGGGACCCGTGGGGAAGACCCTACAAAATGGTGCGGAACAAACTCCGCACCTGGGCCCCCCCGTTGACGCAGAGTCTCCGGCCCCAGCTGGTGGAGGACGTGGTGAGCGTTCTGTTCCCTATGCGAGGGGACCATGCTCCCCCGCCTATGGCTCCGCTACCCGTGGTGCCCGATGCGGACCACACCGACGACGGCAACGACGACGATACTCCGGAGGTGACCGAGGTAGACCTGAGAGCGGCGGTTAACAGGCTGAAGGCCAAAAATACCGCCCCAGGACCCGATGGCTTACCTGGGAAAGCCTGGGTCCTGGCCTCGGAGGCTCTCGGGCCTCGACTACGTGGGCTCCTAAGCGCATGCTTGGAGAGGGGCCAGTTCCCACGTCGCTGGAAGACGGGGAAACTGGTCCTCATCGCGAAGCCAGGGCGCCCTGCGGACTCTCCGTCCGCATACCGGCCCATCGTGCTGCTCGACGAGGTGGGCAAGCTCTTTGAAAGAGTTATTGCAAACCGCCTCGTCAAGCACTTGGTCAGAGTTGGGCCGGATCTGGCGGAGAACCAGTTTGGTTTCCGCGCGGGGCGCTCGACGGTGGACGCCATCATGCGCGTGAGAGCCCTCACGACGGGGGAGGCGATTTCCCGGGGCGGGGTGGTGGTGGCGGTGTCTCTTGACATCGCCAACGCGTTCAACACCCTGCCTTGGAGTTGCATCGGGGAGGCACTCCGGTATCACCGAGTGCCAACCTACCTCTGTCGCGTGGTCGAGGACTACCTGACGGATAGAGCCGTCATCTACCCCGGTCACCGGGGAGAGTGGAATCGGCGAGAGATGTCGTGCGGCGTTCCACAGGGTTCGGTTCTGGGGCCGCTCCTGTGGAACGTCGGTTACGACTGGGTGCTACGCGGCGACCTCCCTTGCGGCGTCAGTGTTGTTTGCTACGCTGACGACACGCTGGTTCTGGCGCAGGGGGGGTCGCACCAGGCGGCGGTCGACCTGATGACACGCGGGGTCGCAGCAGTCGTCGGGAGGATCCGGCAACTGGGTCTCGAGGTGGCCCTACACAAGTCTGAGGCCATGTGTTTTTACGGCCCTCGGAACCGGCCACCATCGGGATCCCAGATAACGGTGGGAGGGGTTTGCATCGGCGTCGGGTCGGCGATGAGCTACTTGGGTCTCGTCCTCGACAGCCGGTGGAACTTCGCGGAGCATTTCCGCCGTTTGGCTCCCAAACTGGGGCGGGCCGGGGCTGCCCTCAAGCGGCTCTTGCCCAACCTAGGGGGACCAAACGCCTCCTGCCGGAGGCTGTACGCGGGGATCGTGCGGTCCATGGCCCTTTACGGGGCCCCGGTGTGGGCGCTGTCGCTGAGGCGACTGCCAGCGCGCCACCTGGTCTCGGCCCAGAGGGTCATGGCCATCCGGCTGATCCGGGGATACCGCACGGTCTCCGGCGAGGCGGCGAACCTCCTTGCCGGATTGCTGCCGTGGGATCTAGAGGCGAGAGCCCTCGCGCACGTCTACGCGTTGCGCGTGGAGGCGCTACGCCGGGGCGAAACTCTGCTGCCGCGGCAGATTGCTGCGCAGCGGACGGAGCTCCGGCGGGATCTCACGGAGGTATGGAGGCAGCGACTGCTGCAACCCAGCGCTGGGTACGCCGCTATTGCGGCGATAAGTCCCCTCTTTGAGGAGTGGTTAGAGAGACGCCACGGCGTCCTCACCTTCCGCCTGACTCAGGTGCTCACCGGACACGGCTGTTTCGGGAGGTACCTGTGTCGGATCCAGCGGGAGGACACGTCCGGGTGTCATCACTGTGTGGATCGCCCGGAGGACACGGTGGAGCACACGGTGGAGGTCTGCCCTGCCTGGGCGGAGCACCGCCGTGTCCTCATCGAGGCGATCGGCGGCGGCGACCTCTCGCGTCCGGCCCTGGTTCAAGCCATGGTCGGGAGCGAGGAGGCATGGGAGGCGGCCGCCTCCTTCTGCGAAGCAGTAATGCTAGCGAAGGAGGAGGCGGAGCGCGTGCGAGAGAGGGAAGCCCCTCTGTCCAGCCGCCGCAACAGGAGAAGACGCCCCGGGCGTCGGGAAACGCAGGGCGATTCCCGGCCACCGTAGGCGCGGGCCTGCGGATGGCGAGCTATGGGTGGCTCGCCGTCCGATAGCAACCAGGCCCGAGTCGACGGCGCGTCGTGTTCCACGCGCGCCTCAAAGAGCCGTCAGCAAAGAAGACGGGGCCCCATAGGGTCAGTGCCTGCTAGGGTTGCGGAATTTGTTCGAAAGAGTCACCGCGGCCCTGGAACGCAAAGGGCACAAGCAGGAACACGGGTGGGTTTTAGTCAGTAAGAGTCTGACACTCCCTTCCGCTCCGCCCAGAGCGGGAGAAGTCATTTGATGATTTCCCATCCAAAAAAAAAAAAAAAAAAAAAAAGGACATGCCGGTTTCCTCACGATGTTTTCCTTCACCGTTTTGAGAGCAGTGGTGATGAAGTTAATTACACAAAGTAATGCGCCTGGCTGGGTTTGAACCCGCGACCTACATTCGTAAGTCGGACCCGTTACCAATCGGCCACCACTGCTGCAGCAGGTACTTTTGCTGCCACATGCAAATATGGAAGGGTGGTCACCAAATGGGAAATAAAACAATTGTGATTATTACTATATTATGATGTAATCATTTATTCATATTTACATTCAAAATAATTGTGATTGTTAAATCTGATATAATTATTCATTAAAATTGTAATCCACATACGTACCTACATGTTATATAATAAGGATGTATCCTGAGTAAAAAATATCTGATTATGTCCTGAAGAAATGTCCTGTCTTACTGACTAAAACCCACCCGAAAGAGTAATTTCAAACAATTTCGCAACCCCGTCAATTATGCTGATATTTTTTTGAGGCTCGTGTGAAACACAACGTCACAAAGATCTGGGCCAGTTCATCTTGTCGTCCGCAGGCCCGTACCTATGATGGCTGGAAATCGCCCTATGGCTCTCGTAGGCCGTGGCGTCTTTTTCTGTTGCGGCGGCTAGGACGTGAAGCGTCCCGCCTCCTCTTTCGCTTGCATGACTGCTTTTAAAACGATTCACCTCCCATGTTCTTTGTAAAAAAATGCCTTAAATAAAACGGCCAGTCACAGAGTCAAAGTCGAGCGCCAAGATTATCTTTCTTTACTTTATTCGGAAAACTTACACTATTTTCAGAAAATGAAAACTGGTGTTTTCACCTTCGGTGCAACTAAGTCGTTAAAATCTTATATGTCATTACCATAAAATCCTAACAAAACACATGCAAAAAAGAGTCCTGAAATGTGACTTTATTGTACCGAAGGTGCGATATGTTAAAGTCAAAGTGATCGTCGCAAATGGCATATTTTGTATACAACATAGTGGTACAATAAAGTTGTTGCCGCCATAAATCGTTAAAACTGTTATGCTATAAAAATGTCCACGAAGAAACGGAAAAATAAACCTCGCCGTTCAGGAAGTAATAAATATTTTCACGTTAACAGATAAACATTTTTATAATATTTTGACACGTTGAATGTTTGAAAATGTTGACCTTTCGGAATCGTTAATCTTCACTACCTAACAAAAATCATGGTGAACATTTTTCAATCGTCAGAAAACTTACTTTTGCCTGAGGAAATAATAATACATAGATTTTATAGAAGTTTTTGAAGAAAATGATTTCAAATTGCTATACAGAAGGTTTCTGAAGTTCGTGGTCATATTTAAGGTTGACGTTCTGTATCTGATAAACATTAAAGAAACAAAAGCAAAAAACATTTTCACACTCAAAAAACATTCATTTCAATTCAAAATAAAGTATTTTACCTAAAATATTTATACTAAAAAAGAAGGTGCTTTGTTTCCCTATTGTTTTCTGAGAATGTTGTTCCCGTTGAGAGTTATTTCAAACAAAATGGATTATTTGAAAAGAAAGAGAATGAACAGAATATTTTGCAGGTCAAGTGAGAAAAAATATTCCCCGAGATTTTAATCCATTTGGCAAGCGCAGTGGATAATAATTTCTTATCTTGAAAATTGCAGTACGGTTAATATATATTTCAACTAACTTATATATTTACGTCATGAGAATTGCATTATAATTATTATTATCTTCTATTATATAAACAAAGCGTCGAGTAAATTAAGAAAAATAAAAAAGTAATTGATACTAACTACACTGAGAATCAGCACATTGCGAAAAATCTCCGGAGTAATACGTCTGTCTGATTACAATAACCTAGCTTCTGTCAGTGGGTGCGCCTTCATTAAAAACGGAAACTCTTCCAAAAGATCGCACCCCTGAGTAAAATATATAACTTATGTATTTTGCTCAAATGTCTACTAATCTAAGGATAAAATTGGTTTAGAGTTTAGGTATTAAAACGTAATAAACAGAGTTCATTTTGTATATATTTCACCGGATAAATGTAAAATGCGTAAGATTATGAAATATCTTGAGAGATTGTAAACTGTTGGTAAACTGACAACTGAAAATTTCGAATACTTTTTTATGCAGCAGAGTTTAGTTGTGTCTAAGTCATTCCGAGAAATTGTAAACTGATATAAACTAACGACATGTTGGCGCACAATCAGTGTATGGTTCTACAATTTATCGGATTTTTGGCCTAGCCAAGTATAGGTTCTGTTCGAATGACGGGAGCTAGAGTAAGTGACCGAAGCGAGAGAATTAAGTAAGCGAGCGAAGCGAGAGAACTTACCTCCAAATATTCAGTTGACAATACATCGAGAGTTTACAATCTCTCACGATATTTCATAATCTTACGGAGTGTGCCATTTTTCGGTGACATATATATTTTAAGTATGGATTTAAAACATTTTATTAATTTGTATTCCATAATACACTTAACAAATCCTCGAAAATCAATCTCTGAAACATTTGAATCCATCCCTGGCTAACAAATTGCTGTAGGCGTAAATGTCACGCGCCAGACCCAATTTATCCATCGCTAAATAATTGATACTGCTCCGCTAACGGTATCGCATTGTTTTTCTCAAAATACATTGTTTTTCTTTCAGGGCCAGTAGTAGGATATTGTTTTCTGAATTGGTAAACAGGGTTGATTAGCATTCTGTGTAATTTTGTTCGTGATTAATTCTTTCATACTGCTCTGGAAAATCCCGAGCATTGTGATCTTGATGTGCTTCACTGGAAATGTATTGAATCCCTACTGAGTTAGCAATAACTGTATCCGTGCTTGAATAGGAATTAATTCGTACATACTTTTAACCTGTGTGATAGTCTACGACTGTTTGATAAAGCTTATCCTATTTTAACCCCTGAAAAAAAAGGGGTCTTATAAGTCTGATGTGTGTTTTTGTGTTTGTGTGTCTCTCTTTGGCAGCGTAGCGCCTAATCGGATTAAACGATTTTGATTTAGTTTATTTTTATGAGAAAGGTAACCAATCGAGAATGTTCTTAGCTATGATTCAAGAAAATCAGTTCAGGCTTGTGAAAATCATTTTCTCGTTAACTCTCTTCTAGTTAAAGAAGGGATGTGAACAACTTCCATAGGTCTGATCGAAGGGAAATTTGCCTTTCTGTCACTTAAACTTGTTTTAGCTTGTCTGTAAGAACATCGTCACCTTGCACTGATGCTGTGGCATGATCTGGAATCTGAAAGACAAACCCTTTTTTTGGATGGGAAATCATCAAATGACTTCTCCCGCTCTGGGCGGAGCGGAAGAGAGCGTCAGACTCTTAATGACTAAAACCCACCCGTTTTCCTTCTTGTGCCCTTTTCGTTCCAGGGCCGCGGTGACTCTTTCGAACAAATTCCGCAACCCTAGCAGGATCTGAAAGATACGACCCTGGTCCCTTATAAAATCTCCTTTTTTTTTTTTTTTTTTCTGGATGGGAAATCATCAAATGACCCCTCCCGCCCTGGGTGGAGCGGTAGGGAGTGTCAGACTTTTACTGACTAAAACCCACCCGTGATCCTTCTTGTGCCCTATGCGTTCCAGGGCCGCGGTAACTCTTTCGAACAAATTCCGCAACCCTAGCAGGCACCGACCCTATGGGGCCTCGTCCTCGGTGCTGACGGCTCCTTGTGACGCGCGTGGAACACAACGCGTCGTCGACTCAACCTGGTATCGGACGGCGAGCCACCCACGCTCACCGTCCCCAGGCATCAGCCACTGCGCGATAGCACAGCGGCCGACTTGTCTCTGGAGGGGGCCGAAATGGGACCATTACT
Source organism: Hecatera dysodea (assembly GCA_905332915.2). Classification (NCBI taxonomy): domain Eukaryota; kingdom Metazoa; phylum Arthropoda; class Insecta; order Lepidoptera; family Noctuidae; genus Hecatera; species Hecatera dysodea. Next base: position 6,935,367 of record HG995299.1, read on the forward strand.
GGCACTCCATCTCAGCACCCTCCCGAGTGTTGGGAGTCGCAGCACCCGCAGCAGAAGCGGCAGCACCCGCAGCAGAAGCGGCAGTGGCGGCGACAGAAGCCGCGGCGGCGGCAGAGGCGGCGGTGGCGGCGGACCTCTTGCCCCTGGTCGGGGCGGATGGCGCGCAGGCCCTTCCCCCAGCCCAGTGCTCGGCCGGCTTGCCAACAGCCGCACATGCACTGCAGTGCGGCGTGGCCTCGCAAGAGCCGGCCTTATGACCGGGCTGACCACAGCGGAAACAGATTCCGCTGCGGTCAACCTCCGAGGGGCACATAGCTCCCGTGTGGTTGCCCACATGGCAGCGGTAGCACCTCAGAGGTCTGGGTTCCAGCAGTTTTACCCGCGCAGACACCCATCCCACCAAGAGCCTTCGGCCCTCCGACACAGTTCTGGCCGCCGTCACGGGGCAGCTCACCACACGGGTTTGCATGCCCGTGTTGTCAGGCCGGAGGGTGCCCGCCTTGACGAGCTCGGCAGAGCACCCCCCAGTCCTGGCGACAGCGGCCACAACTTCCTCCTCCGTCACGGAGTCATCCAGGCCCACTATGCGCATGTCGATGCGCTTAGTCGGCCTGGACACCCGGACCTCGTCCGCGGGTAAGACCGCCCTCAGCCTTTCGGCCAGGGCGTCCGCGAAGCCTTAGCCGCTCCTCCAGCCTTCCTCCTACCCCTCTTCGCCGGGGCCGCCTTGGTCGTCGCCGGCGTCGCAGTCGCCGGCGTCACAGGCGCTGGCGCTGGCGCCGGCGCGGCTCCGCCCTTGGCCTTCGCCTTCGCCTGGCCAGACGTTCCCGGGCCGGCAGCCACGGCGGCCGCGTACGAAGCCGCCTTTTGCTGTCCCGGGGGCCCCCGCGTCGCCGCCAACGGGGGACGCCGGACCATGTCCTCCAGTACGGAGACCTGCCTCCGGAAGGGAGCCAGCTCCTGCCGCACCAGGTCCCGTACCTGGCTCACACTTGGCCTCCCTCCGGCGCTGCCGGACTCAGTCCCCCTCGCGGCTCCACAGAGGCCGCTCTGGCCATCCCCGCCAGGTCCCTCCGGAGCGACTCATTCTCCCGAACAAGTCGCTCCGTAAGAAGTGCGAGGCGGGCGACCTCCGCCCGCAACTCCGACGCCTCCTTTGAGGCAGGTCCACCAGCGTTGGCTGCCGCTGCCGCCAGTATGGAGGCTTTGGCCGCGCCGATGGCCTCCCGCTTTGAGGACTGCTTCCTCTTGAAGGCTACAGCGCGGATCGCGGCCTCCACGACCTCCGCGAACTGGGCCTTCTGCTCCTCAAAAGTGGGAGGCACCTCTCCCGGGGCCTCCGAGTCGTCGGAGTCGAGAGGAGGCGGAAGAGCAGAGGGAGCCCTACGACCGCTCCCTCCAGGGCAACGCCCCTCCTCCACCAACCTCCCGGCCCGACGCTCCACCTCCCGGGTAGAGGGAGCCAGCCCCCTCCCTGCCTCACTGCCCCTGCCCCGCCTAGCGGTGGGGATTTTGCGGGCGGAGGCGAACTCGCCCTCGGAGGACGACTCTTTGTCGTCCTCCCGTCTGGGCCGCTTGCGGAAGAACTTTACGTTCTCCGCAGCAGCCCCCCCTCCTTCGTCTCCAGAGCCCGCCGAGCTGACCGTTACTAGGTCTGGCGCGGAGCCGGAATCCGACTCCGCACCACCCCGGCGCTCAGGCAAACCCTCCTCTACACAACCGTACGCCATCAGCTCCTTAAAGGAAGTGGACTCGGATGACGACGATTGGGAGCCTCCTCGGCTCGTGTTGCCACTGGCAAGCGGAAGGCGTTTGGTGCCCACCCCAGAGTACGGAGGGCAGCCCGCCGAAGCGGGGTGGGATTCCCCGACCGCTGAGCAGTCGGGACCCACCTGGGGACTCATTTTGCATTCGCCTTTTTTCATTTTTTGTGCCTTTTAAGGGTGCGGTCCCTGTTTGCTCCGCCCTTTCTCAGGGCCCTCTCTCCTCACCTCACCTCTCCACCTGCTCGCTGCTCTCACAGTCACGTCTGATGATCAGACGCGTACCAAAGAGCAGCGAGCAAGCGTGTGTCTCTCTTGGTCTGATCCCTCACTTGCGACCTTCCGGCATGAGTGGCTCTACCGGGAAAGCTCGCAAGATCATTGAGTCGCTCAAGCCCCACCACGACGACAACGTAGAGACACATTCGGTGGGGTTAAAAAATCTCCTGCAATCTATAAAAATAAACAAAAATAAGAAATCTAATCAGTGTAGTTAATAAAATCCTTTTTTATGGCGAAATTATCAATTGGCTTCTTCCGCTCTGGGCGGAGCGGGAGGGAGTGACAGACTCTTACTGACTAATCCCATCCGTGTTCCTTCTGACCGCGGTAACTCTTTCGCACAAATTCCGCAATTCGAAAACGATAGAATATCTCAAGGGATTAGCCAAGCACGCAGGAAATATTATAGTGCACCAAAAAATAAAAAATTGAAACAATTTATTTCAACATGCGTTCATAATTACTTACATGAGAGTAACGCTCAATCTTTTTGAGGTAAGATTATATGCGCTACCGGTTTGGGTTTATATGTTACTCGCTCACAGGTATTTGGCCGTTAGTAGACTAGACACACGCAGACCCTTCCCCCATTCTTTACTTTTCAGTGGTTAAAAAGACTGAAGAAGCACGCTCTATTCTTTTACTCTTACTGTCTAACGGTAAGGCAATCCGATAATACCGGGAAGCGATAACAATCAGGACCGACGGCGTTCGGTATCTTCCGAGGTGCCACCAAGTTCTAAAACCTTGGCTGCTATTGAGAAATGCCTTATGAGTAAAACTAATACAATTTTTTTTACCCGAGCTGGGAATTCAAACCAGGAACCCACGCCCAGAAGTCACGCTTGCGATCACGAGACCAAATAGCAGTTAAAGTGTAGTTTAATCTACACTTAATAATATAAAGGTGAAGGGTTTGTTTGTTTGCTTGCTTGGACGCGCTTATATCAAGAACTTCTAGTGCGATTTTAAAAATTATTTTAGTGTTAGATAGCCCATTTATCGAGAAAGGCTATATATAGGCTATGTATGTGTATATCATCACACCAAAACCAATAGGAGCGGATCATCAAAAATCAGCTAAATGTGACACAAACGAAGTTGCGCAGGTCAGCTAGTAATATACATATAAAACTCTTAAACATGATTTTACACTTTATTGTGAAAATTTATAATAAAGTAGTAAGTTTTCACTCATTTCAAGATGGAGACAGAGTAACACAAGAATGAGCTGAAAGAGCAATGTCATAATTACTTGTTCCCGGCTATAAATTGTTAGAACTTCTTGCTGAAACATTAATCACGCTTTACAAGTTCTAGAACTAACCATAGAGGCACTAAAAATAGGAGAGCCATTAATTAATAAAATTAAGCTGACTAAAATATTTACAGGTACAGTATTTTCTAACTAAATAAAGTCAGAAAGAAAGGCCTTTGCCCAGCCGTGGGACTGATCAGAATTTATTCATAAATAAATAAAAAGGTCTTTAAACATGAGGCACACATAAATCACGACAAAGAACTAAAAATAACGATTTCTACAAACAATTACAACAGTTTTTATTACAATAGTGTAATGTAATATACCTTGGGGTACTAAAGCGCAGTTGAAATAAAAGCTAAAATATCTCCATGGTTCAAAGGTGCTCCATGCGCGTAGGTATAGCCTATTCTGAATAGTCAATGAAATCTACACTCGCGAGCAATAAACTGGAATCATTCATGGCGCATTACTAAACTCATTTTTTTGCAATGTCTATGCAATGGGTAAAAACTCCCACAGGGTTCTATCAAGAAACTCATCGGTCACTGAAAACCGTTTACAGGCAGTCATTAGTAAAACAAAAAATTAACGCCAAATAATAAATTGTAAATAAAAAATATCTTTTCATGTACTTCCTATTCATGAAAACGTCAACAAAAGCGACCTATTGCAATCATTCCTAATTCAGGAAGTTTTTTTTTTTAAGATATCATTTTAAAGCTAACAAAATCACCTTCAAATGATATACCAAATTCCATATTTCATAGCACGGGAATTGTACAAAATTGTTTTGAGCAATGCGCGATGAAGTGATTCCAGTTTAATGTTCGCGAGTGTAGAAAACTGGGTACAAGTAGGCCTACCCGCCTACATACAAAAATAGAACAGAAACAATTTCACATTCCTATGCGAAAGTACGTAAAAACCTGGCGCTCAAAGCACCTCTTCGCCATCTATACGGCCAGCAACAAAAACATAAAATCTTATTGTACTCATGTCCGTCCTTCCTATTAAATATTACTATGGCATTGGCAGCGTGGCCCGGCCGTCTCCAGCCTGTCACTAGCATGCTGACGTTACATGCCTTGAATAAAACATAACGGGGTTAACGAATGCAGAATAGTTGGCGTTTTATAAACTGGAAAGTTTACCCTTGTGATATTCTTTTGATTTCTCTGTGAACACTTTTTTCTTTAACATAAGTTCGTGAACAGTAAATGTTGGTTTTATTCTAAGAATATCAGCTGGTATTCTGGTATTACTTAGCTTCTGCCTACCGCCATCGGGAAAAGGTTTGATTTTATGTTGGTATGTTCCATGCACTAAATTATTCTAAAGCGCACTGGATTGTCGTGTAACTTTCAGGAAACAGCTTGACAGCAGCCGTGTTGCACAATTAAGCATTTATGGTTTCTTTTTAATAGCCCATACTGTCTCACTGCAAGCATAGGACTCCCCCAAGTCCTTCCAAGAACTCTTTTCCCGTGCCAGTATGTATCAACCTTCACAGTACGCGTCCGGGTTGTCTCGCCATCTCTTTCTGGGCCGGACTCAGCCGCGCGTCTATCTTCAGGCTTTACGCCCAACGAACGGTCACAGTTTTTGTGGCTAGCGTGACCCGCCCAATAAATGAAATAAAATTTTGTAAATAAACCTCCAATCCACATGTCACATGTCTTCGAATTTTTGGTTCTAGGACATGTCGGTTTCCTCACGATGTTAAATCTAATACTCATGATATAATCTATGTACCTACTAATCATCATTTTTATCCGAGAGACGTCCACTGCTAGATAAGTGTAGTCACAGCGTGCAGCACCCGGTTCTATGCATCTCGCATCCAGCATATTTCCATGGCTTCCGCCGGTCAATGGATCAACCTGTGAGAAGCCTTACAACGATGCGTCTTTCGATACGCAGTCTACACATCAACTTATTCAGAAACGATTCATAACAGGGATATTTCATACCTATAATGTACACTAGGACCCAGAGGTTAAAATTAGGAAAGAACGAGTAACACCAAATTACACTGATATCGACTCGCAGTAAGCGTGTCTTTTCCCTGCGGCGGCCGGTCGGCCCATGGCCCCCGGCCCCGTGACGCTGCGCGTGCGCTACTCGAGACGACAGAGTTGTTGTCTATACACTACAATACCTACCTACACAAAATACATTTCATTGAACGAAATTTATGACCTGAAACCCTTCAAAAGAGCGGTTAGGAAATAAACACCATTCAATTGATTCTTCCCATTTAACCTCTAGAGAACGCTTAAAGCTATCCAGTAAATGCGAAGGCAAACACGAAGAGTTGTGTTTATAAACTTGCACAAATACTCAAGCGTACCTACATATTTTTCTCACACAAAGTTTATTGTTGGTCGACGTGCTTTCAAACAGAAGTTACGGTTATCCTATAAAATAGTTCGCAACGACCAACATGTTTATAGTAGAAAATGCAGTTATCTCTGGAAAAGTGGAATATGCTGTCTTTTCAAGATAAACTGCATTTATCTATGTAGGTAAGCATGATGTCTAGACCAGATTGTAATGCATTCAGAGTTTCAGGTGTGCTAGAAATATCTTTAAATGCTAGTTTTGAAGAAACTATTTTAGTTCAAGAAGAGTATTTTCTCATATCGCAATGAAATAGTCAAATAGAGTCAAATACAAAAGGTAGGAAAATCATTTTGAATACTATCTCAAAATGTAGGTATCTTTAGAAACCTTTATTTTTAACATTCATAAACATAATAAATGATACATAAACAAAATAACCCAAATACATTTCAAAAATCTCATTTGACAATTTAATCTCAACCCACGAACAAACTGCTGGTTACACAAATACACACGCAAATCTCTCAAAAAACCCCACATCGACCCACTTATTCAATTGAAGTCAAAGAAATCCGTTGAAAACCCAGTCTATTACACCATATTTCAACCCTTAACGGATAATCTCTATATAACATTATTCACAATTCTCCATTTATAAGCGTTCATACTAAAATATATTTCAGTCTGAAAACGGTAGTCCACGAAAGGGGACCGTCATTATTTTGCGGTGTAATAAAAATGCCATCGGGGGATGCTCGATATTTTTTATAATGCCGTATAGCGGTGACCTTGTTCTACCTGAGGCAGGAGTACATATATGTCACAGAGTCCAAGGTCCCACTGTTAAAGTTTGACGAGAAAACAAAGCGTCTGTCGATGTATTGCAACTCCAAAATGTATGCACAATTGCACATACCCACATCATTTATGAAACTTTAGGTATCTATTTTTACAATCAATTTATAAGTAGTGATACACCACAGTAACAGTGAAGTAAATTCAACACTTTTTTGGCTGGTAAGAACGGCGTTTGTCAATCATAGCTGTACAATGTTAATTTATTTGTACCTAAAACTGTGAAAACGCGATACATGTCATCTGTAAGTTGCGTTGTAGTCTAGATTTTTTATGCCTTAGGTGTGTTGGCGTGACTTGGTATGGTTATATGGTGCCTTTAATTGAAATATATCTGTGATAACGACTGTTACAATGTCTAAAATGTATGGGATTAAGTGTTACCGGTATGTCAGGTACCGAGCTTAGTATGTTACTTTAGCCTTTTCTAGGTACCCTGTAGTCTACAAGGCACCTAGAATCGCAGTATATTTTTTTGCAGTTTAGACTCTGTTAAATATCTAGTCTGTGTTTGCGGTTCGTGACTTTGTAGTGAAGGGAAAACTGGAGGATGGAATAATATATATTGTTGGAGGTTGGCTGTATACTGTGTATTTGCCAGACTAGCTAGCTTTGAACTATCTTTAGATTGTCGTGGAAATTCGTTATTGGTACGTAGATTACTAAATGTGTTTTTTAGAACTTATTTGCGTTCGGTTTGAAAGAAGTTATTAACAACAACTTGGTGGTCTTTTATTACTAGACCAATGATTTAAAGAGCTAAATATGGTGCTGTAGAAAGAGAAAGAACTTTACAAAATATTTTTAACGATGTTTCTTGAATATGCCCAAGCTGATTTTTCCTGAATATATGCCCAATAGTGGATGGATTTCTGCAGAAATTAGTTTATACTCTACTAACACGTGCGTTTTTGTTGTTGCAGGTAAACGGTGATGAAGATGCTGAAAATGTAAGACAGCAAAATAATGATTAATTTCGCATAAATGCTATTTTGATCCGTTGATTGTCAGACAAAGATGATCCATTGTCTGCCCTTTAATACGTACTCCATGACACGAATGTGACCTCATTTTACTCGAATAACGTAGTTTAAACTCAACACACAAGATATTCAATTTCATTAGAAGTCGTTTGTGAACTAAATGGGTGTTGGTATTAAAATACTTATATTTTCTAGATAAAAACCTTTTTTTTATCAGGGATTGAATTCTAGACTCCATTTTCAAATGCTATACAGCGTTCATGCGTGTTATTTAATTTTTAATACTTTGAATTGAGAACCTCCTCCTTTTTTTGGAATAGGGTTAAAAAACTCTTGCTCTCTGCACAAAAATCGCCAATATGTTTACCTAACTAAACGTTTACTTTTACAACGTCTAAAATTTCCGTCATAAACTTGTAAACAAGAACAATGAATGCTAATTTTGTAACATAAAACAACTTTGTACATCGCTCGTCAAAGAACATCCTGGATTGGAGAAGTTTGGATAGAAACCTATTCACTGAGTTATATGTGGGGCCAAATATTACTCAATGAATAAGTTTTCAACGTTTTCTTCAAACTTGTGATTTTAAAGCTGAAGTTTGTCTTAAAAGTTTTTGAGATAACGAGGAAGCTAATTTGCGAGATGATCAGTAGGTACAGAGAATAGGCAAAATTGTATTAATTTAATGAAATTAAAGTAGTAGCTTGAAAACAGGTACTGGATATTTTTTCGGGATAATAAAGATACATACATTGACTTTCCATCAATGAATTTACTTCCACAGATTAAATTTTACAAATTTTTAAACATACAATCCATTAAACTCTTAGTATGATGTATTATCTACATTTAAACCAATTTTATAAAGAGTATTTGTAACGAATAAACTCAAAAACTACTGACCCGATTTCGAAAATTCTTTCAACATTAGAATGCTACATTATCCCTGAGTAAATAAATGTCCACCCATGCGAATACGGGACAGGCCGTTAGTTTTAGATAAACTGAATAATTAAACGGTAGCACAATGCCAAGAACACGAAAATATTTCCAGAAATAATGACGATGAGAAAATGCGAAAAACAATTTTCTCGAAAATTTTAAAAGGAATCGGCTGATATCGTGCTATCTTATTCTTATCTGAAATAACAGGTATGTATTTATATCGTTACAAAACATGAAATACCTTCCTAAGGCGTGACTAGTATAAAGGTACTGGGTTACAAGTTTCAGGTCACACAGCACTTACTTTTCAAATGTTTTGTTAGATTGCTCCATTGAGAGCTGTAACAAAGACTTTACGGAATAAACAGGCTTCTTTATTTTGCATACTGGCAACCTTTATATCGTAGAAAACATTGTTACTGTTACAGAGCTTCTTCTTAGGTACTAACTTATTTTTAGAACTCCGTACGACCGAATAAAAGAACGGAACCGGTCGGCAAGGCCATCAATCTAACCGATGACCTTCCAACGCTGCGTCTCGTGGTACTCGTTTGCCACATCTGCAGCCCTACCATGACGTCTTAAATCCATCATGCTTCCTGTGTCAGAGAGAGACGGAGATATACAAGACGAATTGCACTATCCCTTTTTCACACTGAATCATGATAGCATTGGCACTTCGTAGTACGGCCACAGAACCTTTCGGTCCCACCAACTATCTGTTCTACGAGCAACGTGCCCTAAGTTCCTGACAAGAAAGTCATGGCAAAACAAATAATGAAACAGACAACGATATTTTTCTAAATAAAACTGCAAAATAAATTGTGTCAGAATGAGAAAAAGCCGCAATGCTTAAATAAAACGTAAGACCATGGCTGTTGTCAAGAAAATGGCGGCTTTAAGCTGGTACCAGTAAATCCTTGTATAAAAGTAGGTGTTAAGCCGGGAACTGGACGAAAAATCTTATGGGGTTTGGGGTAAAATGTGGGAATTATTGCTCATACTGACTAGGTGAGAGGAATTTTTGCTCCCATTTTTATGTTTTGGTCCGATTTTTGAGGTGAGGTAAGCGGATTAATATTGAAAGCGTTGAAATATTGTATAGGAAGGATGGTTAGCACTTTTGTGTGAGTATTTTATGTCGAGGTTCATGTTTTTTTTTTGTGTATTTGAGGTTTAACTGTTTGTTAGTTTTTAGTAGAGAAAGCCTTATGGATTTAGTCGACCAATTTTTAATCTGGCTAAAAGTCGAAAATGTATGCGTTTGGCATTTATTACTATGTTTTCACGCGGTTAATCTATTTTGGCATTTCTACAATCGCGATCGCTAACAAAATTTCTGAACGACAAGAGCCTCAGAGCACCATGTATACAAAATTGTTAACAGTATAGTAATAAGGGCATAACAATACTGCCTCGGTTTATTTACACAACACTGCACGGTCATAGGATAAAATCAATTTTCTAAATAGGTCCACAGTCTACTAAACTCTATACAGGACGTGGGTGCGTCATTGTTAGTAAATGTTGTCGTTGTTATGACTGGGCTACCCTAATCATGATGGTCGGTTTAGGAAACAACCCGTTTCTACCGTATTACAACGTTTACACGTCGTTTGGATACGGCGTCTTTTGGGCAGGTTTTGTTGGAGAAAAAATACAACCAACTTCAAGTTTAATTTCTAAAGTCGGTGTTTTAGGTTGTTTCTTCGTTTTTTGACACCAAAAGCGATGAAATGGTTTATAACTTAAATTTCGGAAAGTTAATGATATTTTGTAACTTTTGTAGTACTTTTTAAACAATAAACAGCTATATAATTCCAGCAATCCTTCCGTATTATTCAATTATTCCGCAGCCTATCTCCGAATTTCTTCATCAGATCTTGACCAAATTGTAATGAAACAAAAAAAAAAAAACTAAATTGTTTGACAAGTTAGGTACGAAAATGTCGCTGAACAAATATATTAAAAAGTGGTAAAAATAATTGAATAAATGTGGGACAAAACCACAGAATGAACGAATAATAAATCTGCTACGTTAACCCTTTTCTATCGTACCTGTAGCACACAAATCAAATATAACTCAATATATCCCGGAAATGTATTACTCTAGCTACCCATTACCAATTTATCACCGATTCCTAGAAAAAAACAACCATCGTAACACAAATTAAACGAGACTTAAAAATTCGTCGAAAATTCATTCAACAAATCACAGAAATCATAATTAATTTTGTAGCTTTTCATTTGCAACATTAATTTTATTCTATAATCGTTAATAACTAATGCTCCTAAGAAGCATTCAGGAAGTTCAATTGAATTTCTAAAACATCTTAAAAACTTGCATTCACTTGGATAGGAAATCAAATACTTACAGTTTCTATCATGTTACCTCCATATTAGTTTTATAATTGCAGCTGCACGCCTGCTAGATATAAATCTTCACTTGCCGTGAGAGGCGATATTCGCACAAGGGTGGAAAATTAATGGAGTTAACTGCGGTTGCGGCTGTAGTAATTACAAAGTATAACGTATTTGAAGTATCAATATCATATTGTTTGTAATTTTATTTGCAGTTAGTGCACATTTCATGTTATATTTTATCAAATATCAGATATATTTCCATCTCATTTAAAAAATGATGTGTTTCGTTCAACATACAGAACAGTGTCACAATTGTGCCGTTTCAAAACGTCACTACATTCGAGCAACAAACGTGAAGTGACGGCAAATTGGATGCGAAATATCCGTTTTTCGCAATCCGATTAATGTATTCAGGTTCGATGCCCAACGCGGTTATATTCAAAGCTTCCGATTTATTGATATATCGAGTAGCAGTCTTAATTAAGGTGTAGTCGAAATTCAGGAATATGACTTCTGACGGACAATATTCAAGACTCAATTTGGTATTCTATGCATTAACATGCAGAATGGATTGAGTGTTCCATATATCATGACGTGAAGTGTGCGAGTTCAGTTGAAAATGGGCGTCACGCATTAGTTATCTGGTATATATTATGTAGAACTGTCTCTATTAGATGCAGCTACAAGGCACACTATTTTGGTAATGTTTTTTTTTAAACAGACTGATTTTATTGTTTAACCCCCAAAAAAGAGGGATAGAAGTTTGACGTGTGTTTCTGTCTGTGGCATCGTAGCAAAAAACGAATGACATGATATTGATTTAGTTAGTAGGGTTCCGTACCCAAAGAGTAACAAGTTTGGTATTCTGTGTTGTCTGGTGTGTGTTGTGATTTTTATATGTGTGTTTAATATTGCACCAGCCTTTGATGTCCAGTATGCAAAACTTTAACTTATAAATTGTTTAAAAGGAGCAACGCTTGATATATTGTTCACGGTGCCTCTTGTATTCACAAGAAGAGGTGAAGTATGATTTCAGAGTCAAGTACACTTCAGCAGAGTACTTGACATATCTCAAGTTCTCGCCGGTTTGTAGAAAAAAAATTATCGAATGCTGTCATACCGTTCTAGTCTAGAATGCTTAAAGCTCCGCCTACACCAGTGTTGTTTATAAGAAAATCCAATTCCCCTTAATGTATCATAGTTTCATTGATAATTCTTTTGACATCATCTTTAGAAATAACTGCACGCACTAAAAGATTGGCACAGTTATTTGCGAAATTGTCGAGTTTCTCCTTTTTTCTTCCAACTATAGTGACTTTAACACCCTCTTCAGTACACTTGCTGGTGGTGGCGGCAACAATACCAGAGCTGCCACCAGGCACGGTCACTACTTTGTCTTGGAAACTCATATTTATGCAGTACCAATTACAGTTACAATACAGTGCTTTTTTCATTTATATAAGCCCGTTCTTCATACAACTCATAAAGCCGTTATATGTTCTTATAAATACCAATAGTGGCCCAGTCATTGAAAGAAGTATTATTATTAACAGAAATAGTCTTACGAATGAATATAGTTTCAATTTATGTTTTTTAAACATCACTTTTTGTCAACACATTATAAACCAAGTCATTTTTGCTGTCAACTCGTCACTTATGATTTTTGTTTCACGAATGAAACTCGATAAAATCGCAAAACAATGTGGAAATCCTGTAGTGGTAACGGCTGACGTTTTTAAAGATGAAGACATCAAAAGAATTGTCAACGATACTGGAAAATAATTTGGAAAACTGGATATTCTGATTAACAATGGAATATTCTTAAAAAGGAGTTTAATTGGCGCTCTGACCCCGAATCAACTGCTGAATCTTAAATCTAAGTAAACGTATGGCTTGGTTGTTAAACGGTCTTAAATGTTTGAGAAAGCCGCAGTCAACCCGCTAGTTTTATTTTTCGTGTTGTGAATTTTCCTTAGTTTAAATTTGAAACGTGCGTCTGAGTATCACAGAATATATTGTGACGAAAAGTCCGTACACATGACAACCAACATGCTAGTTACTGAGCCCAACGATCAAGGGGGGTTCACATAGAGGTTGAAGAGTCCAGGAAAGGTAAATCCTGTCTTACCCCGTACTCCAACCTATAAGGTTCGATACTACACACGCCCTTCTGACGCCTTTACCAATAGGTATTTAAAATGTTCAATAGTTCTGGGGGTTACCCGATACTCTCCAGATTCTCCCACAGGATGTTATATGACACCAGATGGAAGGATCCAAGAAACACACATATTATAGCCAGCTTCACTGAACAGTTTGAGGTGAAACCCAAATTGATAGTCGTGTGGTGACATATATTTATCTAGCGGATTATTAAGCAGTTTTGCCACAGTTGTTGCAAGTGAAATAGGCTTTCAGTTATTTATAATGGCAAAATAACACCAGTCTTGTTCTTAACTAGGCAGACACTACTACTTTCATAAGATCGGCAGGTAGGCAAGAATAGTTCACGCATAGAGAATAAAACAGTGCCAGCACTCTCGATATATACGGACCTGCTGCGAGCTGCAAGGTGCTGAATGCTAAGCCTATCGTAGCCGGGATTATACTTTAGACTTCATTTATTTGAATGAAAACTTCCTGTTTGAATCTGCATTTTATCAGGCAAACAGAAGTTTCATATTACGTATCGTACAATTTGCCCTATACTTATAAAAAAGTATCCGGATTATTTTTTGATTATTAGAAATATATAACGTTAAAAAAATAGTTAAGTAATATATACACAGCAAGAAAGATGAGTTATGTAAACGGCGTATGTTCAAATAGTAAATTCCACATGCGATCCCAGCAAATTTCTTCGATTCCACACTTCTTTTTCACTTAAATTTCACATAAAATATTATACGGCGCGGCGTCACGCTTAATAACGTAACTTTAATAATATACAAACAGTCATACAATTTTTCCGACTGTCCCTCGAAACCTCGCTGAGGCCTTATTTGAGATTCTCGTAATTTTACTTTTCTACAGACACCAGCTGCACGATACAGCTATGCCCCAGTGAAAGTAAAAAATAGCCCACATGAACGTTTTACAAGAAGTAAGTATTATAATATGTCCGAATGCACTATGAAACTCGAATTATATTGAAGTATGGGTGACTGAAAAGTAAACTGTAACGATGTCGTTGCGTTTTCAGTCACGTGGACTTTAAACCTCCACGATGGCTGAAAACTCCTTACTTTTATTAATGAAAAGAAAATGTCTATTTTCAAAAATATTTTAGATTTCGTTTTTTTTTATTGACTGCTCAGATTTTTCCATTCAGTCCTATCAAATTGCTCAACCAGAGCAGTCAATAATATTTTCAATAGTTATTACCAGTTTCAATAGTAACATGTAACAAGTTTTAGAAACCCGGGTTTCTTTCCTTATCTAATTTTAAAATAAATAAACAAGTCACAAACAAATCAAGTTTATTATTACATACAATAATACCATCCTACACACTGGGACGAGTTGGGAGGTGGAAAGCCTCACATAATGTGACCCCCCGTCACATTGGCTCTCCGACGACCAATCCCGTCACATTGGCTCTCCGGCGGGGAATCGAACCCCGGTCTCCCGCGTGACAGACGGGGATACTTACCACTATACTACCGAAGAAGATATAGAAGAATTAAAGAAATGTTTAGACATACTAGATATTAATTTATCATCCTATCCCACAAGAAAAGCTAAGATTGTACCCTATATTACCCACATACGTAATCGTTTGTCATTAATTGAAATAGACACGGAAAGTACAACAGAAGTAATCCAAAATTATAAATCCCTTTGGGAACAATTAAAATTACATGAGCAACGTTACCAAATTTTAGAACCGTCACCATCCACATCAACTTACCATTCATCAGTATCTGTACAGGAGACCATGGTCCCCAATACATTTTTCGATACCCTTACCCAAACTTTAAATAACATTTCATATAACCGACCCAACTTAGAAATTAAAAAATTTTCTTTCTCCGGCGATAGTTGTCCTAGGGAATTCCTCCTTAGAATAGAAGAATTTGCTACTTCTAGAAACATGAACCATAATACCCTATATAATCACATTTACGACATACTCTCGGGAATAGCTTTAGATTGGTATAGAGCCAATAAAGATTCCATCGGGAATTGGGAAATATTTAAAACGGCCTTAATAAAATATTTCGAAATTACCGACTATGATTATAAACTTAAAAAATTTATAGATTCGCGAAAACAAAAACATAACGAAAGAGTTATTATTTATTTTGCTACAATGGAATCATTATTTAACAAACTTCATGAACCACTCTCGGAAAAACAAAAAATTGAAATACTACGCCGGAACATAAAACCCGAATTTAGTCAACGACTATTACCAGACAATTTATCCACAATTACTAGTTTATTAGAATCTTGTAAATGGTTTGAAAACTGTTTAGAAATATCTAATTCAGATTCGAATGATTTATCCCAAATTTTACCTACGTCTTTATTTAAACAAAATTTTTCAAAGACGAATAATTTTGATATTAATATACATACAGTTACTCATACCTCCAATAAAAAACAGAATATCTTTTCTTGCCCTCGTTGTCGGACAAACAATCACAAACTAGATGATTGCACTAGTACTAAAAGAGTTTGTTATCGTTGTGGGAAACAAAATGTTATTTTTACGAACTGTCCGAAATGTAATCCTCCAAAAAAACTAATAAGCGAGGATCGTAGTAAATCGAATTTTGTTAAGTCAGATTGGGACAATTGGCTTAACACTATTAACATTTTTTTTAAATCTTATATAATTACTACGATTCTCTTTACAAATAAAACGGATACCGAACGTCCCTATGCTAAAATTAACGTCAATGGTTTAATTTTAACAGGATTATTAGACAGTGGTAGTGCCATCACTATTTTGGGAAATAACTCGCACAAATTGTTACTCCAACACGGTTATAAGATAGAACATAATAACATAATACACGGTACGGTTGCAAATGGTCAACCCATACGTTCTATTGGATATATTAACTTACCTGCTATGTATAATAATCACTTTTCTAATATTATTGCTCATATTATACCTAACGTCTCCGAATCATTTATACTAGGCATTGATTTTTGGAAAACTTTCAACTTAGCTCCCCAGATTCTTTCCAAAATAACTCTTCATAAATCATCAAACGCCCCAACTTTCTTAATAAATACTTCTGACATTCAAATAAATAATTACAACAATCTTTCTGAAACCCAACGTCTTATAGCTGATACTATTATTCAAAATTTTAAAAACATTTCTACTGATTCTTTACCTCTTGGGAAAACTCACTTAACTGAACATCACATAGACACAGGTGACCATCCTCCTATACGTCAACGATGCTATCGTTTATCCCCTGAAAAGCAAAAAGCTCTTCGTCAAGAAGTAGACAAAATGTTAGAATTAGATGTGATTGAACCTTCTGAAAGCCCTTGGCTCAATCCTGTTATTATCACCCCTAAAAAAGATGGTACTTGGCGTTTCTGTGTAGACAGCCGTAAATTAAACGATATTACCAGAAAAGATGCATATAAATTACCTTTTATATCTGATATTATTGACAATCTAAAAAACGCTAAATACTTATCTTCTATTGATATTGCAAAAGCATTCTGGGAGATCTCCCTCCGTGTAGAAGATCGTCCCAAGACCTCTTTTCACGTTCCAGGTCGCGGAACATATCAGTTTAAAGTTATGCCTTTTGGTCTTACTAACGCACCCGCAACTCAGCAAAGATTTATAGATAATCTCTTTTGTGACTTCGACAACTCCGTATTCTGTTATTTGGATGATATAATTATCATATTTGAAACATTTGACAATCATATAAACCTTCTTAATAAAGTTCTCAATAAATTAAAGTCGGCTAACATTACTATTAACTTTCCAAAATGCGTTTTCTTCCGTCGCGAATTAAAATATTTAGGCTATGTTATAAACGAAAAAGGGTTACATACTGACCCCGATAAAATCAAAGCTATTCTAGACATACAGCCGCCTAAATCTAGTAAAGAAGTCAAAAAATTTCTCGGTACAGCAAGCTGGTACCGTCGTTTTATTCCAAATCTCAGCACCTTGGCTGCTCCTCTCACAAAACTAACTTCTACTAGCAAAAAAGCACCTCCATTTAAATGGCTTCCAGAAGCCAATAATGCGTTTAATTTAATTAAACAAGCATTAGTTTCTACTCCAATTTTAACTTGTCCTGATTTTTCTAAACCTTTTGCTGTCCACTGTGATGCATCAGCATACGGTTTAGGAGCAATGCTCACACAGGAATTTGATGGTTTAGAAAAACCTATTGCTTATATGAGTAAATCCCTCACTCAACCTCAAAGAAATTACTCAATCACTGAACGTGAGTTATTAAGTGTCATAACTGCTCTAGAGCATTGGCGTTGTTATTTAGATAACGGCCAGAAATTTACTATCTATACAGACCATTCTGCCCTTCAATGGTTTTTACATCTCGATAACCCCACAGGTCGATTAGCCAGATGGAGTATTCGCTTATCCATGTTTAATTTCGAAATAAAGCATAAAAAAGGCAAAGATCACTTAGTACCAGATACTTTATCCCGTATTAAAACTATTAACGCTATTAATATTGATTCATCCAATTCAAATGATGATTGGTATAATAAAATTTTAACCAAATGTAAAACTAATCCATCTTCAACCCCAGATTATCGTATTAAAAACAATAACTTATATAAATATTCACGATCAAACACTCCATATAATTCTGAGTTTTCTTGGAAATTAGTTGTTCCTTTGGAACTACGTGACTCTATCATTGCCGAAAACCATTCTACACCGACATCTGCTCATTTTGGTACATTTAAAACATATCACCGTATTAAAATTAACTACTTTTGGCCTGGCATGTATAAGGACATTGCAACATATATATCCAAATGTGAAACTTGCCTTGCCTACAAACACCAAAATCAACATACAATTGGTTTAATGGGTAAACCCAAAAATTGTTCACGTCCTTTTCAATGTTTACCTATCAATTGATTTAATTGGACCATTACCATTGTCTCGCAAACTTAACAGATTTATTTTGGTAGTAACTTGTTGTTTCTCCAAATATTGTCTTATTTATCCAATTAAACGGGCAACATCTTCAGTCATAAAACACATTCTTGAAAATCTTGTTTTCATGACATATGGAATTCCTGAAACAATTATTTTAGACAATGGCCCTCAAATGATAAGCAGTGAACTCACAGACTTATTTAAATTTTACAACATACCCAAAGTACACTACATTCCACGCTATTGCCCTCAAGTAAATACAGTGGAACGTTATAACAAAACTATAATTACCGCAATCGCTTCATTTGTCGATGACGATCATAGAACATGGGATATCCATCTCAACAAAATTCAATTTGCAATTAATTCTTCCGTAAACGAAACAACCCAATTAACGCCTTCTTATCTAGTTTTTGGTCGTGAACTTGTCACATGTGGATCTTTGTACAATACCGATACAACAGAAGATTCCATATTAGCACCTAAAGACATATATTCTGAAAACATTGGTTTGCTTAGCCCAATATTTTCAGAAGTTCAAGGTCGTCTCTATAAATGTCACCAAACGAACGCTCAATATTATAATAAACATCACCAAAAATTAGAATTCAATGATGGTGATATTATATGGAAGCGTAATTACCCCATTAGCTCAGCAGACAAATATTTTTCAGCAAAATTAGCACCCAAATTTATTAAATGTAAAATAACAAAGAAAATTACTCCTCTCATTTACGATTTATCCGACATGTCCAATAAACCACTAGGCCGTTGGCATATAAAAGACATTAAACCTGTTCCAAAACTAAATTAACAATCATTTTAGTACCTCAAATTTACCATATTCCTTTAAATATAATTTTAACATTAAGTACTTACATAAGACTTGTTTTTTTTAAATTTATTATAAGTTTAAGCATGCGTCAGCATACTCTTATGATTTATATAGTTACTATTTTTATACACATCTTCATCATTTTGGCAAACCATCAATTTCTTTATCAATGTTTATTTTGTACCTATGAGATTATTACAATTATTTTATTATCACAATTCTTAGTCGTATTTACGACTTTACTTAATTAATCTCGTATTAATAGAGCGGTTAACAACTCTTTAAATAAGCCTTTGTTATTTTATCTTTCATATTTGGACTTAAACCAAATACCTTATTCTCTTATGTACTCTAAACAAGTACTTACTTAAGTACTAGCTTCTCTAATGAGATTAAATTTTTTTTTTTCCTAATCATTCTTAAGATTAGTAAACTTGTAAATATTTAGGACACTTAACACACACACTTACTCAATACATTCATCACATACAAAGG
Source organism: Hecatera dysodea (assembly GCA_905332915.2). Lineage (NCBI taxonomy): Eukaryota > Metazoa > Arthropoda > Insecta > Lepidoptera > Noctuidae > Hecatera > Hecatera dysodea. The sequence continues at coordinate 6,954,623 of HG995299.1, forward strand.
ACTAAACAAGATCACCAAAGCCAGCGGGTGGTGACTGGCAGTAAGTTAATAAGCCTTCACTAATCTGGGTTAGTTCCTTGAGAAACATCTTCTAGGATATAAGATTTCTCTACCTAACTGTTGCCTTAATTCAAAATTATTGATTAAGACTTTGTGAGATATGATGAATGTTAGTGTTTGAATGGAACTGGAACCAACCTAGTGTAAATAATCATTGTAAAAAACATTCATACATCCAAATTCTATCATGCACTTCCATTAATTACCTGTTGTATTTTTTTTTTTTATATAAGTGTGACTTGTTTTGTACCTACTTACCTACCAAATTGAATGTTAAATGACATCGTTATCATCGTATTTTTTCTTTATCAATTTTTAATTCCAAATTTCTACTATCTTTTCCAAAAAAAAATCCTTTAAAGATTTTTTTTTTGCGCCGGCCACCCCGGTATTGTAACGATGTCGTTGCGTTTTCAGTCTCGTGGACTTTAAACCTCCACGATGGCTGAAAACTCCTTACTTTTATTAATGAAAAGAAAATGTCTATTTTCAAAAATATTTTAAATTTCGTTTTTTTTTATTGACTGCTCAGATTTTTCCATTCAGTCCTATCAAATTGCTCAACCAGAGCAGTCAATAATATTTTCAATAGTTATTACCAGTTTCAATAGTAACATGTAACAAGTTTTAGAAACCCGGGTTTCTTTCCTTATCTAATTTTAAAATAAATAAACAAGTCACAAACAAATCAAGTTTATTATTACATACAATAATACCATCCTACACACTGGGACGAGTTGGGAGGTGGAAAGCCTCACATAATGTGACCCCCCGTCACATTGGCTCTCCGACGACCAATCCCGTCACAAAACTACAGTAAAAATATCCTTAAGCCATTTATGTGAACATATCAAGTCTTCTAGAATTTCAATAACATTCCATTATCACTCACAAAAGTTGAACCAGTGATAGCTTTAGATTTGTCACTAGCGAGGAACAGAATATGATCTGCTATTTCTTCAGGAGCTGAAACTCTTCCTAGGGCTGTTTTAGTCTGCACTTGTTCCCATGCCGCATCTTGAGTTTCGGCTGTTGCTCCTATGCCTTGAATGATATCAGTCCTCACGGGTCCTGGATTAACAACGTTCACTCGAACTCCACTTTCAGCTAGTTCCTGTGCAATAGCTCTGGTGAAATGATCTAGACCCGCCTTCGACGTGCAGTATGCAAAAGTTTCTTTACCGAGTGGTTTAAGAGCAGCAACGCTTGATATATTGACGATGTTACCTTTTGTCTTCACGAGATGAGGAGCAGCAAGATTAGTCAAGTAGACTACTGAGCGCAGGTTTGTTGACAAAACCGTATCAAATGTTGTCATAGCGTTCTCGTCTAGAATGCTTACATTTTGTAAAATGCCAGCATTGTTTATCAGAATATCTAACTTTCCAAACTGTTTCACAGTTTCATTGATAATTCTTTTAACATCTACGTCTTTAGAGACATCAGCTACTAACACTAAAGGATTGCTACATTTATTTGCGACGTTGTCGAGTTTTTGCTTGTTTCTTCCCACTATAACAACTTTAGCACCTTCTTCTGCAAACTTGATGGCGGTGGCTGCTCCAATGCCAGAGCTCCCACCAGTCACGATCACCACTTTGTTTTGAAAACTCATGTTTATGTTCTACTAAATTCAGTTTTAATAACAGCAGCTTATATAGCATAATCTAATCAGAAAAATAATCGAGTCATTTATCGATGAAATACCTGAATAACACTAAAAATAATGTTAAAATAAAATTACTAAATCACGTTTTTAGATATCACTTTGTCGACTCACCATTGCATTTTTTAAGCAATTCGTCATGAGATCAACAACGCTGATATAGGCCAATCAGCGAGTAATCTAGAAGAAAATGCTATGACAACATTTGAGAAAGTAATGCCGATAAACCTGCGCTCAGTACTTAACCCATCTTGCGGCTCCTCATCTTTTGAAGACAAAAGGTAACATCATCAATATATCAAGCATTGTTGTTCTTGGAACGATTGGGAACGCTTTTCATTCTTCACATCAAAGGCTGCACTAGACCATTTCTCCAGATCTATTGCACAAGAGCTAGCTGACCATGGTGTTCGTGTGAATATTTTGAATTCAGGACCTGTGCGAACTGATATATTTAAAAATATCGATGCAAACGCCGAAGCACAAGAAGTTATTTGGAAACATATGCAAGATATGACCGCTTTGGACAGAATTTCAGTCCCTGAAGAAAAAGCTGAACTTGTTCTGTATCTCGCTAGTGACAAAACTAGAGCCATCACTGGTTCGTCTTTTGTAAGCGATAATGGTGTAATATTGAAACTTGCGGATGCTGCTAATTTTAATGAAATGTCTTAAAAATATATTATAAGTAAGTCTATTGCCATTCTAAATATGTATATTTTTATTTTTAATTCATTGATTTGTTTTAATATGTTTGATTGAATTAATACAGTAGAATATACACGTTTCGTTATTATTATTATCAGGTACATTACTAATCAAAATGTAGCAGATACGAAATATGGGAATCATAGGACTTATAACCATACCTGTATTTTAGGACCCTGGTGAAGGTGATTTTTAAAGGCATCGGGAAACAGTGTCGAATTGTCGCGTGATCAGTCCCTTATATTTTAATGATCGCCTTTACTGATAGAAAGTGCTCTTTGTGTAGAGCCTTTTGTTAGATTATATGACGAAGGAAAACCTTGTGAAGTAACCGGCATGTCCTACAACCAAAAATTCGAAGACATGTGACATTCACCAATCCGCACTGGGGCTGCGTGGTGGATTACGGCCCATTCCCTCTCCTAGAGAGGAGACTTATGTCCCAGCAGTGGGAACATTAAAAGGCTGTATGCTGACTCTTGCTGACTAAATCCCATTCTTGGCCCTCAAAATGGTAACTCTAGCAGACACTGGCCCTAGCGGGCCCCGTTTACCTACGCTGAAACGTGCCCGGTTCTTATTGAATGGCGAGCCGCTGGCCCTCGCCTACGGTGGCCGAGAATCGCCATAAAACTCTAGACCACCGGGAAGTTTTATTCTGTCATCAATAATTTATTTTCTATTTCATTATAATTAGTTCTTTGTTTTCTTTTACAGCTGTAAAAAAACAAATCTCTTATGATAGTAATTACATAAGAACGTGATTATTTTTTAAGGCTTGAATAAAATGTGATGACTAAACCTTCAACCTATACACTTTGGCCTATAATATATGTAAACAACAAGCGTACATAAGGGAATAAATACATATAATCGACGTCAATCGCAATGATCTGCTAGTTTTGTTGTGATCTTTAGACTGGCGTGTTGTGGATTACGCTTATCTCAAATTACATACTTGCATTTTTTTATCGAAAAATAAATTGTGATTAGATTGTCAGTTAAATAAATAACTGTCGCTGTAACAAATAAGTCAGTAGTGCTTCTGTAATTTGTTCACAAACATGAGTTTCCAAGAAAAAGTGGTGATCGTGACTGGTGGCAGCTCTGGTATTGGAGCAGCCACCGCCATCAAGTTTGCTGAAGAAGGTGCTAAAGTCGCTATTGTTGGAAGAAACAAGCAAAAACTCGACGATGTCGCAAAGAAATGTGGCAATCCTCTAGTCCTAGTGGCTGATGTTTCTAATGATGCAGATGCCAAAAAAATTGTCAGTGAAACTTTGAAGCATTTTGGAAAATTGGACATTCTGATAAATAATGCTGGTATTGGCCGGTCAGCGAGTATTCAAGCCGAACATGCTATGGCAGTATTTGATCAAGTGATGTCGACTAACCTGCGCTCAGTAGTTTATTTGACTCATCTTGCTGCTCCACATCTTACGAAGACGAAAGGTAACATCGTCAATATATCAAGTGTTGCTGCACTTCGAGCACTAGCAAAGGGGAATTTTGCATATAGCACTTCGAAAGCGGCTCTAGATCATTTCACCAGAACTGTTGCGCAAGAACTAGCTGAAAGTGGAGTTCGAGTGAACGTTGTCAATCCGGGACCTGTTAGAACTGATATAATTGAAAATATGGGTGCAACCGGAGACATGCAGGAAGCTATATACAAGCACATGCAGGATATGACAGTATTGGATAGAATTTCTGCTCCTGAAGAAATAGCTGACCTTATTCTGTTTCTAGCTAGTGACAAAGCTAAAGCCATTACTGGTTCGTCGTTTGTGAGTGATAATGGAATGTTGTTGAAAGTCCTAGAAATGCCAAAAAAGTAATAAATCTAAATTGAATTACTATTTACAGACATCAACTTAACGTTGTTTTGATTTACTTTAGACTTAAATATTCGGAGGAAAAAAATCCTGTTTGATTCTGCTTGTATGTTATTAAAGACATTATGAAACTTGTTCTTTCAACTTATCTGGCAGCCTTGAATATGACTTTAATTATATTTTTGCGTCGTCATCATGACAGAGATTTTTTGCTGTCATTACTTATATGTTGTTCTTTGCCCGTTAATAAACTTGTATTGCAAGATATTTATGTAAAAAATATCCAAATTACAGACAGTAATATTTACACAATCATAAACGCTCAAAAGAAAATGCATTATTTATTATTGAGTGACCTTCAGCATATTGATACCGAACTGTTTATCTTGGATCCAATCTCAGTTATTGATACAATTATCAACAGCCAATAATTCTTTTATCAGATAAACCTTTTTCTATTTTATTTTATTCTAAATACCCTAATCGATCATCATAATTATTGTTACTATGTAATTTGACTAGTAGGCCTAGGGAAACTACAATCTTATGTAATAACGTGCCAATAGAAGAGCCATTTATGTACATGTCTGTTATGTAATATTCTATACGTTGAAGGCCAAGGTCATACATAATTGACAAGTACATAACGATATTGATGGGCCAAAGTCTGAGACGTCCATACATTAAACAGAAGTTCCATTTTTTGGGGATTTCACGGGGTGCTGGTAAATAAAATAGGTTATATTTATGTTCCGTACATCGTAATGAAAAAATAAAACCGTGCACTGTGTTTGTTTGTTTGTTCGTCTGTTGGTGCTGTTTGAATTTACTGTTAAACTGTACTGTTCGACTTATCAAATGAATGAGCTCATTGTGAGGGTCTCATTATTAATGTTCGAAAATAAATTTACCACAAATAGCATTAAATAACAAGGAGTCACGCTAAGAATCACAACTTTTATACCATAAAACTCGTTTTTAAAGTCAAACTCCGTGTCTATAATATTCCTACCGAGGTAAATAAAAACCTAAAAAGAGGTATAATTCACAACAAAACGGTAATCATATTTGAGCACGCTTGTCTCGTTTTGTCCTCGCCTGTACCTAAGCACTGTGACCTGAATCCACGTAGATTTCAAATCGACTGGAAATGATAGCATTGCGGCTTATTTTAGTACTTCGTTGAGAGTTAATAGAATTTATATTTGGGTGTCATTTTCAGGCTCTTAGTGGTACTATTATTTTTCTTTAAGAAATATGTACATACATACATACATTATCTATAAACAGGTTTTAGCTAGGTAATACTTTATCAATCTAGTTTCAGTGAAATGATGTAAATATTTTTAAAGGATGTTCCTTTTTGGAGTTCCATATTTCCAAACTGAATAACTATAAGCTCTCTTCGAGTTCAAAATAAGCGTATTAGCCCCGAAGCAAGGTCAAAAGATAAGTTTTTTTTTCATGCCTTTTCTTTTTAAAACGATTCACAGGTCGATAGTTCGAAAACCCTGTACCATCAAACAACAATTGGAAACATATAATTTTTCAAAACCGACTAACGAACAAACAATGGCACTCGCCTCTTAATAACTATTTGAGCACGTTCTAGTTTTGTCCTCGACTGTACCTGAGCGCTCTGACCTGGATACACGCATATTTGAAATCGACTGGAAGCTTTAAGGTTTGTTCTAGTTTACCTTTTGTAGGTATAAAGAATACTATTTGGATAGAACATAAAACTTTGAGATAAACCAGTTTGTTCTTTTGGACCGGTATGTTTTTTTTTTCATTAGGGAAACAAACTATAGGGATGTTTCCTGATTAAAAAAATATGATTCTAATTAGTCCGTCAGTTAGATTACTTATAGAAAAATATTGGACACCTATTTTGTCCTTTATAAAATCTATACAAACTGTTTGTATAGATTTTATAAAGTTATTGAGGTTAAAATCTGTCTGCCCTTTACTTTAAATGTTTTAATTAACCGAGTACTTGACATTTATACGATTACCTTATTACTTACTAAGAGAGGCTCAAAGGTCTGACGAAGCCTACTTTTACGTAGTTTTTGGAGCCAAATTCATTTTTAATTTTGCCGCAGAGACATGGAAAGGCACCTTGAACACTTGACAACATAGCTGCTGATTGTGATATTGGAGAGTTATGAGACTATGTAGCAAAGAGTAGTATAAGGTATGTATGTATATGTAATGACATCTTGAACGAACGGTAAACGCTCTATTTAATGAAAATATTTTAAAAAAGATATCCTGCCTTTTCCCAACTATGTCCACTTCCAGTGCCCCAAGTCTGCTATTTTCATAAATTTGTCATTCCAACACGATCCCATTGTCATTTTGCTAAAAGTTCGTAATCTGCTAAATCTATAATGGTCGAGCATTGGTCGGTCAATGGTCTCGTAAAACTTTTTGAAAACCGAGCTATTAAAAACAACTGCACAATGACGTTCTAATGGTAGGTCACTGATCAAAGGAACTGTCAAAATTTTAGCATATTTCATTCAATTGTCACTGTGTACGAGATTACCATTCTACGCCATTTCTTTCAGTGGAGTGTCAGTGGTTGGCCATTGGAAAGTCATAACGACGCTTTTATATTAGTAGATTTCCAAAATTGTCAAAATCAACCATTATGAAATCAATGATAGACCATTCTGAGACCATTGTAATAGCAGCCTTGAAGCCCAGTTGAACTGTGTGGGACTGAATACCAGTATTTTCGCCCAGTAGTATATTACTATACCATTGGCAAGAATGGTGTCACATTTATTGTCAATGCATATTAGATCACGGAAAGCGTTGCTTATCTTTGAAGATTGACCATTGCAGGTGCAGCTGTTATTAATAAGACCCGAAAGAATTAAATTACGAACTAGCTAAAATACAAAATTCACATCACACATTTTCACTTACAAAATCCGAGCAGTATCTACATTTTGAAGGTCGTAGAACAATCGTGTAACAGGTGGCTCGTCATTTACAAGTAGGTATTATGGAACCCTCCAAGATTCGTCTCAATCAATCATTACACAGGGTAGCAAATGATCCGTCTCAGGAAAAGATGGATCATTTGCTACCCTTCAATTTGATAGGTATCTTATATTTTTTACATACCTACTTCCTTCATTTTTTTCTCTACTTTTTTCAGTCAAGCACCTAGAAATGCTAATTGCATTAACTTTATCAACTACTGTGTATATCGATAGCATAGGTATGGATATTTTGCATTTCAAATATGGATATACGAACTTTCCTAAATCCATATTTTTATTCTTTAATTCTTTATTGTTTTTAGTATTAACTCAGTTTGTATGTCTGTGTGTTAACCCTTCACGGCTTAACGAATGCATGTTTTTTTTTTTGGAATAGGTAAAATATTTATTATATTATTTTTGACTTTTACTCGAATGAAGCCGCTAGAACTATTACTAGGATAATTATTTTTCGAAATCAGCTTTAGTTTAAATAATAATTAACCGTCATTGAAGAAAACTGGAGCACGAGAATAAGTGACTCAAAATAAAGTAAACGAACTTGTTTGTTCATTCCTTTATACACATGGGCTCTAAATTAATTGTTCCCAAATGATCCCGTTTTCCGTGCCTTAAAAATGGCCTTTTTTCGGGCCTCGGAGACCCTACTTTTGTTGCTAAGGGATCCCTAAAGCTTACTGAAGGTCAATCCATTGAATTACCCACAAAAGGTCTGGTTTAAAATTAGAATTGTTATACGTAAATTAAGTAAGCATTTTATGGTTTATTTCGTCTATCCTTAGCTGTGTATATTTTACACATATTGAAGTCTATGCAATTTCTTTTGATTATTTGCACTTCATCATTGTTCTTTTCTCAAAGATCGCAAATAAATACTTCATTATCATTTGCTTTAAATGCATGAAATCATCAAAGCATTCGAATTGATTCTGTTTTCCATTGTAAACTTCAAAGCCGCAAATATTTATCAGCTCTGCCGAAAACTCTTCACAATAAAATGAAAAACTTCGTGTGTTTATTTAAACAACTAGCAGCGCCCCGTGGTTTCACCCGCATAGTTCCCGTTCCCATGGGAATATGGGTATAATATATAGAATATGTCACCCGGACATAGTGTAGCTTCCCAACAGTGAAAGAATTTTTCAAATCGGTTCAGTAGTCTCGAGCCTATTCAATACAAACAAATAATGAAATATTTCCTCTATATAATATTACTAGCAGCGCCCGCGGTTTCACCCGCGTTCTTCCTGTTCCCGTGGCAATACGGGGATAAAATTTGACCTACATATGTTACTCAGGTTGAATGGAACTTTCTAATTGTGAAAGAATGAGTGAAATCGGCGCAGTAGTTTTTGAGTTTATTCATTACAAACATACACACACATAAAAATAGAAATCTTTCCTCTGTATAATACTAGTGAAGAAGTATAGATTTTTTAAAGATAAAGTCTAAAGACTGGAGGACCGAAATTACGTTTATCTATCAAAACTAGTTTGAACCGTTGCTCATTTTTATAGTAGCTTATACCGTGGTGGGCAAAGACATCCTTACCATCCATCCTCTTCTGTTTGCCCAGAGATGTCAACTACCGTTTTTTGCTTAAGGACACCGCGGTCGGCTTATCCTCTTTATCCACCTAGGCCTAGCGCGATATCGCTTATCTTTAGGAAGAACTTTATGTTTTAATAGTACAACACAAAATAGGCCTTGTTTGGATATCAATCAATCAATTTCGTTATAATAAAAAACAAAATGGTACGTACAGACAAAACGCAAGGTTTCACCGGAAAATTGCAGATTCCGTAAGATTGTAATAAATCTTTTCTAGATTGTAAATTCTCGATATATTATGAAAAATTGGTTTTGCAAATTCAATACTTTCCAATTTGTATATCCGTTTCTTATTATGAAAAAATAGTTAACAATAATTTCAAGGGATATTTTACAATCTAACGGCGTTTTCAATTTCCCGGTGATATATGCAACAATAACAAACAAACTAGCATCACAATAATGGGTACAGTCGTAAACAGCAATTGCCATTGTAGTCACAAACAAATGCATCAAAGTTGTGACGACTTTTAATTGCAATGCATAAAAGTTACGCAATATTATAGTGTTGGTAGGTAGTGAGCACTTGTGTGCGCGATTGTGTTTTGTACAATGATGTCGAGTTGCCGTTTGTAAATAATTGTATGTTTTCATTTTTTTTTTTTTCTATAGATATGAAGTCTGTAAGTGACCAAAAACCAGGGGTAAATCACGCATCACAAATGAATTGACGCGGTTTCCCAAACGCGTCAATTCACTTGCGTAAATTTTGCAAGATTTTTCATTTCAACACCCGTTGAAACGAAAAATCTTGCAAAATTTACGAAGTTAAAGAGCATTAAAAATGCTGGAGTGGGGGCTTGTGACGTCACGTTGTGGTAAAATTGTAGCGAGTAGTGCCGTCACACGAGTATTCAATGCACTATATCGTCTTTGTTTTTTATTGAAATGAAAAAATATATATATACCTGTCCGATGCTTTTTGGAAATCCATCTGGCATTTACAAGCACTGTATGCTTAAAAGGAGGCTCCAAACATGTTGAAATGTAGGTAATGAAATGTTATATTGTTGTATTGTATCTGACGGACTAATTATAAATATTTAGTGAATTACCTATTGCAGGTAAATAACGCGCGACTGACAATTTTTTTAAACATTTTGTAATGATATTTGTACAAAATTACTTTTGGTAAAAAATTACCCTTTGATAATAAATACCCTGTGTCCGAAATATCCTTTGGATCATATTAAAATCTATACAAACTGTTTGTATAGATTTTATAAAGTTATTGAGGTTAAAATCTGTCTGCCCTTTACTTTAAATGTTTTAATTAACCGAGTACTTGACATTTATACGATTACCTTATTACTTACTAAGAGAGGCTCAAAGGTCTGACGAAGCCTACTTTTACGTAGTTTTTGGAGCCAAATTCATTTTTAATTTTGCCGCAGAGACATGGAAAGGCACCTTGAACACTTTATAATATGATCCAAAGGATATTTCGGACACAGGGTATTTATTATCAAAGGGTAATTTTTTACCAAAAGTAATTTTGTACAAATATCATTACAAAATGTTTAAAAAAATTGTCAGTCGCGCGTTATTTACCTGCAATAGGTAATTCACTAAATATTTATAATTAGTCCGTCAGATACAATACAACAATATAACATTTCATTACCTACATTTCAACATGTTTGGAGCCTCCTTTTAAGCATACAGTGCTTGTAAATGCCAGATGGATTTCCAAAAAGCATCGGACAGGTATATATATATTTTTTCATTTCAATAAAAAACAAAGACGATATAGTGCATTGAATACTCGTGTGACGGCACTACTCGCTACAATTTTACCACAACGTGACGTCACAAGCCCCCACTCCAGCATTTTTAATGCTCTTTAACTTCGTAAATTTTGCAAGTTTTTTCGTTTCAACGGGTGTTGAAATGAAAAATCTTGCAAAATTTACGCAAGTGAATTGACGCGTTTGGGAAACCGCGTCAATTCATTTGTGATGCGTGATTTACCCCTGGTTTTTGGTCACTTACAGACTTCATTTCTATAGAAAAAAAAAAAATATGAAAACATACAATTATTTACAAACGGCAACTCGACATCATTGTACAAAACACAATCGCGCACACAAGTGCTCACTACCTACCAACACTATAATATTGCGTAACTTGTATGCATTGCAATTAAAAGTCGTCACAACTTTGATGCATTTGTTTGTGACTACAATGGCAATTGCTGTTTACGACTGTACCCATTATTGTGATGCTAGTTTGTTTGTTATTGTTGCATATATCACCGGGAAATTGAAAACGCCGTTAGATTGTAAAATATCCCTTGAAATTATTGTTAACTATTTTTTCATAATAAGAAACGGATATACAAATTGGAAAGTATTGAATTTGCAAAACCAATTTTTCATAATATATCGAGAATTTACAATCTAGAAAAGATTTATTACAATCTTACGGAATCTGCAATTTTCCGGTGAAACCTTGCGTTTTATCTGTACGTACCATTCTGTTTTTTATTATAATGATATTGATTGATTGATATCCAACCAAGGCCTATTTTGTGTTGTACTATTAAAACATAAAGTTCTTCCTAAAGATAAGCGATATCGCGCTAGGCCTAGGTGGATAAAGAGGATAAGCCGACCGCGGTGTCCTTAAGCAAAAAACGGTAGTTGACATCTCTGGGCAAACAGAAGAGGATGGATGGTAAGGATGTCTTTGCCCACCACGGTATAAGCTACTATAAAAATGAGCAACGGTTCAAACTAGTTTTGATAGATAAACGTAATTTCGGTCCTCCAGTCTTTAGACTTTATCTTTAAAAAATCTATACTTCTACACTAATATTATACAGAGGAAAGATTTCTATTTTTATGTATGTGTATGTTTGTAATGAATAAACTCAAAAACTACTGCGCCGATTTCACTCATTCTTTCACAATTAGAAAGTTCCATTCAACCTGAGTAACATATGTAGGTCAAATTTTATCCCCGTATTGCCACGGGAACAGGAAGAACGCGGGTGAAACCGCGGGCGCTGCTAGTAATATTATATAGAGGAAATATTTCATTATTTGTTTGTATTGAATAGGCTCGAGACTACTGAACCGATTTGAAAAATTCTTTCACTGTTGGGAAGCTACACTATGTCCGGGTGACATATTCTATATATTATCCCCATATTCCCATGGGAACGGGAACTATGCGGGTGAAACCACGGGGCGCTGCTAGTTGTTTAAATAAACACACGAAGTTTTTCATTTTATTGTGAAGAGTTTTCGGTAGAGCTGATAAATATTTGCGGCTTTGAGGTTTACAATGGTAAACAGTATCAATTCGAATCGTCTGATGATTTCATGCATTTAAAGCAAATGATAATGAAGTATTTATTTGCGATCTTTGAGAAAAGAACAATGATGAAGTGCAAATAATCAAAAGAAATTGCATAGACTTCAATATGTGTAAAATATACACAGCTAAGGATAGACGAAATAAACCATAAAATGCTTACTTAATTTACGTCTATAACAATTCTAATTTTAAACCAGACCTTTTGTGGGTAATTCAATGGATTGACCTTCAGTAAGCTTTAGGGATCCCTTAGCAACAAAAGTAGGGTCTCCGAGGCCCGAAAAAAGGCCATTTTTAAGGCACGGAAAACGGGATCATTTGGGAACAATTAATTTAGAGCCCATGTGTATAAAGGAATGAACAAACAAGTTCGTTTACTTTATTTTGAGTCACTTATTCTCGTGCTCCAGTTTTCTTCAATGACGGTTAATTATTATTTAAACTAAAGCTGATTTCGAAAAATAATTATCCTAGTAATAGTTCTAGCGGCTTCATTCGAGTAAAAGTCAAAAATAATATAATAAATATTTTACCTATTCCAAAAAAAAAAACATGCATTCGTTAAGCCGTGAAGGGTTAACACACAGACATACAAACTGAGTTAATACTAAAAACAATAAAGAATTAAAGAATAAAAATATGGATTTAGGAAAGTTCGTATATCCATATTTGAAGTGCAAAATATCCATACCTATGCTATGGATATACATAGTAGTTGATAAAGTTAATGCAATTAGCATTTCTAGGTGCTTGACTGAAAAAAGTAGAGAAAAAAATGAAGGAAGTAGGTATGTAAAAAATATAAGATACCTATCAAATTGAAGGGTAGCAAATGATCCATCTTTTCCTGATACGGATAATTTGCTACCCTGTGTAATGATTGATTGAGACGAATCTTGGAGGGTTCCATAATACCCACTTGTAAATGACGAGCCACCTGTTACACGATTGTTCTACGACCTTCAAAATGTAGATACTGCTCGGATTTTGTAAGTGAAAATGTGTGATGTGAATTTTGTATTTTAGCTAGTTCGTAATTTAATTCTTTCGGGTCTTATTAATAACAGCTGCACCTGCAATGGTCAATCTTCAAAGATAAGCAACGCTTTCCGCGATCTAATATGCATTGACAATAAATGTGACACCATTCTTGCCAATGGTATAGTAATATACTACTGGGCGAAAATACTGGTATTCAGTCCCACACAGTTCAACTGGGCTTCAAGGCTGCTATTACAATGGTCTCAGAATGGTCTATCATTGATTTCATAATGGTTGATTTTGACAATTTTGGAAATCTACTAATATAAAAGCGTCGTTATGACTTTCCAATGGCCAACCACTGACACTCCACTGAAAGAAATGGCGTAGAATGGTAATCTCGTACACAGTGACAATTGAATGAAATATGCTAAAATTTTGACAGTTCCTTTGATCAGTGACCTACCATTAGAACGTCATTGTGCAGTTGTTTTTAATAGCTCGGTTTTCAAAAAGTTTTACGAGACCATTGACCGACCAATGCTCGACCATTATAGATTTAGCAGATTACGAACTTTTAGCAAAATGACAATGGGATCGTGTTGGAATGACAAATTTATGAAAATAGCAGACTTGGGGCACTGGAAGTGGACATAGTTGGGAAAAGGCAGGATATCTTTTTTAAAATATTTTCATTAAATAGAGCGTTTACCGTTCGTTCAAGATGTCATTACATATACATACATACGAGTACCTTATACTACTCTTTGCTACATAGTCTCATAACTCTCCAATATCACAATCAGCAGCTATGTTGTCAAATAAAATCCAACCAATCTGTCAATCAGTAGCCAGTCAAACTAAAACCATAAATGATATACCATACTCAGGGCACGTAAAATTACACATCAGGCCAATTTTCCCATCCCCGCCAATTCACCACATTAATACACCATAAAACCATGTTAGCAAATCCCTTCCTGTATCGAACATTAGGCCAAAGGCTAGAACGAAATCCATACTAACGATAATGCTGCCATAAACCAATATATGGCTTCTACCCTCTAAAAGGGGTAAAACAGAACATTAATTTAGGGCAATGTTCCATTATCAGATAGTGTAGATCTTGTGTATTAGTTAGTGTTACGTGATTACTGTTTAAGTTAAAACATAGATTTGAAACTGTTATTATTATTGACTAGCTATTTCTCGTGGTATATCCCGACCAAGACATTTATGGCACATTACGATACTGTGCCTTTCTATCAGAAATATAATTTCTATAATCTGACTAATAATTCCAGCGAAAATCCACCTATGAACTACTAAACACTTGGATGGATGAATGGATGGATGTCACTCAATCACGCCATATTGGCTGAAAGGATTTGTATGGTTTGTAACAGAGCTACTTTATATCGCGACAGTGTGTTCCGATAATTTACCAATACTCACGCGTGCGAAGCGCTGACAAGTTGGAAGCTTGAAGCAGGTATACACCGTGTAACAGAACAAATGCAATGAACAACTTTCACTTTGGGACCAATACTGAAATCATGCAAAAAAATCGACAGCCCCAACAAAACAACAAACACACATATAACTTGACAAAATGTACTGAACAGCAGTTTTTCTTTTTTTTCTTTCACGATTTCGGTGTTGGTCCTATTGTGAAAGTGGTTAATAATGATTGGTACTGTGACTCCCTAAGAGGTAGTGCGTTTATTCTGTTACATCATCATCATCTGCCTAGCCTTTTCCCAACTATATTGGGGTCGGCTCCCAGACAAGCCGTATTCAGCTGGATACCAGTATTTTACGTGGAGCGGCTGCCTACCAGACCTCCATGACCCATTGTTACACGTTGTACAAAATAAAGTAAACATAAATAGCATAAAACTAGGCTGTCTACATCAGTTAATCAGTTACACTATTTACGTGCATCTTCTAAGCGCAAGAGTGATTTTGGTTACGTTACGGGGTTTCCTAATAAAAACAACGTTATAAGAATAAAGTTTGTGATATAATTTGCAACCGTACAAAGCCGGGGCGAGCTGCTAGCAAACAGTTATTATACGTACGTATGTATGTATGTAGGTATCTGATATCAGTTTTTTTTTTACCATCGTGTTTAAGATATAGATCCACAGTCATTATCATTTACTACTACTAACAACCAAATCTTTACATATAAAGTTCAAACTTCTAGTGAAATTCACAAGAAACAGCTGTCATCAATCATCTTTAGGAGCTCGTGGCAAACAATACAAACTCGCACGCGTCTAGCTCCAAGGTTAACAATCCTTAACAAGTTTGTCTGTGGATAGGTGATCATCTTAACGTATCGAGTTTTCCTCGGAAAGCACGTTTAGCTATTATTCCCGGCTGTCGTTTGTAGATCTTTGGCAGTCGCTACGGATTGCCAGACGCCAGTAATTCTGACTCGAGTCTTGCCAAAAACTACAGCATTACCCAATTCATGGATTGTGGTGGTCTAGGCAGCTGCTCCATGTAAAATACTGGTATTCAGTTGAATCCAGTTTAACTAAAAACCGACCCCAATATAGTTGGTAAAGGCTGGATAGATAGATGATGATTTACCCGGTGTCTCGGTAGCAGTTTTAATAAGTGCCAAACTACAAATGTTTATCAATACTGTGCAGATCTCGGCTTACGAATTCTTTTCTGGACGATGTGCTGAAACTGTTCACTCAATCATAATCTTAAAGCGAACACCGTGTCAAACATGATCAAAAATCAAAATCAAAACTCATTTATTCAAATTAGGCTGAGAGACAGCACTTTTTGAACGTCATATTTCCCCCAAAACGCCCAGCCGTCACCATTTCCTAGTGTTTTAGCTGGGAAGATGAAGTGGCGCAACAAACTCCCCAGCAACACATCTGTCTATTGCGTTTTAAGAACT
The DNA here is from genome assembly GCA_905332915.2 of Hecatera dysodea. NCBI lineage: Eukaryota > Metazoa > Arthropoda > Insecta > Lepidoptera > Noctuidae > Hecatera > Hecatera dysodea. The sequence goes on from HG995299.1 coordinate 6,970,749, forward strand.
TGAATTTATACAATAGTATGCAAAGTCATTAATATCTTGTATTAATGACTTTGCATACTATTGTATAAATTAAAAAAAAAGGTAGAAAAAAAAGGGTCGGGTCTAGTATCGTTTGGCAGGAGTTGGGGTGTAAAATCGATTGAATCTGGAAGAGCTTGAGTCCCTGATTATAACGCTACCACTCTTATTAAAAGGTAACGCATATTTATCGAGAAATTAACAAAATAAGTTACTAACCTCAAATTGATTAAGCGGAAAACGGAACGTTAAAATGGGTGTTTGACAACCAAATCTGTCACAATATAGTGTCTGTGGTGTAAATATCGTGCAAAATCAGTAAAACGGAACGTAAAAAAGACATTTCAATCATGTGTCTATGTCAACATTCCGTTTATGTTCCGTGTCTTCCCGAGTTGCGTGTTTATTTTGAAGTATTATTTTGGCTTTTTTCAACGACCTTGGCTTCTCCCCTGAACTTGGTAGCAAGAAATAAAAGTGATCCTTTTGAGGAATTAATCAAAGTGATTAATTTTGGATAAAATAAATAACTTTAATTAATGTGATGTGTTTATACCAAATTGTATGTATGTGCAAAAGGCAGTTTACTAGTGTTACAAGGAGAATTTAGGATGCAAGAGCGACCGAAGCGAGGTCGGGTCGTCAGGACATGGGGCACCCCGACTCGGACAGGGTAGGTTAGAAGGAGTGGCGGAGTCTAGTGAGCGAGCGAAGCGAGCGAGCAGACTCCGCCACTCCTTCGTGGTTATTTTTTTTAAACCCTTGAGCCCCGCGAAGCGGGGCTCCGACACGCTTTTTAAGCCACTTTTAAGTGTTTTGAGGTTAGGTTACTAAAAGTCGATTTTCTCGGAAACGGTGCGTTGCCTTTTTACGGGAGTGATGCCATGGGGGAAGGGTCACCCCCCTCTCCCCTCCCCTCCCCCTATCCCCCCCCAAATCCTGCCAAACGATACTAAACCTTTACCAAAAAAAATTATACAACATGGAAATCATAACTCAATTCACTATAAAACATTGTAAAGAGTAGATTGAGTCAGTAAAGTAAAAACAGATTGACCTACATAGTCATCAAAAATAAAAAACAGTATTATATGAACTCGTATAACCCGTCATAAGCTAATTTATAGAGAAAGAAAATGCGTTGTAACGTTACTCGTACAATCTAGTGTAGACTCACCTTAAGTCCACACCTTAATAAAACAAGCGAAGTTTTCAGATTAAAATACATGTATGAAAAACATTCATAATTTAGTTCCATAAACCAATGTTTGTTTTTGATTTCAAAGTTTTAAACTTGATATTAAAAGTTTTTGCTACTTATTAAAAGTTGGGAACTTGAGGCTATGAAACCTTAATATAATCTTTGTAAAATATACTTATTTACTTTATTTATTTAAACTTTATGTACAATAGTGGTGCATGGGCGGACTTAATGCAACAAGGCATTCTCTACCAGTTAGTCTTTGGGTTAAAAAGACAACACTGTAGTAGGTACTCAGTATTTTTGATGTAGTTGGTGTATGCAAAAGTAAGTCGTCGGTCAGATAATTAAAATTCAATTAATTGTATTTTGCGTATACAGTGTGTATACGTAATATAGTGCGCGTGTATAGTTTCCGTTTTGTTAATAAATAAGGTAGTCCATAATAATGAAAAATATTGTTGCTCAAATCGTTTTGTGCTTACGCGGCACCGTACTAAAACAAACTTTAAATTACAAAATTTTGCATTTATATAAGTTGTTTGTGAATAAGATTTTTCATATTTTGTAGAAAACATAAAATCGCCTACACTTACCCACCTAATTTATCAATTCACACTTTACTTACTTACAAACACTAGCATCAATTCCAATGAATAACTCCATTACGATAATGAGTTTAGCCACCCAATGATTTGGAAACGTAATTTATTAGGTAAATCTAATTTCCTTTAAATATGAATTAGAATTGTAAAAAACTCTATCAGCCTTCGTCAGTTCAAACGCTTTTGTAATTCAAGTAGTATTTTACAACAGTTTGTTCAACGACCTCCGCTGCATTATTGTAATTGTTTTCGTTTTATCAATTCTATAGCATAATCAAATATTATGTTTTTCTTTTAACCTCTAATGAAAAGGGTTTTATTGAATTGAAACATGTGCTTGTGTGTTTGTTGCTCTAGAACTGAATAGTCGGTTTTGGTGCGCGGGTTAGGCCACAGTAACTATTATAATAGGGATGTTTCCTGAGTAAAAAACATATGATTATGTTTAGTCCGTCTGTTAGATTATAGAAAAATATTGGACACGTATTTTTTCCTTTATCAAATCTATAAAAACTAACGAAGATACAAAGCATCAAAGATCAGGAGTGGGGGCTTGTGACGTCACGGCTCGCTAAAAATTGTAGCGAGTAGTGACGTCATACGAGTTTTCAACGCACTGTATCGTCTTCATTTTTTGTTTACGTGAAAAAAGAAAAAATACGTGTCCAATATTTTTTGGAAATCTATCCGACGGACTAATTAGATTTTTTTAGTCAACTACCCTATTGGATTGGTAGAAAAAATAAAATTGAACCTGTCGCTTCAAAAAGGGCACGAGTCACACTTTTTCCAAATATTACTTGCCATTTTATTTACTGACAGGTTCTACATAATTATCTCCTATGAAAAGGGAATATCTTCAAGTACCGCAAACCTAATAAAGCAATAGAAAATTTAAGATTACATGAAAATGGTTTAAGAATAAGAGACATTTTTCTGAGTGAAAAGTTTCATTTAATAGACTGGTTTGATATTTGGAAAAACGGGTTCAGTTTCATCAGACTGTTGATTCTGGCTTTTAAGATTTACGGTCAGGAATGGTCTGGCGGGCGAAAAAACAGTAGGTGAAAAAATGTATAAAAAAAATTAATTTATAGTACTTCCAGAGATTACATTTCACTAAAAATTATATTAGTATATATATGTACATTCAGAAAATAGTCTATTTTATTACCTAACTTATAAAATATTTTTTCACCGAATCATTTAAACATTAAAAAAAAGTGTCGTGGAACATTCGGTTGGAACAAACTTCCTATCGTGGTATATTACTAATGAATTTTAGGAATGGTAGGAAATTTCGTAATTACCATATTTTTTCGAGTTGTGAAAATAGACGGCACGGTTGGCGCAGTGGTTTAGTTATTGACTGCTGCGCTGCGTGCCGCGGTCAATTCCCGCACGAAACAAATATTTGTATGGCCTACAGATAGTTTAGTAAATTTAAATTTTTGTAAACGCACCCACGATACAAATTATAAAAAAAAAACTATTGTACATCATTCAATTCATCTAATTTATAATGAACTTCATCAGTACATTCTCCATCAATACATCTAATCTTAGTAATAATTGGTTTTACGCACCTATGACTGGGTACAGCCAATAGCATACGCGCTATGGATAACATTTTTCGCCTAGCCCCCATCCGCTTTAGTCCGTACCATCCGATACGGAACTTTGTTCCAAAAACACCAAGTAAAACTGTAACACCACAAATCCAATCGCGTAAGTAAATTCAAAAAACGAAACCCTACCTACAATGTCACAGCCAGGCCCGAGCCAATGGTGGCGGAACGCAAAGGGCACTAGAAGAATCACGGGTGGGTTTTAGTCTGACACTCCCTTCTGCTCCGCCCAGAGCGGGAGAAGTTTTTGATCATTTCCCAACCGGAAAAAAACGGCCTGAGCCAATAGCCTTGTTTTAAGTACCGGCACTACCTCGAAACCACAGAAATCTTAATAATAAGGCAATTGCCTTATTATTAAGATTTCTGTGCTCGAAACTCATACAAAAACGCCAAAACGCCTTAGAACGTGTCGCGGTGAACAACCGCAACACCGTGACGCTGCAGTGGAGAAAAGGATATAGCGGAACACTAGGAAACGATGCGGCCGCTGGCTAGAAGGGGATCTGGAATGGTGGCTGTTGGACCCGAACCCATAGTTCCACTCCCTTTCACCTAGCTGCGCACATGGCTACGAGAACACACACACACAAGCGGAGCGATGGTGGTCTTCGATACCTGGCTATAGGCAGTCCAAGCAGTTTATGCCAACCCTGGACTGGAAACTGACCAGGCGCCTTCTGCGCATGGATAGAGGCAGCCTGCGAATAGTGGCGGGGACCATCACCGGACACTGCTCACTGAACAAACACCTACACACGATAGGTATCGCGGACAGTCCTCTATACAGAGCATGCATGGAGGAGGAGGAAACGGTATCGCACGTGCTCCTTGAGTGCACAGGTGTAGTCGAAATACGAAGGCAAACAATAGGGACACCGGATTCACTTACAGGAACGCTGAACACACTGAGTGGACTGATCTGCTTCTGGAGGGAGATCGGCTGGTTGGAGTGACGGCCGCCATGGCTCACACACAATGGTCCAATACTAAGGACTAAGTGCGGAAACCAAACCCTAATAGATAGATAGACAGATAAGTACCGGCACAGAACCAAACGTTTGGCCACAATCGACCGAACCGTGTGATTTGATGTCACTGTGTGCCGAACGGTATCACAGAGGAAATCCCGATGAAAAAGCATACAAACCTCAACGGCATTGTTCAGGTGAACAAATATGTATGTGGGTTGCGAGTGCTCACACAGTTTACATGTTCTTTGAAGTTTGTGAATATGACTTAAAGTACAAAATTAGTATATACTCGCTTTGTACCTATTGTACACGGCGAGAATATTCTTTGTTTTTATACACCGAAATTATGTCAGCAAAATAAGGTAAAACTGAAATATGCGAAGCAGAGTTTGTTTTTATAATTTACTAGCTGACCCAGCAAACGTTGTTTTGCCATATAAGGTAAAAACAATATTTAGGGGTATGAATGATGTTCTATATAAATAAAAGAAAGTCGCAGGTGAAATGTAGCTTTCTATTGGTGAAATAATTTTTAAAATAGAAAACTTAAAGCTTTTTATTCTTTCTGGCTCAGTGATCTTTCTTTCGTCTGCTGAGGATCATAGCTTGATGTTAAATAATGGTTCTGGTATCCTGGTACTTTGTAAGTCTTCACTCACAATTCCAGCCCCAGAAATACTTCGACATGTTTATGGTCTGCTGGTACACGTGAATCCTTACTTCTTAAGTTTTCGACATGTTTCTTTCTGGTCTTCTAGTACTTGTGAATCTTAAGCGCATGCAATTTTTGACAGCTACGAAACAAAGGAACATTTAGGGAAAATGATTCATCTTTCGCAATATGTATTCGTTGAGTTTGTTAAGAAAGCACTTCCAACCTTATTCTATGAAGGCGACCTTTCTAGATTTTATTAATCTTTTGTTTTGGTTGCTAGGTTACACTCGTTGATTTTGAATTATCTACAACGCACTAAATACATATATTTCACCTAAAACCATTTTCCACTGCGTTTAATTTAATAGAGTTTTCATTGTTTTTATTGTATGTATTCTGCTATTCGGGGCGGAGACAAATCCAACGAAACAAAAACTAAGAAAATTGGTCCAGCAGATCTCGAGTTATAAGTGTTGTAACAAACCCGACTTTGTTTTATATATATAGATTACAAATGCCCCGCGGTTTCACCCGCGTTGTTTCCGTTCCCGTGGCAACACGGGGATAAAATATAGCCTATGTTACTCAAGGTGAATGTAGTTTTCTAATGGTGAAAGAATTTATGAAATCAGCACAGTCGTTTTTGAGTTTATTCATTACAAACATACACACACACACAAAAATACAAATCTTTCCTCTTTATAATATTAGTGTAGACTAGCTTACCCGCGCAACTTCGTTTGTGTCACATTTTTCATGACTGCTCCGCTCCTATTGGTCTTAGCGTGATGATATAAGCATGTAGCTTTCCTCGATAAAATTAAACGGGCTCGGACCAGTACTTCCTGAGATTAGCTCGTTCAAGCAAACAAACAAATAAACTCTTACGCTTAATATATTAGTACAGATTAGAATAAATATCATCCATTTTATACTTAGATATTATTTAGTGATTAATTGAAAATGACACCCAAGTCTATACTTGGGTGTCATTTTCAATTAATCACTACTACTAGAATACTTATGTGCCTATCCTATGATAGGCACATAAGTATTCTGATTTGGTGAATCAATACATGCCTCTCGATTAATTCCTTCTCGTATTTATATCATTAGTAGGTAAAACTAATAGCTACCCATATAATGTATGAAGGTAATTAAGTGTCTAAACTATGTCAATGAAAATTAGTACATGAAAATTATGTATCCAAGTCTATCTATCCAAGTCAACATATTTTGGAAATATATCTGACGGACTAATTAGATTTTTAAGTCAAACACACACGAGTGAAAGTTGCAATGAGATTCTTGTAAATATGGTTATTTACAAGAATCTCAATGTATCTTTCACTCGTGTAAAAATGCTGCCGAAAAACATAATCAAACAAATAAGTTCAGGTCATAACAATTGCCAACGAACTAGAACTGCATTGCCAAACTCACTAACATTTCGTAACAGTTCTGCAAAGTATTTGCTGTCAAAAGCTAAAATTGGGTTTTCTATTCAGAACCATTCAACCACCACACAGAATACAAACTTTTTGTTTTGAAAAAACATGACTTTGTTTTGAAACAATATGAACGTAGCTACTGTCTTTTTGCGGAATATGTTCGAAAGAGTAACCGCGGCTCTGGAACGCAAAGGGCACTTGGAGGAACAAGGAAGGGTTTTTGTCAGTAAGAGTCTGACACTCCCTTCCACTCCGCCTAGAGCGGCAGAAGTCATTTCCCATCCTTAGAAAAAAAAAATGCTAATGGGTTCATAAACTAGCTAGATTTCAAGCTATTTATAGTTTCTATTCAATAATATCTACATATTTCTGATAGACACAAGAAGCACAATATCAATTAACTGGCGACGCTGTACCATGACACCACACCTGACACCTGATCACCAATGTGAAACTGTAAACGTCTTTCGGCTTGCCTTTCGTAAAAAAAATCATAAATACAAAATTATATCACTAAAAACAGTTTAGAAGATGGCCTATGAAATGCTGGCGTGACGACTTGAAGGCGTTCATGACGGATTGGTCGGAGAGACCAATAAACCGGGAAGAGTTGTATATGCACCGGGCTATGGAGGAGCCCTTTGCTCAGCAGTTATACAAAATATTAAATGAACTTTTGACAAAACCGAAAGTTTGAAACATTGTAAATAATAAAAAAGACAAGTCATTGCTTAGTCCATCACTAAACTAAAAGCTGCCTTTCTCGGTTAAACTTCACTTTTCTGAAAAGATAAAGAACTTCTCTGCGTTAAGATTTTTTTCTTCAAACAACTAGATTGGCGCCGCCATTACAAAAGTTTATAAAGTTGTCTCCGCTATTCAGGGCATAGTATGTACATCAGAAGTAGGATCAGCTCAGTTGCAAACTGAATCCGGACACCTGCCTAAGTTTACATAAGCCAAATAGGTCTTAAACTTTTAAAATTCGGCCAAGTGTGTGCCTGACAAAATACAGAGAAAGGTTCTGCAGTCCTTCTTTTTTCTGTAATCTTTTTTTGGAAGGTTCCAATAACAAAAATAAGAAACAGCTGTTCAGTACATTTTGTCGAATTATGCACACATACCTACATAAATGTATGAGAAGGGATTTTTTTTTCACGAGTTAATTGTTGGTCCCATGGTAAAAGTTGTTCAATGACGTCTTTTCAGGTAGTGCGTTTATTCTGTTACAAGTTGTTTATGTCGCCTACAGCCTTCTTCCTTTCATCGATAAAGTGCTAATGCTTCCAAGTATAGCGGCTGTGTAAAGAACGGATAGTCGAATTGACAGAGGTTGAAATTAAAAAGCTATATAAAATTTAAGTTTTTACCTGTTGCTTACAGAACCCTAAAAAATTCTCACCTTTATTAACGAAACTGTACAAAGTTTAAATCAAAGGCGAAGTTTTTAATATTATAACACGGAGTTAGAAAAAGTCATGAGTCTTAAAGATAACTGAAGATCTTCGCAAATAAAACTCGATGTCGGGTGGCAAGATTTTGATTAGGCGAAACGCAATAAAAACTTTCTCCAAGTCTTATACAGCCCAATTAAAGTGTCCGTTGGGCCTCAAAATGACAAATTCATTATCTGTTTGATTCGTTAAAAATGTATTTTTATTTTTCTCAAACAAAAGTTTTCGACGAAATAATTTAATCAGTTTGAGAGATGTAGACTTCGCCCGGTGAGTTGAGGTGAATTATTAAAAGGTTTTGTGTTTACTTGTTAAAATTCTATTTTGTTCTTCTTAAGTTAGCACTCATATTTTATAGAAGAACACTCAATGGACTGTATTGATTAATATTTATTTTACTATTTATAAGTATTTAAAATAAACTAGGTACTCAAAATGTAATTCATAAAGGAAAAATTTGATTGTTTTTTTGTTTGCCTAGCCTATTCAATGGCTCCGAAAATACTTGACCGATTTGAAAAATCCTTTCACTGTTGGGAAGCTGTACTATCCCCTGGTGACATAGGCTTATATTATGCTTATATTTTATCTCCATATTCCCACGGGAACGGGAACTACACGGGTGAAACCGCGAGGCGCTGCTAGTACAAAATAAGACCAAACGACTTTACCGACAGTCGTTTATGCAGAAATTAGTAAACTCGTACACACTTCTAAAGATTCCTTTCCTAATATGTATTAGGTATACCGTAAAAACCAAGAAACCACGAACTAACTGAACTTTTACCCAACCACACAGTAATTTGCTTACAAAATCCACATTCCAAATCCCATTCAAGAATTTCCGGGAATTCACAATGAGGTTTCCTTGAGGGGAAGTTTGGGAAACTTATACAACTAAGTTAATATGTGTGCACTTAGTCAAGCAGAAGTATCTGGTGCACGGAACTGGGATCAATCAGTGATTGCAATACGTCGCGTGCGGTATAGAACAACGTCGAATTATCGTGTCTGGAAGTGGCAAGGATGCTCTTATATGAATTTAAATGGTAGGAGAACTTGACTTTAAATAATATGAATAAAGATGTTTATACCTATGCTTTGTTTATCTGTCTATATCTGCAAGGTGGCACATATACATTATATACTTCGGGGGATTTAATTAATGCCATCGATGTTGCGAATAAAGTAGCTGCCTATTGGGCCCAAAAAAATATGGAATTAACCATCGACTCAAAAAGAAATTACATAAAAGCTTTCCGTATTTTCTACGCATGTATTGTAGCTGTTTGTTATTCTTTTAATAAAAAATATATAAATCCGTACAAAGCTCGTTTATCGTATTCCTCCCATGCTTGGGCCTATGGGACTGATATCTTCTACTTCATCAACCTAACACTTAAATACATGCATAGTAGAATTACCCATACCTCCATTTATAGAATCACTTTTGCTACCATCTTTACACGACTCCATACTTACCTATCATTCTTCTACCTCCCCACAAATTCTGCATCCCAAATCAAAGTCCGCACGTTCAATATTTGCGAACCACTCAGAGTCCTGCACCTTCCGGTTACCTAGATCCGTGTGCCCCAGTGTCGCCAAACAGCAGGCTGCGTAGTTCCCATTTACATGACTAATTAGTTGGCAAGGCGCCAAGAACTGACTGCCTATGTGGCAAGGTGCTACAAGTTTACATGTATGTTGGCTTTGATTGGCTTTACTGATTCATACGATTGGATTAATAGGTTTCTTGTTTCTTTGGTAGTTTGGTTGTGTTTTGTAGGTTATAAAGACATTCAATCAGCTGTGTGCCAGAGCATTGGATCTCCCTCGGAAGGTGATTAGGACATATAATTTTGCTGTTGTATCCAATGATGAATAACGTGTATCTAGATTTTATAATTCAACATAAGAGCATAACTGCATTGAAAAACTTTTTTACAAAAAAAAATACAAACGACTTCTAAAAAAAACATGAAAAAATATAATACAACTTTAATTTCGGAAGTCTGCGTTTTTGGTTGTTTCTTCATTTTTTGAACACCGACTTCAGAAATTAAAGTTAATAAACTTTTTTGTGTCTTTTTCTACATTTTTTAGTAGTACTACCCCACAGTTAACGTACCCACCACAGGGAACGTGTTATAAACTGGTGTGAACAATAAACAGACATGCGATTTCAGCAATCCCGAAAGATATGCTTTCATTTATTGAAAAGTCCCGTTTCCTATCTCCGAAGTTTTTTATCAGATTATCAGACACCAAACTAGGGATCACCTCGAAATACTACGATGCTACATACAATATTTTTTATTTTATTTTACATCGACAAGTGAAAATTAAAACATAATTAATGTAGTCAAAGCCACGCATTATTAGGGATAACTCAAATACTAATCGTCAGATCATGACAAGGACCAGATTTTGAATGTAAAAACAATCATCAAAATAGGTACACCCAGTAAAAAGTTATCGAGGTAGCCCACACAAAAAAACCATAGAATTGAGAACATACTCCTTTTTTGACGTCGGTTAAAAAAACAAAAAATGGGGTCTTCATAAAATATACACATTATACACAGTGACTGTTTATTCATCGAATTTTTTTGAGGGGAAGAAACACTAATGAATATAACAATTCTTCGTCTACTATTTGACAGAAATATGCCAGGAAATACATTAAAAAAAACATATTTATAAACATCCGATTTGAGAACCGCCTCCTTTTTGAAGTAGGTTAAAAATATAAGATAGTTGAAAATAACATGAATATAAAAACTTAGCTAAAGTATTAATACAATTTTAAGTAATTAATATTCACGAGTACTTTAGTTGGCCCTGAAACATTGGAAATCAATTTAAAGTCACCTAATACAGACTCAAAGTAAGTAAATCATTGTTGATCTTCCTTAGTTTTAATATAATTTTATCAATTGGCCTTTGTTGAAGCGGGGTTAAACAATTTAAAAATGGCGTCTCTGTTTTTGTTTACTACCGATCAAAAGGTCACGCACGTGTACACAAAAATTTAACAATAATAGAGAACATTTTGTAGATTGCGTAAATAAATTCAGTAAAGGTCATATCAGTAACAATACTTCATGATTGTAGATTGTTATGAAAAAGAGTAGCTACAAAATAAAAGTCAGCTCGAAAAAAATATGAAAGCGAAAAAATAAATTCAAATTACGTTAACGTCACGGCAGCCAAATTCCAAATATTTTTAATAAAAAGTTGTAGCAATTTTTTTGTTTATTTACTAGTAGAAACTTCGTGAAATCAAAGGTCCCTTGTTTTACCCTGTTAAATGTTATCATAAATATATTTTTGGGCTGTGTTTTTAATATCAACACGGCCATATCTTTACAGGGGGAGTTTAATCAGATAAATACTCGAGGTCGTCAACATAGAATAATTTGAACATAAAAATATAACAAAATCGTGAGGTATTCCTATTGTTTAGGGGACTTTCGAGTAGGTTTTTAGATTGTGACCAATTTTTGTTGGTGTTACAAACGAAAATGATTTTTTTTTTCTTTATTCAAAGTTAATCAAAGAAAGGTGTCATAGATAAGTTTTTAGTCGTCTGAAGTTGCCCTTCTTTTGTTTCATCAAACTACATCCTCATCAATACTTATTTATTTTGTAACGCAAATCTTCAATTTCCGGATTTTCGTACGAATCAAGCTATTCCAGGTAAAATCAAAGAACAAAACAGAGGCTACCCAATTTATGTCACTAAATTGACTGTCTAAAGCATTTTAAAATTGATTAACCTCTCTGCAAAAACATTGAAATGTACTTATCTCTGAATATTTGAGGGCAATATTTATAATAATACCTCTGAATATTTTATCGTTAGGCTTTTTTGAAACTTCTAATTCAACAATTTTTACTATCTGTTAAAAATGTATGAAAAAATTGTTTTTTTTATATAAGATTTGTGAATGTGAACTTTTTTAGAAAATTAGCAGATCTGGCACTCACACTCCATTTACTAAAATAAAAAACAAAATTCTATGGACATTAAAAGTAACTAAATAATTAATATGCTTCACTACAACAGTACTCATAGAACCTATAAAACTTGAAAAAGCGATGCATTCAACTTTTTAACATTCGTTTTTGCATGTAAAATGTCACTTTGTCTAACTAAGCCCTGTGGAGGAGTGGTGGCCAAGTGGTAACGGCCCCGACTTACGAATTGTAAGTCGCGAGTTCAAACCCAGCCAGGCACATTACTTATTAATTTCATCACCACTGCTCTCAAAACGGAGAAGGAAAACATTGTGAGGAAACCGGCATGTCATAGAACCAAAAATTCGGAGATATGTGACATTCACCAACCCGCAATGGGCCCGCGTGGTATCCACAACGCGGGCCCAGTGCGGCCCAATCCCTCTCCTAGAGAGGAGGTCTATGCCTCAGCAGTGGGAACATTATAAGGCTGATTATGCTATTATGCTAAGCCCTGTTGCATGTAAGGTTACTTTTGATACTTATTAAAAAGGAAAATTCAAACAATTTGTGTGACGGAACGAGCTCGTGGCTAGATAGCAGCTACGCTTTTTAAGGCTCGGTAAGCCCGTTAAGCCGTTAGTCCCGGCTATCATTGTAGATCTTTGGTAGTCTTTGCCTAGAAGTACCGTGTTACCCAGTTAATGGGTTGTGGGTAGCCGCTCCACGTAAAATACTGGTATTCAGCTGAAACCGGTTTGACTGGAAGTCGACGCCGATATAGTTGAGAAAAAAAGGCTAGGCAGATGCGAATGACGGAACGAAGCGTGTCAAGTTCTGAGCGGTAATTGGTCGTTCTAGCATAATTATATAATGGAGACAGCTACCTACTAAACGCTCAAGTGATGTCAGCAAATGTGTGACCAACCTTAATGTCCAACCTCCTTCTGTGTTGTGGCATTTTAGGGACTAATTGCGGTTTCTCTTTGACATATTTAAGTAAATCAGGATCCCGCAGTTGTTATGTATCAGTTTATAGGTTCATTCTGTCACTCCATAAGTAGGTAAGTACATAATATGCTTGTCGTCCTTATCATGTTGGACGCATAAAGGATGGGATTACTAAGACTTTATACTTATTAATGTCCGCTATTTTTTCACGACCCTTATATTAACTATACTTTGATTTTTACTGTGTTTTTGAGCTTGTATTTTCGTAATTATGTACCAATGTTGAAGTTTGGTATGGTAATTGAGGTCGTTGTCTCATTTATGCTTCTCGAAAAACCGCACAAATATTTTTTCTAATTCTTTCTCCAAAAGTGACCCCATATTCAAAATGTATTGATTTACGTTCAGCGACGGATTTTCATATGTGAACCAATATTCACCTGAATCGGTCCCATACATTCTGAGAAAATTGGCTGACAGACGAACCGAAAGAAGCACGATTAATTTGGTATTTGACTACATATAAAAATGATAATTGTATTTAGAACACTTTTTCAAAATCCAACGAATAGTCGTTGGATTTTGAAAAAATATTGGACACGTATTTTTTACATTTCAAGTCATACCTATAGCTTAAAGATAAAGCGCATCAAAGTTCAAGAGCGGCTGGTGACGCCACGCCGCTTGTAAAAATTGTAGCACGTAGTGACGTCACGCGAATTTTCAACGAATTCTATCGTCTTCATTTTTTGTTTACGAGAAAAAAAAATACGTATCAATATTTTTTCGGAAATCTATTTGATGGACTAATAATTAGTTTTTTTCAGTAAAATACCCAATTCTATCAGAGTTTCGAATTTAATTCGGAAATATGGAAATAAAAACAAAGCTATCTTGAATCCTCAAAATTTGTATTCGTTGTTATCAAAGCAATATATCATTTAGTTTTGCGCTTCTACCAAGAAATATTAAGTAAAGGGCAATGGTCGCTGTTTCTACGCCAAAACGAAAGAACTATATAAATTGATTGCGTCATATTTATTTATTTCTTTTGTTTTTAAATGTTCCACTCGTTTTACTTTTTAAATCCTGCCATTTACTATTTCTGTTCGGGACATTTGAGTTAAAACTGTAATTTCAGTGCGACTGAAATTAGATTTATTATTCTATTCACATCATTTCAACATTGGTTTGCATTTACTGTTAATTCAGTAATTAAATTCTGTGCAATCAAAATATTGCGCTTATTTACTACATGCACACTACTCTTGTTATTTAATTAAATATGAATCTCAATAGTGTATGAAATATTAGGTATTATTTCGCTTGCTATTTGAATGAGCATCAGGAATATTATTACAATTGAAATTAGTGGAATCCCCGTTTTTATTTGTAGGCTGCAAAATTAATAATAATATAATAATATTGTTTATTATTAAAACAAGGCACATTTACGATTAAAATATCTTGCAGTTTATAAAGAACACTGTTACTTATATGCCTGAACTAGGTTGAACGTGTGTTTCAGGCTAGATAGTGCTTATACTAACTCAAAATAATAAATTAGCAATGGATTCATTGCTAATTTATTATTTTTAATTACCATATAATTAAAACATAAATTAAAAGATATATATCATGTTTTATTTACAGACACAAAAAAGATCGTCTGTTTCTTCGTAAGAAATGCTTTGTAAATATTGCACAATTTACTGTTTACAGCTATAATAATTTAATTTATCATACTTAATTTTCCATTTAATCTACTGTACTGAATGGACCTAAAAATGTAAAAAGTCTTTTTACAAAAACATAAACATGTAATTGTACTGCAGAACATAATTTAAAACCCAGTTTCAGCGGCCGATAGTAATCATTATTCTTCTTTTATGCCTCTGCGGTATCAGCTTTCGGAACCTATAATATAAATATGATATACACTCATAAAAAATACCGTATCTTCTTTATATTTTTGTAAATTTACTGAATATTAATATACCCAAACCGAATTACTTATTTAAAAAAGAGCTATATGGTTTAAAAAAATCTCTTCTTCTAAAAAAAATTGATTCCAGACATCAAAGTGTTTTACCCTTTTTTCCATCCCATCACGGACCCTAATAAAGATTTTATAACCGGGGCAACAGGCGTCGCCCGAACCGGACATTTAGCGATTACCGCTTGTCGAAACCAACCTGTATACATGTCTACACGAAAGACGCTAGTTCTGACACGACCTGTTATAGGAAATCCGACTTAAACTGTTTCAGTATAGGGTTAATTTCAAAATGGTGACAACCAGCCTGGCCCCCAAGTCTGCTATTTTTAAACATTTGTCATTCCAACACGATCCCATTGTCATTTTGTTAAAAGTTCGTAATCTGCTAAATTCATAATGGTCGATCACTGGTCGGTCAATGGTCTCGTAATACTTTTTGATAACCGAGCTATTAAAAGAAATGACTGCAAAACGACGTTCTAATGGTAGTTCACTGATCAAAGGAACTCTCAAAATTTTTGCAGATTACCGCATACGTCTGTCATTCATTTGTCATTATATACGAGATTACCATTCTTTCAATGGAATGTCAGTGGTTGACCATTGGAAAGTCATAATGACGCTTTTATATTAGTAGATTACGAAACTTGTCAAAATCGACCATTATGAGATCAATGATAGACTATTTTGACACTATTGTAATAGCAGACTTGGGGCCCTGCATACATGTTTACACGAAACACGTTAGTTCTGACTCGACCTGTTACAGGAAATCCGACTTTAACTGTTTCGGTATAGGGTTATTTTCAAAATCGTTCGTTTCTTCGTCGTTATTTCAGGAGACGACCAGAATGGGTATTAGACGCGATCGGTAAATAGTGTTAGTAATGATACATGAATTTAATAAAAGTGAGATTTACAATGAATTTGTTTGTATATAATGGCTGGACATTGTGAAAATATGTTAAGACTGCGCCGAGCAAAAAGCGACAAAAGGACAGTTACGGTTAAGTTGATATGAGCGAAAATAGTTTATTTACACAATCAAAATTTACATAATTATTACCACGGATAATGTGTGTACAATGTTTGCGAAGCAAAAATATGAAATATGGTGTAGTTTTTCTAATGGACTCATATGAAGTTGAGCAAAATCTACAAAAAAGCGTGCTGGCATTTAGGGGATTTCATATCTTTATCTATAGAAATATTCTGTAGATATTAATTCAAGCAAATCTCTAATATGTTATCTTAATAACTCATGATCTTTGAAGCTTTTTATCTTCGTCAATTTTTTGAGATTTCATAAAGCAAAAAATACGGGTCCAATATTTTTCGATAATCTAACCGACGGACTAAATAGAATCATACTTTTATTCCTCAGGAAACAACCCTAATGAGAAACGTAAAAAAATAATAATGATTAGTTGATAGTACAATTGTAATAGTATCATCTATGCCCCGTATATGATATAATAACTCAGAAAATATAAGTACTGTGTTTATTGTCACACCACTTGCTGTTTGATACGATCCAATATAGTATACCAATAAAACAGTTCTATTTTTTTTTTCTTATTTATTTATAATGTATATAATTTTGGCATATTTTTTAAACTTAGAATGTATTGATAACTTTATAAAGAGTTGTTTCAAAAGAAGTTTTGTACAAATCGTCATAAAACCTAAAATACATTTTGATATACCTTTCTTTTAATTTTTGCAAAATACTTTTCATTGAATAATAAATAAACATAAATTGTTTACATTTCAAACCAAATCAATAAAAATGAAGCTTAGGTAAAACTAAAACACTACTAGAATTATATTTACTCACAATCCACATGATGCTATATTTTACTAAATTGTAAGTTACCAAGTTTTATTTTTCAACAACCACGCACGTGTGAGTGCGCAGCTGTGTGCGTGACTCGCATACAGCGAAAAATTTACCTAAACAGCGTTCGCCGGTTTAGGTCGGCACAGTCTTAAGGTAAGTAATTTGAAAACAATATAAAAACCTACATTAATAAGTTGAGAAAAAAGGATCGTCAAAATCGAGCTACTTTATAAAAATATGCAGTTTTATATGTATAACAATTATAAAGGCAAGTTTTGCCTTAACTTATTCCTCCATTTTTGGTCGGTTTAAAAAATAGGACTAAGTCACTTAAATAACAAGTTCAATAGCAAAGAGCAGACATGTAGATGAACTTATCCTCTTCTTAATAGTTATTTATTTATTAGACATTTTATTTTATTTTTGAGACATTTTTATCGCTATCATTACAGTTGCGCGTTACTTTGCGATTTGTAGACATTTTTGTAAACTGCGCTAGATAATTCTAATTCATTTCTATGACGTGTAAAACCCCCATTTCTAACAGCCACGCATACCGTTGATGTTGGTCATTCGCTTTATGTCAGACTATTAATTGGTAGCAGAAAGCAAGCTGTGCGTTTGATGTGTTTTTGAAAATTTAATCACACATGTTCGCTTTCCACCTTTTGTGTGGCATGCCACGCTGTATGGAACAAAAACATTTTTTTATTTATTTCAAAGCACCTTAGTGAAAATATGCGTTTGATTTTTAGTTGGTTGTTTTATTTTATTTTTTCTAGCTATTATTGCACGGTTTTCGGTCTCGAACACAATCATCAAGTTTTCTGTATTATTAAATGCAAGTTTAATCATTCAGCTGTGTAAAGCATGTTGAGGACTGCATTAAAATTAGTTATGTAGTTGCATGGTCAAACAGGCAATTCCTCCATATCAAAAATAATGGTATTGATTTGCATCTGGTTTGAATACAAACCGAACATCGCACCTCTAACCACTGCACGCACAACCGATAAGTACTAATATAACTGTGTTCACGCGCAGATTATAGGATCGCGGCAGTAACCTTCACTTTATGTTAGAAATCACTAGCTTTTGCCCGAAAGTTCGCCTTCGTGGAAGTCAAATATATTCCCAAGGGAAGATTCTCACGGGATAAAAAGTAAAGTCAATGTATTTATGGTACATAAATGCTGGCCAGTATGAACACATAGTTTATTTTGTTTCTCAGGACAACAATAATCTTTAAACCAAAGACTTCAAATTCTGCCCGAGGAGTCAAAAGAAAATAAATGGATTCAACTACAATCAAATATTATTGGCAGTTTAAATACTTTGATCATTGATGTATAAATTAAATTAATACAGACATTTTTATAACAATATGTAATAAGTTGTACTTTTCATGTAATAATTGTAAAAATAATATCATTTACAACCCAAAAATAAAAGAGAACCAATCTCCCAGGAGAAGTCTTGTCCTTCGTCTCTGCCCATATTGCCCGGTCGCAGTGACCACTGACAAGGATCAGAGCTCTCCCTTGCCTTTATTGGCCGTAATGAGTGGAGATTCGCCAGAGCAAACGTACCCAGGAAGAAGCTTTAGAATCCGATATCATCCGGAATATCTTTGTGCCTTTCCACCCTAAGGACAATCTCAGACTTACGGTCAAGGGCCCTATCAGCATCTTACTAGATTACACATCCTTCTCCCGAGCACGTCTTGCTCTTGCGAAACTCCCCTACCGAAACTACCCTATTAGGGTAGTTGACTAAAAAAATCTGATTAGTCCGTCTGATAGATTTCCAAAAAATATTGGACACGTATTTTTTCTTTTTTCACATAAACAAAAAATGAAGACGATACAGTGCGTTGAAAACTCGTGTGACGTCACTACTCGCTACAATTTTTAGCGAGCCGTGACGTCACACGATCCCACTCCTGATCTTTGATGCTTTTTATCTTCGTCAGTTTTTATAGATTTGATAAAAGAAAAAATACGTGTCCAATATTTTTCTATAATCATATAATTTTTACTCAGGAAACATCCCTATTAAGGAAAGGAATAAGTAGGTGGAAGCTCTGTTCCTCGTCATTTTTCACTCCAGCCGGTCAATAACGGCAAGTTGACGATGAGGAATAAGACTTTGCCCAGGAGATCGAGTCTGTGGGGATGATACTGCACTGCTCAACAGTTTGCCTTGAAACTGCTTTACGGATTGTATCTTCTAGTCCGGCTCTTCACGCTTGGCATTTTGCGGCAAAGGAAAATCTTCCCGCATAGACCTACGAGTAAGGTTTACTAGGAGGATGCGTTTTCAGCCCAACGTGCTTCGGGATGATGTTATACGATCTGTTAGACGTGGATATATATTATTTATTTTGGAGATGGATTTCGTCTTAAGAGCGTGTACGCCGTATGTTACCCCTCTTAAAATACGATTTAACAGAAACAACAATCAATCAATAACAAAACATGTTTTTATTAATTTTTCCCTAAACCGATTTTTTTAAGTGCATATTAATGGTACGGTCTCAATAGAGGTATATTCAATACTTGGTCCAGATCTTGTACATTTTCTTTCATCTGAATCCGTTCAGCAGACAGACAGACAGGCAAAGTTACTTTTCCCTTTATAATATTAGTATGGATTGTTTCAAACACATTTTGTCTTGATTTAAACCTATTCTAGATTTTTTTTTCAGTCTTTTACCGATTCCACATTTCCCTATTGGTCAAAGTGATTGGTTTATGGTTAGCTCGTTAGTTAGTGCCCGATCAGTTCCATGAAATGCCCGGTGAGTTATTAGTTTTCCGGGGTACGACTGCCATAAAACAATGTAAATGTTTTTGCAGTTATCGTTATAGCAGTGAGTGAGTTTGGGTACCCAAACCAGTGTTTTTTTTTTCTTCTTTTAATTACCTACTTCTCATAAATGTACTAAAATAAAGGTTACAGTTTGTTTAGTAGTAAACCGTATGTACAGTATACTGTGCGAAATTTTCTTCATACTTTTTGCCCCTAACAAATTTCATGACTCAAAAAGAAGCTGAGAGCATGGTAGAGCTGATTCTGCTGAATAGGTATTAAAAAAGTCAACAAGAAAGAGTCTGCTTAGCCTAATGCTCTTCAAAATGATATATTTGCTTTTTCAGGAACAAAGGTAAAAATATATATATATATATATATATTTAGCACACAACGTAGTGGTGTTCATCATCGAAGGAATTTTGAAAACTCATTTATCTCGCATTTCGTAAGTATGATTTTGCGAATACCCGCAACCTTAATTAAAATGAAAGAAAGAAAAATGTTTATTTAGGATTCGCACAAAACAAACACAAATAAACATTCAAAGCTTAATATTAATTTTAAACTGTGCGAGGCCAAAACAGATCCCTATCTCAGCATATGCTGCGATATTTAAAAATATAAATAAATAGCACAGCTTTGGTGTTCCGATAGGGCCTAATTTGAACACAATGCATTTATCTACGGTACGTTTACCATGATGGTAAATCCAAATTTCAAAGAATAATTTATCTTTATTTCACACCATTGGTTAAAAATATGAGTGAATATTTTTAACCAAAAATCAAATAAAAAACAATCAATGTTTTACCTTTATAACTGAATAATTTAACTATTAAAAAAACTACGTTTCTGTATTTGAAATTACATCATTATGAAAGGGGAAAAAATATCTTAAAACTAAGGTATAAGAAAAACAGCAGAATTGGATGGGTTGAGTGCCAAAAGGCTTTCATGACTTACACGTGGCATTTTCAAGGATTAATTGGCAAGCCTCCATTGCATTATTGGCATAATGACCGAAAACCGCCAAACAACCCTAAATATTTGTTTAACAAACAAAGACTTAACGATCTAAAAGGTCTACATAACTTTTCAAGTAAAATATAGAATTTTCAGACGGGTCTGTTGTATTAATGTTACTTAAAACTTTTGATTAATGTGAGTTCGATATTTAGGATAGAAAATTATTTAGATAATGAGATGATTTAGAATACAATGTTTTTATTGGGGAATCATTATTGGGAAACAAGTTTACTAGGCTTGAAACAAAACTTTACTGTTTTCGATGGTAAAATAGGCATCACGATCTACTGCCTAATAGCATAGTTCACAAATTCAATGATTCATTGGATTTGTAATGACTACGCGTACAAAGTTTATTATAAGAAGACATAATTATGTTTATGATGTATGATTACGCTATTACTATTATTTTTAGCTACTGTATTACAAAATGAACCAGGAACCAATGAAATACAAATCAGCAGAAGTTATTCTGTTGCTCAAATATTTTATGGTAATGCTTTAGAAACGGTTTGAATATTAACTCGTTTATTTATACTTCGGTTGAACAGTAATACTTAGCACAGTTACAACAAAATAATTTAAGTATGCGTTAGTGACGTCTGAATGTTTCGTGTTTGGATGTGTAAATATATTTTTTCCCGAGTTCGGATAACACAACTCGAGTTATTTGAAAAGGGTCAAAAGTGGCACCAAGTGGTTCGTGTAATATTACACTCGGTGCTGGCTAGCCAGTTCCTTTACTTGAACTTGGCTTGACACGCTGCCGCGTGTCTAGATGTGATGGGGAAGACCAGAGTTCGTGTCTGTCTTATAATATCGAGGTTCCACCTAGCCTGGCACGATGTGTTCTTTGAAAAGCTTAGCTTTATTAGTAGCAAATACGATTAAAAAGTGGTGGTCATGGTGGACATCGCAACCATGCATACAAAACCGTTTGGGAAAACTTTCAGTGTGCGTTCAGTTACGGAGCATAATTCCATGCTGGAGTCTGTATTTCCTGATAGTTACAATCTAGAGTGAATTTAGTCAAGAGTGAATAAGTTACTTCTAGGAAGACGTGCTCTGACGTCGATTACGTCAGTATAAACTTATCAATAAAAACTATAATTCCCCATCAATAACAACTTAGTGGCCCTAAACCAAACAATCATCTGTGGAATATTTGTGGACTAATAATATAGATAATGCTACCAGCAAATATCTGTTACTTACGTACATACCTGTATATTAATAAAAACAAGAAAACTTCGCCACAACACAGACAAAGACGGAGCGATGTATCGCGTGACCGTGAACCAACACTATTGTTAGAAAATGGCCGAAGTAGTGAACAAGTTTCAGTTTTCAGCTGAAAATATCGTTATAGATTTTAAACGAGATACTAGTTGAAAATTATTGAAGATAGTTTGTAGCCTTTGAATGGGAATATATATTTCAAAAGTTAGGGAATGTTTAGATAACATTATTTTTGTATTGTCGATAAATGAATTTTAAATTATCATAATGGAAAATTATAGGTATTTAAGTTTTTATGTTAATTATATGAA
Source organism: Hecatera dysodea (assembly GCA_905332915.2). Lineage (NCBI taxonomy): Eukaryota > Metazoa > Arthropoda > Insecta > Lepidoptera > Noctuidae > Hecatera > Hecatera dysodea. Next base: position 6,992,878 of record HG995299.1, read on the forward strand.
CAAATTAGCGGCTACATTAAGAAGATGTTAGGGTTATACAGGGTTATTTGTAAAACACAAACAACCTCTGCTATGCACAAATAGTATGGGACCAAACATGAAATCGCGAAAAAGTATCAGCTGTCTACTACAGTTTGATGAGTTATGCGAACATAAATAGGTAGTAGTAAGGAACAGCAATTTTTTTTTCGCGATTTCGGGTTTGGTCCCATAGTAAAAGTTATTTATAATGATGAGTATAATGACCCCTTTAGAGGTTGTCCGTGTTTTACAAATAACCCTGTATATCGACTGTTTTCAAGGGCCAGTGAAATATTCCCATGGCTGTAGATAAAACTACGAGTAAGTCTTTCTCAGTTTCTAATTCCAGTTGTGTCCAGAAAGTCCATTACGGTAACTTTATAAACAAGGACTACTTCCAGGAACGTTGATCAGTTGTTAGCTCTGGACCTAATAAATAAGGTTCTGGATAAATGTGTTTGTTGACGAAGGGGCGAAAATTAAAACAACAAAATTAGCTCCAGGCTTGAGGGCTTATCCCAAAACCAATGACATTATTAGGGGCTAAAACATTAATCAGAATAAGTCATTTAGTCCTATCAAAACACTTGTTGGTCTACAGGTCTGAAAGAAAAATATTTGAAGACAATTTTATAGTTACTAAATTGTATCCTCGTTGCACAACGATTGGTGGCATTTTGCAAAATGTCCGGACTCGTATCTGCCGCAACACGCTTGAATGGATAGGAAATAAAAATCGTACGGGAATAAATCTCAAACGAGGGCTGTATAAGTTGCAACTATGTATACCGGAATATCCATCCGCTGGCAACACCGTATCGGAATTCGAAATATCCGAATTGATAAAACTTTTTTCGCCGGGCCTTTTTTAGAGAGTATGAAATTTTTGAATTGAACATTTTCATAAGTTTGTTAAGGATGGCCGTAAATGAATTTGTACTGACTGGGGAGTAATATAATGAAATGTTATCTGATTGAGCAGATATTATGGTGGCTCGTTGGTATTATTCTGAGTAGACTTTTTTAAATATTTCCGGGAAGATAAATTCTGAAAATGTTTAAAACTTTGCCCTTCGTAATCACAGCTGCTATTATTAGTTCTTCAGCTACCATAGGCAGCTTAATACTTATAATTTCAACCACGTGTTTTGATCCAGAATCCAGATGTTCTAAATGTTTATTTCTACGTCTTCTATGACGAAAGTTTCAAATATCGCCGCAAGGTATAAAGTTTATACACGATCTTACGTTGAATTCTCGACCCAAATGATACCCGTCTCCATTTTATGTTCGGATATCGTAAAATAACAAAATATAGGTTACCTCTGCGTACTTTGTGTTACAAATAATTTTATATTACACTTTTTAGATGGAGAAATATTAAAGTTTATTGTTAATAAATTTTAACAGGAGAAGTTATATTTGTAGCAATTAATTTTAGGAAGAGGCTTTAACTTTTTATTGCTAAATGCTAGGCAGATTAAATAAGAATTCAGATAACTTTTCATAAGCTATAATAAGAATCGATAATAACATCGAAAAACTCGATGATTCCAAATGAATAAAGAAAACCATAATACTTCCAAAAAATAGATGCTCACCTCGAAATATTTGCTTATTTTTGGCTGGTATTTTTTTGAGAGTTAAGGTTTTCTTTTTCCAACCATGTTTTACCTATATCAAAACTCGATACCAATTACGCAGGTTAACGTGACACCCCTACGATGCGGGATCACGAACCCAATTCTGAAAGAAACCGTAAACAGATCGAGATAGGGCTGTCACCGCACACTTATCCACGCCGCTGCTAGGATTTTTCCACACAAATCGACGTACAAAGTCAACAGTTGTGCTTGATTGAATTTTTAGACGACCCGGTTGCTTTCGAAAGGTTTTTGAGATAAAAAAGTAATTATAATAAACACTGTTTTTTGGAAAACTACTAAAAGGAATACTTAAGATTTTTTCATTTATACAATAGCTACCAGCATTATTATTAAGTGAACATAATATTTTGTAAGAATCAATTTAATATTTATAAGCCTGTTGCCAACTCCTAAAATTATTATTAAATTTTGATCAGACAACTTACTGTGTATTGTCAATATAATATACTAGCACTTCGCCTGCGACCTCATCTGCGCAGATTTAGTACAAACAATTTCCAGCCCAGTTTTACCCCCTTAGGGGTGGAGTTTCGTAAAATTCGCGGGTGTGTACACAATGTTTTATAGTAGATTAAATGTTGTGGAATTATTAAGTAATCTTTCAACAAATTGTGTACCTCGTCGCATCAATAGAGGACAGAGGGTATGTGTACACTTTTTTTGAGGTCCAAATATACACTTCAACTCGATATTATGTAATATATATATATATATGATTTTTTTGTGAAACGATCATATTATCATTATATTTGGATTTGCGAACTATCATCCATCACAGTTGACATTTGTGACTTCTAAATCAAATTGTACCTTAGTTTAAATAGATATATGATATGTTTATTTTAACACACAAAAATACGTCTTTTTTTATTATCAAGGGAACTAGACAGAAACTGGAATCCATCATGCTTCGATTCTGACATAGGTCCTTGTTGCGAGTACCTGAATCACCTTTTTATTATTGTTACTATATTTAGCCAAACTGCCCTACTAAAGGCCTCCCTCCATTCCAGAACGAACATTCGCAGAACCGGAAATAATGAAATTTCCGGTTCTGCGACACTTTCAACAACAACAACAACAACCAACAACAACAACAGCAACAGCATCCTAAAAATGATAGCTGCCAGACCGGATTGTCCGTTTCAGCGACACTGGGTGGGGACAGTCTTAGGTCAACTTAAATGATAATTAAACAAATTTAACAAAACTAACCCACTTATTTAAGCACTATTTTTACTAACACCAAAATACTAACAATAATATGAACCTTAGTTTAAAATAAATGTTTATTATTGTTATTATGTTATCAACTCCTAAATTTATAAATTCTCGACCGACTTTTAAATCTTCATTCTTCAAATAGTATTTGGATAAAGCAATGTTTTGTCCTTCGGATAGGACGTTTTCAGTGAGACACACCTCTTTCTGCCAGTTAATTAATTGCCTAAATCATTCGTAGTTCCAATAGGGACAGCAAAATAAATATTATAACGGTTTTAGTTGGTTTTAATAGATCCTTATTCTTGAAAAGTCAATATTTCAAGACATTCTTACAACTACTTTAAAGAAGGTGGATAGACTTTATTGGCACTACAGTGAACTGGAAACCTGAGTTTAACTGAGAAAAGTTGGGAACTAGATACCTGCACCGAGTTACGCTGTGCTTTGAGATATTCTATATGTTGAATAAGTAGCTTCAACTATTCAATCACCGAGCCTGAAACGTTTTTCAATACACTCAATATCGTAGTCCTTTTAGCGCTTTTAGGCTCTGAAAATTCGAGTATTTATTGTTAAAAACATCGTTTGATACATAGGGCTTCATTCCGCCATGGATGCCATGAAAAAGTTTTTCCACTTGAATTAAAATATTCTAAAGCTTCAATAAATGCAAAAGGGATGACACTGTAACTTCAGAGTTCACGTTCAAACCTAATTTACTCATGCAGACTCCGAGAGAATTCCTAGATATATTCGCAAATCTGCAGTCACCAGATGATCACATAACCCACCCAATACATCTTTAGAAGATTTTGTTCCAATAAGGCTCTAAATGACATTTGCCTTACCTCATGTTTCTCGAATCCCATTTCCAAACATATTTGTAAAGTTCCAAGTATGATTCGTTCCGTACATTTAAGTATTCAATTCAATAACTGCAGTACGTTCAATCAGATACTGTATTTGAAATAAGAATTTGAGGAAATTATAGCATTTTGGAAATAAAATTTCCCACTGTCGGATCATCGCATGTGTCATACTCTCGAATTTTAATAACAGAAGTGCGCATAAAATCAACTTTGAAAATATATCGCTCAAGTTCTTCGGGTTAGTGGCGATGGATACTAATTGTCTCAAACTATAAATTGAAGTATAGGCAACAACAACATTGTTAAGATGAATTTGATTCATCGTCATTATTTGCCTTTCCTTGTCCCATGTCACTCGGTTTGACGCAACACAATTTCTTCTGTTCACAAGTTTTGCTTTATCGACTGTCGCACTAGAATTCAAGCTCTTTTCTTTCACGAGTTCATTCGATCTTTTTAAATACCTTATAATTCTTTACAAGACCGATTAATTACCATTTGACTGAACTGAAACCTCAATTAAACACCCAATTAACTCACCAATGTTTGACGTTTGAATATTCCAAACAGAAAAACCAAGAATTCAATTAAACGAAGTAAAATCGAGCTAACTTTATTTACAGACTAATCAGTAGGAATTTAAATTAGCCGTTCAGAAGAATAATCACGTAAAAAAGATTTTAGTAGCTTCATGAAAATAACTTTTGAAACTGGACACGACCGTAAAAGTGAAATGAGGAATGTTTGAACAAAAGATTTGTTTTGTTTCGTTAATTAAGAGTTTGATGGGAATTTTCTTGATAAAGATTTATGGAACAATAGATTATCTAATCGAGTTAATTGTAAGGATTTCTGGCGTAAGGAAAGTAGAAGAAGACATATCTAGATGATTTAAGATACTTTCTTTTAGTATACTAAGTAGAAAAAAAACGTGCAGCTGGCACTGGGGTTCCGCTGAATGCAAGAAGCAACGTTTGGCAGCGCGGAATTGGTCATTTTTTTGGCTAAAACGTTGGTCATGGATGCATCGATGGATCACGCATTTAGCTATGCGTGTGGTTAGGTAGTAGTTACTATGTAACACTTTCAACTTGTGGTCCTATGTAGCTACGACTCAGATGCGAGTTGCACATGAGCAAAATTATTGTTAGAACCGCGTGTTGAGTTCTGGGCACAGAAATCGTTGATTACGTGATTAAAATGGCGGCTTACTGAACATGAATTTAGACTCAATTTTGGCATTGAGTCTAAATTCTTGTTCTGCAAGCCGACTTATAATTTTAAAACAAATACAACAACACTTCCGTCTCATAATATTATACCTAAATGTAAATCTAGTTCTTAATAAAGTGTAAAACTAAGGTGTTCAAGCAGGCGTGGCTCATCTTTGGCAGTGTCAGATAATATTATCCGGCCAGGTTAAATATTTCAGCTTGTATTACTGGTTGATAAATGAGATTTACCTACATTAATTGAAACAACTCGCGACAGTCCGGCTAATTGGAACTTCCGAGATAAATCGTTTGATATTCTTCTTGTTGACTTAACTCGTTTAATTTATTCTTAGCCAAGGATTTATAGTTAAATCTATACTTCATGAATAATGCTGAAGAATTTGTTTGTTTACATTTTAATGTGCAAATTTAAAGCCTAATTCTTGAGAATGTCATCTAAGCACTTATAACACTCACATCACATCTATACACACACACTCTATACGATTACTAATATTATAAAGAGGAAAGATTTGATTGTTTATTTACTGAAGAGGAACTACTGAACCGATTTGAAAAATTATTTCACTGTTGGGAAGCTACACTATCTCCGGGTGACAAAAGCTATAGGAACGGGAACGGGAAACACGCGAATGTAATTGCGAAGCGTTACTTAATATTATAAAGATTCGTTATATTTATGTTTGTAACGAATGAACTCAAAAACTACCGGACCGATTTTAAAAATTGTTTCACCAATAAATTGCTGCATTATCCTTGAGTAACACACGAGTACGTTGTATTTAAATAAATGAATATCCACTTGTGCGGACCCGGGACGGGCTGCTGGTAGGCTATACTATTATATTTGTAAACATAACGCGAGCTGAGGGAAAGAAAAAATGTTGGAGAGAACGTTAATATAAATTGAAGTAATAGCAGGTGAAACTGCGGGGTATAGTTATATTTACTATACCAGACTAACTATATAACAACTTGAAGGTTTAATTATTTAAAACGTATATTTGGTTCGTTTAAACTTTAACAAAACATGCGTGGCTGAAAATTATTTTATAATGGGATTGTAAGGTTTATAAATGTTGCATTTAATTTATCTATTTTTTAGGTTTCATTAAAATACAATAAATATGAGTAAAGTACCGTAATGTAATTTTAACTATAAGCAAGTGGCTACTGGTTCTGTGAATTTATTCAGAGATCAAAGCTTAGCCGGAGAGACTACTTGTTTGAAATCAAATATCTCATCATCACATTTTTGTTCACATTGTTTTACAGCAGCTTAGTTAAAAGTTGAGCATAATAGTGACACGACAGTAAAAAAAACTTCTACAACAAAACAAATATCATCAAACAAAAAAGCAATATAAAATTAAATATATGAAGTTACCTTGAAGTGATTTGTTTTGAATATGTTCGTAAAAATGTGTATTCTGAATATTCATTCACTGACTGAAAGGTACAATATCGACGAGATTCATAGACTAATACAATTTTATCTCAGGAAAAATACAAAGTTCTTTTGGGATAAGCCCAAACAGGATAAGACTGAATCTGTACTTATCATGAAGTGTCACCACAGCCCTGGAATACAAAGAGCATTAGGAGGATCACAGATGGGTTTTAGTCAGTAAGAGTCTGACACTCCCTTCCGCTACGCTCAGAGCGGAAGAAGTCATTTGATAAATTCCCATCCTTAAAAAAAAGTTAGCTCAGACAATTTGAACGGTGAGAAAGGTCTACTATACATAACTTTGATTTCAGTTTGAAACTGAAAAAAGACTTGTAAAACAGTAAATTCTTGTATGTACTTATAGCGAATTGTCGCTTGTCAAAAACTTGACAAAAACTGGGAAAAATTCAGGTGTTTTTGACAGTTTGCAAATACGATGTGAATTTGTAAGTTCCTTGAAAATACGAGAGTTGCCTCTCTGGTTGTTATTTACTAGTTTTTGTCCGCGACTTCGCACTCGCATATCCCGTTTTATACCTTTCACATAAAGTCATCCTCATGAACGTGGCTACCACACACAAAGAATTTTCCAAATCCGATTGATACTGTTCCACAGATTAACACGCTCAAACAAACAAACAGACTTTTCAGCTTTATTATATTAGTAAATATGATATTGTACAAACCTTCAAGTTCACACAAAAGAACAAAATCTAAAATCAAAATCCGATAACCGACTCCCAAAAAGTACGAGGATCTATTCCAAATTTGACAACGTTACCAACAAAGTATACCCCTTAAAAGTTAAATGGTACTTTTCCCTTTTGATTAAACTAAACAAAGCTTGATTACGGCCCTCGTTAATTTGAGTTCTGGCCCATCGAAATTATAATAGTCTATATTCAGTGAAGATCTTATCGGCAACACTCGGCGCCTGATGGCCAATCTGAGCGACGGGCAAACAGTTAATCTAAGTAATAATTGTAAATGCTTCAGACGGGTTTCTTCTGAGATAAATTAGATGTTTGACTGTCGCAAGTCTTTGGAGCAGTTATTATGGTTAAAGTGATTATGTTTGGGCCCGTAGTAAAATTTAGCATGGTATACATTTTGGTAAAGCATTATTTGTAAAATACTCATTCTCATCTGTCAAGCCTTTTCCCAACTATATATATTGGGTTCGGCTTCCATTCAAACCGGATTCAGCTGAATACCAGTACTTAACGTAGAATTACAAATGCTACGGCTAAGGATTTTCAACTTGCCCCACAGGGCAATTCAAATATTTGACGTTATGAACACAGCACACAGCACAGCACACTTCATGTTCACTTCGTCTAAAATCTCACGGTGAAATATTTACAGAACAGACTAGCTGAACACAAGAGGAACGAGAATTCGAGCAGCGTACTCGTTCGATGGTTTTCGTTCTTATGCTTTGCGAATTTGTGATTTTCCCATACTTGGTTAGCCTCACTAAGCCGCACTACCCACAGTTTAAAAATTACTACCTACCAAAGACTACAATCTACCTACTTTGTACTACTGCTGATCAGAAGCCTCCTCTTCCTCCTTCCAAAACTTACTATCTTCTGTGATCTCTAGCCAAGACCTCTTTCCAGAAGTGGGCCACAAATTACGCTAGTACAAAAACAAAAATAAATAATAGTGATGATGCAGTTTACCAAAACAGCCAGATCATAATAAAAAAACACCAGAACTGAATATTTACGCTGACGTCACCATTTCACTTGTTACAGAACGCCTCAACGTGCTCTACGAACGCAACTGGACGCGTCTCGTCCACGAGCAGCTTCGCAAGTTCGAGTCCTCCATTGTGGCGGCCGCCAGGCAGTCCCCTGAAGCCCAGCCTCCTGAACTGGCCATGGACTCCAAGTGGACCTTCTCCGGAGCCCTGATTTATTGTATCACTCTTATAACTACAATAGGTGAGTTTAAAGTGCTATTGTAACAAGCGAGGCTAGGATACAGTTTTTTTTTTTAATCTACACGCAGTTCCGCGAGTTGCAGCTAGCTCTTCTATACTCATATTATAAAGAGGAAAGATTTTTTGTGCCGAATAAGCTCAGAAACTATTGTACTGATTTTAACCATTTTTTCACCAATGACACACATTATCAGCAAGTAACATAAACTATATTTTATCTCCACATTCCCACGGGAACGGGAACTATGATGGTAAACCCACGGGACAATGCTATCGTTTTAATTGAACTTGAATTGAACACTTGACTATACATTTATTACGTTAGTAACATCAGTTAGTATTGTGATATCGACAGCGTCACAATTGTTTGAATTTCGTATAAGTTAGTAATAATTGTAAAGTCAAGTGTTAATTTCAAACAATACGCTGTCGATGCCACAATTCCGAAGTAACGGTACGTCGATTTACAATGGTTCGGAAAACAGTGTTTTGAACTAAATTGTTTCGACTTAACAAGATTCGCGTAGTTTCGGAGAATAGCGAACTAGTAAAATTCGAACTAAACAAGGTGGAACTAACGAAGGAAATCAGTTACCAACGTAGGTTAGAGACGCGGAAATTATTTGGACGAGAGAAGCTGAACAGGACTGGTGATGAGAGTAGTCGTTTTTCCTCTAAAAAAATGGATACAGTGAAATCAAATGAAATAGCCAATTGCCATAATCGTGTTCTATCACTATCACACTTTTTAGAAGCAGGTCTTTCACTTCAGTTAACTGGGTTCCAATAAAAAGTGTTGATCACAGCTATTCGTTTGCTGAAAGATAAGCAGGTCTGCTAAGTACGCCGAGATAATCCTTGGGGCATGTTGTGCAGTGAGAGCAGTGGTGGCCGAGGAGTAACAGCCCCATCTTACGAATTGTAGGTCGCGGGTTCAAACTCTGCCAGGTACATTACTTTGTGTAATGAATTTCTTCACCACTGCTCTCAAAACGGTGAAGGAAAACATCGTGAGGAAACCGGCATGTCCTAGAACCAAAAAATCGAAGACATGTGACATGCACCAACCCGCACTGGGCTCGCGTGGCGGATTACGGCCCATTCTCTCTCCTAGAGAGGAGGCCTGTGTCCCAGCAGCGGGAATATTAAAAGGCTGATTATGCTTATGCTTACGCATGTTGTGTTTATGGCCCCCATTGCATTCAGTATTAAACTTAAATTCGCCTACAAGCTGGTGTATTTCAGTCCTTCCTTCAAATTATTTATATCACATACCAGTAACTTATATATATCATGTTAACTTAAAAATAAAGTAAAAAATATCATCCTCAGGTTACGGTAACGTGTCACCAAGAACAGCGGCTGGACGAGCAGCTACAGTAGCCTACGCTGCAGCAGGGGTGCCACTGACCCTGGCATGTCTAGCAGGCCTGGGGGCGTCTCTGGCAAGACTGGCGCGGTTGGCCTGGCTCAGGGCCACCAAGAGGAAAGTGCCCAATACTTGGAGGAAGGATGGAGAGGTGAGTAAGAAGGATTGGTGAACATCACACACAACAACATAGACTAAGCATGATCATCGTTCTCTACTTTTTGTAGAGGACGATGATCATGCTTAGCCTATGTTTAAATGTATTTTCAATTAACTAATTGAAATTATATTTTTATGTTATTAAAAATATATTTTCAATTTGTGGTTTTACTCTTAAAACTCAACTCAAGATGAGGTTTTACTCTTAAAACTTCATCAATTAACATAAAAATATATCACATCATCAACAGCCTGTTGCAGTCCACTGCTGGACATAGGCCTCTCCAATTGCACGCCACTTAGATCTATTTTCGGCTTCTCGCATCCAGTTTCTGCCAGCTGTTCTGCATAAATCGTCAGTCTACCGTGCCTAAAATAAATTAATTTATCAGTAAACTAAATTCCAAGATGGATACAATACAATACAATGTCAGGTACATTGTACTACCCAAAAGTATCCTCACACACGGTTGTAATAAATAACCTGACAATGACTTTCGTAACGCAAAAATTGTATTTTCCGGACAGCAAACTGTATTACTCCGAAAAATGTGCTGTAATTTAAACGACATTGTATTCTCATACAGAATTTTAAAACAAAAGAGAACCGTTACTGAAACGAGACACCTCTTTAAAACTAGGTAACAGCTTATTAAAGGTGGACACACATTAGTCTACGCCAAACGAGACGAAATTAAAGGATCCCCACTCTTTATATGTACGTGTTGAGCGAATCAATGGCGCTAAAAGACTCATTAGGGTCTAACCACACCAATTGATCGATGACGATGCATGTCATCAATCGAAAGTCACTAGAATGAAGTTAGATCAGTCGACGACAATCGATAGTTCCTGATACTACCAAACTAATCGATCGCCGTCGAACAATATCATCGATTTCCGATCGAACAATTGATTTGGTCTAAAACGATTGTCCACACTGAATCTAATAATATCACACGACACGACACAATGATACATATATCTTCCTTTCTTTTTCTGGCATATGTGCAGGGTTTCATAAAAACTGTACGAAAATCTAGGTCATTCGGCGCGGACAAATGTGCGTCCACCTTAAAACTAGGTAGCAGCTATTAATGTTGCCGGCAGACCCTTCATGATGAACGATGTGTCGTACTTGGTTTAATCACAACGGCACCGGTCGCCTGTAATTACACGGCAGAGACTGGATTACAAACACACACAACCCACGAGTGTATGCCAGCCGCATACTTTAAACAGGTAATAAAGATACTAAACAATGAAACGGTATATAAGGTTAAAGTGAGAATAGACAAGTGGCTAGAGGAGTCATTTAGATAGGACTTGCAAATACGTCACAGGTTTAAGAACTCTAAAGAAAAGCTGCAGTTGAAATAATAAGTTTCTTGAAGAACGTCATAGAAATCAAAAACTCGTATTTCGTCGTATTTTAATACCAAGAAAATCGTTACTTTTTTGTCTTTGAAAATGATTCTATAAACAAACGGTAAAAAATATCACGTATCTTTGTTTTTTTTTTATTGATGGCCTCAAAGAATGACAAGATTTTGACTTTAACAATGTTTTGACCAGCGAGTCAACTGTACCACAAAAATAATTTCCTCCTTTCTTTCTTTCCTATAGCCAGAGAACTACCTTCAACTCCACGAACAGCAGCGGCTGCTCCCACAGCCAGCTGAACACAACCAGTACACTTCCTTCCCGCCAAGAAGTCATAGGTCACCTGGTACTGTGAAGGCCAGAGCTGGCGACAGGGGACAGTACTCCCAGGTCTTCGAGAGAGCTCCTGCCAGCCCTGCTAGGGCAGCCACGCTGGGTCGGGTGAAGCGCAGTGCATTGGTTGATGGTGAGTTTCCATCTCTCTTTCTCGTTCTTACAGTCTAATATGACCAAGCAAGGTCAAAAAGCGCACTTTAAAATGTACCTATGAGTTGCGATATTTTTAAAAGCAAAATAAAAGCGATGAAATTATTGAAAAACGCGGAAAATTCGAATTTTTACTCGAGGGATGAAAAACATTAAATAGGTATACAGCATATTTAATACTAGCTGCTGCCCGCGACTTCGTTCCCGTGGAATCCCCGATTTTAAAACATTATTTTTCGCTGCTCCGCTCCTATTGGCTTAAGCGTGATGATATATAGCCTAAAGCCTTCCTCGATAAATGGTCTATTCAACCCAAAAAGAATTTTTCAATTCGAACCAGTAGTTCCTGAGATTAGCGCGTTCAAACAAACAGACAAACAAACAAACAAACAAACAAACTCTTCAGCTTTATAATATTAGTATAGATTTTCAATATTCTTTAAAAAAACATTTCAACTGTTAATATATTCAGTTACGATATGTGTACATACATTCCGTTCGAATATAATCAACATAAGCATTAAAATTCAGCACAAAAAATATAAAGATAATAAAATAGTAACAAATTAATCTTACACTTTAAAACTATAATTTATTGGTAATTTTACATCACAATAAAATTATTAGAATAAAAATCGAAGTACAAAACACAAAAAAATAAAATTGTAACTTAATCTACACCAACAACACCAAATAATAAATCATCTACTAAAACTGAAACTAGTCATACTGAAATTCAAACGGTATTTTACAAAATACAGCATGAAATTGTAAACTAATTTTTCTTAATAAGAAACGTACGTATTCGAAACGATTGAATGCGGATGGGATCTATTGTATCCATTTTTTTTTCATGATATGTCCAGAAATTGTAATCTAATAAAAAGTCATACAATGTAGCGGAATTCAGCAATTTTCCGGTGACATTTAAAGATAAAATGGTAACAAATTTATAATCTCATACGACGTGTTATACTTATGCTATATAAAAAACCACATTTTTAACATTGCAACATAAAACGAGACTGTACTACTCGTACTTTGTAACTCGTCGTCCACACTAATAAAACGTGTTAAATAAATTTGTTTTATAACATGCTTTTTAATATATCTAGACTTTTTTTTAAGAATGGGAAATCATTATATTACTTCTTCCATTCTGGGTGGAGCAGAGCTCCTAATGCCCTCGGAGTCCCAAGGCCGCAGTGACTCTTACGGACAAATTCCGCAACTCTGGCAGGCATTGGCCTGCTATGGTGACATATCTTTGAGACGCATATGGAACAGAACCAACTCTCGCCATTGTTATATAGTTTGGATTCACCTTTAAACATTTACACTATTTTCATTCATAGAATCTAAACTTAAAGTAAAGCGATATAAAAAGGAACACGATTTTTACGTATTTTATGTACTAAAACATTAAAAGAATCAGTTTTTGATATTTCAACATGGTTTTTTCTCCAGAACCACACACATCATCATCACTACAAACCCAGACGCTGGATCGTAAGAGGTCCATGGGCAGTACCAAGTGCCTGGCCACAGTCCATGGCCCTGGTCGGGGCAGGGGGCGGTCCACCATGCAGAGGCCCAGGGGGGCGGTCATTGAGCAGCTCATTGCTGAGGAGTGTGGGGAACTGCAGATGAATAGAAGTCAGGATGATCTGGATGATTCGGAGGACCCTGATGAATCGTGAGTGGTTTTCTTTTCTTGTCACAATGCTTCTATAAAATGTGCCTATACTTGTCTTTAAGACGGAGTGAAGACGATGCTATTGCTTTAGTAGTGGCTGAGTTTGAGTCTTATTTCAGCGATTCATATTGGTATCACTGACTCGATAAAGAAAAGATTACTTTTTGAACGTACTGAGACCGCATTTGAGATTACATATAAACCTATTTAAGTTATATGAGGTTACGACTTTAATGGTCCTGTTACATGGGATGTGAAATCAATTAAGTTTGAAACATTTAAAAATATGCACTTTTAGTGCACTTCTTATTTTTTATTTGGTGTTGAACTATCAGACCAACCAACTAAAACATTCAATTCAATATCTAAAATTAAAAAGCTAAAATGGTTGCTTTTTATCGCCAAGTTATTTTAGTTTAGATAGATATAATATGTATACTTTCATGTTTCGCAATAGAACGTTGATCAAATGTTGTTAGTGAAAACATACCTAGTGTAACTACATAGTTTCGCAGCGAGTTTAGTTTGTTATAAAAGTGAATTTTATTTTCAACATTTACAGAATATGTCCACACGACACCCCGTCACGAGTGCCTTTGATATGGAACGAGGAGAATCATAAGATAAAGAGTTGTACCGTGCCCAGCAGTAGCGCTTCCACCAGCGTCCAGCATCACATACACCATGGCATAGAACACTGTCACATACCCGTTGGCATCGTGTTGTTCCTTCTCCTCGCCTACATATGTGTCGGCGCCGCCATCTTTTCCGCCTGGGAAAACTGGAGCTTCCTCGACGCAGCATACTTCTGTTTCATAGCGTTAGCCACCATCGGCTTTGGAGACTTCGTCCCTACCAGCTTCCTCACAACAAAACAAAGCACCGAACACACCAAAAGCGAGTACGTTCAAATGATCGCGTGCTGCGCCTACCTCGTTTTTGGACTCATATTAATAGCCATGTCGTTTAGCCTCCTACAAGATGAAGTAGTCGCTCGGTGTTCACAATTAGCTAATAGTTTGGGTCTGTCTCGACAATGACAGTACGAGAAGAGTGATTGTAGCTCGACAGACAATCACTTAAGAATGTTATGATCGTTATTGTAAGCAATTGATTTAGGGTCCACGTCATTTAATTTCCTCATTGGATCCACATCTGTATTTATTCTAACCCATGTTACCATTATTATCATGAATAAAAATTATTTTCTCATATCTACACAAAATTGTAATGATAATTTTAAATAATAACAAAATTTGACAAAAAACTTTTTACGGAATTTGTACTCGAAATGGAAGAGGTTTGTGATGTAAATAATGTATAAAACTATTTATAAAAGCAAGGCTGAAATTGTAATGAAACAATAAAATTGTGTTGAACAAAATTTTGTCTCGCTTCATTTTAATAACTCCAGTGAAATACACCGATGTGTCGACGTTCCTTTTGGCACTCTAAACTTTTGACACGGAATTCTCCACCATTTAGGTACTTTCCAAAATCACATTACAAATCCAATTACGCTAATTGAAACACACAAACATAGAGTAGGAACCGTGGTACTCTCACCACAGGGGATCAGAACAATTCTGAACACATTACATCAGTTAACTGGACGGCTAAACTCCCCAATTCTGGACCGCGTAAAATCCTCTCTAGTGGGATTACGTGAGGTCCGATACGGGACAAGTGTCCTTGAATTACGGCGGTATCGTCCTTATATGGGCTATAAAGTTGGACGAAATTTAAATAAAAAATGTCCTGCTGGCGTAAGCATTCCTTTGTTGTTGGATATGCATTTTATTGCTGAGATAAATAAGGACTTTACAAATGCCTGTTTTATTTCAAAATATTTCAAATGAAACAAAATGACGCTACCGTATTATTCCAAATGGTCGTGAAAAATAAAATTCTGTTTAAAGTTCGATAGGGATATAGTTACCTATATCCCTATCGAACTTTCGAACCGCCTTTTTGCTTACGCAAAAAGGCGGTTCCTTAGAATGATAAACGCCATTTAACCAAAATGGCTTAATAAAAAGAGGCTAGAAGTTGGATACTAAAAACAGACACTATAAGTACCTACTAAAGATATACAGGGTGCTGATAGAACGAAACAAGGAATAGAAAATGCAAACGACAAACCATACATGCTGTGCAACAAGGGGATCGCGTCACCCAATTACTGGGTTGAAAAGGTCAGACTGGCAGTAATTACTACACCATGTAAAATACTAGTATTCAATTGCATCTCGGTAACAGAAACCCGACAGCAACATAGTTGGGACCACCCTGAACTTTAATCGTAAGTATCGCTGTGTGCTATTGTATAGGCATATTTTGTTCCAGAAAAATTATAAGACAAGTTGCTACAAAAAAAAAGTATTCCCAATTAAACAAATGTTTTTTTTTTCACGGATTAAGCACATTATAACTGAAAAACCAAAAATTCACAATCATAGCCTAGAAGACAAAGCCACATTAGCTATCGGGACAATAGCCATTAGCCTCTGGTCATACAGCCATTTAGCCATACAGCCATTTAGCCATTCAGCAATTTAGCCGTGTTGGCGTTTTTGCTTCTCATTATGTAACTACGTGACATTGTGTTGAACATAACCGTGGCACACGTGTTTCAAATGTCCTACTGATTAGTAATGTACAAATTAGTGCTGGAGAAATGTGAATCTTGTTGTAGGGTGTGCGATTTAATATTAGGTGTTGATATAGTTATTTGAAATTCGAATTTTAAGTATGTATAAAGGCCCCTGCAGGTCCGCGACACGATAATGCAACGAACTTTTTTCATTATTTTTATACGAGTCTTTTTATCCATGGAACAGCTTCAATTAACAAAAAAAGACGTCAGTTGCATATTTACATTATACTTTGTCTGGGTCAAAGTTTTTTTTAATATAGATTAAATGCTAACGGCAAAACTAGTATAGGACGTCCTCAGGCACAGTGGAGCGACGATTTGCGCAGGACGGCTGGCAGAAATTGGATGCGAGAAGCCGAAAATAGATCTAAGAGGCGTGCAATTGGAGAAGCATATGTCCAGCAGTGGACTGCAACAGGCTGTTGATGATGATGAAATGCTAAAAAACTGTAAGCTGTCACGATGTTAAATATGTTTAAAGCAGGAGTGTTAAATCATAGGACGTATTAATTCTTCGTCTAAGTTGCACTGCGTCTTCTTAGCGTGTTGATGATGGAAATAGCTTCTTATTAATTAAACCTACCGACTAGCCCTGCATTGGGGCACAGTAGTATATATACGCAGTCATCATCTAAAGGATTGGTGACTCTTACAATATCTGAACGTATAAGTAAACATTTACTAACATAATATAAGTACTACTAATACTATTGTTTAGGTTTTACTGGAAATTCCATGAATATACATACGTCGTTTTGCAGTAATTAAAAACATGTTTATCTCTTTCTTTTTTAGAGTTGTGGATAAAATTCGATTGTTCTACACCTATACCAGGCAAGTAGGTAAGTTCACACCGCCACAAAATCCTTCCACAGCTCTCCCTTACTCAAGAACTCACAATCGAAGATAATGCAGCAACAATAGTTTGTACTTTCGAAAGGAATTTCAAATGCAGACGAATGAATAAAACAGCGCTCACCCGGGGCGTCACTGCAAACGACGAGCTTCACGCCAACTAGTTGGATATTCGTAAATATTACGACCACCAACCCACCTGCTTCCTTTGCCTGTAAAGGAGAGTACTCACTAGGTGCATCATGAAGCATTAGGGCTATTAGAGCAATGTGATATACCCATTCTATCCCGTTTGTCTCGTGGTCACCAACGCGATTACCGAGTGGGGGATTGTGGGGACTGGATACGATTCCTAAAGCAGTCTGTTGTAGGTTGATTGTAATCGTTTTTTTTTTTATTATGATTATATTGTAGTAGCTACAGCCCGAGTTGAAGAATTGTTTGGAAGAGTGTTTTTGGGAACTGAGTATGACTGACTTGGATTAAGTTGTTCACCTACATGGGCATTAGTCGTTTTTATTAAAATATGACAACATTTTTCTGATACAACAGGTGTCATTTAAGCATAAAAATGCAATAATGAGTCAGTTGAACGTACTACACAAGTACCTACAGCATTCGCTTTTGTAACCACGGTTCGTTGAACATTGCTTGTTACTAACTGCGAACATTTTTAAATGTAGCATTGATTCATTTAGTGTTACAATCTCGGAGTGACTTGATGTTTCATCGTGTTACAAGTGATAGGTATGCACTATACCTTGCACTCACTAATCCAATGTTAGTAATAATAAGGAATTTTCAAGACTATGCATATATTGTAAAAAGGTTCTGGAACAATAATTCTGTACAATCAAAATCACTTGACCACACATTTTGAACGTCAATGTTTTACATGAAGACAGTCCCTCAAAACGCCTACCCGTCACCACTTCCTCGTGTTATGGCTACTAAGCAGAAGAAGCACAACAAACTAAGCAATACAATAAGGTACATTCCATCTATTTCTGTAACGCTGACTTCGACATGCTGCGACAGACGTAATGCTCAAACTCAAGCCGTGATTTCTCCCAGTAAGATCTCCCCCTTAAGCAACTTGATAAAACTTTTGAATGCAACTTTTGTTGGTGGAAACTTTGCAAGAGAAAAGATTGCAAAGATTTATGAACCAACAATGTGATAGTTAGTTTAAATTGAATTGGGATTTACGTGAGAAAAGGAGCTGGTTGAACTGGACTTATGTGACTTTGTCGCGACTCAGTCGCACTGCCACGGAACTTTACCTTTACTGCATGCAAATCTCAAATCGTAAACTTGAACTTTACTAGCTAGTTAAGTAGTTTTCGTAAACTTATCGACCGGAAAGAACTACTTGTTCAAGCATAGCTACGTCACTTGTATAGGTATTGGCTTATCAACAAATGATTAAATAATTCCTTGAAACTGAATTTGGATTTATGTCTTGGTTTTGGTTTCTTACACATTCACATATATCTATTTATCTGTATATTTAACAACTTACAAAACTGATTTCCATACTCTTCAACGTAAGGTTCAGTTGAAAATCAGCGTCAGGCAACTGGTCCCACTCAAATTTGGCACAGCCGCAGGCCCTCTTATGTATCTTTAAAATATTAAGTCAGTTTGAAGGACCTCTACTATATTCAGTCGCCATGACAACGTACAAAATCATTAATTATTGTGAATAAATAACACGCTATAACTGTTTTGATGACTCGAAGATAGA
The DNA here is from genome assembly GCA_905332915.2 of Hecatera dysodea. Classification (NCBI taxonomy): domain Eukaryota; kingdom Metazoa; phylum Arthropoda; class Insecta; order Lepidoptera; family Noctuidae; genus Hecatera; species Hecatera dysodea. The sequence continues at coordinate 7,011,643 of HG995299.1, forward strand.
ATCGAGTTATATAGGACATGACGTGGAATATGGGACTTAAAAATCAATCGCAGTATCCCAGGGACGAAACAATTGAAAACACCGACATGCATTTCTAAGCACGCAGCGGTGTCACACCACCGGCTCCCAAGCTTCGGACTGCAAATAATAAATTCTAAATAGAAAAACATGGGAACAATTTTCCCGAATATGGTAATCAAACTCACGCCCCACACGTTCAGCAGTTATTTGCAATAATTTGTTGAGCATACATTAAAACTCTACCATAAACCGCTCATCATCATCATCATCATCAACAGCCTGTTGCAGTCCACTGCTGGACATATGCCTCTCCAATTGCACGCCACTTAGATCTATTTTCGGCTTCTCGCATCCAGTTTCTGCCAGCCGTTCTGCGCAAATCGTCACTCCACCGTGCCTGAGGACGACCTACACTACGTTTGCCGAGACGCGGAGAAATCGCTCATCACATTTAAAACTCGTTCCTAAACTACCAATGACCAGTCTATTGATCGCGTAGCGTACTGCGAAGTCTTAGAACACAAATTCTCGGTTCAGTAAAATAAAGGTAGTTTCATGAAGAAGATTAATTAACGGTTGTGCTAATCAATTCGTGGGTGACACCGGTTATACAAAAGATCTGCCGGCTTGCGTCTGGCCTGAGTAAGCTTTTCAGCCTAATTATTTTTCCTTTACACCTGTGGCTCCTTTATTTGGAATTTATAAAGACATTTTTGCTTGTAATTAATTTGTTTTGTAGGCTTGTTTTATGTAATCGGTTTAAAGTATAAGTCCGTCATATAACCAAGGAATTAAAAGATGATTTACAGGCTTTGATTCCGGCTATTTGTTTTTATTTTTCTTTTTAGAGTTAATGGCCAACTCGCTTTCAGCAAGCAAGGTGGATAAGTAAGCGTGCCTTAAATGTATGGACAGAGTACTTTGCCCGGCTTTGTGCAAACAAGCTGGTATGTTTGTAAAATAAGGGCGATTTTCTTATGATCCGTAGGTAATTCAACCAATAGCCAATAAATGCGGTTAAATTTCGCCAAAATGATTCGATCAATATTGTTAACTTGACCAACAATCTTAAATAATAATAAATCGAAAATACTCATTTTAATCAAATTTATCAAAAACTCGTTCTTATAAGGGACTTATTCCTTTCTATTTAAACACAAAACCATTAACTACGAGTATATCGACTGAAAATACGAATCCCCATGCCATTCATTAAGGGCGCACCGAGTTTCTAGCGCTAATCGATTTTAGGTATTCTATGCGCTCCGTGTATGTGTGCGTGAGGCACACCGGCAAGAGAGCAGCGCCGACTATGTAAGTAGGGTAAAAATCCCAGTAGTCGACCTTTTATTTTCAATTTCAAATTATTTATTCATCAAAGTAGATTCAGTAAAAACTACTTTCGTTAGTACGTAACGTTCGACTTTTAATTCCATTCAGTAACTTGACGGTTAATTTGACAGATTTTAATAAAAAACAGCTATTTGAGTTGGTGTAAGCATAAACTATATTCAATTAACTTCACAAATGTACTTGTCGGAGAAGGTATGTCTGTCTCTCGTTAGCATCAGGCATATGTATTTTAATTAGTACTGTGGGCGTAATAAGGGTAGTGTTGGTTATACCGCAATATTAAAACGGTTTGCAGTTCAAATCAGATTGCAATTCACGAACAAGTCAGTCACACTTGCGAATCACACACTGTAGGTACCTATACAACTCAACGATACGGAACGCGACAGTTTCTATGCATATGTTGTTCGTACGATGTCCAATGTTTCGATGATCCCGAGAGCTTTTTTTTTTTTTGAAAAAGCTCTCGGTATCATTACTCGCAGTTCAGCACACTAAGGCTGGTTACTGCGTAACCGATAAATCCTGTGGTGGTCTCAAACGAATTTAAGGCCCCCAGCCAGGGCTAAAAACTACTTAAAACCTAAATGACCGCTCGCTAAGGGCATCCCCTGTGGGACACGGGCCTCGGCTTAGCAGGGTCATTGCGCGCGGAACGCGGTCTGTGTTTGTTTTTCCTAAGAGTGGTTTCCCTACTACTCTCTTGGTTCTGGGTGATGGGGTCATCGGGCTCAACAAGGGTATGCCGCGGTCGGCGGATCTTGCTGATCTGGGAGGGCGTGTATCTAGTAGCCGATACGATAAGGGGGTTCTGGTGCTTTTCAGCGGACTCTATGAAACGCTTTGAAAAACGTTTCATGAACTGTTTGATGGTGGGGATGCGGAGGTCGACATGGAGTCGCTCATTCCTAACGTACCACGGGGCTCCGTAACCTTTCGAAGAAACCGATTTTGGATAACCTGCAACCTATGGATCTGGTGAGGCTTAGCGTGTGCGAAGGCTATACACGCATAAGTCATTATCGGGCGTATGCACGTGGTGAAAATGCGTAGTTTGCATTTCAGGTAAAGCTTGCTGCGTGCATTCAGGATGTAATGAAGCCTACCGAGAGCGAAAACGGCACGACTGCGTACCGTCTTTATGTGCTCTCCGAAAGTAAGCTTTCAGTAGGGGATCACACCTAGATATTTGGCTTGCTCCACCCAAGGGATCGGCTTGCCAAATAACGTGATTGGGCTGGGACGTGGTGGGAAGAGACGAGTCTGGGGCTTGTAAAACAAGATCGCCTGACTCTTCTCTGGGTTGACTTCCAGTCTCCACTTCCGGAACCAAGCGCCTAGTGCGTTTGCGGATCTCTGGAGGTGGCTGGCTATTGCCTTCTCGCTATTGCCGGAGCAATAGATCGCCGTGTCGTTAGCAAACAGAGCTAGCTGTGTCTTAGTACTAGTGGGAATATCGGTACTAAATAGCGAGAACACCAGAGGGGAGAGGACACCGCCTTGGGGTACTCCGGCGTTTGAGATTTGAGTGGACCTGTCCAAACAGTGCAAGCATTTGTCAGTTATCATGTAGCTCAAATTTATAACTTTAAGGAGCTCAACGATTTGACGAACAATGCCAAAGTAAAGACATTTGGGTAGGCCACATAAAGAACTAAAGCCGCCAGACTAACATTAAATGAACCTCTGACATACACAATACGTTATATGAGGACCATGCGACTTTTAATAACTTGTCTTCAAAACACGTAACATTATTTTTCTTTGAATTGTCAAGTGTCAAGAATAGAATTAAAAGTTGAAGTATGTTTTTGCAGGCAGATTCTATTGAATTTCTGATAATGAAGTTACACGGTAAGTACTTTGTTCGTTATGGCAAGACTTTTTCGGGAATAAAGAAGCCAGCAAAATTGTTATGTACGATACCAACGGTTAGTATATAATTATTTTTAGTGAATCTATGCTGGAAGACAACAATTTTGTTTCGGTTTAATTGTCATCCTATAATAAAGCAGAACATTTGATGTAATTATAATTTCTATAATTATCAACAAATCTGGTTTGGGATGAAAGTAACACTTATTTCTTAAAATTAATTAGTTTCTGGACTTGCAATTCTAGAGTTTGATAAATTTTGTAATCGGTCTTCCATGAAATTTACCCTGAAAATTGAAAGATTGAAAAATTGAAAAGTTAAAAATAACGAATCCTGAAAAATATCAAGATCAAAAGCAATAGCTTTTCTGCTGGAAGAAATTTCTATTGAAATAAGCAGTATCTTTGTGCTCTTGGTTTCTGTACAAAATTTTCTATTTTTAACCGACTTCTAAAAAAGGAGAAGGTTCTCAATTCGGATGTTTGTATTTTTTTTTATTGTTTGTTGCGCATAACTCCGTCGCTTGCCAACCGATTTGGAAAATTCTTTTTTTGTTGGAAAGGGTATACTTCCCAAATGGTCCCATAAATTTCTTATCGAAATCGAACAAGCGGTTTTTTTGTTTATTTCAATAAATGATAGCAAATCTGTCGGGATAGCTGAAATCGCATGTTTGTTTATTATCATAATCAGCCTTTTAACGTTCCCACTGCTGGGACACAGGCCTCCTCTCTAGGAGAGGGAATGGGCCGTAATCCACCACGCTGGCCCAGTGCGGGTTGGTGAATGTCACATGTCTTCGAATATATATATATGTAATCGATGTTTGTTTATTGTTTACACCAATTTATACCACGTACGATGTGATGGGTATGTTTAGCTGGGAGTGAACCACTAAAAAGTGAAAAATAAATTAACTTTTTACAAAAAATAAAACCGACTTCTAAACAAAAAAACCAAAAAGTATAAAATAACTTTAATTTCGGAAATCGGTGTGTTCAACAACAAAAAAGCAACCAAAATCACCTTTTTGGTTTTTTTGTTTAGAAGTCGGTTTTATTTTTGTAAAAAGTTTATTTTTAGTAAATTGTGTTACATAAAAAATAAATAAATAAAAATGCTGTGTGACAGATTTGTGTGATGTTTTTATTTGAGTTCTCATTATTACAATTTTTTTTTTCGAAAATCGTATTTCATTACTACTACAGCAAAAATATCTTGTATTATTTAAGGTTATTTATTTAACCATTATGAAACCACCTTTACGCAAAAGATGCGTAACTATAGGGTTACATTTGTGTAACGGTAACAGAAAATATGTTGTGTTACTTTTGTGATATTATATTTGACAATTTTGGTGGCCTTACCCTAATTCATTTCTTCATGCAAGCGTTTATTTAGCATTGGTTTTTCGCCAACCCCTTCTCTGTCTTGATTTCTTTACTTTGTTCCCCATTACAAATACGCTACAATTCATTTTCATACAATTTTCTTCGTTACGTTATTAAATCCGCGCGTGAGCGCAAGCGACACAAGCTCCCCGTCCGATGGCCGACGGCGGACTAAAGCGGACAGGAGGGCGGCGCGGCGGCTCTGCTTATAATGGGCAAAATTCGCGCGAATTTAGGTATTTCCTTCTTATTGTTAAACAAATACATATTTTGAAAATGTAAAGTGTATACGTTGTATAAAACATGTAGTTTTGTTATTATTAAAAAACTGATGACCTTTCGCGAAGTATTCACGCCGTACTAAGCGTTTGTTGGGTTTTTTAGAGATAACTTTGTGAATTTATTCTATCGAGCCAACTTTATCAAATCGTGTTTCCATCGTGTATACTGCCTAGTATATATGGCCAATAATACCAATTTATTTCCTTAGATTTTAATTTAATTGTTTACTACTTCAAACAACCGTTATAAAAGCGCGTTTTTGTGTATAAAAAGCTCGGTGCCCCGTTAAACAGAAATAATAATTATGAATTATATTTATTCACATAAATATTCCAGTCTAAACCCATCCCGAAATTCAAATAAAATCCCATGACAATCCTTGAATAGAAACAAATGCGAGTTGAATTTAAAATATACGGACTGTCTGATAACGATATCGTTCCCAAGAGTCAAAACACAACATTATCACAATAAATTATTTAGGTAGCCTAAACTGGTACTTTTCTGACGTGACCAGAATAGAAAATAACAGTTATCAGGGAAATTCGCCCAAATGTTACGATGTTTACAACTATGATAGGCCCCAGATAAATTTTCAATAAAGTACCTAAATTAATATTTCTCTGATATTTTTTCGTAAGTACCCGGAAAACAAAGTATGATTCGTTTTTCACTATAAGAAAAAAACTTTTTACAAAAAAATACAACCGACTTCTACACAAAAAATCAAAAACTGCAAAATAACTTTAATTTCGGAACTCGGTGTTTGTGGTTGCTTTTTCGTTTTTTGAACACCGACTTCCGAAATTAAAGTTATTTTGCAGTTTTTGATTTTTTGTGTAGAAGTCGGTTGTATTTTTTTGTAAAAAGTTTTTTATTTTTCACTTTTTAGTGGTACCTACACCCCCTCCCTTCCCCCACCTAAACGAACCAACTACGAATTTAAAAAGAAAAACGTACTGCTCCTTTGCAGAGTAAACTAAGAGGTCGTCAATGTAGACAATGTAGATATTTTTTTTAGATTTTTCGAAAACCGCTTGGTTGATTTCGATAAAATTTTCATGGGACCATTTGGGAAGTATACCCTTTCCAACAAAAAAAGAATTTTTCAAATCGGTTCACAAGCGACGGAGTTATGCGCGAACAAACAATAAAAAAAAAAAAAAACATACAAACATCCGAATTGAGAACCTCCTCCTTTTTTAGAAGTCGGTTAAAAATGTAAATAATTAAGATAGATGTCGTTTTAAGACGGTTATTCTTTCCGTTTTTCAAATTGGGTATCTCAATAAATGTAGGTGTGTCAATGACCGCCATGGCAAATTTTGGCGCCTACTATAGGCGGCATATTTCTTGTGGATAACACCTGCAACCGAATCGTTCTTTTTTATTTTTCTATACTAATATTATAAAGAGGAAAGAAAAAACTCAAAAACTACTGGACCGATTTCAAAAATTCTTTCAACATTAGAAAGCTACATTCACCCTGAGTAACATAGGCATAGGCATATATTTTATCCCCATTTTCGCACGGAAACGGGAACTACGTGGGTAAAACCGCGGGGCGCTGCTAGTCGGAAATAAATTGCCTTCATAACTTGGCAGTATTATTTTTTTTAAAGTGAAAAAATATTCGTCTGATTCAACGAATATTTCCAGAGTTTACCGACCATGTTGTGTCTCAAATGGATTGACTAGTAGAGAATGCCTTAAACATTAAGTTCACCTTAATACCTTTGTGTACAAAGTCCTAAATAAATACTCTATACAATCTATTACACCAAAAATAATATTTGTTTAAAAGAATAGATTTTACTTTCCCACCCAAACGGAGACACTAAGAATGATATTAAAACGTTTAACAATTACGCACAAAAATAGAATGTAGTATCGCTTTAAAAAGTATCGAAAATAACTAGGTATCGATAGATACTCGTACTTCTGCTGCGATGATACCGTAATCGTTATATCGATAGTCCTTCCGATCCCTATTAATAGACTAATAAATTATTAGTATCACGATAGAAATGATTTCCATGTTGATACTATATGAATTCGTAATGGTTTGGTGGACAAACTGAGCGTTATTGATTTTAGGATATAAACAATAGAGATAGGTGTGTCTTGAGGTAGGTACGTAATATTTTAAATAACTGTTAAATAATAAATAACACCTGAAAACATTTAAAAATCTATACTAATATTATAAAGCTGAAGTGTTTGTTTGTTTGTTTGCTTTTTTGTTTCAACGCGCTAATCTCAGGAACTACTGGTCCGATTTGAAAAAAATCTTTCAGTGTTAGATAGCCCATTTATCGAGAAAGGCTATATATCATCACGCTTAAGCCAACAGGAGCGGAGCAGCGATAAAGAATGTTTTAAAATCGGGGATTCCACGGGGACGAAGTCGCGGGAACCAGCTAGTGTATTTATATACACAGTTTCTAAAATTGATCGAAAGTACAGTACCTACTTAAATGTAAATTATTTAATTGAGTGTTAGTCTTATGGATGAGAAATAATCAAATTATTTCTCCCGCTCTGGGCGGAGCGGAAGGGACTGTCAGACTCTTACCATCAAAAACCCATCCGTGGACCTCCAAATGCCTTTTCCGTTCCAGACCCTCGGCGACTCTTTCGAACAAATTCCGCAACCCTGGCAGGCACTGCTAACTACCTACTGCAAAGGCATTTAAACTATGATAGGACATTTTGATATGTCTACAAAAATATGAGAATTTAGCATAACAAAAATTATGATCGTTTATGGAAACGAAAGCGTCTTGGAAGTACCATAGCTATTTCTGAAGAATATCACAAGAAATATTTCCCTTTAACAGACAGATCAAGTAACCGGATCAATGGCCCAAGGGAAGGCTTTTAGAGGCAAGTGCTATGGAAATTACTTCCCGAACTCAAGGATATAAACACAAGTCTAATTGCCAATACAATGGCTTTGCGACCGTTTAATTTTGAACTGGAAATTGTACTGTTAAGCAACTGTTACGTTTAATTTATAATAATGTTATCTTTTACTTACCAGCTGAATAAAATACACAGAATAAAGATACTTTATTTTATAGTAAGAATGAACCAGCTATTTTATATTGTTGCTAGTTCTATGGATATAATCTGTCGCTCAGATTTCACAGAATTATGTGTTGCAAAGATGAAAATGAAAGTTTAAATCATGAGAGTATAGTGTAATGATCATTTCAAATAAAATAAATCCCATCATAGTTTAGTCTTTTGTATTCTCCAGCGGGAAGCGTTAAAATTCTTAATCTTTCGATATTTATGTTTTTGAAACTTCTAGGCAATATTTATACAGAAAGAGAAGTCTTTTTTTGTTCTTGTCCTCATCGTTCTTCTTAAAACAATGTATAAAAACATCATTTAAAATTCAGCGTGTTTAGGAATCAAACACACAATGCAATGGAAAGTGGCCCAAGTCCTGACACTGTAAACATTATCGGCAAATTATTTTACTGTATTAAATACTCATATTAAAACAAAAGCTGAAATGGATGAGTGATATGATTTGGTTTAATTATCGCTAGACTAAATTAGTAACCACTGGACGTTATCTACAGTAATATTATAAAGAGGAAAGATTTAATTGTTTTTTTCTTTGTTTGTTTGTTTGCATTGAATAGGCTCCAAAACTACTTGACCGATTTGAAAAATTCTTTCACTGTTAGGAAGCTACACTATCTCCGGTGAACATAGGCTATATTTATATTATACCCCAAATACCCACGGGAACGGGAGCTATGCGGGTGAAACCGCAGGGCGATGCTAGTATAGAATAAACTGGTTTTCAAAAACCAGTTCTGTCCAATTGCACCAAAAACTTAGCTAAGATTTAGTTACTATTAACCCAAGATTAAATAATATCTATATTACTAGCTGATCCGCGCAACTTCGTTTGTGTCACATTTGTCATGACTGCTCTGCTCCTTTTGGTCTTAGCATGATGATATATAGTTTATATATAGCCTTCCTCAATAAATGGGCTCTCTAAACTTGAATGACTCTTTCAAATCAGATTCAGGAGGGGGAATCAGGTTGCTGAGATTAGCACGTTCAAGCAAACAAACAAACTCTTCAGCTTTATATTATATAGCAGCGCCCCGCGGTTTAACCCGCGTTGTTCCCGTTCCTTTGGCAATACGGGGATAAAATATAGTCTATAACACTCCACAATAACGTAGCTTTCTATTGGTGAAATAATTTTGAACATTGGATTCAGTAGATCCAGAGATTACCCCTTATAACGTCACAAACTCATAACCTCACAAACGTTACCTCTTTATAATATTAAGTATAGATTAGTATAGGTTCGCAAGTATATGCAAAACATAATAGAACCCAAATAATAGAATGCAAAACGTAATGGAGGTGAAATAGTAATTAGTGCACCACAAGAGCTTACTTATTTATTTTAGCACTAGCTTCTGCCAGCGACTTCGTCCGCGTGGAATAGTTACTTTACCCCCGATTTTGAAACTCTCAGCCCGATCGGTTTAAAATTGACAAAAGATAGACATGCTGTTTCGGGATGTTTTTTAGATAATTTTATGTAGATGACTTCTTCCGTTTTCCCAAAATTTTCCTTCACTGCTCTGCTCCTATTGATTGTAGCGTGATGAAAAGTATACTATAACCTGCCCAGGAGTATGAAGAACAATTGCACCAAGTTTCGTTAAAATCGGTCGAGTAGTTTTTGTTTCTATAAAGAACATACAGACAGACAGACAGACAGACAGACAGACAGACAGACAGACAGAAAGACAGACAGACAGACAAAAATTTTACTGATTGCATTTTTGGCACCAGTATCGATCACTAATCACCCCCTGATAGTTATTTTGAAAATATATTCCTTGTACAGAATTGACCTCTCTACAGATTTATTATAAGTATAGAAGATTAACCAATAGAATAGCATTTATGTTCAAGAGACCGATATCCCAACAGCTTCATTTATCTCAGTCCAGTAGACGCAACATTACAAAAACTTTGATCGATGTGCTACTGTTTTTATAAACACCTGTTTTGACCTGTTTAATGTTTGTTGTTCTCAACATGTTTTTCGAACATCAATCTTAGTTCGAGATCGGACGTCAAATTAGCGAGGGGTTCGAGTATGTATGGAATTGTTAAGTTTATTAAAATTTGGAATATTTTTGCTGGCTGGGATTGCTAAGTTTATTTGGAATATGTTTGAAGGGAATACCTTTATTTATTTTTAATCAAATCTACCTAATCTTTTCTTAATTATGTAGGGGTTGATTTTTAGTCTAACTGGATGCAATTGAAATACTACCTAGAGATCCCAAAATTCGATGTAAGATTAATTTGTAAAATTCAAAACAAACAGCTTAAATAATTGGCAACTGCATTACGATTCAGAATAGCACTAGCATTGTGGAAAATTTAAAAAAGAACAGAGTTCATTCGTTATACTGTAGACTTAAAATAACCACTTCAGCTTAAATTAATAGCAATTTAACTCATAAGCCGCAATTACCAGACGACTCAAAAACTATAAATAAATCCTGAACCATTTATTAATACAACGTCCAAAAACGTTTACAAGAGAGACATAATAATTCTCTACAACGTCACAAAAGTACCCAGAGGGGCACAATTCCATTTGTATGAGAAAAGGTCCACAATCGTCCCCAATATCGTCACTAATCGGATCCTTCGGATTGATTCAAATATGTCAGCCATAATCCTTTGGGGACCACCCTTAATACGTTTGAGTATATTACTAACGTTTACTGATAGTGGTTTTCGAGATGAAAATAAAATACAAAAGCCCCTTTTTGTTAGTTTCATCTGGATACTTGCGTCGGAAAATAGTTTGAGAGTGTTTACTCAAAACGGTATTTCGTAGAAACTGGCAAGCTTACTCTTGGAAATGAATGATCCGATTACGCGCACCTACGCAAAATATCTTAGGTATAGTTGCCTCGATGTTAATTACTATAGTTCTGGATGAATCACATGTTATTTTATTTATCAATCGAGAGACTACAACAACCACTAAGTTGACCATGTTGCATGCTTATTGCATTATTATATGTCTTAATGGATTCGTAAGACATGTAGTTTGTTCAAATCCTGTAAAGGTTGCGGAATTTATTCGAAAGAGTCACCGCGGCGCTGGAACACAAAGGGCATCAGGAGGAACATGGATGGGGTTTGGCCAGAACGAGTCTGTCAATCCCTTTCTCTCCGCCCAGAGCAGAAGAAGTCATTTGTTGATTTCCCATCCATAAAAAAATGTTGTTCAAATCATTTATAGCCCAGGTATCTATCGGTCAAAATCGAATAGTTTTTCATCTACCTGTTTTTGTTAGGGAATGTAATTTACCGCAATTTATGAAAATAGTACCTGATTAGAGCTAAGCTTCACACATAATTAGTAATAATTTGCAATTAATTGCTGACAATTGGTCACAACTTGTGTAATTTGTCACTAATTACTCTCGAACATTCCGAGTTTGCTGTGTTAGAACATAATTGATATTAATGACAATTGCTTACATTGTTAACATATGTATAGATCGGTATCATTATTGTTTTATATTTCAGGTAGGGCATGAAAAATACATTGTTATACTCGATTATCGTTGTACTATCGCCTGGCAAATAATAAGGTTTATTATTTGCCAGGCGAATTCTAGCCATCAAATCTTTGTACTCTTTTATTTTAGTCTATTCGATTCAGAGCCATTATAATTTTATGTAAATTAAAGCAACGCAGTCGAATTCATTTTGATGCACAAAATGTTTAGGAATTAATACAATATAACTGGATGCGACGCAGATCGGTGAACGCTACGAAACCGCGTAGCTGGCGTAGCTCGTAGCTATACATTTGTAGCTACGCCGTAGCAATCGAATCCAGATAACAATACGGAATATAAGAAAATGCTTAATGACTAACTAGGCTAGTTTTCAACGGTTACCAACGGTAACCGTTGAAAACTAGCCATGAAACCGGGACAAAAATGTATCATAAGTCCTAAGGAGTGATTTACCTCAAGTACCAAATTTCATCCAAATTCATTGAGGCGGTTAGAGATGATGCATGAGCGAATCATTAACACATTTATGATAGTATAGTAACAATATTATTAGGATAGTAGGATTAATATAAAAATGATCCGCGTCTTCCAATTTAAAGGTTTACTTTTAAAATCACAGAAAACTAATAATCCCAACACCTGTCATCATCATCATCATCAACCACACCTATGGAAGTAAACCAACTTTCTGTAGGAAAAAAAAAAATCTTTTGCAAACAAAAAAAATGTTTAAAGTAAAATATGTTGAACAGCTTTATTTATCAAAGAAAATAAAACTGAAAACATGTACCTAATAAAACACTGCACAACAAAACCAAAAGCTCTGTACAATTTAAAAAAAAGTTCGTTCAACCATTAAAACCTGTTAATGTGACTGCAATTTCGATGTCAACGTCGGACGGCCATGTTCCCATTTGTAGGTACCAAGGCACCAGGTTCCCGCAGAGATGTGGTAGCAACGGTTGATTACCGGGTGCATTTTAGTGTTGAGGAAATGTTTTAAGGGGGTAAATACTTGGGTGAATAAAAGTTTGACTTATAGTGGTATTGTTACGAGCTTGGGTTTCGTGACAATAAATACAGCCGATTTAATTACCAAAAATAGACGCTTAAATAAAATAACACTAATCACAATTTTAAACTCACTATTATAAAACACAATTGCACTAAAGATCACTTCGCAGTAGAAGACCACTCTCGAAGTTATCGCTTGTATCGCTAATCCAATACTACTTCCGTCGGTGTATATGCAGGCCTTAATAAGGGCGTCAGTAAATTCCAGAACCTTTCTTTTAAAAAGATCTAGAAAGTTCGTTCTAGGTTTCTAGAATTCTAGCATGTTCCTGACTCTATTAGTTCTGCTACTCGATACCAGATGGCATTAGTGGTCACAAATGCCGCTGTATAACTGGCTATAACATAGGCACGCAACAGTTTGAATGAGGTTGATTTTGGCCAAATTAAAGAGCTGTTCCCAGCGGCTCCGATCAAGTTAAAGCAGCGTATATCCGTCTCCAGGTTTCCTATCTCTGTACAAAAATTCGTATAGGAGAAAGTTGAAACATAAATAACATTCATATGCACATAAAACACTGAGCTTTTTACTAAATTTGGTGGTAAAAAAATACATTAGCTTTAACAAAAGTGTTGAAGCAAATTATTATAATTAACTTTAGACATTTTAAGAGTAACAGTTTCAAGGATTTTAATGGCAACTATTTCTTTTAAATTAAATAATACTTGCTAGTTTAAACATTGGCAGTTTTAACACCCCGCTTAAAAAAATATATGAGATATTAATTGAACAAAAATAATTAAATTCGTAAAGTTCACAAAAAGGAACCCAGCCTTTGTCAATAATGTCGAGCAAAATCCACAAAATTAAAAATTAATTTGGGTATCATCATTTTGTACCACATAGCCTGAACACACAATTAACTAGGAGGCTACTTATAAAACCGTGGTAAATGAAAAGTGCCCAAAGTCAGAGTCAGCCTCTCATCGGCTACTTCCCGTTATGTCACATTCCCGATTCGTCAACATGTCAAAAGTTTTAAAAACAACTGAACGCAAGTTTCGTTTGGTCAAGATTTTAATCTTCATACATCCATTGCCGTTTCGTCAACTTTATTTAAACTAGTTTTTTGTACGGTACAGTCAACAAAAAAAGTCCTTTTTGACGCTCTTTTTATCACCCAACTTTCCCAGAGGTGGGTATATTGTTTTCTTAGTGTATGTTAATTCCTTAATTATATGCATAGGTCTGCATCCTGGATCGCGCTGGATCGAAATATTATTCTGCTCGTTTTTTTTGTTTTACTCCATGTTTTATTTTATTGTACACTAGCTTCTGCCAGCGACTTCGTCCGCGTGGAATAGTTACTTTACCCCCGATTTTGAAACTCTCAGCTCGATCGGTTTAAAATTGACAAAGTTTCATACAAACGTTCATTATTTTATCCCCTTGGGGGTAGAATTAATCAAAATCCTTTCTTAGCGGATGCCTACGTCATAACATCTACCTGCATGCCAAATTTCAGCCCGATCCGACGATAAACGTAAGATTACTGCTAAGCTATCGGGAGTTACACGTGTTATTGTGATTCAACCATAAAAGATAGACATATGCTGTAGTGGGATATTTTTTAGATAATTTTATGTAAAACATTTCCGTAATACATGATTTCTATGTAACTTTAACCATTAAGGCTACACACGCGATGGAAGCTTAAAAAATGGAGTAACTTCTCCCGTTTTCCCAACATTTTCCTTCACTGCTCTGCTCCTATTGATTGTAGCGTGATGATAAGTATACTATAACCTGCCCAGGAGTATGAAGAATAATTGCACCAAGTTTCGTTAAAATCGGTCGAGTAGTTTTTGTTTCTATAAAGAACATACAGACAGACAGACAGACAGACAGACAGACAGAAAGACAGACAGACAGACAAAAATTTTACTGATTGCATTTTTGGCACCAGTATCGATCACTAATCACCCCCTGATAGTTATTTTGAAAATATATTCCTTGTACAGAATTGACCTCTCTACAGATTTATTATAAGTATAGATAGATTTACATATGTCAGGCTTTGTAGGCAAGCTTTAAAAAGTACATTCTTCGGTAAGGTAGATATTGAATAATGCCTTTAGAGTTTTGGTTTACATACTTTAACCCAACTTTTTTTTAAAATAAAGAACCTCTCCACCATAGAGTTTTCTAATCATCGGTTATTAATTTAAAGGAACAAACAGTACACAACCCAACGATATGAAAAAAATCTAATTAAAAATACACAGTTTTGTTACAAATCTTGTATTCTATTCAATGACCAAACACAGAAAATGAATGGTTTATAGGGGGATTGTGGAACAGGGCGTAAGGTCTTGCGAACGTCCATAGAAAAGGGGGATGCCATCATGTTGACGAATCGGGAATTTGACATAGCGGGAAGTAGCCCTCTCACCCTAGGGCGCACTAATGAATACCATTGTCAAAGCACAAACACAGGTTCATTGTCTATTCTCATTTTGACAACCCTAACTCCCAACATGCCACAGAAAAATCACAGCCGACCATTTTTATTGACGCACTGCGAGCGGACTTCATTTTCCGCGCAATATATTTTAATCTGTGTTATTTCGTAGGGACCAAAGTTTAACAAGACCTTGTTAAAAGTGTGTCTTTAGTAATTTCGCTAAAAGGGGCCGGCTGAGGTCAAGTGTCACATCTATATGTTAATTGTGATTTCGTGCACCTTCGCCCATGGTAATAGAGGCGCACATGTATGGAATTAACCATGAAGGGACAAAGTAAATAGACGTTCGTGTTTTCACGAATGAAGTGTTTTTTTTTTCGGGCTCTTTCGGATTCAATTGGCGTACTTGTGATGAAAGTGGCTTGACTTACCAAGGAGTTGTTACATGTTTCATCTGTGAGAAAAGGTGTATAAAATACCCATTGTATTTATTTTCTCGGTGTATTTTTTTTAGGTGTGTTATTTTTATTTACAACTTATAAGGTAGGTAACTTACTTGAACAGTTTAGATTATAAATCTAGACTTACCTACCTCTTTTGCATTTAAGACTTTATTTAATTTTAATTTCAAGAAAAAGTAAACCTAACACATTTTCCCACCTCTCTTGTATAAGTCGTAACGGCTCAAAGTGTCTATAAAAAGCGATATCAATAACTGTACTTAAAGCTGGTACTGAATAGACCGTCTGCAGCGGTGAGAGGGTTAGCGCACACTTTAATGAGAGCGAACGCGCGTTATTAATACTAATGGTCGGCCTTGTACAGTCAAGATATGAGACTACGGGACTACGGAACCTCGGAACTAGTAAATACCGCACAACTTTTAATCTTTTATGAACTCTTGGTTTAATAAATGAAATAGGTAACGGTACCGATTTTCGTTTACATTTGTTTTAGTTCGGATTGAGTTTTTGAAGTTGGGAATTAATGGTTTGCAGTTCTTATTTGTTTTTGTTTTTATGTTGTATTTTTATCCAGCTTTTATTAGCTTGACCTGTATGTATGTATATGTGTATGTAACGGAATCTTTTAACTTCATTTTCACCTACTTCTAGGAGTCTGATTAACTTGCAAATTGGCACAGAAGTGAAGGGCCGATGACAGTACAATAATCTCATAACTTTAATTTTAAGTCCTGACTAGGAACATCAGGATAAAAAAAATATAGTTTAAAAAAACATGCTTTAATAGCAATCGAATTAAAAAGTAGAAAATATTCTTAAGCATAAGAGAATTTGTGTAACTGCAATATAAAATCCAACAAACAATTATCATAATTAATTTAAAATAAGATTAATATAAATATTAAGATATTAACAAAAATTTAAATTTAGTAAAAAAACTTTGTGCCGTAGTAAATGTTAACATTTACTACGGCACAAAGTTTTTTTACTATTGTTAATAATGATGAGTATAATGGCCCTATGTATTGCGTAAATAATAATTTGCATTCTATTTTTTTTTAATTCGAATTCACTACGTTAAGTTGGTTGATGAATTTAAACTTGACCCTCGACAACATTCTGAAGTTTTAGTGATGTGGAAGAACTTAGCTTGGATACTTTGATTACAATCGTTTAGTCCTTTAGGGTAACAGGCGAGATGAATGTTTAATTTCAAAGTTTTACATCTTATATGCCGTAGCCACTGATAATGATTCAATTATTCTCGTAAATTATAAGATTTACAAGCTTCTCTCAATATTCAAGAATAAATCTAAAACAAATTCAAAGTTCAGTCACTCTTTCCAAATATATAATGGTCGAACTATTATGAGAGTTCCACAATACAGGGCAACATTTGGAAAACCTTTTCAAAGAAAGAGCCGTCACAGCTTTTAGATGATCTACCCCAACAGACGGTATACATAAATCAGTTATTGCTTAGCTCAACCCTATTTAGAGAGCTCAACGACCCGACGCGATGCTACCAATCAGGAGAATATTTGCGATGGCCTTTCTAGTTGTAGGCCAGACGATGATAATAAAAAAAAAAATCAGACATAACAATTTATTACCTTATTAGCTGAACCCCGCGACTTCGTCCGCGTTGATATCGGGTTCAAAGAACGAAGAATTTGATACAAAGTTTCTCTTCCACTCTTTCTGCCTAAAAGTGAAAATTTTGAAATCCTTTTGTAGCGCATACTTTAGTTATAAATAATGTTATACATTTCAACTGTTTACTCGAAGTAGTTGAGACTGGTTCATGAACGACGTGGTCTGTTATTCCACGTTAGGTATATCTACTCACTGTCTCTGCATTTTAATCTAATACCTATCATTTTGATATATGTACGTTTAAACAAATGTCCCATTCTTCAATCTTTAATTTTGGACAAAGATGTAGGCCTTCTCTACCTCAGTACGGGTTTACCTCCAGCTTTCAGTAGCTCTGTGATAACACCGTCCCCCCATCGTCCACGGGTTTTTCCATTTTTAAGTTGCCCAAGAGTGATCTCGATTTTGCCAATACTGACTTCTTTCAGGTCTTCGATGAAATGGCGTGTTAATGTGGCTCTAGAACCCTCATTTTCGGGATCAGATCGAGATGCATGTGATGCGTATAGCCAGCCATAGAAGTCACTTCCGAAAGGACTGCAGGCTTCGAAGAAACGACTTCTCCACTTGCTATGGTCAATTTTTTCAAGAGGCTTCTTCCAAGAGATTGAACGAACACCTTTGACCCCCAATTCTGCTTGACTGCTCTTTCAACCGAAAGAACATTGAAGCACCGGAGGTCGCGTCGTACGTGCTTGTTGACCTCTCGGTTTAGAGACCAAGTGGGTTTCCACGTCGTTCCTTCATTAGGCCTAAAGTCCCTTCTGAAAGCTTGGACTTCTTGCCCTTACGCTATATATTATATGACAGAATCTCGTACCTTCTTCCCTGAGGATTCGAGTCACATTTTCCAGGTTCTGGTTTACGCCTGTTGTGGTTTCCACGGCAGCGATTTTCCTGGTTTGCCTGGAACGTTTCAGCTCTTGCCATGGTTTGGAGCAGGAGTTGATCAGACAGACACTTTAAGCCTTGAAGTTGATATTCAGAGAGCCTCGAACAAGTCAGGACTGAACCGTGAATTTTGATAAGCTCTGAACTCATTATATCTATAAACATACTCATAAATTAATCAGTCTTGTGTCCTATGACGAGGGTCATGAAGCACGGATTAAAATGGTGATCCCAGACTGGCAGTTGGTGAAGTTATAATCTCTATAAAGCCTTTATATATAGAACTTAATTAAAAGGCTAATATGATTAATATATCCTTTATAGGCTAGGACGAAATAATAAGTTGGTATGGTTTCGTTAATACGAGGGATGGAAAATACTTTTGTTCAAAAATATGTCATTTTCGTTTAATTTGTATTGCCACTGCTAGGACTAGCTCTCCCCGTGATACCAATGTGCACTAAAATTGCAATTGTGAATTATTTGAAATGTAAAAAAACTCTGACATTTTGGTTGCTTAATTATTTAATTTGTGTTAAAAACAGAATTTAGAAAATTCTAACTGATCCGCCTTTATCTGTGTCACATACACTGAGAAAAATATCGGCTAACAAAGTCACAATAAAAGCTTTGTCATTTTTTTGTTGTTTCAGTGACAAAAAAAATTGTCTTCGTCACTTAAGGAGTTTAGTTATTATCGCATAGTTTTTGTTGTCAGCCGTTTTTCCTTCGCCTTTGCCACCGCAAATACTTGTACTTTGTCACTCCAAATACATTAGTTAATAAAGTTGTGTAACAATAAAATTTTGCAGGCCGAACATAGTATTACGTTGTTACAGTAGTACAAGGTTGTTCTTATAACAACGTTCCGTTGTCTCAGAAAATATGTTTATTTTAATAATATATCGAATTTACAACGGCCTACGTTACGGTAGCAAAGCGAAGGGTATGAAGCGGTGCGGGGGGAGGAATCGGTCTGCACTCATGCACAGGTCAGTACCTGTCCGCGTCCATTTCCATTTCGCTCGCTGTTCTGCTAGCTGTTAATACGACGCGAAGTAAATCTTTTAGTTTTTAGTGCAGTGTTTCATTTATATAACAGTATAAAATAGTATACAGTGTGTGTAATAAATTAAGGATACCCACAACTGACCAAATTTTTATGAAGAAAAATGAATCCAGACGAGTTAGAAGTTTTCCTCACAAGTGCTGGACTTTCTCATCTATTGAATAAGATGCTGGGTGAGTTTACGTTTACTCTACGTTTTATTAAATGCATATTTAGGTATGTCTACTTTCATACGTTGATTGCTAAGCCCACCTAAATATGTTTAGGTAATTTTATCTCGGAAATCAGGAGGATTCATTCACATTCAAAGTCGATACAACGCAACGACGCACGCGACAGTGGCTCAGCATTCTATTATAAATTATGTTTACAATTCAGTTCAAAAAATTTCCGTTTTCTCATACAAATTGATTACATTACCAACTTTCTATAGACAGTGCAATTTTTTTTGTTACGATTTATGAAAAGGTGTTCAGTTACAGCGACTAAAAAAGCACCATCACATGATTTTTACTATAATTAGTAACAGAAGTTTATGTCAAGTATTATTGCTTTCAGAAGAGGGAATGACCCTAGATATTTTGCTACAAGCGAAAGAAACTGAGCTGGCCGTATTTTCGACAAAGATTGCTGACAAAATTAAACTGAGGTCAGCCCTAGAAAAACTTCAAAAAAAAATTGTTTGTTTGCTTTTTTATTTTAAATAGATAGTTATTTATTTTACTGATTCTGAGAAGGTAGGTCAGAAATACAGAGAGGTTGAGGTCACAGTGAAGGTGTTTCTCAGTTATTATACCTACATCATCATCATCATTTCAGCCGGAAGACGTCCACTGCTGAACAAGGCCTCCCCCAAGGATTTCCAAAATGAATGGTCCTGCGCCGCCGTTATTTTGATATACATATATCAATGATAATGACTGGACCTGATTGTGTTGCTGATGTCAGGCTTCATGTTTTTAAATCAATTTACTTAGAATTGCAAATCAGATGCTACATACACAATAAACATAATAAATTTTATTATAATAATAATTATTTTGATTGATATAGCTGTAATTTCTATATTTACAGACTTCAGCGTCTATGGGTCAACGTGTGACCTCTCCTCATGTCTCGAGGAATTTTCATCAACACTGAGTACTTCCGGATCTAATCCTGTAGCTTTACCTATAAGGCAAAACGCCACTTTCTCTCCATTTAGTGAAGAGGAAAATGAAAATAACTTGTTTCAGGTAGGTAATTCCCCGCTGTGCATGTTACAATATTGGTTTGTAGAATCTGTGCGTGTGCGTGTGTACTTACACTTTTTATTTTATAATTTAGTATGTAGTAAAAACTACATTCTTTATTTCACAGTTGTTGAGTGACTTTGAAAGCGGCAAATAAAACATTTGTTGAGAAGTTTCCCTTAATCAAGCTGAAACTGCTCAAACTTCTCGCTGAAAAGGGAGAATCCAGCAAAGCCGAACTGTCAACACTAGAACTTCTTGGATTGGCCTCTGGTGAGTTAACATGGAGTGGAACTCTTATAAAATCTTCCAGTCATCATTCTAATCTTCATTATAATTTACTACCACTTATCATTCCAGTCTTCATTATAATTTACTACCATACTTTTGAAAGGAACCCAGTTAAATAACACACATAGTTTTTGATTGCTGGCCGGTTAGTATATTAATGTAGCTGTATTTTTTAATTTTATAAATTTTGTTTTATCTTCCAGAGGGCGAAGAGCAAGCTAATGTGGCTGCATTTCTGGCAATTGTGTGCCTACTTCGGCAAATGCCGACGATTTGCTTACCAAAAAAAAAGACCTGGAAACTGACAAGAGACGAGGTAAGGAATGGGTTCCTCGGTCGCGTCCCAGCAGCGTCCGATATTGAAACATACTGCCTCCAAAAAGAAATTATTTGCACGTCAAAAGGCATTCCAAACCAACCTTTTTTGCGAAATGGAAATTTTGAATTGAGACGATTTAATTATGTATAAGTTAGTATTTATAAGGTTTGGTGCTGTTCCAGCAAACAGGAACCTATTATGTTAGAGAACTGTTACTTCTATTATATCTATTATGTCGATCCATGTATCGCTTACTCTTACTTTAAAAAAAGTAAATTTAAATAATTAATTTTATTTGTTAAATATATATAATTTAACTGTGTATAAGTTAGTTATAATTAAGGTTTATCTAAGAAATAAAACAGTTAAATGTTTTTTTTTGGTTTTATTAATTGGTACAAATCCAGAGTCCCTGCTCCATGCCTTTTTATTGCTAATAAGTATATGATAGGTTATTCTTTTGAATGTTTCAGGCAATGGATCCCATCGAGCCCTACTAAACTGGCCCCAGTGGATCCGTTAGCAGGAGATTTAGAAAACTAGTGCCAACAACCACCGGGTTGGTCATTTGAGTGGTCGGTCGATGGTAATGATTTTCAGATTTTGTCCCCATCAACTTCATTACTTATAATAGAGGGCTGTTGTTAATTTTCGTACTTATGACAGTTTTACATTTTAATTTATGTTGTCTGTACTATGTTAATGCTGCTGTTAATGTACACTTTACTATAACAGCAGCCGGCAGCACTCTTTTGTAGGTTGGGAAGTCGATTGGAACGATTTTTAAAAACCATTCCTATCTGACCCCACCTCGATCACTAGAGGTGGTCGTTGGCATTAATTTTAAGGATCTCGTCGTGCTAACGGCTTCTACGGCCCAGCGCACACCAGCGGAGGCGCGGCGGCGAAGATACTGAGAATATCAGTTAAAACTAAACCTTAACTACTTTGACATGCGGTGGATTGCGCGCGGCTGCTCCGGTCAGCTCGACTCGGCGCGTCCCTCGTGGCATGCCGTTTTCAATCGCATGTCAAAGTAGTTAAGGTTTAGTTTTAATTTATATATTCTCAGTATATTCACCGCCGCGAATAGCCTCCACTGGTGTGCGCTGGGCCTACTGGGGAGCCCGTTTAGTAGGACCGGTGGCAACATTGCCATTGTTAGAGCAGCAATAAATGGTATGTCAGAATAGCAACACTAAGTTGTTAGCATATCAAAGTAATTTTGCCACTGCAACCAATACATAACAGTGCAAATAAGTAACCTTTTGCCATTTCAACAAAACTCACGTTATTAAAACAACAAAAAGTTATTTGCAGGAACATTATAAAAATAGATGTAACAACAAAGTAGATTTGTGTACAGTACAATCCTATTGTCAGGGCAGCAACTTTAAGACAAAAGGTCAGGCCAAGTTTATTGCAACAAACACAAAATTTTGTTGTTAAAATGACAACGTGAGATTTGTTAAAATGGCAATGTTTTTACAGTTATCGCAGCAATAATAGGATTCCATCTATGACAATTTAAATATTGTAATTTACACAAAGTTGAACTTTGTTAAAACAGATGTTGTTAAATTCACAATAAAAACTACGACAACAAAAACGTTGTATTATTAGCAACTCACTATTGACGGCTCTGTGCCGTCTATAGAACTTTGTTACGCCCAACAATATTTTTTTCTCAGTGTAGGAAAGAGAAAAAACTCAGTTTTTGCAAATTTTTCGTCAATGCTCCGCTATACCGTGATGTTCTACATATAGCCTTCATCGATAAATGGGCTATCCAATAGCAAAATCATTTTTCAATTCGAACCAGTAGTTCCTGAGGTTAGCGCGGTGAACCAAACAAACGAACAGACTCTTCAATTTTATAATACATAGGTATAGATTTTCAGCCTTATGAAATATGAGGTTATAAAATGAGTATAAAATTAATCTCATATTTCAAAATCTCTCTTTGTGAGCGGTAAAATTTCACCTTATCAAGATATTTCTCGAGTAACGGAATATTGTTGTCTTTAGCAAAATTTTATAATTTCCTGCGACGCGTGGGTGGAAGGCCAACGGCCCAACATCCCGCTCCCCACAACTCCCTCCGACTTACTAACATTTGTGCCAGATACTTTGTGAGTACATTTAGTATAATTAGAACAATTACCATTACCATT
Organism: Hecatera dysodea; assembly: GCA_905332915.2. Classification (NCBI taxonomy): domain Eukaryota; kingdom Metazoa; phylum Arthropoda; class Insecta; order Lepidoptera; family Noctuidae; genus Hecatera; species Hecatera dysodea. The sequence goes on from HG995299.1 coordinate 7,034,743, forward strand.
TTTTATAAAATTGCTGTCCTTTTATTAGTATTTTTCCTTTTCACACAGTCTAGTAGACGTAAACGGAACGGACGTAGAAGTAAACGGTATTCAATGTATTACTTCATTAAATTTATAGGGTATGTTAAAATAAGTGATTTTTTTATTTTTTGTAGATTTCTATTACATTATTAAAAAATAAACAAATAATCATTTTAAAATACGCAAGAATATTATTAGGTATATGTGTACCTATCAGAATAATCAAAATATTTATTTGTAAAACACTGGTATTTATATAACGGTGATAGGTTAACATATTTGGACGCTATGTTTTGCTGGCGTTTTAAAGACACACAAATGATTATTAAAATGTAATTACAAAAAACTAAAATACTTAAAAACAAACAATAAAACAAAACCAAAAATAATCTAAAAAAATATAAAAAATTATCATTTTATGAAATCGTACAGTGTAAATCGTCAAAATAGGCGATGCACAATTTTCTGAAGCAGTAATTGTAGAATTATCGTCCAAATATTCCTGTAGTGAGTAATCGCATTTATTTATCAATATTTTTAATAGTTCAGTTTTGAAATTGTTTGAACCTACCCGCACTAGGCCCGCGTGCTGGATTACGGCCCATTCCCTCTCCTAGAGAGGAGGCCTGTATCCCAACAGTGGGATCATTAAAAGGCGGATTATGCCAACTAATACTACAACTACTACTAATGGGAAAAAAGCTAAATAAATGAAGTTGGTTATCCAATCTGACTGGAATACGGTTTTTTATGGATGTTAAATCTTCAAAAGACTTCTTCCCCTCTGGGCGAAGCGGAAGGGAGTGTCAGACACTTAATGACTTAAAACCATGCGTGTTCCTCTTAATGCTCTTTGCGTTCAAGGGTTGCGGTGACCACGAGTAGCTAGAATAAAGTCTAGTAATCTGAAGCTTGATAGATTGCCCATAGACTCACGTTCAACGGGAGAAGTCATTTGATGATTTCCCATCCAGAAAAAAAAAGACTCACGTTCAATTAGTCGTTCGCCCGAATTCGATAACCAAGTGTAATTGCACCCGTACCTAACAATCTAAACTAACAAATACAATTCACAATTTATATTAAAACCAAGAAAAACATTTCCATCAATCTGTCAACGCCTTCAGGTGTGAAAACAAGCTTGTGTCGGTTCCGAAGTTCGGAAGTTCCAAAACATCGTTAACAACATACAATGTTTGTGCTCGCCAGTTTTGTACTTAGCTCGATTTGTTATTGGTATCGATGTGATTAAATTTGGATAGTGATGAACTCGATCTGAATTTTCATGACACCGAGTTACTAGTTGTGGTTTTCTGTTGAGGTCTTTTCTTTTTTACCTTTAATGAGTTGGAAAAAGGCTTTGAAGATGAAGACATAGAATAGAATAGAATTTATTTATCCAACTTAGACACAGTACACCAGTAGTAAACATTACAACGCTGTTATAATTAAAGTACTTACATAGTTTCTAAGTTTTTAATGTACACTTCCGAAGTTTATAAGATACACTTGCACAAATACACAGTAAAATCATAACTTAGATAACGATTTTTAAGTATAACAAAGTAACAATGAAACTACGTAAATTAACTTGCTTACTAATAACATAAACGAATGATAAATGTCCATTGACGGTATACATAAATAAAGTTCTTTACCTTCCGCGCTAGTTAAAACTGTGTTACGGCAAGGTAAGATTCTCGTTCGATGATTAATTTTCAATCGTATAGTAATGAACATAAAACACCATCTTGCTAAAAGTTTTTTCTTACAATGAGAAATAGAAGTCGGTGCCGAATTGCAAGTTTAACGTAAACAAGTAGCATTTATAATAAGCATTGCTCTTATATCAGCATAGAAGACAGGGCCCGCCATGACCAGTGCCTGCCAGGGTTGCGGAATTTGTTCGAAAGAGTCACTGCAACCCTGGAACGCAAAGGGCATTAGGAGGAACACGGATGGGTTTCAGTCAGTAAGAGACACTCTCTTCCTCAGCGTGCAGAGTGAAAGAAGTCATTTGATTACCTCCCATCCATTAAAAAAGCCTTTTTCTAACAATGTTGAGATTAATTTCGAGTGTAACCGCATGCAGTTGAATGCCTTTTTTTGTGAGTTAACCGTTCATTTAAGTAGGCTCTTGCTTTTACTTAGTAACTTACTTGTTTAGTCTCAAAGTTAGAACGAGCAGAAACAAAATATTTCAGCCAACAGCGATTTGACTTAGCAACCCAATATGTACCGTGGCTTTTATACTTATATAGTACCTTAACATTATAATGCTTTCTGAAAATCTACGATAGCGACTTTTCCTGTTAAGTTGATCTGATCAAAATTTAATGTTTATTCATCGGATGTTGCGAGATTTTGTACATTCTTATAAAGCTTGTTTTTAATAAGTCACGTACTTCTTTCTATAAAGTAAATATTTCTTCCATTTTTAAAAAAGATTTAATGTAGGGGCGTAAGATGGCTTTTATCCTCATAATTAAATATGCCTTTTATTTATTTCTAAGAAAAACTTAGTTAATAGATTAATGTAAAAGTAGGTTTCAGTAAATGTTTTGGGATAGTAACATTATATATATTTAAATTGAACCTTTCAGCCGATGGTGATACAGATGACCTCATATTCTAGGGTTTACTTAGGAGATTTTATTAATTATTTTAAGTTTAAATAGTCAATTAAGTATTTAAAATACATAATCTACTAATGTGTACAATCCAATTAATAAAATTGAAGTAAATATAAATACAAATTGAAACATCAACAATAACAAAAAAATCTAGATCATATTGGAATTATCTAGATAAGCCTAAAAAACAACTAGAAATACTTGACCTAAATACCCAGATCCCAGATAAATAGACCGCAAAACATTTTACGCCAAAATTCCGGTACCATTGGGATTGATCATTAACCTTTTTATGTATTCACCAATAAATAAGGCTCCAGTAAGTACCTAGTTACGGACCCCGTGGGATTCTAAATAACAGGAACGATTTACAGATATAAGCGGATCGAAATAATTGGCTTTTTGGCTTTTCTAAAACTGCTGCTGTTTCATTTCTTTTTTAATCCCATCCGGTGCGTAAGAGAAGATTTATTTCTAATTTCTGTAATCTTAAACGTTGAGATTTTGCCGTCAGCGACTTTTCGGGAAATATAATGAGTGTGTTTATTATTCAATTGAGTTTTCCGCCTTTCGTGCTTCGTAAGATTTAATTTTGTATCATGTTAAAGCAAACTGGACGCAGGCCGAATCTATAAATATATTATAAAATCAATTACCGTTCTTGACTCTGCAAAAACTTGAAAAACAAAAAGGAAACAAATCTAACGGATCTACCGTTAGATTTGTTTCTTTTTTGTTTTATTGACCCTCTGTTACTCTAAAAAAAAATATTCATCATCGTCTAGTTTCCAATAAATATGATTCACGTGCTTATGGACGTGAATAATATTTATGGGATGAAAATAGAGTCATGATGGCTTCAAAAGAATGAGGAGGTTGTCAATTCAGTTGGTATATTTCTTTATGTACGTATACCGATTACTCAGAGGTTTTTGAATCGATTTCAGTGATAGTTTTGTTTTTTTTTTAAAGGAATCCCGAAAAGAAAAAGATTTTATTTCATAAGCTATTTTGCTTACTTAGATGATGACGTCTTTTAGTTACATTATAGTTTTTAGCAAAACTTAGTTTTTTAAGACCAATATTTATCTGAATATCAACGGCATTTCTGCACAACCGACATGCCATATGACATCACACATTTGACGATTACCCAAACAGAAAAAAAAGGTATGGTATATTATTTTGAAACAACGAAACCTAATATTTTGTACTACTATCCTGTAATACAATTGATCTTAAATTCTGTGCGGTATTTAGAAGAAAATCTATGTTCTAAATGATGTGGGAGGCTTCAACTTAAACGATGTATTTTTATTGTATTGGAGTGCTCCTTGTTATTCAGGCTTCTTTTATTTCGAGTAGTCGCCGACTCTTACGTGTTCCGTTATTATATTTAATTGCAGTTATACATGAAAGCTGAAGAATGCTGGGGAAACCACTGAAAAGGTGGTTTTTTATTGTTGTTTCTATATTTAATTTATACCATTTCTTTTAATATTGTCCAAAGTTTTTTGTGTGAAATTGCGCTTATTTTTACATGTTTAATTAAAGTAAAATATTGAAATAACTATTGATTGATAAGACAAAAAAATACTTTCTACAAAAAAAAAAACAAATCTAAAATTAAAACTAAAAAAGTAACAAGAAACGAAGAAACCACACCAAAAACACGGAGTTCTAAAATTAAAGTTATTTTGTGTTGAATACACAAAAAATCAATTAAAAACTTCCCAACTTTGACCTCGAACCAAGAGTCCTGAAAACCAACAAAGACAACCGCAGACACATGCAAAGCCTCCTCATACATCCTTTTAATCTAGCAACAGATAATTATATGGACAAAATGCCGACGCGTCGACAGGTAACACCTTAAGACATCAATCACCCATTCATACAACGAACTAAATAGACACGGCAGTGCCTTTAGCAAAAACATAACCTTAAACCACCCCTGAAAAACCATATGGACTATCTGAAACCTTATTACAAAAGCTCAAAGCTTAAGTTACGAGTAGAATCGTGTTTCAACGGCAAATATAAGTTTGCAAAACTGTTTAGAAAGTTTTTCGGGTGTAGAAAGGGACTTTGAAAAATATTTCCTTAGTATATAAATGGGGAAATGGATTGTATAAAGATTATGTATATTTCTTTAAGATAACTTAATGGACGGCCTAGAGATGGGACGAAGCTGAGATATTGATTTTTACCTTTTTTACTGTGACACGTCAAATGAGTTTTCAACGCACTGTTTCGTTATAATTTTTTGTATACGTGTTATATTTTTTTATTCCCTACTATCGATTAAATGTAATACTAGTGTTTTGCTAAAATTATTAAGAGCCTGCGGTCTTTAATAGTAGGTAGGAAATAAACACATATCCAAACATACAACAAAATAGTCCGAATAAAACAAATAAACACATCAAAAGTATCTAGGGATCAACATATATTTTTGCAATAACTTTCCTCCTGATTGATATTAATTAAAATTTTCTTTAAGGATTCATCAAATAAAGTGTTTTCGTTTGTCACAGTAACGATAAACCAAGTCACCTTTGCATTAATAAAGAAATTTGCCATTTTCCTAATAAAGGGATTTTTGACATTTGAACCACTAACATTAAAGTTCGAAAAAAAGACTGAAATAACAGTTTTCTTTAAAATTTTATTGGGTAACTTAAACAATTAATAATCCGTGTTTCTACCGCGAACACTAACAACACAAGAACATCGGTTTGGCATACTCAAAATGAGTTCATCCAAATCACGCTGTGGAATGGCCGCCCATGTTCGTTGCAACAACAAAAAAAGGTCTTCTTGCGACTGGATACCCTCCATATTCGGCAGAGCTCTTCTCTGTAGCATATCCCATGCATGCTCAATCGGGTTCAAGTCTGGCGACTGAGCAGGCCAGGGCAGGACATTGATGTTAGCTGCGGCGAGAGTCTGTCTTACAACTCTTGCGGTGTGCGGTCGTGCATTATCATGCATTAACTGAAATAAGGGACCGATTTGCACTTGTAGAGGAACGATGACGTCTGATACAATCGTCTCAGCATAAATTTGAGCGTTGAGGTTGCCTCTGATCCAAATCAACTCAGTTCTTCCGCCGATCCAAATACCCGCCCATACTATGATGGTTCCACCACTATAAGGATGGACTTCCTGGCAGGATTTTAATCGCTGTTGGCGTCCAGGGGTTCTCCAGTGTCGTATACGTCTTGTATCCGGTCTCATACCAAAACGAGACTCATCAGAAAAGCACACGAAACGCCATTGTTCTTCTGCCCAATTTCTGTGTTCAAGAGCCCATTGATATCGAATCCTACGATTGTGCATTGCTATAGGTGGTACCCGTAGCGGTCTTCGGGAATGAAGGTTCACTTCATGCAAGCGGTTTCTGACTGTTTGGTCGCTAATTAAGTTCCCTGAAGAGTGATGAAGCCTCACGGCTAACATCATGGCGGTTATTGTTGGAGCTCTTCGAGTTAAGATTTGAATGTATCGGTCTTGTCTCCGTGTGGTGCAGCGATACCGTCCTCCATGGCGCTCAGCCAAGGTAAGCGAAGAGCTCTGCCGAATATGGAGGGTATCCAGTCGCAAGAAGACCTTTTTTTGTTGTTGCAACGAACATGGGCGGCCATTCCACAGCGTGATTTGGATGAACTCATTTTGAGTATGCCAAACCGATGTTCTTGTGTTGTTAGTGTTCGCGGTAGAAACACGGATTATTAATTGTTTAAGTTACCCAATAAAATTTTAAAGAAAACTGTTATTTCAGTCTTTTTTTCGAACTTTAATGTTAGTGGTTCAAATGTCAAAAATCCCTTTATTAGGAAAATGGCAAATTTCTTTATTAATGCAAAGGTGACTTGGTTTATCGTTACTGTGACAAACGAAAACACTTTATTTGATGAATCCTTAAAGAAAATTTTAATTAATATCAATCAGGAGAAAAGTTATTGCAAAAATATATGTTGATCCCTAGATACTTTTGATGTGTTTAGTTACGCCAATACAGGATATCATTAGTTAAGAACGATGGTTCCTAATAACCCACTTGTTCTTAATTGTCATTCAGCATGCATGCAAGCAAAGCCTATTACGTCCATTATTTATTTACCATCATTAGTTGTTCTGTTTGTTTATTAGAGACTGCTACATTTTCTTGTTACTGATTACGAGGGTAGATGTTGTAATAGGTATTTAATTATTGAAACGCTCTTCTCGTATTTTAGTTCATCTTGATGAATATTGGTGTTGCTTTTGATCAATGATTTTGTTTTTACAATTTTTTTTTTTTAATTCTTATGTGTACAGCGTATTCTAGAAGTGGCTGGTCATATTTATGTGTGACTAGCTGCTGCCCGCAGCTTCGCCCGCGTGAATGTCGGAAATTATCCCAAGGGAACACAATCCCGGGATAAAAAGTATCCTATGTTACTTCTAGTACCTCCCAGAATATGTGTACAAAGTTTCATGATGATTCGTCGGGTAGTTTTTACGTGAAAGCGTAACAAACATCCACGCTTTCACATTTATAATATTAGTAAGGATGTTGAGAAGCTGATATACATAACAGAGAAAATAATACAAAAAGAAAACAATGATTTTAAAAAACCGACTAAAAAGTTCTGAACAAATAATTTTTCAAGCAAACAATAGACATAACAAACAACAGCACAACATCTGGTTTAGTTCGTTCACAGATGTGGAGTCATCAACTGCATCAGATATCTTGAAATATGATTTCTTGGAACTTTTTAGTCGTTTTTAGGGCTAATTTTTAATAGTCACTTGTTTGTTATGCTTCGATTTATTCCTTGATATATATCAGCTACAAATATGACCGAGAATACTTCCGGGATACTCTGTATGGTATGTTAATTCGTTTTTATCACAGATTAAAGCACTATCGCATTTCACTCCAAAAAAAGGCGGGACTGCGTGTAGACTGAAAAGGCATTCCTGAATAATGAGTTCATTGAACCCTTGATAATGTAATCAGCATTATGAACAATGTAGGTTACAAATTTGAACAGTTATTTTTTGCGATCTCGTAGCTGTAGCTGCTGTTTTAGTAAAAGATACTACAGGCCCAACCAGAAAGAAGAGTGTGAATAAAACAGCTGTACATTCATTCAGAATTTTATTAGTTCATACAAACATAAATGCATGAGGTAGTTGTTATTCTTTCACGATTCCTGCCGTAAAAAATCTATTATTTTTCTGAAGAAAAACAAAACACTTTTCAAAAATACATTTGCCCAATAAAACTTACAGAGAATATCGTTGTGAATAAAATAAAACTAGACCTGTATTTTAATACCTTCAAAAATGTTATTAATTTACATTCCTTCACTTCTAATAAACTTAATAAAAAATATTGAGTAACTATTTTTGGTGCATAATAAATTTATTTATTTATTTATTTATTTATTTGTGTAATTGCAACGGTAACAAATATAAACCAATTACAGCAATTACAGTTATTCAAACTAACTTAAGATTAGGTATAACTATGACATAATGAAAACACTACAATAAAATCACTTCCTCAAATCTCTCTCACAGTACTTCTGACATGCCAATAAAATCTTCGTCCATTCATCCGCAAACAAGTCAATTGTTGAATTAGAGTCCAAGAGATCATTAAGTGCAGCCAGAGTGCGAGGTATTGGGGACTTAGCACGAGCTACAGTGCGACAAAGAGGCACAGCAAATAGTCTGTGCTTTCTGCTCCGGCAGTAATTGTCCGGGACAAAGAAGCGAGCCAGCAAAGCTAGCAGATCAGGTGCGTCAATAACACCACGGAGCGTCTTGCAGGCTATTGTGAGCTGACCACGTGCTCGCCTTACCTCTAACGAGTTATATCCGAGGCAACCCAGCAGGAACTTGGTCGGATAGAGGTAAGGGTAGTAGCCATGTATACGCTTGTACAGGAACCTAAGGAACGTTTTTTGAACTTTTTCCAATAAAAGCGCGTAACTGCCTTCGTGCGGATTCCACACGCAAGAACTAAATTCTAATTTGCTACGCACAAGCGCGTTGAATAATATTTTAATTGCGTGAGCGGAGCGAAAATCACGGCAATTACGCAGAACAAAACCTAACCTTTGGTAGGATTGTTTAGCTACCGTAGCCATGTGGTCGTGGAAGGTAAGCTTTCGGTCGAACGCGACTCCCAGGTCTTTCATGGCTGTTGTTTTTGTGATAGCGTTATTATTTAAATTGTATTCAAAATTCACTGGGTTTCGCATTCGACCGAAAGTCATAGCGAAGCATTTAGATGCATTAAAGTCCATTTTATTGTCAACGCTCCACTTATATAACGCATCTATGTCTCGCTGTAGTTCCAAACAGTCACTTTCGGAGCTTACTTCTAGATACAATTGTCGGCATATAAGAGACATCTTGCATGACGGAGAATTTGAGGGAGATCATTAATCATAATTAAAAATAATAAAGGTCCCAAAATTGAGCCTTGACTCACACCAGAACGCGTGTGATAGGCACCAGACTCGTACATGCCGAGCCTAACGAACTGCTGGCGATCGCGTAGATAGTCTGCGAAGAAACGGAGAAGGGACGGGGAGAATCCAAGTTTGCTAAGTTTCATTAGCAGCGTGTCATTATTAACCCTATCAAACGCCTTCCGGAAGTCGAAGTAAAGTACATCTACCTGACGTCCGCGGTCCAAACTGGATGAGATATAATCAACTAGAGTCAAGATATTAGTATCAACTGATCTCTTCTTTCTAAAACCGTGCTGCTCATTACATAAATACTTTTTTATTTGCTCGTAGATAGCATTGTGGAGGATGATCTCGAAGATCTTCGCTGGGGAAGACAAAATTGCAATAGGGCGATAATCTTCGACAGAACTTCTGCTTTGAGTTTTAGGAATAGGAGTTACTCTAGAGACTTTCCACTCAGTAGGATAAGTACCATTCTGTAAGGCTAAGTTAAAAACGTGGCAAAGAGGTTCACTGAGAATATTTCTTAAATCTTTGATAATAAATGGGGGAATATTATCGGGACCGATAGAGCTGTTAGGTTTAAGTTTATTAATGCCTTTTACAACGTCTACCGGACATAATGGGAGTATGTGTATGTAATTGCTGTCACTGGTAAGGTCAGTGGCACCAAACTCATCAGCATTAAGCCGCGGAACATCAGGCAGAAAAACATCAGAGAAAAATTCGGCAAATGCCCCCACTGCTTTAGATCCCGAAAAAGTTACACCCTTGTATGTGATATTTGGTTCGAATCCACCTTTGGATCGCAGGCCAGAAATGTGAGACCAGAATTGGCGAGGATTTGCTTTAATTGAGTTTTCAATATTCCTCATGTATGAGGAGTACGCATCAGCAATACGGGCCTTTAAACTTGACCTGAGGTCCGAAAATAACACATACGCGTTTTCGCACTTAGAAAGCTTCCAATTTTTATGTAACTTAAGCTTGAGCTTAAGGTCCTGAATTATATCGCCAGTGAACCATACTGGGTATCGTTTATTAAGCGATTTCCCTCTGCGCTTTTTAGGCATGCAAGTGTCAAAGAAATTATAAATTATATTGTAAAACTTCCGAGTAGCCGTTTGCACATCTGTCGATTGCAATACCTCATCCCAGATTCTCTCTTTGGAGAATAATAAGTAAAGCTGCTCGAAATTGCATTTGCGGAAGTTCCAATCCTTAGCACTGTCTATGTTGCTGGGCTCAATTGAGTTTGAGTAATTACCTACATCAACACTCACCTCTACGTGTAGCGCTGGGTGATAGGCATCCAGCGGTACTATCCCTTCCGTAGCGGTGACGAGAGTTTCTGGAACACTAATGCTCTCTTGGACCAAAACAACATCTAACACTCCTCCATGCAAATTCTTCACAACATTCATCTCTTTCAGCCCGCAAAAACTTATAAAGTAACAATAATAATTTCTAACATTTAACGAAGCACTATTTAAGTTTAAATCACCTAAAATTATAACATTTCCTTTCAAATTATGTATATACTGTTCGACTTTACAAAACCAGCTCATGTACATATCATCACTTGCACTAGGTTTGATGTATACTACACATACGTGAACAGATCGGCCATACCAAGTGAAATTAGCCCACAAGTCCTCACCACATTCCGTCTCAAGATCGGGGCGACGGCGCAGTGCAATGGGTGCGCGCGCGGCGAGCATCACTCCACCACACGGTGAACCTCGATCACGTCGCAGGATATTCCAATCGGTGGTGACGAGTTCCCCGTCTTCGATGGAAGAGTCGAGAAAGCTCTCAGTGACAGCGATCAAATTATGTTCCAACTGTGACAAGTTCGTTCTCCACATCGAAAGTTTGGTTTTGAGACCACGGACGTTTTGATATAATAAATTTATGTTCTTAAATTTATTAAGACGCTGCTTAGGCACGAAATGTCTGCTGATTGCTATGTTGTTGGACCTTATCAGACGCCTTATAGTTGTGGGCATGTCCAGTGTCGAATGTAGTCCATGCATTGACTCTCGCGTTCATTGGCCATACATCGACAGAATAGCATTTTTCGTAGTGAATAATAGGAACACCGATCTTGTACGATTTATAATTTCCCCTAGCCCGTAGCTCTTCGACTGTGCATGTGCCAGTAGGACACAATCGATGCAGATAGTCACGAATCTCTTCGGCACTGGATTCCATATTCCACAAGTGTAGATGTTTACGTGGTTCGACTGCTCTTAAGTTAGTGATATCCGGCCCGGCGATGCCACATAATGACGCCGTCTTTCGGGGTTTCTTATTCTTAACTTCCGTCCAGCCCTGGACTTGAGAGTGGTCAACTGCAGCAAGAGTATATCCGTCGGCAGAAGAGATGTCGTCAACAGCATGGACGTCAGCGGAATTGTATACAGGAGGAGTACGGCTTTCAACAGGAGATATGTTCCCGTTCACACTCATTTGTTTTGAGAGTTCTGATTTGTGTACTTTGGAGTTGGTTTGGTCAACCTGCACGACGACTGATTGGTAGGGGTCATTGAAAATGGGTACTTTAGAAACCACGCCCTTTGCTTTAGCTTTTTTATGTTTTTTAGTACGCTGCGGAGGTTGTGCCGACATAGAAAGAGTGTTCACAGATACGGGTGGGAGCTGAGTTTGCTGTTGGGTAGTTGCATGTTTTGATTGCGGCTTAGTGATAGCACTGGAATGTTGCGGCTGATCGGCAACATTTGTACGAGGCAATAGCGTACCAGTATTCTGCTTTAACTGGGTGTTAAGGATGTCTATTTGGGAAGCATAGTCGGCTAATTTGCAGTCATAGCTTATAACAAGAGATACCGCTTTGCTTAGCTGTTCTTTTAATGACTCCATCTCCAGTCGTAATTTCCCCATTTCAAAAGTAAGTTCCTGGAATTCAAGCTGGTTTTGTGCTTTTTGCATTTCGGGAGCTTTTTTCCTAAGCGTTACGTTCGAATCGCTAACTTGAGTTAAAGTTATGGAGCAATCACCTTCCCCACTAGTAGAACAGGTACATTCCGGGAGATTATATGCCCACCTGTTGAGGTTGCTTCACCTGAACATTGATTTTGTATGCGAGAAGGTGATGTCATATCTTTTCCCTGATTCGATGTCATTAAAGGTTCAGTTTGTGTCCCTTTATCCATATTTAAGGATTTCTTTATGGGAGTATATTTTTTATGCTTTATAATTGGGCTGCTAAGTTTAGCGAAGAGATCATTTTTCTTTAGCAAGTCTAAGTTAGTTTGTTTAAGGTTGCTATGTTCTAACGAAAGAGACTCGATTTCTTGATGTGCGCTATCCAACTCCAACTCTAGCCTATCAATTTTTTCCTTTAACTTTGTAATTTGTTGTTGTTTTGCATCATAAATTTCATCATTGGATAAGTCGGGTAGGCTAGTAACCGTATCTTCGAAAGTACTATTATTTATTGTTTCGTTAGTGACGGTGTTGGAATCAGACTTAGTACGTGTACGACGCTTGGTAACGTTCTCAAAGAAATTCATTTTGTTTTGTTCCTTAATGTTGTATCGGTAATTCGGTACTGAGGTATGTTAGAATTAATATGGACAATTTCGTTATTCACAAAAAGTGTAACGTGTTTCACTGAGATTCGAACCTGCGCCACATGTATAGCAGTTGTCGCGCGTTCCTCTACGCCACCGATGAAGTACGTGAACTTTCGAAATTGTTGGTCCGTATGTCCACTGAGTTATACACTGGCATCAATCGTGACCAATGTTACCATATAAGGTCACGCGTAGCTCGGTGTGGTGCGATCTGACTCACCGCCAATCAGCAACTAGGGGCGTCTCCGAAGCGGCTCTCGAAGCGGTGACTCACTGCTGCTTGGACTTGCGGTGCGATTATTTTGAAGTTTAAAAGAAATTTTAACTGCTTATTTCTTCGTTTGTGATGAAAAACTCATAGATTCAAGATTGATAACACTTATATTTGCTTAAGGTGTATGTTTATAGCTTAATACTGTGTCCGTATTGCACTTGTAACAGCGGAGAATATTTATTTTTACGGAGTGATTTAAAACACGTCTGTATTGCTAGCGCGCGCGAGTAGTGTCCCGCGAGTAGTGTGAAATAAAACAATATTCAATCTATATGCTTTTATACATATCAATCCTCAGTCTCCAACACTTCAATACACAGAAAATAATTGGAATCATATACAGTATACCATTTCATCCAATATCATAGCACAAATACCTGAACCAAGTCCACTAGTAGATATTATGTATAATATTATGCATGAAGCCTTACATGCAATGCACAATACAAACCATTTGTGAACGATCATATTGTAACATAATATGTAACAAGTCTAGAGTGATAAAAGACATCGATTTGCATTCGATGTGAGAACGAGAGCTTTGAATAGAACAGAACTATATTCCTTAGAACTGCGTCTCGATTTTATACTAAAATATCAGGTGAGTAACGGTTAAGACTTTGATTTTTGAGATATTTTTTTTAAATATTTTTTTATTTATTCAACACAACATACACTATATCCTCCATAAGGCAAATGTAATCAAATTGTACACCCACATTTCATTTCATTCTGTGTAAAAAAAGCTTACTAAGTGGTTAAAATTTTCGAATCAAAGACCTAATCCTCAGAAGTAGCACTTGCGACCACGAGACCAACGAGGTATGAAATGATAATAAGCATAATAATTTTGAATTGCATAAACTTCTCGTCAATTGGAAAACTTGCGACTGCAAAAAGCCAGATACCTACTAAGATCTACGAAAGTATTTCTTCGAATTCCATATTGCCAGACTCGCAATTTTTCAATTCAATTAAACCTATTGTTTTGAGTTAGTCTACAAAACTCGTTGAGAGCCACTGTTTCGTTCTCAATAGTCCATTCGAAGGGATTCTCAAGTAAATGAGTTTCTTTTACAAGTGCCCATAAAGTCTTTCGCACACAGAAAATAAGGTAGTTACTTCTCACCGTAGATCGCTTTCAAACTGTGATGGCCTAATAACACTGTGTTGGGTTTACGTACTTAAAGCGTTTTTGTTTTAAGTGGCAACTGCTTTTCGCATATTATTCATATCACATAAGAGTTTTTTTTAATGGGAAATCATCAAATGACTTCTTCTACTCCGGGTGGGGCGGAAAGGAGTGTCAGACCCTTACTGACTAAAACCCATCCTCCTTATGCCTTTTACGTTCCAGCGCCGCGGTGACTCTTTCGAACAAATTCCGAAATCCTAGCAGGCCCGTCTGTCACGTTGGCATATTTTTTAAGCAGAAATGTTTATTAAACTGTCAAAAAATAATGTCCATAATGCACGTAAACCTAGCTCATTCTGTCTCCAGCTTTATATGGAGGTAGGCGCAAATAATGTTTTTATTAACTTTTCGCTGTTCATTTCTTACTAATTTCGCTCGATTATCTAAAACCGTGTTTCGTTCCCTCAGGACTCGTTGAGGTTAATTACCTGGTAGATTTTCTGGAAATCACCACTGTTTATTCTGGCGTTCAGGAATTTCGTAATAAGAATTTTCAAAGAGTTGAAGACTTGCTCCAAAGCCTCAAAAATCCGTATTGGCAAGCTACTAATTACACGGCCTGACGTCTACGCTAAAGTCGCAACGCTCATGGCATTTTTGGCTAGCATGTAACCTTAAAAATGCCATCTAGATAAGTTTAAAGACATACTTCATCTTTTCTAAGTCGGGCCTATCCTCAAAAAAACAACACTACAGCGCAAAAATCACAGTGCAAACATACTATACTCGTTCAAAAACCCGCACTATCATCTGCCATGCTCCATTTCATCGAGCCCGTTTACACGCCACGATATCTTACCCAACACGTACGGATCGGACGCAGAACGGATACGGAACGACTACGTCACAGTAAAAATATGGAACAGTATGGAAACTAAGCCCATTTGTTGAAATAATTACCTACGCTCCAGTAGAGAGCTAGGGTTGTCACTTTTAATGTTTGCAATAAGTGTTTTATTGGAACGAAGTTCTTTAACACGACTTGCGGTAGGAGTTAACTGGGAGAAATAGTCACGCGAAAATGCGTTAGTGCATGTTATTCCATGCGACTTTCTTCTCAAAATGTAAATAATGCCATTGTAAAAAAAAATACAAACTGAATATTGTTTATCATTTCTATGCCATTTTATTCCATTTCAATTATACCTAATATCTGCCCTAAAATTTTGATGAAGGATTTCTGTATGTTGAATAAAAAAACTTTTTACAAAAAATACAACCGACTTCTAAACAAAAAAACCAAAAAATACAAAATAACTTTAATTTCGGAACTCGGTGTTTTTGATTGCTTTTTTGTTTTGAACACACCGACTTCCGAAATTAAAGTTATTTTGTACCTACTTTTTGGTTTTTTTTTTGTTTAGAAGTCGGTTGTATTTTTTAAAACAAAAAAGCAATCAAAAACCCCGAGTTCCGAAATTAAAGTTATTTTGTACTTTTTGGTTTTTTTGTTTAGAAGTCGGTTGTATTTTTTGTAAAAAGTTTTTTTATTTTTCACTTTTTAGTGGTTTACTCCCAGCTAAACATACCCATCACAGCGTACGTGGTATAAATTGGTGTAAACAAACATGCGATTTCAGCTATCCCGACAGATTTGCTATCATTTATTGAAATTAATAAAAACCCGCTTGTTCGATTTCGATAAAATTTTCATGGGACCATTTGGGAAGTTATACCCTTTCCAACAAAAAAAGAATTTTTCAAATCGGTTGGCAAGCGACGGAGTTATGCCCGAACAAACATTAAAACGACTAGAATATAATGTTGTCGTAAAATTATGGTCATTTATTTTTTCATACTCTTATGGATTAATTTATTCCATATGTTATATAAATTATAATACAATATAAATTAAAATTAGTCTTCGGTATAAGGATTTAATACTAGTATTAAAAATCTGTGCTTGGGTACACAGTTTTTGCAAAACGAAAACCTGAGCGGTCCACCTATAGCCATTATAATAGCGTAGGTATTATCTATGAACACGGCACCCGCCACTGAGCGCACCGCGAAAGTCCCTTAGGGGCCTCGTAGATGTGCGCGTCTGTGTGAGTGTGCCGTTTCGACCGTTTGTTCGTAGTTTCTGTACTGTTCCATATTTCTACTGTGACTACGTGCCGGATACGCGAAGTGGTAACCGATTTTCGACGAGACATTGTCGAACGCGTGACAATTTTTCGATCGAGCATTTTCAGAATAGTGAACGTAGTGAATTGGTTGTGGATAGTTTCAATTTTCAGGTACAGGGATTTTTGTCAGGGAATTGGATTTTACAGCATAAATTATGAGTATGGATAAGGTACACGATCTGGCGTGAACTATGTCGTTTGCTACAGTTTGATGTACCTAGTGGAATCATAAGCACCACAAATATAACAATTAAAATCTCATACTGTAGCAACCTTATACTGTATTTGTAATAATTATCGAAACTATATAAACTAATATTATAAAGCGGAAAGAATTGATTGTTTGTTTGTATTGAATAGGCTCCGAAACTACTGAAAAGATTTGAAAAATTCTTTCACTGTTGAGAAATTACACTATCCCCGGCTGTCATAGGCTATACTTACTGACTAACGGCCGAACCCAATAACCGATCTATCACATACTGGAGATAGAAAAACAAATGAAACAACAGAAAAATTATATAGGTTTTCTGTTGTTTCATTTGTTTTTCTATCTCCAGTATGTGATAGATCGGTTATTGGGTTCGGCCGTAAGGAGTGTCTGACACTTACTGACTAAAACCCAATCATGTTCCTCCAAATGCCCTTTACGTCCCACTGCCGCGGTGATTCTCTCGAACAAATCCCGTAACCCTTTTTTTTTTTTTTTTTTTTTTTTTTTCTGGATGGGAAATCATCAAATGACCCCTCCCGCCCTGGGTAGAGCGGTAGGGAGTGTCAGACTTTTACTGACTAAAACCCACCCGTGATCCTTCTTGTGCCCTATGCGTTCCAGGGCCGCGGTAACTCTTTCGAACAAATTCCGCAACCCTAGCAGGCACCGACCCTATGGGGCCCCGTCCTCGGTGCTGACGGCTCCTTGAGGCGCGCGTGGAACACAACGCGTCGTCGACTCAACCTGGTATCGGACGGCGAGCCACCCACGCTCACCGTCCCCAGGCATCAGCCACTGCGCGATAGCACAGCGGCCGACTTGTCTCTGGAGGGGGCCGAAATGGGACCATTACTGGCACTCCATCTCAGCACCCTCCCGAGTGTTGGGAGCCGCAGCACCCGCAGCAGAAGCGGCAGTGGCGGCGACAGAAGCCGCGGCGGCGGCAGAGGCGGCGGTGGCGGCGGACCTCTTGCCCCTGGTCGGGGCGGATGGCGCGCAGGCCCTTCCCCCAGCCCAGTGCTCGGCCGGCTTGCCAGCAGCCGCACATGCACTGCAGTGCGGCGTGGCCTCGCACGAGCCGGCCTTATGACCGGGCTGACCACAGCGGAAACAGAGTCCGCTGCGGTCGACCTCCGAGGGGCACATAGCTCCCGTGTGGTTACCCACATGGCAGCGGTAGCACCTCAGAGGTCTGGGTTCCAGCAGTTTTACCCGCGCAGACACCCATCCCACCAAGAGCCTTCGGCCCTCCGACACAGTTCTGGCCGCCGTCACGGGGCAGCTCACCACAAGGGTTTGCATGCCCGTGTTGTCAGGCCGGAGGGTGCCCGCCTTGACGAGCTCGGCAGAGCACCCCCCAGTCCTGGCGACGGCGGCCACAACTTCCTCCTCCGTCACGGAGTCATCCAGGCCCACTATGCGCATGTCGATGCGCTTAGTCGGCCTGGACACCCGGACCTCGTCCGCGGGTAAGACCGCCCTCAGCCTTTCGGCCAGGGCGTCCGCGAACGGGCCACTCTCCGCTCCGGCGAGCTCGAGCTTGCGGGCACCGGTTAAGGTCCTCCTGACCCCGATGCCCCCGCTGATGCCCAGCTCTTGGAGGCTCACCGCCTCCTTCGCCCGCTTCAGTACGGCGAGATACGTCACGCCCCTCTGTTCCGCTTCCGGCTGCAGTGTGAGCACTACAGCCGCGGATTTCGGGGCGCGAAGCCTCGCCGCAATGGCGTTGGCCTTCCGCCGCTGCCTCCTCGCCTTGTTTTTGGCCCGCCGTTTCTGGCCAGCAACCTGCCACTCGGCCTCGGCCGCAGGAGGGTCCGAGGGTGGGGGTGGGGGCGGCTGCGGCATCACTGGCGCCGCAGCCTTAGCCGCTCCTCCAGCCTTCCTCCTACCCCTCTTCGCCGGGGCCGACTTGGTCGTCGCCGGCGTCGTAGTCGCCGGCGTCACAGGCGCTGTCGCTGGCGCCGGCGCGGCTCCGCCCTTGGCCTTCGCCTTCGCCTGGCCAGACGTTCCCGGGCCGGCAGCAACGGCGGCCGCGTACGAAGCCGCCTTCTGCCGGCCCTGGGGCCTCTGTGTCGCCGCTAGTGGGGGACGCCGAATCATGTCCTCCAAAACGGAGAACTGCTTCTGGTAGGGAGCCAGCTCCTGCCGCACCAGGCTCCGCACCTGGCTCAGCACTAGGCTCCCCTCCAGCGTCGCCGGACTCGGCCCCCCCTGCGGCTCCTCCGAGGCCGCTCTGGCCATGCCAGCCAGGTCCCTCCGGAGCGACTCATTCTCTGCAATGAGTCGCTCCGTTACGGCCGCGAGGCGGGCGACCTCCGCCCGCAACTCTGTCGCCTCTCCGGACCCGCCGACGTTGGCCGCCGCCGCCGCCATAATCGAGGCTTTGGCCGCCGTAATGGCCTCCCGCTTGGAGGACTGCTTTCGCTTGAAGGCCACAGCGCGGATCGCGGCCTCCACGACCTCCGCAAACTGGGCCTTCTTCTCTACGACAGTGGGACGCACCTCTCCCGGGGCCTCCGAGTCGTCGGAGTCGAGAGCAGGCGGAAGAGTAGAGGGAGCCCTACGACCGCTCCCTCCAGGGCGACGCCCCTCCTCCACCAACCTCCCGGCCCGACTCTCCACCTCCCGGGTAGAGGGAGCCAGCCCCCTCCCCGCCTCACAGCCCCTGCCCCGCCTGGCGGTGGGGATCTTGCGGGCGGAGGCAAACTCGCCCTCAGAGGACGACCCGCTGTCATCCTCCCGTCTGGGCCGCTTGCGGAAGAGCTTGACGCCCTCCACAGCAGCCCCCCCTCCTCTGTCTCCAGAGCCCGCCGAGCTGACCGTTACTAGGTCTAGCGCGGAGCCGGAATCCGACTCCGCACCACCCCGGCGCTCAGGCGAACCCTCCTCTACGCAACCGTACGCCATCAGCTCCTTAAAGGAAGCGGATTCGGATGACGACGATTGGGAGCCTCCTCGGCTCGTGTTGCCACTGGCAAGCGGAAGGCGTTTGGTGCCCACCCCAGAGTACGGAGGGCAGCCCGCCGAAGCGGGGTGGGATTCCCCGACCGCTGAGCAGTCGGGACCCACCTGGGGACTCATTTTACATTCGCCTTGTTTTTTCATAATGTTCCTTTAAAGGGTGCGGTCCCTGTTCGCTCCGCCCCTTCTCAGGGCCCTCTCTCCTAACTCACCTCTCCACCTGCTCGCTGCTCCCACAGTCACGTCTGATAATCAGACGCGTACCAGAGAGCAGCGAGCAGGCGTGTGTCTCTCTTGGTCTGATCCCTCACTTGCGACCTTCCGGCATGAGTGGCTCTACCGGGAAAGCTCGCAAGATCATTGGGACACTCAAGCCCCACCACGACGACAACGTGGAGACACATTCGGTGGGGAAATCCCGTAACCCTGACAAGAGAGTTGGATCCTAGAGATTGCTATAGGCTATTTTACGAGAGCGAAGTCACGGATAAAAGCTAGTTGACAAGAAAGAAAAGCCCAGTGATATTTGCAAGGGCCTACAGCGTCCCCACCGAATGTGTCTCCACGTTGTCGTCGTGGTGGGGCTTGAGTGTCCCAATGATCTTGCGAGCTTTCCCGGTAGAGCCACTCATGCCGGAAGGTCGCAAGTGAGGGATCAGACCAAGAGAGACACACGCCTGCTCGCTGCTCTCTGGTACGCGTCTGATTATCAGACGTGACTGTGGGAGCAGCGAGCAGGTGGAGAGGTGAGTTAGGAGAGAGGGCCCTGAGAAGGGGCGGAGCGAACAGGGACCGCACCCTTTAAAGGAACATTATGAAAAAACAAGGCGAATGTAAAATGAGTCCCCAGGTGGGTCCCGACTGCTCAGCGGTCGGGGAATCCCACCCCGCTTCGGCGGGCTGCCCTCCGTACTCTGGGGTGGGCACCAAACGCCTTCCGCTTGCCAGTGGCAACACGAGCCGAGGAGGCTCCCAATCGTCGTCATCCGAATCCGCTTCCTTTAAGGAGCTGATGGCGTACGGTTGCGTAGAGGAGGGTTCGCCTGAGCGCCGGGATGGTGCGGAGTCGGATTCCGGCTCCGCGCTAGACCTAGTAACGGTCAGCTCGGCGGGCTCTGGAGACAGAGGAGGGGGGGCTGCTGTGGAGGGCGTCAAGCTCTTCCGCAAGCGGCCCAGACGGGAGGATGACAGCGGGCCGTCCTCTGAGGGCGAGTTTGCCTCCGCCCGCAAGATCCCCACCGCCAGGCGGGGCAGGGGCTGTGAGGCGGGGAGGGGGCTGGCTCCCTCTACCCGGGAGGTGGAGAGTCGGGCCGGGAGGTTGGTGGAGGAGGGGCGTCGCCCTGGAGGGAGCGGTCGTAGGGCTCCCTCTACTCTTCCGCCTGCTCTCGACTCCGACGACTCGGAGGCCCCGGGAGAGGTGCGTCCCACTGTCGTAGAGAAGAAGGCCCAGTTTGCGGAGGTCGTGGAGGCCGCGATCCGCGCTGTGGCCTTCAAGCGAAAGCAGTCCTCCAAGCGGGAGGCCATTACGGCGGCCAAAGCCTCGATTATGGCGGCGGCGGCGGCCAACGTCGGCGGGTCCGGAGAGGCGACAGAGTTGCGGGCGGAGGTCGCCCGCCTCGCGGCCGTAACGGAGCGACTCATTGCAGAGAATGAGTCGCTCCGGAGGGACCTGGCTGGCATGGCCAGAGCGGCCTCGGAGGAGCCGCAGGGGGGGCCGAGTCCGGCGACGCTGGAGGGGAGCCTAGTGCTGAGCCAGGTGCGGAGCCTGGTGCGGCAGGAGCTGGCTCCCTACCAGAAGCAGTTCTCCGTCTTGGAGGACATGATTCGGCGTCCCCCACTAGCGGCGACACAGAGGCCCCAGGGCCGGCAGAAGGCGGCTTCGTACGCGGCCGCCGTGGCTGCCGGCCCGGGAACGTCTGGCCAGGCGAAGGTGAAGGCCAAGGGCGGAGCCGCGCCGGCGCCAGCGACAGCGCCTGTGACGCCGGCGACTACGACGCCGGCGACGACCAAGTCGGCCCCGGCGAAGAGGGGTAGGAGGAAGGCTGGAGGAGCGGCTAAGGCTGCGGCGCCAGTGGTGCCGCAGCCGCCCCCACCCCCACCCTCGGACCCTCCTGCGGCCGAGGCCGAGTGGCAGGTTGCTGGCCAGAAACGGCGGGCCAAAAACAAGGCGAGGAGGCAGCGGCGGAAGGCCAACGCCATTGCGGCGAGGCTTCGCGCCCCGAAATCCGCGGCTGTAGTGCTCACACTGCAGCCGGAAGCGGAACAGAGGGGCGTGACGTATCTCGCCGTACTGAAGCGGGCGAAGGAGGCGGTGAGCCTCCAAGAGCTGGGCATCAGCGGGGGCATCGGGGTCAGGAGGACCTTAACCGGTGCCCGCAAGCTCGAGCTCGCCGGAGCGGAGAGTGGCCCGTTCGCGGACGCCCTGGCCGAAAGGCTGAGGGCGGTCTTACCCGCGGACGAGGTCCGGGTGTCCGGGCCGACTAAGCGCATCGACATGCGCATAGTGGGCCTGGATGACTCCGTCACGGAGGAGGAAGTTGTGGCCGCCGTCGCCAGGACTGGGGGGTGCTCTGCCGAGCTCGTCAAGGCGGGCACCCTCCGGCCTGACAACACGGGCATGCAAACCCTTGTGGTGAGCTGCCCCGTGACGGCGGCCAGAACTGTGTCGGAGGGCCGAAGGCTCTTGGTGGGATGGGTGTCTGCGCGGGTAAAACTGCTGGAACCCAGACCTCTGAGGTGCTACCGCTGCCATGTGGGTAACCACACGGGAGCTATGTGCCCCTCGGAGGTCGACCGCAGCGGACTCTGCTTCCGCTGTGGTCAGCCCGGTCATAAGGCCGGCTCGTGCGAGGCCATGCCGCACTGCAGTGCATGCACATGCACTGCAGTGCTGCTGGCAAGCCGGCTGCTGGCAAGCCGGCCGAGCACTGGGCTGGGGGAAGGGCCTGCGCGCCATCCGCCCCGACCAGGGGCAAGAGGTCCGCCGCCACCGCCGCCTCTGCCGCCGCCGCGGCTTCTGTCGCCGCCACTGCCGCTTCTGCTGCGGGTGCTGCGGCTCCCAACACTCGGGAGGGTGCTGAGATGGAGTGCCAGTAATGGTCCCATTTCGGCCCCCTCCAGAGACAAGTCGGCCGCTGTGCTATCGCGCAGTGGCTGATGCCTGGGGACGGTGAGCGTGGGTGGCTCGCCGTCCGATACCAGGTTGAGTCGACGACGCGTTGTGTTCCACGCGCGCCTCAAGGAGCCGTCAGCACCGAGGACGGGGCCCCATAGGGTCGGTGCCTGCTAGGGTTGCGGAATTTGTTCGAAAGAGTTACCGCGGCCCTGGAACGCATAGGGCACAAGAAGGATCACGGGTGGGTTTTAGTCAGTAAAAGTCTGACACTCCCTACCGCTCCACCCAGGGCGGGAGGGGTCATTTGATGATTTCCCATCCAGAAAAAAAAAAAAAAAAAAAAAAAGGGCCTACAGCGTACTTTTGACTCAGACACAATTTCTAAGAAAATCTGAACGCACGCCTTCCATGTGTTACACGTCAACTGTTGCCATAAGCACGTTGCATAGAAATTGGGGCTGTAACACACACGTACAACACATAGAGGAGCCAAAGGTACTACCATAAACATTCAGAATCCCACATGGGTATAGGTAGGTACATATGTCTATCCAGTGCTATAATGTTTGCTTCATACCCCGACTTCCTTGATAGATTGCAAAGGGATACAATTTACCCCAAAAACATCAGAATAAAAATTCACTTACATATATATTCACTCACACGCGTAGTGATGCTTATGTATTCCACCCCCGTTTTCTTTACCCGTACATCATACACCAACATACATTGTACATCAATTATGATATTACACAAAACCATATAAGCTTCTCGTTTGTTCACGTTTCAAGGAAAATCTACGACTTTTTCGTGTACCTTAAATTCTGTAAGCATTAAAAGTTTATCTTCATAATTTTATCAGGTATTCTTTGTCAAAGTTCTGTGAAGTTTCACTGAATAAAGTTATTTATTAATAATTTATGAGATCTCATCTCTCTCAGGTTTACGTTCGACTGAGTTAATGGCGGGATCACACAGGTGTAGTTCATAGATTAAGGAGCTAGGATTTTATGCCACTTTGAAAAATGATAGTATCATTTTTCTTTCACCTTCGCTTAACTTTTCAAGAAAAGATCGCGTAAAACTAATCGAGAGATTGTCGATAGATTCAAACTTTGCCTGTTGAACAATTGTAGTAGAATATAGCGCTGAGCTGGCGAAGTTTCGAGAGTGTAGATCGAAGTGGTTTTCATTGTTTTAAAAAGTTCTTTAAGTTGCCTTACGATTTTTTTTCTTTTATTGACAGGAGCTAAAACAGATTTGAAATAGAAGATTCGCTTATAAATCTACCGTAAGCGAAAAATCATATCTAACGCTAATTTAGTTTGAATCACATAACATAACATTACAACACATTGCATTCCATGAAGAGTTAGGTAGACATACTAAAAATGTAAAATTCGAGATAGAAAAACTAATTACACTTTAATCGACTCGGGAATCAGCCCTAGGCTCTCGAAGCAATGGGGCTTGCGTACACATGAACGATTTTCCTCTGAAAGATACTAACCCCGCGTGGACCCCGCGTTACACTGTAAATAGTGTAAATATCATAAGTTTCGTCCCAAACTTTGATAGTTCGCGGACAACAGCCGGTGCCATAAAATGATAGATTATGAACTAGCAAACTTAAACTGTTTCGTTTTTATTTCATGCCTTTATTGGGAGGTTTATGTTTCTTTCAACCTTTCGACCGCCTACACGACACAAAGAAAAATATTGTTTTCTATAAATTCTATTCTTGGTAACTTATTGGAAACACGAAGGTATTTTCGAGGTAACATGGTATGGGAGTAGGTCTTTTGAACGCCCACGGTGATAAGAAAATGGTAGCCGGCAGTATGGAACTATTTTATAAAAAAATATTCTATCAAAAACAAAATACTATCACAAATATGTCTGCCAATAGTGATACTTGTTTTCTCATACTGACTCTTATAAAATGGAAGCAACTCATGCTATAATAAAAAGTAACCAGGCTTTTTATGTTCATCCTTCGGTCGTCGATGTGACGCAAATTGTGGTTGTGTAGTGGAAATCTGGAAAAAAAGAGTGTATTGGCTCAAGAACAACAAAAGAACTGTGACTGTGGTTTCGGCCTGCTCTTTGATATTTACAGCCTTGTATTACCATTATGGTGCTGGCAAAGTAAAAATACCTGAGTTTTTAGACTGAAAAAAGAAATAGAATACTTTTTTTTCATCGATGGGTAACTTCGATATTGACTGGAAACCCTTTGAACTATGGCGCTTGCAACATATTCCATAAATATTATAAAGCTGAAGAGTTTGTTTGTTTGAACGCGCTAATCTCAGGAACTACTGGTTCGAATTGAAAAATTCTTTTTGGATTGAATAGACCATTTATCGAGGAAGGCTTTAGGCTATATATCATCACGCTTAAGCGGAGCAGCGATAAAGAATGTTTTAAAATCGGGGATTCCACGGGGACGAAGTCGCGGACAGAAGCTAGTATTCCATAAAAGACAAAAGAATGTAGTTATCGTGGTACAAACTGCTATTTAAAACTAATCTATTTAATAACTTAAAGTAGTACCATATTTCAACATTATTCCGGTGCGAGAAGCTAGCAAAACTTCCTAAGTTCAAAATAAGCTTAGGTACATGATCTTGATAACGTGTTCCTGTGCATCTCGTCTCAGTTTAATGTTGTTGCGTACTAGAAAACTTACTTATCTTCAGGATTTTGGGCCAGGAAGTTAGCGATTGCTAGATATTAGACAAGCTTTTAGTATGACACCTCTTCTTATTTGATGTCGTATCGATTTGGATCGTAACATCTCTCAAGATCTTTCAATAGATACATCGTTGAATGTAAAATGGCAAAATATTGTTTGCTTTACATACAGAGTGAATCGGTTACTTCTATGCAAGTGCGCTTCATCTTCGACCACATCATCGCTTACCATCGGGCATCAGATGAGATAGTGGCCAAACGCGTGCCATTTAAAAAGTAAAAATATACTATGCGCATTTTTTATGGCCGTCGGGGTTATGGGATCACAAAGAGAGTAAGGCTTCCGAATAGCAAGCGACATGCCTAATGGTCCAAAATATAGAAAACGCTTCGTTTGTCTTGGATTCCACAAAGATCAGCGAAGGAGTTATAAAACATAATTATCGGTCGATGGCTGTCGTAATTTTAGAAAACAGCTATTTATAATGCCTTTTTGTGGATGGGAAATCATCAGATGATTCCTCCTGCTTTAGACGGAACGAAAGGGAGTGTCAGATTCTTACTGACTAAAACTCCCCCATGTTCCTTCTTGTGCCCTTTGCGTTCCAGGGCTGCAGTAACTCTTTCGAACAAATTCCGCATCCCTAGCAGGCACTGACCCTATGGGGTCAGCTCTGTGAGGCGCGCGTGGAACAAGACGCGTCGTCGACCCGGGCCTGGTTGCTATCGGACGGCGAGCCACCCATAGCCCGCAATCTGCAGACCCGCGCCTACGGTGGCCGGAAATCGCCTTGCGTTTCCAGACGCCCGGGGCGTCTTCTTCTGTTGCGGCGGCTAGAGCGTGAGGTTTCCCTCTCCGGCACGCGGTCCGCCTCCTCCTTCGCCAGCATTAGTGCTTCGCAGAAGGAGGCGTCCGCGTCCAATGCCTCTTCGACCATAGACTGAACCAGAGCCGGACTCGACAGGTCACCGCCGCCGATCGCCTCGACGAGGACACGGCGTTGCTCCGCCCAAGCAGGACAGACCTCCACCGTATGCTCCACCGTGTCCTAGCGTATAAAGGCCTTAGTATTTTTTGAACAATTCCAACGAAACAACGATATATTGTGCTTAGACCGTCATAATATTCAAGACTAGCTTCTGTCCGCGACTTCGTCTCCGTGGAATCCCCGATTTTAAAACATTCTTTATCGCTGCTCCGCTCCTATTAGCTTAAGCGTGATGATATATAGCCTAAAGCCTTCCTCGATAAATGGTCTATTCAACCCAAAAATAATTTTTCAATTCGAACCAGTAGTTCCTGAGATTAGCGCGTTCAAACAAACAAACAAACTCTTCAGCTTTATAATATTAGTATAGATGGGTTCACAAAGATAGTAAGAAGGTTTCCGAATAGCAAGCTACATGCCTAATTTCTAAATACCGAAAAGGCTTCGATTGTCTTGGATTCCGCAAAGACCAGCGAAGGAGTTATAAAACATAACTATCGGTCGATGGCTTAATTTTAGAAAACAGCTATTTACAGTGCCTATTTTGTGGATGGGAAATCATCAAATGATTCCTCCCTCCCGCTCCGCCCAGACCGGGAGGAATCATTCCACCAGATATTTCTATGGTCAGATTCGTACTGACTAACATCCACCCGTGATTTTTCAAAAAGCTATAGCTTATCAGAGCCTCGGTAAGTCTTTCAAACAATTCCACAACGATGTATTGTGCCTAGACCGGCATAATGTTCAAGACGAGTGCTGAAATTCTCACAGCTTGTTTCGTGGCCCCAACGTGTAACGCGAATCAGTGCACGCTGCACGGTTGCAGCCAGTGTTTTGAGTGATCCTGCAATGTTTACCCAGGTAACTGTGCTTTCGTAGGATACGGTATGTGACACGAATATTATCATATACCTACATTTTGTTTTACTGGTAAACTAGGGAACATAGTGCTTTCAAACAAGACATGCCCACTTACATGCGTAAAAGCACTGACACATATAAAGTTTTTAGAAGCAGAGTCTTTACTGTAAATTTTATGATTGGTGTCTAATTGATATTATTATTTATTAATTTATCAATTGCTTACTATATTAACAGCTTGCACCAATGCGTATAGCAGATATGTTAGATATGCTATCATTTGCCTAGCCTTTCTGTACTACGAGTATATGAGGGTTGGCCTCCAGTCAAATAGGATCCAACTGAATAATACTCGTTGCTAATTAATATGCTATACATCATCACAATGTTTAATGATTGCACATAAAAACTGGTTTAAACTAACAACTCCTTATTAGTGCTCAACTACAGATCTAATGACTAGTAAAAATTATCTCAATTCACCTAGGAAATCGTTTCCTTTTTTTTTGAACGCGTTTCTCCACAATATTTTCTCCTATATCGTGGGTGCCTTTACAAACATATAAACTCACACACACTAACAGCCAGACCCGGAAAAACTATCTGTAGGCCATACAAATATTTGTTCCGTGCGGAAATCGAACCTGCGATACACAGAGCAGCTGTCAATCGCTCAACCACAAGGCCCAATCTCAAACTGTTCTTAAAGGTACTGATTTTTCCTGTTAATAATAGTTATACCTATTCATTCTTGTAGTAAGAACACTGATAACCTTAGCTGATATTTTAGAAAAATATTATAACTTACTTATCACAATTCTTATCACGTTCCTTACAACATCATCACCTGTCTGGTCTTTTATAAAAAAAAAGCATAAGCATAATCAGCCTTTTAATGCTCCCACTACTGGGACACAGGCTTCCTCTCTAGGAGAGGGAATGGGGTCTTAAAGTTGGCGAATGTCACGTTGCTTCGGTTTTTGGGCCTAGGACATGCCGGGTTCCTCACGATGTTTTCCTTCACCGTTTTGAGAGCAGTGGTGATGAAATAAATTAACTCAAAGTAATGCGCGCCTGGCTGGGTTTGAACCCGCGACCTCAAGGTCTAAGTCGGGGCCATTACCACTCGACCACCACTGCTCTTTTCCTAGTGCTAGTTGTAACGCTGGTGGCAGACTTTAAATCATCAAATGGCTTCTCCCGCTCTAAGTGGAGCGGAAGGGAGTGTCAGAATCTTACTGACTAAAACCCATCCGTGTTCCTCCTATTCCCCTTTGCCATCCAGGGCCATGATGACTCTTACGAACAAATTTCGCAACCCTGGAAGACAAGACTTTCAGGCTATACATAGCCGATAGTCTATATGTGTATATGAGTATGCCTGAAAGTCTTGCCTTCCAGGGTTGCGAAATTTGTTTATACAAATACACATCAACTCATGCTTGAGCAATACAATCATGTAATATGCTGAGTTTGCTGGGAAGTTTGTTGCGCCACTTCTTCCCAGCTAAAATACTGGGAAGTGGTGACGGGTGGGAGTTTTGGAGGACTGTCTTTATGTAAAACTAGCTATCCGCACAACTTCGTTTGTGTCACATTTTTCATGACTGCTCTGCTCCTTTTGGTCTTAGCGTGATGATATATAGCCTATAGTCTTCCTCGATAAATGGACCAGTAGTTCCTGAGATTAGCGCGTTCAAACAAACAAACAAACTCTTCAGCTTTATAATATTAGTAATAGATTTGACGTTCAAAAAATGCTGTCCCTCAGCCTAGTTTGAATAAATGGCTTTTGATTTTGATTTTGAAATGGTCAATCGATACACTGAAAACAATAAATTTGATAACTTACAGATTTTGTCTAGCTATTAACAAAGGCTCACATTGTAATGAAAATACTGTAAAATAAAACGTTATCCAAAAGTTAATAAATAAATTACTTTGATAGTGGTATCTGAGGTCCACTTGTTGAGGCCTTTATTAAATTTTATTGTGAGAACAGAATTTATTAACATAAAATGTCAAACTTAAGATACTAAATTATGCGTAGTATCAAATGTTTTGTTAAAGTTTATTAAACTTTTTGAGTTATAGGAATAATGTTTTGTATTCAATCTAATTATAAATAAAGGTAACTTTTTTTTCTGGATGGGAAATCATCAAATGACTTCTCCCGCTCTGGGCGGAGCGGAAAGGATTGTCAGACTCTTACTGACTAAAACCCACCCGTGATCCTTCTTGTGCCCTTTGGGTTCCAGGGCCGCGGTGACTCTTTCGAACAAATTCCGCAACCCTAGCAGGCACTAACCCTATGGAGCCCCGTCTTCTGTGCTGGCATCTCTTTGAGGTGCGCGTGGAACACGACGCGCCGTCGACTCGGGCCTGGTTGCTATCGGACGGCGAATCAATATGAAAGTTGTAGTAAAGTCGAAGCATTACAATAAATTCGTGTAATTTTAATATTATTTTGCAATCTTTTGTAATAGGTACGTTATAGATAAAAATTAATTTAATAAGAATAATAACTACTATACTTATATACATTTAAATTAAAAAAAAACACTAAACTAACTAAAACTAAAAATAGTTAAAAGATGGCGTCGAAAAATTCCTCCGCATCGCTGGCCACTGGTAATGTACCCAAAAGGCTGGCAGCATTACCACGCTGAATGGCAATGCTTATCCTTTGTCCAAGGTAAAAGCCAGCCCTTGGGTCACGCGAAGTGTCAACTAAACGTTTAGACAAATCTTTATATAAGTTGTGAGCACTTGGTCCCCACGACCCGAGAGTTTCAACCCCAAACGGCTCGAAAATATAACTACCAACAAGGTTATTATATTTCCGCCGCTTGAGGTTCTCCGCAGCCGCAGCGGCAGCGCCAGCACAGCACGATGAGCTAGGAAGATGGGATGGCGCAAGAGTATCGACGCAAGTAGCATCTCACACTAAAGGCCTACCCATCTTCCATGGAAATAACGACATGCCGTCTGGTCTCTTACCATCGTCGCGTACCAGGCCATTGTTATATATTGATTTTAGACTTAATTTGGTTTTTTTTAATGTTTTTTTTTTCAGTTCTGTAGGTATCGGTTTCGAGCGTTGTCAGCTGCGCTACAGTTTATACTTTTGCAGCTATCATCTTTTTACTTTTTATACTACTCGTATCTTGTGTTGTGGTTCTGAAATAAACTTATAATTTGACTAGCTTCTGCTCGCAACTTCCTCCGCGTGGAATAGTTACTTTACCCCCGATTTTGAAACTCTCAGCCCGATCGGTTTAAAATTGACAAAGTTTCATTCAAACTTTCATCCCCTATTTTATCCCCTTGGGGGTAGAATTAATCAAAATCCTTTCTTAGCGGATGCCTACGTCATAACATCTACCTGCATGCCAAATTTCAGCTCGATCCGTTCAGTGGTTTGAGCTGTGCGTTGATAGATCACTATGTCAGTCAGTCAGTCCCTTTTGAGTTTTATATATTTAGATTTAATTTTATGGCATATTAATAAATAGCATAAAAAATAAAATTTGTAACATAGTTCTTACTTTTATGGGGCCATGTGGTGATAACTTATAATAAATTGTACTAACATTTAATTACGAGTAATAGAAAACCAGTTTTATAAGTGTACTAGTACTGGTATTATATGGTGGTTTATTTGATTTAGTACTACAGCGTTAGTGCTATCTACATAGTACTTACCTATGTAGATAAAGCCTACGCAGGTTCTATTTATTTATTTAAGTATTTATGCTCACACATTTAATAAAAAGATAAAAAAGAAACATACATGTACATACCTAGGTACAAAGGTGATGCTTACTACTATAGACATCTCTTCCAGCATACCTTTTATTCAAATGACTTTTTCCTACTAAATAATGCCCCTTGCGTTCCAGGACAGCGGTGACTCTTTCCATCAATTTCGCGACCCTGGCCTTCCAGCATACCTGCGAAAGGAGATTCGAATAAAAGCAGGCAGGCAGGAAGGATTACGTATTTTATAATACAATATTACATTTCAATATTTCCATTTTATGTTGTATTCCAGGGATGGGTTATGAATCTATGTGCTGAGATTTTTTTCTTTTCAAAAACGTGTGGCATAATAAGCAACAAGTTTTAGCATACTATTCGTACCGCATCATTATGCATGATTACTTGCCTAAATACGTATATTTTCCCACACAGCATCAGAAGAACATCAAAATCTTCTACAAAATTAAAATCAATGACACCCTTTGTAAAACGTAATCACCCCTAAATTAATCAGGCGTATCGACGTAACGACTGGAATTCCAAAACAAAGATGGCGGCCGAACTTAAACGTTGAACAATAGCCCGTGGCTTCGTTTAAATCCTTCCGTTTATGGCCGGTAAGATAATACGGGCAGGTGGGATCTTATTCCCGTTTCTGTACGATCGGTTTATTGATGGGAGAAACTGGGTGAAATAAGTTTTGTTATGTTATGGAGGTCGACTGAAGTACTAAGTTGTCTTTTGTTTTTGGCCGTGGTTGTGAGTTGAATGGGCCTATGTATGTATGTGCAATTAGGAATGTCTAAAACTCTTAATTACACATACCAAGTTTAAAAGGATCTTTTGAAAAAATTTGATCAGTAGAGCCTATTAGAAATTGTTGTCGAGCACATCGTCGCACAGAGCAGTGGTGGCCGAGTGGTAACGGCCCCTATAATAAAGTATATTTTATCTATCTTTAATTCCAAGCTTTTTATTCTGTTACTAATTAACAAAAAAACGGCCGAGTGCTAGACGACTCGCACACTAAGGGTGCCGTACCACTATCTATAAAAACGGCAAAAAAAAACAACAACCATACAACAAACGTGATCTTTTTGATCTATTCCCATCCAATACCAAGAGCTAATACCATTTGGTATTAGTTTATTTCCGAATTCGTTTTCTATTCCCAACGAGTACCACATTTTTTGTAATAACAAATCTATTACTAACGAATACCAAAACGTGACTTTTTGTACACTCAGCTACACAAAGTTTTATTTTATTTTCTAACATTTACATACATACTATACTATCGTAATTGAATGCTACAAAGTCTAAAACTTTCGAAACTAACAATTAAGCAGTTCAAATGCATCATTTCACTTTACCTGCGAAAAAGGGTCAATTTTTGTCTATTGTTTTGTAATTCGAAGCAACCAATCAGAGTTAAGAGCAAAATAAGTCTTGTTCTCAGACAGACAACTCAGTTCAGTACATTTCCCTGCCTGCGACGGGTAGAGTAATTGCTATTTACATAATATCTTGTGTGTTCTTATTTTTTAAATAGGTATTATCATAGTAGGTAGGGAACTAATTAAAAAGAAGCAAAGATAGAGTTTAATGTGTGAGTAATACCTATTTATGTTTTATATGTATATTTGTTCATCACATGTACATATATGTTTATCACAGAAATGGCTGATGAAGCTGGTAATGCCTTCAACATCTTCGGGAAACCCAGAAGGACTGACGTTTATAAAAATAAAAGGTGGCTTGGTTTTGCTTATTGATATATTGCTGTCTCGGCAGGATGGCAATATTTCCAATGAGAAAAATCATAGCTGCGAGCCCGATAAAGTAAAGAACTTGATGGCGAAGGAACTGAATAATTTACGAGAAACGGTATTAAAGTCTGATTTCACCCAAATACCAAGGATATAACACATTTATATCCCAATTCTCTGAAACTGAACAGAATTTGGTGAAAAATATCCAATCATTTCAAAACACGAAAACAAAATTTTATAAAGCAAGAAAAAAGGAAGCTGATGTGTCTAAAATAAAGTACAAATCAGTGGATGAAGTAGAAATCGCTTTACAATTCCGAGATTTTGTACTGTATGATTATAAAGAAGAGTCTAATACCCGAATAATTATTTTGGCCCATCCAAACCAACTAACGCAAATGGCAAAAATTAAAGTTTACGAATGTGATGAGACGTTTAAATTTTGCCCTGTGCCATTTGTCCAGTTGTATTCTATCCTTCTTCTATATTTGGCTGTTTGTATTATAATTGTTGGACTTGGAATAGTAAAATAAAAGTATCTAATATCTCTAAATCTCTAAAAATGACAAAATAAAAGAAAAATTAAATATAATCTTGATTAAACATTACTTAAAATCACTCAAAGCATTTTAATTTTACTGAACCTGACTGTACCTAATTTCTTCAAACTTATTTTGGTATTGGTTTTAAATGTGGTACTCGTTGGGAATAGAAAATGTATTCGGAAATAAACTAATACCAAATGGTATTAGTTCTTGGTATTGGATGGGAATAGATCATCTTTTTGCCGTTTTTATTAGATACTCATGTTTTTCTGTTTTTTAGTATTTGTTGTTATAGCGGCAACAGAAATACATTATCTGTAAAAATTTCAACTGCCTAACTATCCCGTTTCTGCGGAGGCGATACAGCCTGGTGACAGACGGACGGCCAGCGGAGCCTTAGTAATAGGCTCCCGTTTTACCGTTTAGGTACGGAATCCTAAAAATGACTTCTCTGCAACATTATAAATACCACTAAGAATATAAAAAAAAAAAACTCTATATCGAACCATCAACAGAAGAATTGCTAGAACTACATCTGGATATAAGATAAAACTTGGAAAGTTTTCGAAAGTTTTTGCCAAACAATGACGGGGCTTGTTGTCACCGAATTTCGTTATGAATTTACTTTGTCGACTCACTTGCGAAGTTTTCTCATATTGCGGGGAGTCTGCAGGAGTGTAGACGAAGGGAATTGCTATAGCACCGAAGGTAATGAACTGGCTTGGTATTGTATTGTTTAGAGCTAATTAAATATTACACACTATATTGTACCAGCTTCTGCACGTGACTTTGGTCGCGTTTATTCAGATTTTCGCATAATAAGCTTTATGCTACTTTTTTTTTTTGCGAAAACCGAGATAGACTTTTATTATCTACACCAAAGTTTGTGCACTTTATTGCATTTTTAACATGATTCAAGTTACGATTAGGATTTGTCTGTTTGTCTTAACGTAAGTAATTAGAAAACCAACGCCCCAAAATAGTCGTATAGATGGTAAAGTTTCCAAACGGTAACATGTGTGTTTTAAATACTTTTCTATAAACCTAGCAAGTTTTCATTTCCAAATAAAAAAAAATACATGTGGCACTCGGGGACTGCCGCTAGCTTTAGCTATTGCATAGCATTTTTTATCAACTTATGCAATTATATATTTAGTACTCTGCGTCATTGTGATATGGTCTCGATTCGTTCACCTGGGTTACTGTACTAATGTAAATCACATACGTTTCACTTAACTTTGTCCCACCGATTGTTTCCGAACGCAGACATTCGGGTCGGCTCGGTGACGGCGACATAATAGCTCAGTAACGAAGCGACCATTTTAAAAAGGCGGGGCCTAATCGAATGACGTAGCGGTGTTAGGTTATTTTCGTTACGGAATTTCTGGATTCGGTTGCCACGCTCAAGGCCCGCGATAGAAGCTATGCAATAGCTTAATTAAGAACCAACCTACATCAAATAGGTTACAGAAAATCCAAGACATAAATATTAACACGCACCTAACAAAAATAGTAAGATATCGAACAAGGACCCGCTCTAATAACCCACATCATCCACATGAAAACACAACAAATAATCTTTACACGTAACCGAAAGAAATACTCCATCCGATAGCCATTAGTCTATGAAAACAATGAACGAAACAAAAGACGTTCGCTAAGAAGACAGCGGGCAATCAAAGGGCAATCGAGCGTACCTCGGCGGAGTGCCGGCAAACGGGGCAGTATGTGGAGGATGGAACTAGGGTTACAACGAAACTCCGCGTCTGAGCTTCCGCAAGAAATCGCACCTCCGCAATTTATAAGCGCAATTAGTCTTCCCAGCGGGCGTACCATGACGTCTTAAAACGTAGTCTTCCGAGCGAGAAAAAGGGATGGAGCTATATAGGGTGTATAACTTTATCCCTCTTTCTCGCTCGGAAGACTCACGTTTTAACACCTCGTGGTACGCCCGCAGATGTCATTTGTAAATCTTCAGTATGAGTCGGAAAGAAATCCAAAATTGGACATCGCATCTAGTTCTAGGATATCGTGCAAGCTAGTTAATAGGTCTTGGCCAGTCTTGGGGTATGTTAGTTTCAATACTACTTGGCGTGGAACAGATGTCTTTTGTATATCACTAAGAAATCATCTGGAATGTACCAAACCCACGCAAATTTCATTAGCGAAATATAATATAGCCCTCTAAAATTAGAATAAGACGTCATTTTTTTTGTTTCAAGAACAAATCAATCAAACAAATGTAATATTCAAAGTTATTCCATCCACCCGACATAATGAAATTGAGAGTGATAGCTTGTTATTAAATGACACTGTCGAGGGTATGGTGGCTCAGTTAATGAAAGGTGAGAAATTTTCATTCTTAAGGACGGCCCACCTCGGCCTCCGCCTCGGCTAAACTGGCCCCGTAACATCCCTAGTCGGAACTCGCCGATACCTCAATTGTCTTATCAACTGGACGTTGATATTGCTGGTTTTGTTTGTGCGATAAAACAAACATGTTATTCGGCCGTAATGACGCGTGAACCCTACCTTCGTGTATTTGGGGGAAATCAGGTGGATGATTGGAAGTTTTGTTATTACCTTTTTGTGGGAGAAATTACTTATACAAATTAATATTATAAGGAAGAAACATTTATTATTCGTAGAATTTAAGTTTCTAAAATTTTCTAGAATTTTCGAATTCGGATCAATACATCCAGTTGAGTATTGATCCCAATACAAAAATTCTTTCGCTGATAAAAAGTTACACTTCTTAATCCGCAAATATGCACGGTTCTTGTAAAATAAATGTTATCAAAGCACAAGGTTGGAAGCCAAATATTTTTATATTTATATTATGTTTCTATATTAGCAGAGTATATGCTCCTACTTTTCAAATTTGGTAAACGTCATAAATATTATAGGGCTGTACTAAATTCTACTGTCCATCAAATGCCCACACTTTTGACAAATGTGAAGGGATTTCGTACAAATCCGATGCAATTATATCCAAAATTGTTTTGTTCCGAATTATTTGAACAGGGAAAGGAAGAAGTAGATAATGGAGTATTACTCAAAGTCGTATTTCTCTCATCCACTGACGATTAAAGGATAGAATGGAATTATTGTATCATTCGCGTTAAGCCGCCCGGAATACGGATACTGCCGAACAAAATTAATGTTTTGTTTTGAGGAGGACTGAGAACGATATTTTTGTTGTTGTTTTGAATTTTATTTTTACGTAAAAAAGATACCCAGCTTTTCGACATTTGGAAACTTCTTAATCTATAGCCCAGATTATGGAGTTTTTAAAGGCCGAAGGAAAAGCATGGGTATCGGAATATTCGAAAATAAAAAGTAGCCTATGTCCATCTAAAAGGTCTACACTGTCTCTTTAACCAATTTCATCCAAATCCAAACAGCCGTTAAGACGTGAAAAGGAAAGACAGCTGCTTTCCGCTTTATAAGAACTCTATACCTTATATTTTATCGCTTATATATTCGTTAAGGCTATAATAATATTTTTAATTAATAATTGTTTTAGTTTTTTTTTTTTTATAAATATGTCAATCTTATATTCTTTTTTTACTAAGCCGGGTAGTTTATTATATATTTTTATGTACATCACATACGCGCGCGGACTTGTTGAATGTATTTTTGGCAAGAGCATGGAATGTTTAATCTTGATTTACATATGTATAGAGTGTGTAACGCGATTTTATATCCTCAAGCTTTTTATAAAATTCTTGATATATACGAACAAATTTGTAAGTTTATAATATTATGTATACATATATTGGTCAGTGTTAAAATATTATAGTTTTGGAAGTGGGGTTTGCAGCTGTCAGTTTAATCAATGTTAACGAGGATCCGAACTAATTTTATTTCTTGAACAATCAATAATGTTATATCTGCAGTGTGTATCAACCCTTACTGCCCACCTGCAATCAAAACACAAATCGTACTATAGCTCCGTTATCTGGAGTAGTAGGACCATTTGCATGACACTATCGAGCTTAAATGTATTGCGGCGATTGTTCGGCCACAGTCGCAATCGGTATCAATCAGTGACGTACTAGACGATGTGTTGACCATTCAAACAATACTGCATCAGTACTATCTCATACTCGTATTATAAATCTGAAAGTTTGTAAAAATAGAAAAATGGATTGATGGATGGATGGATGAAATTCCTAGTGAGCTGAATTTAGGTATAAACCTACAGTGTTCTAATGATAATTTGAAAAATCGACATAATATCGTGCTGGCTACAAAAGTTGTTAAAGGTACAAAATATAACAGGAGAAAAATCACAAAAATATTTTTTTCGTGATTATCTCGCGTCCCATTGCTTGGAGGTCAATAAAAGTTATATGAAATTGTTTGCCACTTGATACACACACACAAAAACGTATTGCGGCGATTGTTCGGCCACAGTCGCAATCGGTACCAATCAGTGACGTACTAGACGATGTGTTGACCATTCAAACAGTGCTGCATCAGTACTATCTCATACTCGTATTATAAATATGAAAGTTTGAGAGAATAGAAAAATGGATTTATGGATGTATGGATGAAATTCCTTGTAAGCTGAATTTAGGTATAAACCTACGGTGTTCTAATGACAATTTGAAAAATCGACATTTATATCGTGCCGGCTACAACAGTTATTAAAGGTGCCTACAAAAAAACACAGGAAAAGAATCACAAAAATAGTTTTTTCGCGATTATTTCGCGTCCCATTGCTGGGAGGTCAATAAAATATGAAATTGTTTGCCACTTGATCATCTATAAACAATGTCTCTTGCGGTTCTTTTTCCAAAAACGCTTTTTTGGCGTAAAGCGTGAAGAGTATTTTTTATTTAAAAAACTAGCTTTGGCCCGCGACTTTGTACGCTTTGTACTTTAAACCCAGTATTCCAAGTAGTAAAATGTAGCTTATATATTAAGTCAGGCATCTAACAGTAGAGCAGTGAAAACTGCGTTCAAATCCATGCAGTAGTTTTTGCGTTATGCGCGTACAAACATACCTACAGACAGACAAGCAGTAATCCTATAAATGGTTGAATTGGTTTCTGTTGTTCTAATAGAGACACCCCATATAGTTTTTATTTCAAAATTTTCAATGTACAGACAGATCAGCTTGTTACAATTTTATTATAAGTATCTATAATAAAAAAGGTAGTTATTTTTACCTAAAATGTCCGTGTAATGTGACGGAATTTCAACAAAGCGTGTTAAAACCAATTTGTAATATCACTTCAAAACCCTTTTATATAGTATCTATCGTATACCTATTACCGAATTCCACGAAGCAAAAATAAAAATACCCAATTTAATTCTATCCGAATTTAGAAAACAACATTTCTTACTAAAAATACATTATCAGACCTTCATCAAACGCTGACAAATATAAAGGAACAGATGATGAAATACAAGCATTCAGTATTTTTCTTGTAAGACCTAAAACAACTTTAGTACAAGATTAAAATGGTGGCCATGTCACAAAATTGAGCTATAAATTCTGTTATGGCGACTGCCCGAAAAACCTGAAGTCAGTTGAGGTTATGAGGACTAGTGGCTTTGTGAAACATGCAAGACATATGGGCTAGTTGAAAATTTATGTAATATTGCAGAAAGGAGAACCATCTCAGCA
Organism: Hecatera dysodea; assembly: GCA_905332915.2. Classification (NCBI taxonomy): domain Eukaryota; kingdom Metazoa; phylum Arthropoda; class Insecta; order Lepidoptera; family Noctuidae; genus Hecatera; species Hecatera dysodea. Next base: position 7,073,630 of record HG995299.1, read on the forward strand.
TATGTATTTATGCTTCTATTACTAAACTACCTGACCCAACAAACATCGTTCTGTAAATGGAATCGATTACTGAGAACATGTTTGAATGGGAAAAATAAAATTGTGTTTTTTTTAAGCGTTTCCGTGCAACATTCCCAATTTGTCCTTTACTAACCTTCCTCAAATTTCAAAGACAATTTAAAAATTAAAAATTATCGAATTGTTCCAGCTGTTTTCGATTTTTTGCTTGGCAACGCGTTCAACTATTCATGTTTACATATTTCAAAGATTATTTTCTACTGAAAGAATAGAAGCAAGTTCATGAAGACGCAAAATGAAAAGATGAGAGCAGACAGAATCTTAGAATTAATTAAAATATTGTGTTCAGTCAGGATAAATACGAGTAGATACATTGTACCATACTAATATTATAAATTTGTTAAGTTACTTTGTTCGTCTGTTTGTTATATTTTCACACGTTTTAGTGATAGATTAGAGCTTAGAAAAGGAAAAGGACATATGTATTATTACACTTTTTACTTTGCAATATCTCTTGGCATAGTTTCCGAATTTTACTCGAGCGAACTCGCAACGCCTTTATCCGGATTGATGGAGCGCAGCTACATACAATTGTATTTACGTTACCAAAAGAAAAAAGAGATTGTTCATCAGTGAACATTTAAAAAAATAGCTTAAAGAACTATGCCCACATATTAGAACAACCTTGGCCTACAGTTGTTATGAACACCTTCCAGTACATACCAGTTTAGAAAATAAGTCGCCATTTGGAAATAAAACAGTTTTTATTTTTTCAAAACATTCATTTTTTCGCAGTCACAAACTCATTCTACACACTGTCAACCACTTTTGAATGGAAAGTATATCATTTATTCATTTTAGAACACAATAATTATTAATTTCAAAGTTATTTATTCATTTTACCCTTATGAATAATAGGAATCTTCTTTAAGTGTAAACTGCTATACTTAGCTCCCTTTATACTTGTTTGACACTTTGACAGGCTGAGAGCAAGCTTGAGTAGGTAGATTTTACAGTTTAATGTCAAATCTATCATCTGTCAAAGGCTAATATGGCCATATTTAAAAAGAAATATCGATTAGTTGCATCGGATTTTGGTCTTTATCAATTTAATTTACATCCAATTGGCATTTTTAAAAGGAAGCTAAAAGATTTCCTAATTAATAAGGCATATTACTCCGTAAGAGAATTTATTGAAGAAAAATAATTATTTAGTGCATAAAAATTGTAATTTTTAATGTAGTATGTTAATTTATAAGAATAATATAATATTATATGTAAGTGTGTTTGATAAAATCATTTAAATTGCAATGCCCTAACAGGTAACTAAGTTCATAGCACCTATTTTGTTGTTAACATCTTCTTTTTGTACACTTAGTTCGCAATAAAGAATTTTGAATTGAATTGAATTGAATTGAATTGAATTAATTTATATCTAACTACGGCAAAGCCAAACAGTGATTTTATCATTAAAAAGTATAGTATCTCTGGTCTGAAGTATTTATGAACATAATTGGTCTAAAAGTCATTAAAAAAACTAAAATGGCCGCCAGTTTTCTCAGATTAAAAAAATGAAACCTGACTAACGTTTAGTTTTTCCGTAATCGATTAGATTTATTAAATAATATATGAATTTAAATGAAATTGACCATAAAATGGCAACCCCAAACTTCACGTGAAAATAAAAGTTGCGTAATAATAGATAAAATGACTTATTTATTTGTTATGATTACGGCGTCTTAGTTTGAGATAAAGCTTTGATGGATAATTCCTATTTAAAATACTTATATTTATGTGTTATCTTTCTAAACGTGTCTGAGGTGGGCCATATCTGGGCATCATTCTTTGTATTTGGCTAACCAATATCATTAACTACCGTATGCACTCTATAGATTGAACGACTATGTTTGCTACATGAGATATTTTATTAAAATTCTCGCTAGCAGGTTAGGTTACCTTTAAACCTGCTAGCGAGAATTTTACATAATAAAATCAAAAAGGGATATTATTAAATAATTCCAACCAATTAAAACGGATATCAGCTATCTCAAACTTCCGCAAACTGTAAACAGATCACACAAATTTATCAACCCCAACACCGAAAATCGACGAACAGAAATCATTAAATCTCGGTACCGACGAGAATTGACCGAAACCTGCTAAAATTCGTCACCGGTTAATGAAATTCCGATCGCTACTGGCTGGCTGGGGATTCTCGTCACCTACTGTAATCAGGTCATTCCGACCTGCCAATTACAGAGGTGACCAGTTTGATGGTGTGGATATGGTGATCGACGAGTTTCGAGAAGGTTCTAGTCAGGTCAATATTGTGTCTCATATTTTGGTCAGTAAGGTTTGGATATCAGTGGCCGTACTACGAAGTGCCAATGCTATCATGATTCAGTGTGAGGGAAAGGGATAGTGATATTCGTCTTGTGTAACTCCGTCTCTCTCTGACACAGGAATCATGATGGATTTAAGTAGTTATGGTAGGGCTGCTGTTTAATTTTTGGTTGGATTGTTTTGCTTGTCATCTCGAATACGGGTTAAAATAGCGTTGGAGTGTGTGGGTACAGGTCCAGATGGAAAGTGGAGTTACCTTTGGCTATTTATTGAAGACGCTTCTTATGTCCAATCTTTCAGTCGAAATGATAATAATGTTATGAGTACCTTATACAATACTAGCTGCTGCCCGCGACTTCGTCCCCGTGGAATCCCCGATTTTAAAACATTCTTTGTCGCTGCTCCGCTCCTATTGGCTTAAGCGTGATGATATATAGCCTAAAGCCTTCCTCGATAAATGGTCTACTCAACCCAAAAATAATTTTTCAATTCGAACCAGTAGTTCCTGAGATTAGCGCGTTCAAACAAACAAACAAACAAACTCTTCAGCTTTATAATATTAGTATAGATTAGGATCGTGATAGGTGGTGCTGTAATTTCTATCTACCCTCAAAAGAGGAAAGCGTGATTTTATCATCATGATTGAAAAATACCGATCAAGAAATTGCAAAAATACTCCTAACGAACTCCTACTGAAAACTCGCGGCGAAAAAATTCAATTAAGCCAGATACCAGCCTCGAAACTAGGGATGACGTGTAACATCTGTTCGAAAGCACTTCCACAATGTAGGCATAAAGCTTGAAATGTCAACAGCAAAATTGTATATTGTATTCCTTAATTGGGTAACAAAACCATAAAGTCACATTTCCCCAGTTATTTCACGAACTGTTAGTTACAGGTAAATAATTTTAACGGTGCATTATTCCGACTGCTTTATAGTCCTGATATAGTGACCTGACAACGGTTATATGTAGAATAAAGGCGGTCATCCATTGCAATGTAAGATATGCCACCACAGAGCAAGGAATGCCGCAATGGCAATGGTTTACCCAGTAATTAGCCGTCGATTGACATCTTATGGGCTGGCGAGCTCCATTGCTTACCATCAGATGATATCAATGTCGAGAACGGGCTCATGAGCAAAAACAGTTGTTTTCGTACTTGAAACGCAATTTCATTATATTTGTATTAACACAAGGTGCGCTGAGTGCTAAGAGCTGTCATATGTCGTCAGTTTTTAAAGCTAAGAATAGACTATGACACTGCACGCCGATGATGAGGTATTGTACTAGTTATATTAGTTATAAATTCTAAAAAAAAATACCGGGGACCGGTAGGGTAATAGACTATTTGTAATTAAATTCTTAGATTTGGAGCTAACAATCTAAGGCTATATTTTATCCCCGTATTCCCATGGGAACGGGCACTACGAGGGTGAAATTGCGGGGCGCTGCTAGTATGAGATATAAAACGTTTGCGACAAACAGCTTTGTCGCAAATGTTTCAACGTTAGGTTTCATTTATAGGAACCGTGAGTAGTCTCCTTATTTCCATTTTTTTTTTAAGGAAATAGTAGCTATTCGGACATCGCGAAACAGACTTTAAGCGAAGCTAGACACAAGCGTAGCCTAGCTGTAGGCTGTTGTGGACGAACACCCTAATTTAAAAGCAAACCGCAATAGAAATCTGTTGTGTTATCCAACTTGGTATAGGAAACGAGAGACAACTTGTTGTATAGATAACGAACTGGACTCCTCGTTTGTTGCTGCGTTTGTGGCTAGGGTTTCCAGATGAGGCGGTTCATAAGCAATCATGTTTCATGTTGGAATCAGACTGTAGTTTCTACAAGTTTTTTTTTAACTTGCTTCGTTTGTATGTGTGTTCTGGTAGAAATGACAAAATTATCTTATATATCAGAACCCTATGTCCTGGGACATGATCTATCCCCGTGCCGAGTTTCATTGAAATCCGTCGAACCGTTAAGAGGTGAAGAAGTAACAAAGTTAGGATTGACTTTCTAGGAAAAACCATTTCGCTGGGACTTCAAGCGCTGCAGGTAAAGTTGGCAACCCTGTGTCCACTGCAACAGTTGCCCGACTTTGTTTATTAACATAGCGACGACGAGTTTGTTAAAGTTTGAATTAGATACCGACCAGCGACGCGTGGCTTTATGAGTACGTAGCTTAAGTTGTAAAGGTGGGTTATGCGATATTTATCGCCAGTATGTTATGTATACTAATATATAATTATTATTTTTTTAAATTTTGTTTGTTTGTACCAAATAAGCTCCGAAACTTCAAGACCGATTTTAACCATTTTTTCACCAATGGAAAGCTACATTATTATATAGGCTATATTTTATCCCCGTATTCCCACGGAAACGGAAACTACGGGGATGAAACCGCAGTCGTGCTGCTACTTTATTTATATGTACATATAATGGTGTTGTGCTTAATATCCTAATACCTACTTTTGTTGCTGATGGTTGATTTTTTTTTTAATTTTAGCCCTAACCAGCGGCTTTTCCCGCGTTTTATTTAAAAAATATACAGTGAGATTAAACTACCGGTCCTATTCTAGGAGATGGTCTTTCCATATTCCAAATTTAAATCCGTTTAACCGTTAAGACGCTAGGAGATGACAATCAAAATTACCAAAAATATTGGGCGTGATATTGATTTTGTAAGTACGTTAAACATAACACTTATATGTTATACTAGCTGCTGCCCGCGACTTCGTCCCCGTGGAATCCCCGATTTTAAAACATTCTTTATCGCTGCTCCGCTCCTATTGGCTTAAGCGTGATGATATATATAGCCTAAAGCCTTCCTCGATAAATGGTCTATTCAACCCAAAAAGAATTTTTCAATTCGAACCAGTAGTTCCTGAGATTAGCGCGTTCAAACAAACAAATAAACTCTTTAGCTTTATAATATTAGTATAGATTTAACCTGCTTACAAAATAAATATCATTTATAAAAATGGTTCATCGAGTCTAAAGCGTAGATCTCTATGTAGCAATTTTCACTTTGGAAAGTGCAAATAGCTTCATCGGCCGACCTTTCCAATTGAAAATTGCCTGTAAATGGTTTTATTGAAATACATGCTTTGAATTGGAATTGAGTTTGTTGTTGAGTTTGAATGATATATATGTATAATAACATGTTCCCATTAGCAAGAAGAGTGTTCGTAGAACTATCAACCATCCTGAAACTTAGACATATTATGTACATTGATCGATTACAGTGATTAGGTACTATGTAACCGCAACCAAACCCCTTTATTAAAGCTTAGTTTTAAAGCTATAGGTAATAGATTCTACTCCAACCTACCAACTAACAAATTAGTTTAAAAATTACTTTTCCGTGCACTAAGTTCGTTGAGCACGCTAAACTTAAATTACACTTAGTTTTCTGTAAACTTCCGTGTTTTCTCATAACATTATTATTTATAATGCTAAACAAACTAAACTATTAATATTTAACACAAAGAAATTTGTTTGTTTGTTTATACTATGTAACATAACGTATCTTTTCATCGGAGGTATACTAATTTTTCACCAGTTATAAATTATTTGTAAGTCCCTTGTAATAAGGAATAAATACTTAGGTACATATATAGCTATCACCTGAGCACAAATGATACATTGATATATAAAACATTTCATGTTGAAACTTTGCAAAATCGTATTCAGGATATCATGCTCAGCTGCTCAGCTGTAGACCAATAGGGAACATGCAATATTTTCATCTTGCTTTCAATTAAAAGAATTCTGTGTAAAATAGACCGTACAAAAATTAAAAAATTAATACGCTTTAATGTATTACCAAAATTGCGACTTTAAATTGCCTGTTTTTCTTTTTTTTCCGAAAACGTATGATGAAGTCACTCCTGTCTGCCAGAGATCATGAACTGTCATGTATTAAAATTTAAGTTCGTCTTTTCGTTGTCATAACACCAGTGACGTCACTAGACGCTGATTGTTTACGTTTCATTTCACGTTATATTAATTCGTAATAGTTGTTAAAAATCAATATTAACTACATTAAAAACATTGCAGTGGCCCTTCTTTTATGCTATTTTATCATTCAAATTGTTCATGAATTCTGTAATTGCGTCTTTCCTATTCTACAAATTTTTAAGCAACTTTCGCATTCGCATGTCCGTCATAATTAGTCAAAATCCATCAATTACTACACATTTTTGACAGATTGCAACTGACATGCCATCAATACCTTTATAATTTTAACTTGAGAATAAAATGAAATTTAGCAACTTTTGCGTAGAAAATATGACAAACAGCCATATTTATTCTTCAGTATCAAATGTGACTAATGAAAAATCAGTGCTTGTACATAGATAGCGTAACTACCTCAGAGTGTCATAGATTACTGTTGAATGTGGATGACGGATAAAAAATGAACGTTTCCACGGAGCTAAGCCACGGGACATAGCATGTATACCTAATGCATGTACACCACTACGTATTAAGTTCGGTTAGTTGGTCAAGTGGAAAGATGGTAATCATGGAAATAGTTTCCGCCGCCGTATTAATGTTAGCAAGCATTATAATTGTTAGCCTATTAATGTTGTTTTGGGTATTGTATTAGCATTAATTTTAGGTGTTTTCCTTGTTCTTCTTTCAAAAATCTTTAGAAATTGAAGATCTAAAACGTGTTGAAAGTGTTTAAAGAATCTCGATTGAATGAAAGGTAAAAAGTAACAATACATCAAAATAAATCTTAGTAATAAATTAGGTAATTAGTAATAATTGTAAGCGGCATTAATATACCTAATTTAATAGTGTTAGAGACGAAAAAGCCGTAGTTAGCTAATGCTAACTACGGCTCTTGACTATTTATTTATTTAATTTAATAATCAACAACAGGTGTGACAAAATTGGTACACTTGGGGCCGGTTGTATCAAACAGTTGGTTAACGTAACATACGTACGTCAAAAAGTAACGATTACGAAAGATCTTTAACGTTCGTTAAATACGAAGCGTTGTTTCATAGCATAAAAAACTGGATGTTATAGTTAACAGGGTTGCCAGTAGAAAGCAACATGTTTTCCCAATAAAAATCGATGGGAGGTTTATCTAATATGGCAACATTTGACCGTTCACGTCAAATTTTGTCTGTCCTGTCAGTAAAATTGTTGTTTTACTGTCTAACAGCCAGTTTCTTCATCAACAAATAAAAGTATCAGTAAAAGTATTAACTTTTACTTGACCATTACTGATATTTCAACATAAGTGTTTCTTCATCCAAGTAACAGCTAAACTAAAAGTAAATAGAGTTACCACAACACAAACGCCGTAATTACCCCAAAAAATGTGGGGAGCTTTTTTTACGCATGACAACATCGTAATGTCAACTGTCAAGTATTGCTAAAAGTACAACGTGGTCTGATAGAGCTTTATTTCTGTAAAACATCAAAGGTAATAATGAATTAAAACTATTCTTGAATTTCAAGGAGATTTTTTCTAAATAGGTAAGTATGTACCTACCTATTAATCACCAACTGAAAATAAACTTACAATTAGTTTTCTGTGGTTGGCGTCAATTTATCTTGCAACAATAGGCTGAGATATGTAACCGTTTCCTTTGAAATTCTGTATCGGAACAGAAAATCGGCATCGTCCCGTAAAAAAAACTTTTTTCATAAAAATACAACCGACTTTTACACAAAAAATCAAAAAAGTGCAAAATAACTTTAATTTCGGAACTCGATGTTTGTGGTTGCTTGAACACCGACTTCCGAAATTAAAGTTATTTTGCACTTTTTTGATTTTTTGTGTAAAAGTCGGTTGTATTTTTTTGTAAAAAGTTTTTTATTTTTCACTTTTTAGTGGTACATACACCCCCTCCCTCCCCCCCATTGGTGTAAAAAAACGTACTGATCCTTTGCAGAGTAAACTAAGAGGTCGTCAATGTAGACAATGTAGATATTTTTTTTAGATTTTTGTTGATTTTTCGAAAACCGCTTGGTTGATTTCGATAAAATTTTCATGGGACCATTTGGGAAGTATACCCTTTCCAACAAAAAGAATTTTTCAAATCGGTTGACAAGCGACGGAGTTATGCGCGAACAAACATTAAAAAAAAAAACATACAAACATCCGAATTGAGAACCTCCTTTTTTAGAAGTCTGTTAAAAAGTGATCTTTGCGAATATTAAACTTTTTACGCCTACGCGTTAAATAACTAACTATAAGTTCATCGTCAGACGAACTTGAACTTTCACTGGAAGACGACGAAGTTCGTGATAACATTTTAATTATAACTCTTCACTTCAGTACTGAAATAAACTCTAGTAATAAATGCAGTCAAACAATGTATAACCTACAACTTAGTCAAAATGACAGTGACTTTAGCTTTTAACAGCCCCTTAATGAACAGTAAAAGTTTAAGGCAAAAGTTACAGCTAAACTAACAGTTAAAATTGTGAAGAAACGAATTTGACCGTTACTTTTACTTTAAGACGTTACTTTGGCTGTTACTTTGGTTGAAGAAACTGGCTGGTAGACTTATAGTACTCTTTGGTTATTGTGTACGTTTTTCTATCGCGTGTGATTTTAGAGACTGAACTCTTCAATACTGAAAAGTATTAGTATATTCTGACGTAAAATGGATACTTTTTCACAGTAAGTAATATTTGTGAAACGTTACAATCTAATAAACACTCGTTTGTTATAATTGTTGGACTTCACGTGGTTTTTTAACCGACTTCTAAAAAAGGAGGAGGTTCTCAATTCGGATGTTTGTATTTTTTTTTAATGTTTGTTCGCGCATAACTCCGTCGCTTGTCAACCGATTTGAAAAATTATTTTTTTGTTGGAAAGGGTATACTTCCTAAATGGTCCCATTTTATCGAAATCGACCAAGCGGTTTTCGAAAAATCTAAAAAAAATATCTTCATTGTCTACATTGACGACCTCTTAGTTTACTCTGCAAAGAAGCAGTGCGTTTTTTTTACACCAATGTGATTGGTTCGTTTAGGTGGGGGGAGGGGAGAGGATGTAGGTACCACTAAAAAGTGAAAAATAAAAAACTTTTTACAAAAAAATACAACCGACTTTTACACAAAAAATCAAAAAAGTGCAAAATAACTTTAATTTCGGAAGTCGGTGTTAAAAAACGAAAAAGCAACCACCAACACCGAGTTCCGAAATTAAAGTTATTTTGCACTTTTTTAATTTTTTGTGTAAAAGTCGGTTGTATTTTTTTGTAAAAAGTTTTTTCTATTTCCAGAGAACGGGCTGTAAACTTTTCCAAACACGAAAAGGCTTGCTTTCAAGCGCTGATCGAAATTTACGAAGTCATTGTTTTTCTTCCACATTTTATAACACTCAATAAAATAATACTCTTTGCTATCAATTTTTTTTAACTATATTTTTTTTATTTACAACCATCAATAAATAATTAAAGTAAATAATATCAAAAAAGTCCATGTGGCACGACAAAGTTGAAATTTTGTTGACCAGTGTTATTAATACATGTTCTAAAGACTTTTTTCTTTCTTTCCACACTATTTGAATCATTATCGTCGATTAAAGACCAAACAGGCGAATACAAAAGACAGTCCATGTTGTTTTACTATTTGACGCAACTAAAGTTACGTTAACCAGTGCTCACACCATCTGTTACCGTAATCGTTAATTTTTTACGTACGTTAACGCTGACATTCTGTGAAACAACCCATTTTTTGCTTTAACAATGATTAGCGCCATTTTTGACGATTACGCGTGCGTTAAGTGTCGGTGAAACAACCCGCCCTTTTAACCTTATCCTATAATGCACACAATTCAATTCAATTCAATTCAATTTATTCACAAACAATTTACATTGTGTTTGAAATTTGTTCCATAGAATAAAAATAATAATAAAAATAACATTCATAATACAAGTCCAAGCACATTAAAAAATAAAAAATTAACAACAAACAAAATTACTTACAATAAAAAATTTTAAATGTCAACTCATTAAGAATTTAAGATAAGAAATAATTAATACGTCATTATAACCAAAAAATAAAAATAAAATAAATTAAAATTGTTCAATGCCAATAAAAAATATAAATACATTTGTCATTTTAAAATTAATGTCCATGTCATCCATAAGCAATAATTTCAGCCTGCTCTAGTAACATAACTCAAGTTGACAGGAGGAAACCCATGGACATAATATTACATGTCGTCAACAGAGTAGAGACACTTTTCTAGTAGGAATGCTTGAAGCTTCGTCTTAAATGCTGATGTATAAATCAAGCTTTTTAAATGTACTGGTAACTTATTGAATAATTGCACAGCTTGGTATTGTGAACTGTGCTTTACAATGTTGAAGTGAGGATTTATCTTATTTTTCAATTCCTTTCTACGTGTGCTCTCTCTAACCAGTCTTTCGTCATCCGTCTCATATTCATGTATGTACTTTTTAAGATCCACACAATTATAGGCTACCACAGCTTGCACTAAGAGTTTTGGCTTGATAAGTTAGCAAGCACTAGCAGTCTTCGAGCTACTTTGTAACTTTTAGAAATAGGTATAACTGATGAGAAAATCTAATCTACCCAAGGTTGGGTGTCAAAACTGTTGAGCTCGCTCCGCTCGCTCTTACATCATTGTTTCTCAGTTTTTCAGGCATAACTTGCCAAATTAACTTTTATTGAACTAGATAGGAGTGGTTATGAGAAATTTCTACTCTGATCCGCGGTGCTAAATATGGCAGGCTCACTTTGCTTTGCTTTTCTGCAAAAGTCAAAGTCAAGTCAAAGTCAAGGTCATTTATTAACTTAGTCCTGTTTCTGTTCAAATGGTCAAAAAATCTAAGGTATTAATAACCCTACGAGCTCCTAAAATTTTCTCGCTCGCTTTGATCGCTGTTAATTGCGATTGGTTCTGTTGTTTTTGTAAAAAAAACGTCACTGTAATGTTGTCCACATTACAGTGAAAGCGTCTAACAATAGCGTCGTAACAATGACTATTATATTGCTTATTGGATTATTGATAGAACCAAAACTTAACTATAAATTGTTTTTAACTTGATGCCAAAAAGAACAGTGTTCCTCGTTAGTTTTGTTGATTGTACCCGAGAAAATAATAAAGTGTTTTTTTTTACTTGAGTTTTATAAGTTTTGCTGTAGTTTACATCCTAAAAATGTTAAATGATTCAAACTAAAAATATAAACGGCGTATTTATTTTAAAGGCTGTTTTTTTTTTACTATAAAGTTTTTTCCAGAATTGGTAAATAAGGTGATGACATGTATGAGTATACAATCAGTCAAAAATAAAATGTCATATATTATTTGCAATTCTAGTAAATCTGTCATTATTTGTGGAGACTTTAATGTTAATCTGTTAGAAAATTCTGGTTTAAGTACAAAAATTGTTAGTTTGTTTCAATCATATAATCTTGCAAACTTATTTATGGAGCCGACTCGAATAACGCCCACTAGTGCCACATGCCTAGATAATATTTATACAGATATTGTACCTACCCACAAAAAAATTATCAACTTATTGGATTCTGATCATTGCGGACAACTAATCACTATCTCAAATGTAAACAAAATAAAGCCAAAAAAAGATATCACTGTAAACCCAAAATCTAAATATCGCCTGGAAACATTCAAAAATAAACTATTAAATAAAATGCCATGTTTGTCAACCAATGATGACCCTAACCAACATTACAATGATTTTTTAAAAATGTATTGCACACAATTTGATACTACATTTATTCCTAAGACTATTTCTGTTTCTAATAATACTTCTTTCAGTGACTGGGCCACCATTGGTATTCATAAGAGCAGGGAACGGCTATATGAGTTGTATGAAGAACGGGCTTACATTAATACAGCAGAATTTAATGTATATGTTAAAAACTACTCAAAAAGTTTGTTATATGGCTAAGTCTCTGTATTTGAGTTCAAAAATAAAAAATAGTAGTAATGTGATTAAAATGACATGGAACATTATTAATAGCGAAACGGGAAGATCTTGCAATCAAACCAATGATTATACCCTTGCTATTAATGACAATGTAATTAATTTAGATTCCGATGTCGCCGCGGCTTTTGAAAATTTCTTTGCAGAGGTCCCCGTATCAACAACTAAGTTTCTAAATTCATCACCAACCGCTGCAGAAATTTTACTTAAAGAAAACGTTCCACTATGTGATGCTGAGTTTAAATTTCAATATGTCAGTTATAGTGATATAATAAAAACTTTTAATTCTTTAAATTTAAAAAAAAACGGCAGATCTATGGGGTAATTCTGTTGATCTGGCAAAGTCCATTATACATATTGTGGCACCTACCTTAGCTGTTATTTTTAATAAATGTATCGACCGTGGTGAGTTTCCTGATCTAATGAAATATAGTAAAATAATACCATTATTTAAATCAGGTAGTACGTCAGACCCTAGTAATTATAGACCTATATCAGTGCTACCTACTTTTAGTAAAATTTTTGAGAAAGTTATCCTAAATCAAATGCAAAGATATTTTAATAAACACAAACTGTTACATAATAAACAGTTTGGTTTTACACGGGGTCGTTCAACAGCCGATGCCGGCATTGAACTGTTAGGACATATTTATGATGCATGGGAGGACAAATGCGATGCTTTGGGCATTTTTTGCGATTTGTCCAAGGCATTCGATTATGTTCTTCATGAGACATTAATCAGGAAGCTGCACTATTACGGAGTCCGGGACGCCTCTCTGGATCTTCTTATTTCTTACCTGAGTGATAGGATTCAAAGAGTTGACGTCAATGGCAAAAGATCTCCTGGATCTGTAGTGAGGATGGGGGTCCCACAGGGCTCGATTTTAGGTCCATTTTTGTTTCTCATTTATATTAATGACTTGCCGTACCTCGTAAAGAATAATCATGATATAGTGTTATTTGCAGACGACACGTCACTTTTATTCAAACTCAAACGTCTGCAGCATAATATAGACGCTGTAAATAGTGCCCTTACGACTGTAGTTAACTGGTTCAATATTAATAATCTTCTACTTAATGAGAAAAAAACGAAATGTGTAAAGTTCACGTTACCTCATGTTAGACAGGTGAACACTAGTGTGTTAATAAAGGGGGAAGAGTTAAAACCCGAAGATAGCACACTGTTCTTAGGCATAACTTTGGATGCGAAGCTACAGTGGGGCCCCCATATAGACAAATTGTCCAAAAAACTTAGCTCTGCAGCATATGCCGTTAGGAAAATTCGTGGCTTAACAGATGTTGAAACAGCACGTTTAGTATACTTTAGTTATTTCCATAGTGTGATGTCATACGGCATTTTGTTGTGGGGAAATGCCGCTGATATTCAAACAGTATTTGTGTTGCAAAAAAGAGCTATCCGTGCGATTTACAAATTAAGTCCTAGACAGTCCCTCAGAGACAAATTTAAAGAGATTAATATAATGACTGTGCCTTCTCAGTATATTTACGAGAATCTTTTGTATGCACATAAAAATATTAATCTATTTAAAAGATACAGTGATATTCATAATGTGAATACCAGGAACAAACATAATTTTGTCATTCCTAAAACTAGGCTCAAGAAAATGGGTGGTTCATTTAGATGTCAATGTATACGTTTTTATAATAAACTCCCTTCCTACATCCAAGACCTTAGTATTAATAAATTCAAATTGATAGTAAAACGTAAGCTATGCCAGAAAGCTTTTTACACAGTTAGAGACTATATTGAAGACCAAAAGGCTTGGGATTGAGATGCTTCAACGATGTACAGTCGGTGATAGCAATTAACTGACCCCCTAAAAATTAAACGAATTTGAACCTTTTGCTTGTTACGAACGATCGAACTAGAACAACGTTGGAACTGGTTCAACGTCTACGATCAATAAAATAGTTATTCGAATTTGATCTTTAATACGCAGTGTTAAGGTAGGTATGTTCTTATATAATTTTAGTAACGAATAGGTAAACATAATTTATCGATTAAGTTTGAAAAAATACGTTTATCAAATTAGATTATAAAAATCAAATTAGACCTATAAATGATCTCAAATTAGACTCATAATGAAACACAGTTAATTGTCTATTATTCTACATTCACCGGCTTTTAAGCAGACTAACGAATTAAGGAAAAAGTATAATTATAAATGAAGCATAAAAATAATACACTTACCGCTATATTAAGTTTCCTAGCAATCGCTTTAATACCAACATTCTCCTCATGCAAATAGATTATTTTGTATTTTAAATAATCACTCAACTGAGACATGACGATTAAACTATCAAAACTGATAACAATTAATAAAAAGGAAAAAAGCCAATTTAGTAAGGCAAGGTAAAAATGTTCGCGCGTATTCACTGCTATTTGTGCATAGAATATCTTGTTCAATTTATTCTTCTACCCCATAGTCCTTATGTCATATTTATAGCAGTTTTTGTTGAATACGCATATTGACGTCTAACTACCCACTTATTAAAAAAGGTAAAAAGTTATTAAATAAATGACCTAATACCAACCTCTTAAAGCTCAAGTTTGCGTATGAAAATTATTTATTGTTTCTGTTCATCGAGTAGTGTTAGTCTGATAAACTCATACCATATTGAATAACGTTTAATGTTATGAGCATAGGGTGTAAAATCGAGTAATTTTTAGGGGGGTCAGTTAATTGCTATCACCGACTGTACATGGCCTAATATTACGTTTATCTATTGATACTTTTCTCAATTTTAGACTTTGACATTTTATATTCTCCTGCATGTAAATTCAATATTGCAATTTTGACATGAATGTTTACTTTTTAAAGTATTATTTTATTACTGTGACATGAATATTTACTTGTTAAAGTAATTTTTTTTTTTATTATTATATTATGTTTGACATGTATACTTACTTTGTAAAGTATTATATTTTTACTTAATTTATTTTGTGAATATGAGGACTATATGGGTATTATTTTCTTTTTTCTTTCCTTAAAGTATATATAACGACGACGTCTGGCAGTTTAAGTACTTTTACGGCCTACCCAAATGTCCCTTCTTTGGTATTGTTCGTCAAGCCGTTGAGCTCCTTAAAGTTTTAAGTTTGAGCTACACGGTATCTGACAAATGCTTGCACTGTCTGGACAGGTCCACTCAAATCTGTGTGGCACTTTCCTCAAAAGGCTACCTCAGACATTAACCTACATGGTTCTCATATGATTTGACCAGTACGGATTGTATGGACTTTAAAAGAGACTTTGACCTCTGAGTTTGTTTCGGTGTTTCTTCTCAGGGTAGTCAGCTAGGAAACACCGGCTTCATCTAGCTTAAAATGACAAGAAATATTGGACGTGTAAAAGTGTTATGTTTAACCTACTTACAAAATAAATATCATTTATCATTTATCATTTATCATCATTTATCGACTACAATCTATAATAAAAAATAAGTATCCGTTTATACTAATAATATAACATATTTTTACTAAATGCATATGAAAGGAACATTATTAAAATTTAATTTTTCAGCCAGAATTAAATTAAGCCCATGACATTGTTAACAGTCGCGTGCCATCGCTTACAAATTTAAAATCGTAACGATAAACTTTACATTCAAACAGTCCTTGAAACTTTTACTTTAAAATACACACAGAATTTGTTTTAACTTTCTAAGGATCAACAGGAGGCAGAACAGACTTTCTAGGAATATATCAACAGTAAAAACCTCCCTCCAAAAGTTGCCGAATCGAGGAAATCCTTACAGAGCTGAACATAATCATAAGTCGTATCTATCGCGCCCTCCTCACCAATTTCACACACACTTTATCACTTCAAAGAGGTCTGAACTCACGACTTGCCCAAACTTGACTTTACGACGACGTAATCTACGCTACTACTTAAACTTGTAACTTAATTAAAAGTTTTCAAGAACGTCAACTTTGGTGAAAGATATTATAAGGGGCTCGACTGAGAATGCCTAAACGTTTTCTGACAAGAAGGCGTTTAGCTGATTTAGGTACGTGTTGTTAGGACAGTTTTATAGCGATAGAAGCTATTAAGTTAAATATTTAATATGAATCATTGAAACAATGATCTCAATATTTTTAAATAATTTAGGAACACTGCAAAAACTATTTATCACCTTCAGAAGGTCTGAGTTTTTAAGGTACTCGATCGCTTTAACGCAAACATTGACACGAGCAAATGTTTACGACATTTGCTTATATCAATTTTGTATGAAAAAGAAAGTTTTCCGTTTTGTCAGCAGACTGATTCATTTTCAATACAAACAGACGTTTACAAAACAGCAAAATAAAAGCTTGTTGTTCGATTAGTATCTGGTTACTTTGGATCTTTATACACTTCCACTTTCCAATCGGTAGTCATTAGCCTTTTCATTGAATGAATCCTACCATTGAACTTACGTACATATATAATACAGAACGAATGTTCTTAAATTATTTACCGAATGAGTGTCAGGAGTTCAGTCATTCCAGGACCCCACAGAAATATACATATCAAGCAAAGGTTACTACGATATTGCTTAAGCTGTGGCTTGGTGAAGCAGCCTGGTGAGGCAAACTACTTCATTTTACGTGTGAATATAGTTAAAAACAACACTTTACCTTTGAAAACAGCATTCTTCTATCAGCAAAAATATTTCCCTAACTTCAAAGTTTACGCATAACATCTTGAACTTGTCATAACAGTGGCGGAGTGTCTCGACCCGATGCGTCGCGCAGTCGAACCGTTTACGGATCATTAAGCTCTTTCGGACGACTTCTAGGACCAATAGGCCACTTTGTACATAAGGGCCAACCTATATAATATATATCTTTTTACCTTGGATGTGTAGTGACCTGAGACGAGGCCCTTCCTGGAGCTAATTTATGAGGAACGGAAAGTGTTACGCGGATGTTGGCCTCTGTTATCTAATTGGTACAAGTTATGTGAAGGAATGTGGCAAAATCGGGTTTACGAAACCCGATTTATCCACAGTTTGAGATTAATCCTTGGAGATTTATGATTACCTACGGAGTTGAGACGATCAAGTGTTAGTACCTACCTATATTTTGGTAGATCAGATTTATTTTAGACTGTAAGTTCTCCATATGTTTTAAAACAATCATAACAATTTACGATATCAAATCAAAAGTTACAGGGCTTTATTTAACATTCTTCTTTAAATCTCTCCAACCGTGTAATTGTGAAGATGTGATTTTTATCTTTTAGAGAAAAGATAAAAATCACATTCACAAACATCACATCATATTTTTAGAAGTGGCTAAATATGAAAAACAGCCACGTGGGTCGATTTTCAAGGTAAATAAAGCTTGTCAAAGACGTCCTATGGTCACACGTTAACATATCGAGACTCATCCGTGCCTCGGAAAGCACGCTAAGCAATTGGACAGTATTTCTAAGATCTTTGGCAATCGTTACGGATTGTAAGAAGCCTGGGCATCAAGTCTGCTATTAGATACAATAGTGTCAGAATGGTCTATCATTGAGTTCATAATGGTTAATTTTTACAAGTTTGGTAATCTACTAATATAAAAGCGTCACTATGACTTTCCAGTGGTCAACTACTGACAAATGGTAATCTCGTTCATAATGACAAATGAATGACAGACGTATGCGGTAATCTGCAAAAATTTTGACAGTACCTTTGATCAGAGACCTACCATTAGAACGTCATTGTGCAGTCATTGCTTTTAATAGCTCGGTTATAAAAAAGTATTACGAAACCATTGATCGACCATTATGAATTTAGCAGATTACGAACTTTTAGCAAAATGACACTGGGATCGTGTTGGAATGACAAATTTATAAAAATAGCAGACTCGGGGCCCTGAAAATCTGCCACTAAACTTTTAAGTATCGTGTTACCAGTTACTGTGTGACTTGTGAAGATCTACTACTTACCTCTCCTTTACTTTTCACTTTTTAGCCTGATGACCGGTCTTGTCAAAGAGTAACGTATTATCCAGCTTCGGCGGGTGGTGGACCTCAGGTAGGCAATCGTTCCATGTTAAATACTGGTATTCAGCTGAATACGATTTAAATGGAAGCCAACCTCAACCAGCCTCATCTAGTTTTATAACGGCCAAAAAAGATTGACGTGTAAAAATGTTTTTTTACAACCTACTTACAAAATAAAAATCATTTATCATTTAATATAGTTAGAAAAAGAAGGCTTTGTTGATGTAATGGATTTTTAAACACTTTCATTTACTTTTGATTGCAACCGAATCCTCGGCAAAAATAATCTAAATCCAATTACTACAAGGCAGCTAAAAACGCGCAAACCTTGCAGTCTCATTTTCCTTAACCAATTTATTCCAAGTGCCTTCAAGCAAGATAAATCCAACGATTAACATGAATACTGTTATTTTTGCATAAAAATATTCGGCGATAATTTATGTAGCTACAAGTTGCGATGTTTGAACAAGTCAAAGATTGCAACGTTTGCTTGTTAGCAAAAACGCTTGCCGGCGAAGTTACACGGTTGATTAAATTTTAATCAGAGTTTATTGGAGTTACGTCAAGCGACCGAGGTTAGCGGCTCATGCATTAAGCATATTGGTGCAACCGGGCTTTAGTTTTTGTAGACGAGGAAAATTATTTATGATGTGCATGTTGAAGATTTATTTGTTTTGGCGAAAAGCGGTTGTTGTTATAGAAGATTTAATTAAATATGAGGACACCTCTTAGAAAGCCATTGTTTCCAACGTTATGAACTAAGCACAAGAAACCAATAAGGTGTGACCATCCACTCCACAGATTTAAGTAGTAACAACACGTTCGGACTTTGTTTTATACGACATGCAGCCAATCAGCTTATCATTTTTTCCATCATAGCATACGTCAGTCGATCGCGTGACTACTTGATTTTCGTTGGTCATTATGATCTCATATTTTCAGGATCACGTTAGTGGCATTTTACAATAGGGAACATGCAAGAACTATAGGTGGCCAAAATCGATACAATAGCCACAGAGTGGTTAAAAAACCGGTCAAGTGCGAGACGGAGCCCACACACGAAAAACAAAAAGCATGTCTGCTGTGTGGGAGCCCCACTGTAATATTTTTAAAGCGAATATATGTAACTAACTATTCTGTGAATGTTTCAAGCGGCTACCTGTTGCCGTTATCTCGAGGAGCTCATGGCTAAAGAATAACAGCCGCACAGGCCGATCATCAAGGTTAAGCAACGCTTGCCAAGGTTGGTCTGTGGATAGGTGACCATCTTAACAAAGCACGTTAAGCCGTTGGTCCCGGCTGTCATTTGTAAATCTTTAGCAGTCGTTACGGATTGTCTGAAGTCAGAAAATCTGACACCAGTCTTGCCAAGAAGTACCGTGTTCCCCAGTTATTGGGTTGTGGAGGTCTGGTAGGCAACCGCTCCACGTTAAATACTGGTATTCAGCTAAATCCGGTATGGCTGGAAACCGACCCCAATATAGTTGGGAAAAGGCTAGGCAGATGATGACCTGTTGCCGTTATCAATATCGAGTAAAAAAATGAGAGGAACAGAAATACATCATCTGTGAAAATTTCAACTGTCTAACCATTTTTCATGTTCATGAGATACAGCCTGGTGACAGACAGACGGACAACGGAGTCTTAGTAATAGGGTCCCGTTTTACTCTTTGGGTACGAAACCCTAAAAAATATACTTTAAGACCGACATCGTTTGCCGTCAATGTGTACAAAAACTTCTTTTATTCGGGGCACCGAGCTTTTTATACACAAAAACGCGCTTTTATAACGGTTGTTTGAAGTAGTAAACAATTAAATTAAAATCTAAGGAAATAAATTGGTATTATTGGCCATATATACTAGGCAGTATACACGATGGAAACACGATTTGATAAAGTTGGCTCGATAGAATAAATTCACAAAGTTATCTCTAAAAAACCCAACAAACGCTTAGTACGGCGTGAATACTTCGCGAAAGGTCATCAGTTTTTTAATAATAACAAAACTACATGTTTTATACAACGTATACACTTTACATTTTCAAAATATGTATTTGTTTAACAATAAGAAGGAAATACCTAAATTCGCGCGAATTTTGCCCATTATAAGCAGAGCCGCCGCGCCGCCCTCCTGTCCGCTTTAGTCCGCCGTCGGCCATCGGACGGGGAGCTTGTGTCGCTTGCGCTCACGCGCGGATTTAATAACGTAACGAAGAAAATTGTATGAAAATGAATTGTAGCGTATTTGTAATGGGGAACAAAGTAAAGAAATCAAGACAGAGAAGGGGTTGGCGAAAAACCAATGCTAAATAAACGCTTGCATGAAGAAATGAATTAGGGTAAGGCCACCAAAATTGTCAAATATAATATCACAAAAGTAACACAACATATTTTCTGTTACCGTTACACAAATGTAACCCTATAGTTACGCATCTTTTGCGTAAAGGTGGTTTCATAATGGTTAAATAAATAACCTTAAATAATACAAGATATTTTTGCTGTAGTAGTAATGAAATACGATTTTCGAAAAAAAAAATTGTAATAATGAGAACTCAAATAAAAACATCACACAAATCTGTCACACAGCATTTTTATTTATTTATTTTTTATGTAACACAATTTACTAAAAATAAACTTTTTACAAAAATAAAACCGACTTCTAAACAAAAAAACCAAAAAGGTGATTTTGGTTGCTTTTTTGTTGTTGAACACACCGATTTCCGAAATTAAAGTTATTTTATACTTTTTGGTTTTTTTGTTTAGAAGTCGGTTTTATTTTTTGTAAAAAGTTAATTTATTTTTCACTTTTTAGTGGTTCACTCCCAGCTAAACATACCCATCACATCGTACGTGGTATAAATTGGTGTAAACAATAAACAAACATCGATTACATATATATATATTCGAAGACATGTGACATTCACCAACCCGCACTGGGCCAGCGTGGTGGATTACGGCCCATTCCCTCTCCTAGAGAGGAGGCCTGTGTCCCAGCAGTGGGAACGTTAAAAGGCTGATTATGATAATAAACAAACATGCGATTTCAGCTATCCCGACAGATTTGCTATCATTTATTGAAATAAACAAAAAAACCGCTTGTTCGATTTCGATAAGAAATTTATGGGACCATTTGGGAAGTATACCCTTTCCAACAAAAAAAGAATTTTCCAAATCGGTTGGCAAGCGACGGAGTTATGCGCAACAAACAATAAAAAAAAATACAAACATCCGAATTGAGAACCTTCTCCTTTTTTAGAAGTCGGTTAAAAATAGAAAATTTTGTACAGAAACCAAGAGCACAAAGATACTGCTTATTTCAATAGAAATTTCTTCCAGCAGAAAAGCTATTGCTTTTGATCTTGATATTTTTCAGGATTCGTTATTTTTAACTTTTCAATTTTTCAATCTTTCAATTTTCAGGGTAAATTTCATGGAAGACCGATTACAAAATTTATCAAACTCTAGAATTGCAAGTCCAGAAACTAATTAATTTTAAGAAATAAGTGTTACTTTCATCCCAAACCAGATTTGTTGATAATTATAGAAATTATAATTACATCAAATGTTCTGCTTTATTATAGGATGACAATTAAACCGAAACAAAATTGTTGTCTTCCAGCATAGATTCACTAAAAATAATTATATACTAACCGTTGGTATCGTACATAACAATTTTGCTGGCTTCTTTATTCCCGAAAAAGTCTTGCCATAACGAACAAAGTACTTACCGTGTAACTTCATTATCAGAAATTCAATAGAATCTGCCTGCAAAAACATACTTCAACTTTTAATTCTATTCTTGACACTTGACAATTCAAAGAAAAATAATGTTACGTGTTTTGAAGACAAGTTATTAAAAGTCGCATGGTCCTCATATAACGTATTGTGTATGTCAGAGGTTCATTTAATGTTAGTCTGGCGGCTTTAGTTCTTTATGTGGCCTACCCAAATGTCTTTACTTTGGCATTGTTCGTCAAATCGTTGAGCTCCTTAAAGTTATAAATTTGAGCTACATGATAACTGACAAATGCTTGCACTGTTTGGACAGGTCCACTCAAATCTCAAACGCCGGAGTACCCCAAGGCGGTGTCCTCTCCCCTCTGGTGTTCTCGCTATTTAGTACCGATATTCCCACTAGTACTAAGACACAGCTAGCTCTGTTTGCTAACGACACGGCGATCTATTGCTCCGGCAATAGCGAGAAGGCAATAGCCAGCCACCTCCAGAGATCCGCAAACGCACTAGGCGCTTGGTTCCGGAAGTGGAGACTGGAAGTCAACCCAGAGAAGAGTCAGGCGATCTTGTTTTACAAGCCCCAGACTCGTCTCTTCCCACCACGTCCCAGCCCAATCACGTTATTTGGCAAGCCGATCCCTTGGGTGGAGCAAGCCAAATATCTAGGTGTGATCCCCTACTGAAAGCTTACTTTCGGAGAGCACATAAAGACGGTACGCAGTCGTGCCGTTTTCGCTCTCGGTAGGCTTCATTACATCCTGAATGCACGCAGCAAGCTTTACCTGAAATGCAAACTACGCATTTTCACCACGTGCATACGCCCGATAATGACTTATGCGTGTATAGCCTTCGCACACGCTAAGCCTCACCAGATCCATAGGTTGCAGGTTATCCAAAATCGGTTTCTTCGAAAGGTTACGGAGCCCCGTGGTACGTTAGGAATGAGCGACTCCATGTCGACCTCCGCATCCCCACCATCAAACAGTTCATGAAACGTTTTTCAAAGCGTTTCATAGAGTCCGCTGAAAAGCACCAGAACCCCCTTATCGTATCGGCTACTAGATACACGCCCTCCCAGATCAGCAAGATCCGCCGACCGCGGCATACCCTTGTTGAGCCCGATGACCCCATCACCCAGAACCAAGAGAGTAGTAGGGAAACCACTCTTAGGAAAAACAAACACAGACCGCGTTCCGCGCGCAATGACCCTGCTAAGCCGAGGCCCGTGTCCCACAGGGGATGCCCTTAGCGAGCGGTCATTTAGGTTTTAAGTAGTTTTTAGCCCTGGCTGGGGGCCTTAAATTCGTTTGAGACCACCACAGGATTTATCGGTTACGCAGTAACCAGCCTTAGTGTGCTGAACTGCGAGTAATGATACCGAGAGCTTTTTCAAAAAAAAAAAAAGCTCTCGGGATCATCGAAACATTGGACATCGTACGAACAACATATGCATAGAAACTGTCGCGTTCCGTATCGTTGAGTTGTATAGGTACCTACAGTGTGTGATTCGCAAGTGTGACTGACTTGTTCGTGAATTGCAATCTGATTTGAACTGCAAACCGTTTTAATATTGCGGTATAACCAACACTACCCTTATTACGCCCACAGTACTAATTAAAATACATATGCCTGATGCTAACGAGAGACAGACATACCTTCTCCGACAAGTACATTTGTGAAGTTAATTGAATATAGTTTATGCTTACACCAACTCAAATAGCTGTTTTTTATTAAAATCTGTCAAATTAACCGTCAAGTTACTGAATGGAATTAAAAGTCGAACGTTACGTACTAACGAAAGTAGTTTTTACTGAATCTACTTTGATGAATAAATAATTTGAAATTGAAAATAAAAGGTCGACTACTGGGATTTTTACCCTACTTACATAGTCGGCGCTGCTCTCTTGCCGGTGTGCCTCACGCACACATACACGGAGCGCATAGAATACCTAAAATCGATTAGCGCTAGAAACTCGGTGCGCCCTTAAGTGATTCTTAAAAACCAGGACGTTATTGAGTACTTTCATCTAATATTAGCGTTCTGCAGTGCTATTCTGTAAGAACTCACGTGCGAATTTGATTCATATCTCATTTTCGATTACACTTCGTAACTCACCTGAAGTGAAAATTATTTGATATTCTGACTGTCAAGTTATGTTCGCTTCACCTATGTTCTCAGTTAGTGGCGCTAGTGTAGTTTTCATCATGTTACAGAATACCAAATACAGTTTTCACCGCAGAATCAGAAGTGAGAACTGGAGTGAGTTCTTACAGAATAGCATTGCAGTTTCGAAAATCTCGGATGTAAGTAATATATTGCTGAGTTTGTTAACGACATTAACGACTACAAATGACCAGTGGTTGAATGACGTGCCTACAATAGCCTTATAGCCTTTTAAATTGCAGTTATTTATTTACATTTATTTGAACTATTACGCCCCTAGAAAAGCTATAATATATAAAATGTATATAAATGTACAAACGGAGTAAAAAGGAGGGAAGGGGAAGATCTCATAGGCCATCGAAAAATTCGTCCACATCGCTGTCAACAGGAAAAATGCCCATAACAATGGCCGCATTGCCTCGTTGAATGTCAATGCTGATTCGTTGACCAAAGAAATGGCCAGCCCTCTGGTCACGTGAAGAGTCGACTAACTATTAACTCGTTAAGCACTCGGATCCCATGGCCCTAGTGTTTCAACCCCAAACGGCTCAAATATGTAATTCGCAATAAGGTTGTTGTATTTGCACCGTTTGAGATTTTCTGCGCCTGCCGCTGCCGCCCCAGCACAACCCGCCTTGCTAAAAAGATGGTCTTTTATTCCGAACATGCCCAATTTTGTCGAGTTATACGAACATAAATGTTTAGAGATTTTGAATAAGTTGAAAATTTAATTAATTATAGGGATTAGTTGTGTCGGAAAACCCCGTTTCTAGATACCAAGCCCAATTTATTTAAATTTAAGTCCAAATTTTAGTTTAAGATCAAGTAATACTGTAGATATTAACCCCAAAATTAAATACTTGCCCAGCTAATTAATTCTACACGCTTTAATTTCTTAACTAACGCCTAAAATCCCTAGCGGCCATCAAAAGACATCAAATGTTGCCTTTTACGCGGCGTAAGTTCATTAATTAATTTTTAATCAGAATCCTTCGTGAACGATAGACTGGGGGTGGAGTTCTACTGGGAGGGGGTGAAGAAGTATTGGGGATGAATGGGTGGGGGTGGTAGATTGAGTTTTGTTCCACGGAATTTTATGAAAGTTCATCGCGTCGGTAATGCCTTTATGCTGAGCATGGAAACCCTTGATCAAGCTCTTTATTGCTGCAAAATATATTTTAGCTTGGCGTGATGGGATAGAATATTTATGCTAGGGATTAACGCCTTCTTGCTGCAGTGATTGCAAGGGAACGTGAAATGGGTTTGTTTCAAGATGTATACAAGTGTTGGGTTTTATGTGAGCATATTTTCCACCATTGTACAGTGAAATATTGTTGATGCATCTTTCAGATTTCACGATTGAAAATGAATTTAATAAAATGTGACATTGTATCAGCACTAACAATTGCCAAACCGTGCGAAATTAAGGAGATTAATACAACCTATCAAAATATCATGTCACATAAGTGGCGTGCAGTGGTTCGAGTTAGGGTAGGCCAGAGAAAATGTCCAAATAAATTTTAAAAAATAACCACATTATTCAGGGTTGTTTAAAAAAAAACAAAAACAAAAAATGAGACACCAAATTTCAACCCTGAATAATGTGGTGTGTTTTTTTTTGGACATTATTTTCTGGCCTAAACTAACTCGAACCACTGCACGCCACTGTGTCACATGGTCAATAAAACCTACTGAACTACTGAATACCGTTAGCGCTGTTAGAATGTGACTCAAATTCTACACTCAGTCAGATAATGTTAAAATAAAACACCTACTTAAATAAAACTGCTGTTTCAACAAGTCTTCTAATAATGTAATAATAATAATAATAATAATAATAATAATTTATTTAATTCAGACATAGTCCATACATTAATTTGAAATTGAATAAAAACATTACATAAATTTAAATTGTCAACATTAAATTAATTTAAACTTACACACACACATTACAATTAAATATTCAATAAAATTATGCAAACAAGTCAAACACGAGGAGAAGCGCTAACATGAAGCTGCATCCACCTCTGCATCAGGGACAGGTCCCACCGCTCGGACAGCACCCTTTTTTTTTTTTTTTTTTTTTTTTTTTTTTTTTTTTTTTCTGGATGGGAAATCATCAAATGACCCCTCCCGCCCTGGGTGGAGCGGTAGGGAGTGTCAGACTTTTACTGACTAAAACCCACCCGTGATCCTTCTTGTGCCCTATGCGTTCCAGGGCCGCGGTAACTCTTTCGAACAAATTCCGCAACCCTAGCAGGCACCGACCCTATGGGGCCCCGTCCTCGGTGCTGACGGCTCCTTGAGGCGCGCGTGGAACACAACGCGTCGTCGACTCAACCTGGTATCGGACGGCGAGCCACCCACGCTCACCGTCCCCAGGCATCAGCCACTGCGCGATAGCACAGCGGCCGACTTGTCTCTGGAGGGGGCCGAAATGGGACCATTACTGGCACTCCATCTCAGCACCCTCCCGAGTGTTGGGAGCCGCAGCACCCGCAGCAGAAGCGGCAGTGGCGGCGACAGAAGCCGCGGCGGCGGCAGAGGCGGCGGTGGCGGCGGACCTCTTGCCCCTCGTCGGGGCGGATGGCGCGCAGGCCCTTCCCCCAGCCCAGTACTCGGCCGGCTTGCCAGCAGCCGCACATGCACTGCAGTGCGGCGTGGCCTCACACGAGCCGGCCCGATGACCGGGCTGACCACAGCGGAAACAAAGCCCGCTGCGGTCCACCTCCGAGGGGCACATAGCTCCCGTGTGGTTGCCCACATGGCAGCGGTAGCACCTCAGAGGCCTGGGTTCCAGCAGTTTTACCCGCGCAGACACCCATCCCACCAAGAGCCTTCGGCCCTCCGACACAGTTCTGGCCGCCGTCACGGGGCAGCTCACCACAAGGGTTTGCATGCCCGTGTTGTCAGGCCGGAGGGTGCCCGCCTTGACGAGCTCGGCAGAGCACCCCCCAGTCCTGGCGACGGCGGCCACAACTTCCTCCTCCGTCACGGAGTCATCCAGGCCCACTATGCGCATGTCGATGCGCTTAGTCGGCCTGGACACCCGGACCTCGTCCGCGGGTAAGACCGCCTCGGACAGCACCCTCAGGAGACTGTTTGGGCTGCTTCGTAGGCGACTTAATAGTGAAGCGCTCCGTTTCCTTATTATTGCGTAAAAATCATCGGTCCGCGCCTCAGCAAACATAGTCGAAGCACTACAAAATCGCGGAAGCCCTAACAGTATCCTGAAAGCATTGTTGTACTGCACGCGCAGTGCGCTGTATGCCCGATGCGTAAAGCTCATTTATTCAATAAATAAAGTTCTAAAAACTGTTTCAGTCTAAATGAGAAGGAAATCTTCCGGTCATGGAGACTGAAAGCATTCAAGAAAAGGAATTAAAGACACAATGATCGGCGCTTTAAAACTGGGACGAAAGAACTGAAGGTCCTTCCTCGTTGCTACACACAAAAGTCAAGGAATAAACTAGAAAAGTTTCCTTGAATTAAGTAAATGAGCTGATTAAAAGATATTTAAGGAAGGAAGACTATAGGATTTTTTTTTACCTTGTCAATAAATATCACCACTGCTGTGAAAAGGGTAAAGGAAAACACCATGAGAAAACCGGCAAGTCCTGGTACCAATAATTCAAAGACATGTGACATCCACCAACCCGCAATGGGCCCGCGTGGTGGATTACGGCCCATTCCTTCTCCTAGTGAGGAGGCCTGAGTTCCAGCAGTGGGAACATTAAAAGGCTGATTATGCTACGGTTATGCTTAATAAATATATACATAAAAACGTTTTTAATAAATATAGATAACTTGTTTTTCCCGCGGCTTCAGTGTCCAATTGTCTACTTACCATTTTACCTGGTACCAAAAGTCATTAAAATCAGTTTGGCAATTTAAGTGTGAAAGCGTAATAAATCAAGTTACTTTCGCATGAATAATATTCAAGTCAGGATGAACTAACGCTTATTTATTATACGACTACCCAAAAAAAGGAGTGTTATGTTTTCAGGGTTCATGTATGTATGTATGTATGTACTTACATACATTATGTATGTTTGTGAGTCTCTTTATTCCACATCAACATGACATCACAATAACATATGAATGTATGTGGTATCGTTAGAAGCGTTGAGTTAACCCGGGTTACAAAGGCTAAAAAAAATAAAAAGTAGCTTGCTTGCGTGAAACTGTGGTTCATAAATTTTAATTAAAAAAAAAACTATTTTGTTTTCAAAAAAATTAGACTACATATACTGTCATCGTCTAAAGCTTGCTTAGAACATAGTAAAAAAGGTATGAAATAAACAACAAATAATTTAAAAAAAACACACACACACCTGCCATGTCAAATTGTAGACTAGAAATTTAAAAACAAGATAGATAATAATTAATTTTCATTTATTTTTTTAAGTATTTGTTTTATAAGTATTTATTATGTACATGTGTCCGTCACTGAACTCCGAATCGCTTGGAACGATTTTGATGATATTTTAATTGTTGGTTTGGGTTTGTTACGCCGATACCAAATAAATGAGGTTAATTAAAATTATTCATTTGGAATTGAAAGTCACAATATCATTTCGGTAGCAAACAAATACAAAAATTGGTGAAACTTTCAAGGAAATTGGAGATCCGCTTTGACAGATCGCAAATGCGATGTGATTGCAAAATTCCTTAAAAACACGAGAATTTACCTTCTGATCTCTTAATGTAAAAGGAAGCAAACTGAGCTACCAAAAGGCACCTTGTTTAACATCCCATCCTGTTCAAAAGGGCTATTGCTTAATTTCATTAAGTAAATACTTTGATTGAAAGTTTCGTTTAGAGGGCTTTGAACGATTTTATGAAGCTGAGAATTTTATTACATTATTTAGATTTATTTTTTAAAGGAGCAAGCATTCAGATGAAACTTTTCTTACTCATCGTAATAGTTCATGTTTTAGTTCAATTAGCATTTTCACAGAAAATAAACGTAACCTTCTAATTTGCTTTAAGTATTGAAACACGAATTTCTTAATTAAAATAACATTAATGGTAACGTAATATCACGCTTGTGCTTGAAGAGGTAGGTAGAGGTGTACGTGGTGTATTATACTTTATATTATATCTAATTATCTATACTAATTATAAAGCTGAAGAGTTTGTTTGTTTGTTTGCCTGAACGCGCTAATCTCAGGAACTACTAATCCGGTTTGAAAAATTATTTCAGTGTTAGATAGCCCATTTATCGAGGAAGGCTATATCATCACGCTAAGACCAATAGAAGCGGAGCACCAATGAAGAGTGTTTCAAAATCGTAGGTATTATGTGACAAAGTTACGTCGGTCAGCTAGTGTTACTATAACCGTCATTATTTAAGCCGAAAGGCCGAAGGCCGAAAGACTTTCGCTGCTGGACATAGGTCATAGTTGCCTCATCATGCGACCGTACATGTCATTGGACTTTCCGTATCCTGATGACTCACGTAGCCTTCACCAAGTTATAATCGATTCACTCTGTGACTTGGCTTCCAACGCAGCGTCTCCCGGTCATCATTCAAGAATCATTCTGCCCTCTCCGCGATCCGAGGTGTAAACCTACTTTTCGGATCTGCAACTTTTATATTTTTGACACATGTACATATATATACAAACACATTACATACGTTATCCATTCGTATAACTACAGATTGATCTTGGTGTACAAAAAAATATACATAAAAATAATGATAACCTCCCTAAAACATTTTCAAACTTTCGTCAGTATGTATATTGCAAAATTACTTTGATTCCACCATACGCGAATCCCAAGAAAACACTCCCTATCATAACTCAAAAATTAATTAACCCGACCTCTAATTACGTCCCATAAAATTAAAAACACAATTTATAAACCCCTTAATGAGTGAGTGCAATCTCATAAGACCCTATAAAGTCCCCTAAGCACATATAAAACACAAGTTACCCAGGGTAATGCAATTTAGCTAAATTAACTCATTAGCCCAAAAATTCCTGCCCTTAAAGGAAGGTAAAGTCAGAATCCTTTGTTAGTGAAGGTAATTGTCTAATTTAATGGAATATTAATCTTGTGTCTGTACACTTAGATGGGTTTTAGTGTGCACGTTAAGGCTTCGTTAGATAGGAGTTAAACTATGTAAGTGGTGGAGGATGGTCGCTTTTGCAAAAGGAATAGAACTGCAGGCAATTCTGTGTAGGGGCTTAATCTGTGGTCGGTGTGTTACTTTGCATTAGTAAAGTACTAACGGACAGTTAACTCAAGTGCTATAGGATATTACACGCTCTAAAGGCAGGTTGTTTGAACAACACTTAACAAACGTGATATCGTAAATGTTGCCAGCTATCGTCAAGGCTTTATTTAAAAAAAAATCGCTCTTAACGTATATGTATGTACACAAAAAACGGTTATGGTAAAGCACCGATTACATGTCCATATGATTAATTTATTCACAGAACAGATAAAAGAGGTTCTGTGAATTTATTTACCTCATTGTCAAATTATAGACGAACGAACTTTGCCAAACAACAATATATCATTTTTTTATAAATTTTAGTCGTAATACTCGTTACTTCTAGACGTATTTTATAAGTGCGTCTTACTCTCTAATATTTTATGAACATATTCAATCAAATAGAAGAGCTCGTGACTAAATTATAACAGACTCACGGGTCGATTTTCGAGGTTAAGCAACGCTTGCCGATGTTGGTTGTTGGATGAGTGACCATCTTAAAATACCGAGACTCCTCCATGCCTCGGAAAGCATGTTGAGCCGTTGGTTCCGGCTGTCATTTGGAGATCTTTGGTAGTCGTTACGGATTGTCAGAATCCAGAAAATCTATCATCAGTCTTGCCAATAAGTACCGTGTTACCCAGTTTATGGGTTGTTAAGATCCGGTAGACAACCACTTCACATAACTGGTACACTATACTGGTATTCAGCTGAATGCGATTTGACAGGGAGCTGATCCGGGTACATTTGGGAAAAGGCGAGACAGATTAAATCAAATCCATCATCATCATCATTTCTGCAAAGATGTCTTTTACTGGACATAGGCCTCCCGTAAGTGTCACGTTGACGTATCCTCCGGATTCTATTTTCTTTCAAAAATCTATTATGTATATACCTATCCACCAAAAACATTTTCATGTAAAAATGTTGCCAAGACGATTCTACGTATGTAGCTTACCCTGTGAAAAAGTTATTAGATCTCGTATAAAGTCAAGCTCTAAAGACTGCACGCTCTAAACTTACAAGCTAAGTTTAGTCAAAACTTGTATTTTGGCCGGCTTATTGCACACCCAATGAAAGAATGCCTATGAAATCTTCGTGATGGTAGCAAAACGGACAAGCCACACTATTTGGTAAAACGGCGAAGCGTTATGAGAAAAGGTAGTTAGTGCCCTTGCGCTTCGCTTGGCTCGTCTTGGCGGGGTCACTACCGTGCCCCCACATGTCTTGAAATCTATACAATCCGCAAATCCCATAAATTAGGTTTAGTTTTCCATAAATTTAGCTAGGGCCACATTTACTTACTCGAGAAAATTTCGCAATATCTTCAGGTTTTCAGCAATAAACATCATTCACTACAGAATACGTTCCAATCATTTTCCAGCCAGAAATTCAAACGTTAACAATTAATTTCATTTCTGAACACACATCTTAAAACACCAATAAACTTTAAATGGAAGCCGCTTCTAAAACAAGTTTCATTCACGTACGGTAGGTACGATATTTTGTCGTCACAAGGCTAATTAAGGCTTAATCAATGTCTTAAGAGCTGCCACATTCAGGCGAGATTATGCGAGAGAGTGGAGCGAGAGCACACGATAAGATGGCGAATTCTTTGCAAAGAATTATAGATTAATCTACTTAGCTATAGGTAAATTGAGATTGTATGTCTGTTTGGTAATGTTTGAGGCTAAACTATAGTAGTGATTTTGTAAGAGAGTCCTATGTGGACTTTACTTTAGTCTAGCTGTGTAGTTTTCAAGAAACAAAAGTTTGTTCTGTTATTAAATATTACTCAGGGTGAATGTAGCTTTCTAATGGTGAAAGAATTGTTGAAATCGGTCTAGTAGTTTTTGAGTTTATTCGTTACAAACAAAAATACAAATCTTTCCTCTTTATAATATTAGTATAGATGACTCCAATCATTTATTCACTAATTACATAATTATTATTATTTTACATAAAATAACTTTTATATTTATTATTAGCAGGGCCCCGCGGTTTCACCCGCGTAGTTCCCGTTTCCGTGGGAATACGGGATTAAAATATAGCCCATGTTACTTGCTGGTAATGTAGCTTTCTACTGGTGAAAAAATGGTTAAAATCGGTCCCGCCGTTTCGGACCTTATTCGGTACAAACATACAAAAAAAAACCTTTTTTATGATATTAGTATACCGTGTGTGTGTGTGTGTGTGGGTGGTGTGGTGTACATGATGCCTTTGTTAATTTAAAAAATACACTGCTGTTACATAAATAATAAAATAGATACATAATATTTATAAATTATGAGATCTATTTCAAAGTGATTTAAAATAAACTCAACTTATTTTTTATAACAATGAAAGATAAATAAGAGCTACTTTACCATATAAATACAATATAAAAATACAAGAAAATACAACATCAGATTTACTTAATAAATTGATAAATCTATACTTACTTAATATTATAAAGCTGAAGAGTTTGTTTGTTTGTTTGTTTGTTTGAACGCGCTAATCTCAGGAACTACTGGTTCGAATTGAAAAAATCTTTTTGGGTTGAATAGACCATTTATCGAGGAAGGCTTTAGGCTATATGTCATCACGCTTAAGCCAATAGGAGCGGAGCAGCGATAAAGAATATTTTAAAATCGGGTATTCTACGGGGACGAAGTCGCGGACAGAAGCTAGTATTAAATACTCAGTTTAAATTAGGTTTGATTTTTATACGTAAAACGGCTGCAATAAAATGATCGAAATAATGTGTTTTTTTATTATTTATTTATTTGGGATAAACAAAAAAAATGTACACATGTGTATTACAATCAAGTATGGCATATGGGTATAAATGTACAATCCACAACGTTTCCACAGATTACTTGTATAAATTATTAATTAAGTAGGTAAGTACAAATTACATTTAAAGACTTAACTTGAACTTTAAGCTTATATGTTTTCATAAATGGTAGCGTAAGTTTTTTTTACTAAAGTGGTAAAAATATTGCTGCTGTTGTGGATTATATCTATTATAATTGCGATTTTAAAATATTTAAACCAACAAAAAATAAAATTAAAGTATGACCTGCTATTTGCTTCCTTTTGAAGAAAACTCCCTCCGTTCTGATCGAATTATTTACCGACAAGCCAAAATTATCAATTTCATAAATTAGAGTAAAACAAATGCACACAGCGTTTTGTAAATAGTTTAACTGTGCACAGGAGTCGAATTCCCTGCTGGATTCTGTATATTTATCTTTTGACTATTTTTATTTTTAGTACGTAAGAGATTTTTTATTTAAGTAGATATGTATTAAAGAAATAAAAATATTGTATTAGTTGTTGTGTTAGTTGTTACTTATAATAAAAGTTGTCAGCATTTGTGTATTTCCTACATGCAGTGACTATTTTGTATTCAGTAAAAGTTGATAGGAGAAATAAAAAGCTCACACAATTTCTTTATAAAAACACTACTCTTCACATTAATCTTGCTACTAAAATTGCAACAAAAGACAAAGTAAATATAAAGACCAATAATTATCGCTCCCCAACGCATTCATACGCATACAGCTCCTTATACACACCCACCACTACGTCCGCCCACGAACAATGCATTTTAAAACATAATTAAAGTTGACGACTCCAGCTCGAGGCTACCATTGTGCCCCCGTATTGTTGATTTATAATTGTTACCGTGCTATTTTTACTCATTGTTTAAAGAAATTGCTCTCACCTAGTTTGGATTTTAATGACTTTTCTTACGGTTAATGAGAGGCGTATAGAACTGTTGCTTGTAACTTGTATCTTCGTTATTTTGCATTTCATGTTGAGATGCCAATTTTTCACATTATCGACTCGAATTGTGCACATCTAGAAGTAGGTAACGTTATCTAAGATTAAGTTCGATCTTTATTGCGGAGTTTCTCTAAAGCCTAATATTTGGAAATCAAAATACACCAAATCAATAAGTAGTATTTAATGTACATATGTATGTATCATACACGTCTTTCTACATCGTTCTCACGTATAGGAATAACATCAAGAAGAACAATGTATCCACAACTTGTAACAATTTATTGATTTAAAAGAGTGTCCGTGGAGTTTCTTGCACGTTCTTCTCCATAGAGATCTACGCTTTGGAACGTGCAGATAGCTTCACTTCTTTCGACCTTGACAATTCAAAAGTGCCTGTGAAGGGTTTCATTTAAGTAAATGCTTTGAATTTGAGTTTGAGTAGATAAACGCGCATTAGCAGCTGTAAGTCATCGAATGAATGACTTTCCAGAAAGCAAGAGTTAATCTGATTTTAATATACGGGTACACAATAGACAGTTTATACAGGCTTTACCGCGTTTACCAAGCAACACACACAACCTTGAATAATTCCAAATAAGTGTGCCAAAAATTAATTACGTATCAACCAGAGTATTGTCAAAGTGGGTGTCAAAACTTTGTTTCACAGCGGATACCTACAATAATTGATATTTATCAAAAGAAAATCAATGCTGGAAGTCTACCAACTCTTCATTCCGTTGTCTAGTTCTACAAAAACTAATTTTCAAGTACGGATGCGACTGACAGATAAATAATGCCTCTAGATAACCATTGTAACTACCAAAATTAATATTTGAATCTGGTTAGCAATTCGAAATGAAACATTTCCAATTTGAAATGAAATCCCGTTCAAGCCTTTGAACTTTATTTCAAGGAAATAGGCTCAATGACCTGAACGATTTGATAAATGATTCCGCATACTTCGTTACATTTATTTGACCTGCCCTTCGATTCTGACCCTCACGATAATTCATTAATTTACGTTCAAATCGTTTAGAAGACGTTGTTACCTTGTTAAAATAACTTTATTTTAATCTAACTAATATTATAAAGAGGTAAAATTTGTTGTTTGTAGATACATATACTTACATATGTATTGACAAACAATTTTTTTTTTCAAATCGTTTAGATAACAACTTCGGTACCTTGTTAAAATATTTTTATTTATGAATCTAAATAATATTACAAAAAGTTAAAATGTATTATTCGTAGATAATAATAACGACTACACTACTACACTACATCATGATGTAGGTATATGACAATGTTTGAAAGTAATTAGGGAGGCTAAAGGCGGAGTATTTAAAAAAAACGTTGTTTATAATTATTAATTTAACTAAAGACAAATTGCTAATATTATGAATACTATTGCTAAGATTTTGAATACGTTCGAGGTTGGAACCGAAGTGACTGGAACTGACCGTTTTCGATGCACTAGAAATGGTGGCGGTTTGATTGTCAATTTGCGCGAAGTCAGCATCTCGTGGCCTGTTCTCGTATCCGTGGCTGATGCAATGTGTTGCTAGGTGGAAATAAGGTTAACGCACCGTCCGCGATCCCCCTGTGGTAACGTGGTATAGCAAGTATTGAACCGATTACAAAAATATTTACGCAGTAAACTCCTTTAAGATAGATAAGTCACGGAAACGAAGCCGTGAGAAACAGCATTTACATATAATACAATATATAAGTGATTCATGAATAAAAAATATAATAGGTTCCACCAAACGTTTTTACCTTTCTAATTTTGTGATGGGCTTGCTCTTGACTCTAGTGTAGGACACAGGTGTTAGCGAAGGAGGACGCGGAACGCGAGCGCAACAGAAGAAGACGCCCCGGGCGTCGGGAAACGCAGGGCGATTGCTAGTCACCGTAGGCGCGGGCCTGTGGACGGCGACGGCTCGCCGTCCGATAGCAACCAGGCCCGAGTTGACGGCGCGTCGTGCTCCACGGGTGCCTCAAAGAGCCGGCAGCAACGAAGACGGGGCCCCATAGGGTCAGTGCCTGCTAGGGTTGCGGAATTTGTTCGAAAGAGTCACCGCGGCCCTGGAACGTAAAGGGCACAAGAAGGATCACAGGTGGGTTTTAGTCAGTAACAGTCTGACACTCCTTTCCGCTCCGCACAGACCGAGAGAAGACATTTGATGATTACCGATAATGGAATGAGCTAACCCAGAAGTTTCTAAGACAAACACTCTACGTTCTTTATTAAGTCTCCAGTACGAGTCAATTTTAGTTGACTGAGTATTTTATCACCTCCAAATTATAAAAAAGTCAGATTCATCATCCTTATTAAAAGTTTCTTTAAAATGTTGACGTTCACGTTTGTTTTAATACAAATTGAACCCTAAGCACTAAACCCAAGGTTGGTTATTGCTATCGTTAGTACGGGTAGGTATTGTTAGACAGGGTGCCCAATTAGCGAGGATCACGAGGTGTTGCCTAATTTGTAGCTTTTCAGTTATCTAGGTGCTCGTGTGTTTTTGACGATAAAAATATGCAGGATGAAATATATCAAACATTTTTGAATTTATTAATGTGGGCCCCTATCCTACTCTACTACAAAAGTTTCATCATCATCATGTCAGCCGAAAGACGTCCACTGCTGGACATAGGCCTCCCCCAAATGTCGTCACAACAACCGGTCCTGTGTCTCGCATCCATCGACTACCCGCGACCATCACCACGTCATCAGTCCACCTTGTAGGAGGCCTCCCAACGCTGCGTCTTCCGGTACGCGGTCGCCACTCCAGAACGTTTCTGTCCCATTGACCATCTGCTCCACCAAGTTGATAGTCTGCAATCCTGCACGCAAAATACAGGCTTAGTCGTGGAGTTGCGGAAACCGGCCCGATTATTAATTACTAATAGTCTGCAATCACAGAACAGATATATCTGTTCTGTGTCAGAATAGATATATCTGTTCGGTGTCTGCAATCGCGCTAGTCGAAAATGAATCAAATGTATGAGTATGAAATCATCTCAACGTTAAGTTACGTGGTTAAAAGAAACGAATAAAAAATTCGTAGCCAAGTTCACATCGTTCGAATAATAGAATGAATTGTTATCGTTTCTACAATGATCAACGCTACATTCTTTGTTAAAATGTTTAATGGTTAAAGCATTTAAACAGAGTTTAAATTTTAACCTGTTTGACGTTTGTACGAACGCTCGCCATAGACTAAAGAATAGGTCGTTTTTCTAAAGACATTATAGAACAAGCGGCCGACTCAGGCGCGTCAACATGGCTAGTAACTTATCGTTTTATACAGTTGCTGACACCGAGGCGTTATCGATTGAAGAACGGAATTCGACACGAAACGGTTGTAACTTGGCTAAGGCGCCTGTTCTGCGAGCAATGTGCCCTGCCCACTGCCACTTCAGTTTGGCGATGCTTCGGGCTATGTATGTAACCTTGGTTCTCTTACGGATATCATCATTCCTGATACGATCACGCAAAGAAACTCTGAGCTTTGCGCTATCCATAACCATACGCCGTAAAATTATAAAATATCGCGTGAAATTGTCAACCATTTTTTAACCGACTTCTAAAAAAGGAGGAGGTTCTCAATTCGGATTTTTGTATGTTTTTTTTATTTTTTTATTGTTTGTTCGCGCATAACTCCGTCGCTTGCCAACCGATTTGAAAAATTCTTTTTGTTGGAAAGGGTATACTTCCCAAATGGTCCCATGAAAATTTTATCGTAATCGAACAAGCGGTTTTTGAAAAATCAACAAAAATCTAAAAAAATATCTACATTGTCTACATTGATGACCTTTTAGTTTACTCTGCATTGGAGCAGTGCGTTTTTTTACACTAATGTAATTGGTTCGTTTAGGTGGGGGGAGGGGAGAGGGTTTAGGTACCACTAAAAAGTGAAAAATAAATTTAATTTCGGAAGTCGGTGTTCAAAAAATGAAAAAGGAACCACAAACACCGAGTTCCGAAATTAAAATTATTTTGTACTTTTTTGATTTTTTGTGGAAAAGTCGGTTGTATTTTTTTGTAAAAAGTTTTTCTAAGATACGGATTATAGGGATTAATTTTATACAAAATGTTTTCATAATCATATTTTTGTTAATCTATACTAATATTGTTTGTTTGTTTGAACGCGCTAATCTCAGGAACTACTGGTTCGAATTGAAAAATTCTTTTTGGGTTGAATAGACCATTTATCGAGGAAGGCTTTAGGCTATATAACATCACGCTTAAGCCAATAGGAGCGGAGCAGCGATAAAGAATGTTTTAAAATCGGGGATTCCACGGGGACGAAGTCGCGGGCAGCAGCTAGTGAATAATACACGGGAACCTCGCCCCCGTATTACTTAGTATCCTACTGAATAAAACACGGTTTGGGATATAACTTCATACTTCCACTTTAAGTCACTAATATAAGATTATAAGAAGATTATAGATACCCGTACAAGCTTATCTGAATATCTCGAGTTTCCAGACAGAAACGCAAAAATAGAACTAGGTGGGGTAGTACGAGCTTTTGCCATTGCTCGAATGTCAAAAATTATCCCACGGGAACATACGACCGGAATAAAATATCCTTTCTGCTACTCCAGATCTATGTATGTCCTATAAGGGAATGAGTGATTAGAAAAATATGATTGGAGTGGAGGAAATAGAATTACTCATGTGAGTGTCATACAATAAATTGAAATTTTTATGATCTGTCAAAAGATTTGATACAACTCCAGCACAAAGTACAATGGTCAATTTTATATGGACTCTGTAGAGTCCATACAAAATTGGCCATTGTCCTTTCATAAAAATCGAACTAATCAAACAGACTTCCACATTTGTAATGTTTAAATTATGTACATAATGTTTAAATAGTTTCGCACAGTGACAAAACTAAAAGGAAGAAGCGTCAAAATACCAACTTATAATCCACTGTGCCAATTAAGTTACCACTCTAATAAGATAAAACAATAGCAAAATCAAGAGGAATCGTCCC
Organism: Hecatera dysodea; assembly: GCA_905332915.2. NCBI lineage: Eukaryota > Metazoa > Arthropoda > Insecta > Lepidoptera > Noctuidae > Hecatera > Hecatera dysodea. The sequence goes on from HG995299.1 coordinate 7,112,840, forward strand.
GTAAATTGGCCAACGATTTTATCTAATTACTAGATGAGTGAACAATAGCGAGGAATAGGGAATTAATCTTAATTAGTGAACGTCTTAGTCAAAGCCGATTAATTTCTTTTAGAAAAAGTAAGGCGGTGGTAGTTAGTAGGTGCTTTGTTTTTGTGTGTGAAAGATACTTTTCTTCCTACATTGTATTTTGAACGAAAGTTATATAAAGTGGTGTTTTAAAAAGCATCAAGTCATCATCATCTGCCTAGCCTTTTCCCAATTTTATTGAGGTCAGCTTCCAGTCAAACCGGATTCAGCTGAATACCAGTATTTAACGTGGAGCGGCTGCCTACCAGACCTCCACAACCCAATAACTGGGGAACACGATACTTCTTAAATAATATACGGTAAACAGCATCAAGTATTATAAGTTTTGACAATACGAATGGATTACCCTTTATATTCCATAGCAAATTAATAAATAGTGATGATAAACATGTTCTGATTAGTATCAGCATAAAAATACATTCATGAATTGCGTCGATAGGTACCTAGGTTTATCGACGCAATTCATAAATGTATTTTTACCTTGTGCAAATGGATATTTTACTAGATATAAAAATTCTAGCACTTAGTAAGGTCACGCAAGTTTTCAACGAACTTTATCGTCTTCATTTTTTGTTAACGTAAAAAAGAAAATATACATATCCAAAAAAAAACTATTGGACGGACTAATCAGATTTTTCAATCAAATATAAATTAGTACCAAAATTACAAAATAAATACAATCTTAATAACTGTCAAGTAAAACAATTGAATCAATAAACTAAGCGCTGAAGTAAGCTCAGTAAAATGTCTCTAATTAATTTAAAAGACCAAGTATAGCAAATAAAGTAAGTTTTCAAAATTAACAATACAGATAACCTAAGAAAAATACTTATTTACGCCACAAATAAATGAAAAATCAATTAAAGTACTACAGGACCCAAAGCAACTCAATCAACAAAATCCGCTGCTCCGCTAGAATTTATTTTTAAGTTACTTAAATATCTAGCATACAAATTTATAGATGAATTGTTGAGAATTTTTTATCTCTTACTTGATGACAATAAGAGAGAGATTTAGAAGTTTTAAACTGGCTTTTGCACAGCATAACACAAACATAGTCTTTGACTAACATCCAAAAGTCCAAACTCAAGGTTTGCCAACGTGCTATGGAGCGCAGTATACTTGGTGTTAAATTAACGGATCGAATTCGAAACACGATAAAATACAGATCGGTGATGCCCTCAAAAACACAGATCGTTGACGTGGCTCAGAAGGCTGCCCAGCTTGAATGGGACTGGGCTGGACATGCCTGCTGTATGTCCATCGAGCGGTGGGCCTATAAAACACAAAATTGGTGTCCTGAAACCGCGAGACGGGGCCGCGGCAGAACACGAAGGAGATGGCGGGACGACTTGGATGTCTTCCTTGGGGATTAGCAGGATGTGGCACAGGATCGGGAAAAGTGGAAGGAGTGGAGGTAGGCCTTTGCCCAGCATTGAGACATTTCAGGCTAGCTATATATATTATTTATGAAATGTCAATAGCTCTCTTCGTAAAATATTCAACAAATACAATTAGTACTTATAAACTGATCTAGGTAGCCTTTTTCCAGGTCAGCTTGCAGTCTGTCCGCCAGCGACTACCAGTATTTTACATGGGGCGTCTGCCTAAGTATCTGACTCCCACCACCCAGGAACTGAGTAAACACTATTGTGTTTAGTAGCACTGGTGGCCTGACTTCGAAGCAAAGATCTATAAATTACAGGCAAGACCAACGTATTTTTTGAACCACGGTAAACATTGCTTGACCTTGAAAGTGGTCTGTGAAGCTATTACCTTGCAATGACCACCTGCTCATGGCAAGGTAATAGCTTCACAAGTCAAGGCAAGGCATGGCAATGTTGCCATGAGCCCGATCATGCTTTTTGTGACATAACCAAGAAATACCAAAAATCCATCGCTAAAAAAAACGGAAAAGCTGTACCAAATTACCGATTCTTCATGTACCTACTAATAACGGAAGATAAATAAATATCGTACTGAAACGAGAATAGAAATGTCCAGTCATTTCGCTTGTCTATTATTGAAGCAATTAAATGCCAATTAATTAGTGGCAACCAAATATAAACTAATATGATTCCAATACTTCAAATGTTTTTGTATTTTTCAAAGCGTAGTAGTAGTAGCTTGGTTGCAAGTAATTAATTCGGTTAAAAGTGTCAGCAATATGATGGCAAATTAAAGAGACTAAAACTTAGAACTTTAATGAGAAATTAATTGTTTAATGAGAGTCTTAACAGACATGGTGATACTTGCAGTATCGGCGCATATAGGAGTAGACCCCCTTAATAAACCAAATAATATACCTTAGCCTTTTGCCCAACTTTGTTAGGGTCGACTTCCAGTCAAATCGGATTCAGCTGAATACCAGTATTTTATGTGGAGCCGCTGTCTACTAGACCTCCATAACACATTAACTGGGTAATATTGTAATTCTTGGCAAGACTGGAGTCAGATTTACTGGCGTCTGAGAATTCGTAACGACTACCAAAGAAGACGACTACAAATGACAGACGGGACCAACGGCTTAACGTGCTTTCCGAGGCACGGAGGAATCTTGGTAATTGAAGATGACCATCCAACACATCCGCAAACCTATCTTATTATTCTGAAAATAGTCTTTATTATGTAGGCTCGAGGAAACAATTTTTTTCTGCAGTTTTTTCATTCTTTACGATACATATATAGGTAGATCAAGTTTTAATGCTTTACTAACAGAAAATTATCTCATCTGAATTTGTCATTTTACTCAAAATTATCACACCTACCTGCATGCCAAATTTCAGCCCGATTCGTTCATAGTGGTTTGGGCTGTGCGTTGATAGATCACTATGTCAGTCAGTCAGTCACTTTTGAGTTATATCGTATATATTTAGATAGATGCTAGGAAATGCATGAAGGTGACGATCATTTAACGTACCTTAATTGAATAAGTATAATATTATATCTACACTAATATTATAAAGAGGAAAACTTTGTTTGAAAATTTGATTGATAAATAACAACCAATAAATAATCATTGTTTATAAAGTGTTGACGCAGGAGTCTCAAACTAACAAAAAAACTATAATTGCGACACAATAACAAAAAAATTAAACAAAAACAACATAGGTACTTTCAAAACTATTTTGTGTTATAAAGTTTTGTGGAGGCAAGAAAAGTGAATAGTGAACGATTAATAATAGAAGTTGTAATATTTCGTATTCAAAAGTAACAAAATAATTTGTGTTGTGCTAAAAAAAGTGCAAAAATAACAATCGAATGAGTCATCATAACGACTTTTTAAAATTTAAACATATGTACGATGAATGAGAAACACTTTTTCAATCAAATAATTAACAACGCCGTTGGTCTAGGGGCGCAGAAAGCGGTTTCTTCGTAGCATACACGAAGTGCCCTGAGTTCGAATCCCAGAAACTGCTTCACTTTTTATAAGGTTATATTTCAATCTAAGACAAATCCACATAAATACAACATGAATTTCTTGGATAATATTACTTTCCGCCGTACCAGGACAAAGTCGGATTCAATTCTTAACGACAGTGAGGTAGTTAATAATCATACATTAAATGAGACTGTCACGAGTGTACCGGAAATGGCCAGCTATGAAGACGACGAAGTTAACAAACTACGAGAACAAATTACGACACTTAAATTGGAACTACAAAGCGCTCACTTAGAAATTGAAGCACTGTCTTTAGAAAATAGTAATCTCAAGACATTAAATGAAAATTTGAATAAGAATAATGGACTATATAAGAGAGTGACTAGCAGTCCAGTCAAACTAAAGTCGTCCAGCAAAAACAACAAGAATAATATATCCAAACAAACACAAACTGATACGCCGAAACCAGAAGAAAATAGTAGTGCTACGCCGATAAAACAAAGCAGAGATCAATTGGGTACTAATACTCCTTTTTTTGGGCAGTCGTGCAAAATTTACTCGGAACGTAACAAAATATGCATCCTAAGTACAGACAACAAGAATAAGTTGCTTCATATAGCAGAAAACACTTTCGAGACCTATAAAATTTGTCACTACATCACACCTCGTGGAAGTATGCAACTTCTTTTAAAAGGCATTAGAGAAAAGCTGGAGAATTTCACTTTACTGGATTTCTGCATTATAATGCTTGGTGAAGAAGACTTTAAAGTTACAAAGAGATATTTTGATAATATTTTACAAATTCGACAAGCTTTGCAAGACATCACAAACACAAACGTAATTATCTGCACGCCGACATACAAATTCTTCACAAATAATTATTTATATAATTCAAGAGTGGAAACTTTCAACAATTTATTATATACAAATACTCACGAATATGCCTACTTTTTGGATAGTAATAAGAATTTGAGCTATGACGACACCATGTTTGACAGGCGCACTGGCGTAATAAATAACTCAGGACTGCAATCTATTTTTAAGGATATTTTTAACACGGTTATGTATATACAATCTACCAACATTGACTTTAAATATGAAGTTGACAGAAATGAGGACATTACTGCGAATCGACAACAAACAACAGAGCAGTTTTTTCTGTAGTGAGCAGCTAAACGTTACTCACCAAAACAGTGCGGGTGTACAGAATAAGAGTAATGAACTAATCATACCTAGATTACAAAACATCAACATATTTCACCAAAATGTATGTGGTATTAGTAATAAGAAGAATGAATTGGACGTTTATATACAATCTCTTGAAATCAGGGTAGACTACTTATGTATCAGTGAACATTTTTTAAATAACAAGTCCGTAGTTTCTTTTTCCTTAGATAACTACAACCTGATTTCATATAACACTAGAAGTAAAAAGACTAGAGGTGGTAGTTTGATCCTTGGACATGTGGATAGAAAAGTGGAGAATGTAGATGTAATTAACAAACTTTACAAGATGGACAGCTTTGAAATATGTTGTATTAAAGATATCGATACTGGTCTGTACTTATGTTGTTGTTATCGTAGTCCTTATGACAAGAATTTTGATCTTTTTATGACACGCATGGAAAAATTGTTAGAACTTTTATTTAATAGGAAATGTATTATATGCGGTGACTTTAATATATATTTACTTTTAGATAGTAAGAAACGCACTGAATTTGTCAGCTTATTATCATGTTATAATTTTAGGTATCTTGTTAACACTGCAACTTTTATTCGAAATGACTCATGTTCGTGCATCGACAATATCATAACAAATCTGCCAGAATATTATGTTAAGGATTGTGAAGTAGACCATAATGGTCTGGCTGATGGACACGGAGGTCTTATAGGTAAGTTTTGGATGGAAACTGTGACAAGAAAGTCATGTAACTACGACCAGCATATCGTTATAAATAAGAGAGTTTTTAGTTCTAATAACAACACATATTTTAAGCAGGGAATATTGAGACATAACTGGAATAATATGGGAATTAATACATTTATTAAGAAGTTCACAGAGGTTTTTAAAAATAGTTACAAAAAAAAAGAAACGTAAAATTAACCTTATAAAGTGTACTAAATTAAAGTGGTTCACCAAAGGTGTGAAAATTTCTAGTAAAATGAAACGCTTTTTATGCGTTAATAATGGTAATAATCTTGAAACCAGTGTTCTAAATTACAAAAATAAATACATCAGAATATATAGAAGGGTTATCACGCAAGCTAAACAAATAACAGTTAGGGAAAAAATAAGTAATTCATCAAACTCTAGCAAAGAAATCTGGCAAATTGTTAACAATTGCACAAACCGATCAAAAGTCATGCATACGGAAGATCTAATACTAAAAACTGACGGAAAAATAGTTTACGATCCTGAAGAAGTAGCTTACACACTAGGAAAACTTTTTGATAGCAAAAGTCTTGCCAGTGACAGTAAAAATGAGGAAGCGGTATTATTACTTCAGCAGAGTACACAACGGGTCGAAAACGAACTTTGTTTTACTCTTACCACTCCACATGAAATTTCTAATATTGTCAAAAAGATGGACAATAAACGTTCTTGTGGATATGATGAAATTCCGATATCTGTTATTAAAAATAATTTAAATATACTTGCAAAACCGCTTTCTTCCTTCTTTAATAAGTGTATTGATGAAGGAATATTTCCAGAACAGCTCAAAATAGCCAAGATCATACCGATTCACAAAAAAGGCACACAGTCTGACCCTAAAAATTACAGGCCAATCTCTTTGCTGCCAACGCTTTCAAAGATATTCGAAAAAGTTATTAAATCTCGGCTAGTACTTCATGTGAACTTAAACAAAATCTTACATAGAAGACAATTTGGATATCAAAAAAATGTAGGCACTGTAGACGCTATATATACTCTTGTTAATGAGGTGATCAATAAAATTAATAATAAAATGAAAGTAGCTGGTATATTTTTAGATTTGAGTTCAGCATTTGACACTGTTGATCACGATCTCCTTATAGCTAAATTAAATCACTACGGAGTGAGATGCAAAGCTTCCCAACTTTTGTTGTCTTATCTAGAAAACAGAAAAATGTTTGTAGAAATCAGCGAGGTGCAAGATGGACATAGGAAAAGTTATAAATCACCTTTTTTCAATATTGGTGCCGGTGTTCCCCAAGGATCAATATTAGGGCCCATATTGTTCATTATGTTTACTAATGATTTAATAAATTATATAAACAAAATTTTACCAGACATACAACTCGTTGTTTTTGCGGATGACACAAATGCTATTGTTGGGGCAAATGACACTAAAGAACTTAGGGAAAAAGTTAATGCAGCTATAAATTATCTCTATTCATGGTTTACTGTAAATAAATTGAAAATTAATTGTACAAAGACCAAGGTAATGTTATTCAAAACAACTGCTCGTAATAAAGACACCATGGAAATAACACTAAATGAAAACAAAATTGAACTCGTGAGAGAAGCTAAATTTTTGGGAATACACATAGATGACTCATTAAATTGGAAAAAGGAACTAGCCACCATTGATGCATCTATATCATCTGCGTGTTATGCGTTAAGAACCCTTCGAGACGAAATTGACAATAAACATTTAAAAATCGTATACTACGCGCTAATTGAGTCTAAATTAAGATACAGCATACAATTATGGGGGAACAGTTATAATTATAACTGCCAACGAGCGTTTGTCCTTCAAAAAAGAGCTATACGAACCATTGTCCGTATTTCACAAAGAGAGAGTTGCCGTCCATATTTCTTAGATTTAAAAATTCTTACAGTACCCAGTCTCTACATTCTAGTCCTTCTAACTAATCTTAAAAAGTACATACATGAATATGAAACGGATGAAGAAAGACTGGTTAGAGAGAGCACACGTAGAAAGGAATTGAAAAATAAGATAAATCCTCACTTCAACATTGTAAAGCACAGTTCACAATACCAAGCTGTGCAATTATTCAATAAGTTACCAGTACATTTAAAAAGCTTGATTTATACATCAGCATTTAAGACGAAGCTTCAAGCATTCCTACTAGAAAAGTGTCTCTACTCTGTTGACGACATGTAATATTATGTCCATGGGTTTTCTCCTGTCAACTTGAGTTATGTTACTAGAGCAGGCTGAAATTATTGCTTATGGATGACATGGACATTAATTTTAAAATGACAAATGTATTATTATTTTTTATTGGCATTGAACAATTTTAATTTATTTTATTTTTATTTTTTGGTTATAATGTATTAATTATTTCTTATCTTAATGAGTTGACATTTAAAATTTTTTATTGTAAGTAATTTTGTTTGTTGTTAATTTTTTATTTTTTAATGTGCTTGGACTTGTATTATGAATGTTATTTTTATTATTGTTTTTATCCTATGGAACGAATTTCAAACACAATGTAAATTGTTTGTGAATAAATTGAATTGAATTGAATGAAAATTATATGTCTAGTTTTAATGACTCAATCGTCAGCTCGTCCCAAAACAAACTCGGACCATTGGGCCGAGTTGACGAATTTCAAAATTAATATTTTTTCCGTTCGTTATCTCGTCCCATTCTAAATTCTGTTATATATTAACAATAGCTAAACGTCAAAAACAGTCAGGAAGAAAAGTGCCTGTGATTTATTTTAAACTTCTTTAATGAGACAAAAAAAATTGAAAATGACGTCTGTTTGCGCTAGTATGTTACACTGCACTGATGGATATTAATCAAAGTCAACCATGCACAATGACAGTGAAGCGTCGTTATTGGACAAAGGGTTATCGGGAATCCAATCAGGGGACGTCAAACTAAGGAGAGAGGTGAAAGTCAAGCTCTCTCTACCCAGCGTTTTAATATATAAACTTTGATTTTTATTATTACTTATATAATGTTGATTCCCTAAATTCTTGGCTTTTATTTACTCGTATATAGTGAAAAGTTTTGGTTTGGACTGTACCGAAACAACTTAAAATATTGAAGAAAAATAAAGTGGGACGAGATGATGAACGAAATAAATATTAATTTTGAAATTCGTCAACTCGGCCCAATAGTCCGAGTTTGTTTTGGGACGAGCTGACGCACGAACCGTTTTAATTTATATTCGCGGAAATTAAAACTAGATATATAATTTTCATTTTCAAATTAAAAATGGATTTCCGCAAAGTAACGCCTGACTCAATTAATTTTAAAACTTTGTTTGTTTGTTTATTTGGTTGTAATGAATAGGCTCAAAAACTACTAGACCGATTTTTAAAATTCTTTCACCATTCGAAAGCTACATTATCCACAAGTAACATAGCTATATTTTATTCCCGTATTCCCACGGGAACGGGAACTACGCGGGTGAAACTGCGAGGCGCTGCTATTTATTTATAATAAAATTGTCTATATTATGCATAATGTGATTCTTGATTTGTTTTGATATACTGTCATGGTCTAAAGCTTACTTAGTACATAGCAAAAAATGGAAATGAAATAATTAAAAAAAAAAGAACACGCCTGCCAAGTCAAAAAGCGAACTAAAAAATTAAAAAATACAATATTTTCATTGCATTCGGGGGACCAGGGCCTCAAGTCTGCTATTACAATAGTGTCAGAATGGTCTATCATTATGGTTGATTTTGGCAATTTTGGTAATCTACTAATATAAAAGCGTCACTATGACTTTCCAATGGTCAACCACTGATACTTCATTGAAAGAAATGGCATAGAATGGTAACGTAATCTCGTACATAATGACAAATGAATGACAGACGTATGCAGTAATCTGCTAAAATTTTGACACTTAAGCAGGCGTTTTTTTAATTATTTATTTTTATTTTATTTGATGGCGCGCTGTGTGCTACGGTCAAAGAAAATGCCACTCACCCCCGATTTGTGAATTAAGAATTTGAAGTTGAGTTGTAAGAACAGCACAGAAACTTCAAATTTTGACATTAACTTCAAATATTCAATTCAGAAACCGGTTCTATCACACGGACTCTGAATTGAAAACCTGTCAAACTCTACTTAAGCACGCGAGCTTGTATAACCACTACGTAGATTGTGACATATTTCCAGCTTTAAATACTCAATATTTAAGTCTACATATGGTGATTATCTGTGTTCGATCATGATAGCCAAATCCAGCGTTTCATCAGCGTTTGCTTCAACAGCAACACTACTCCGTATTTAAGCGACTCGCTTCGTTTGAACGCTATTTCATTTACGTTTTTATCGATGCTGCGTTTTGATTTGCTGTGCAGAGCTTCCGAAACGAGATTAAATCGCTGATCACGAATGTTAGTGTATGCGAGTTCAGCTGCTGTATCAAGCTTCTGAAACGAGGCTAAACACCTGATCTATAATGCTAGAATTAACATGTCTGTGAACGGCCTTAATTTTACGGATGGATCCTGTTTTGTCATCAAAATAGTCTTACACAGAAAGCTAAATAGCGAACCTTTGCAGCTGTGTCGCATATGCAAAGCACACATATGTGTCGTTAATTGGATTTAAATTGCTTTGGTATGTCTACCAAATAAGGTAATCGCGTGTTCATTTTCATTTCATACGGTTTGTCAACGGCGGGCGTTGTTAATTTGATTATCGTTTTGTTCAAATTCCGGATCTTCATGCATGTAATGAATTCATAATGGCACCCAATATAAACCTATATATATTCAAATTATGAATTTATTATTTCAATGTATTCATTGCATAATTGAATAGTTACTTTGTTAAATGGTTTATTTTATTAATTATATATTATATAACTTTTAAGATTATAGTACGGTTCGGCAGTCACGTAAAATTCTAGGCAAAAACAGATTTTGCAGTTCTACTCTGTCTTTTGGTTATATTAATGCTAAGTTCATCACCCTTAAATATAACCTAAACTAGCTTCTGCCCGCCACTTCATCCGCGTGAAATAGTTACCAACCCCCCGATTTTGAAACATTCTTCAATGGTGCTCCGCTCCTATTGATCTTAGCGTGAAGATATATAGCCTATAGCTTTCCTCGATACAAACTCATCAGCTTTATATATTACTAGCTTCTGCCAGCGATTTCGTCCGCGTGGAATAGTTACTTTACCCCCGATTTTGAAACTCTCAGCCCGATCGGTTTAAAATTGACAAAAGATAGACATGCTGTTTCCGGATATTTTTTAGATAATTTTATGTAGAAAATTTCCGTCATACATGATTTCTATGTAACTTTAACCATTAAGGCTACACACGCGACGGAAGCTTAAAAAATGGAGTAACTTCTTCCGTTTTCCCAACATTTTCCTATTGATTGTAGCGTGATGAAATGTATACTATAACCTGCCCAGGAGTATGAAGAATAATTGCACCAAGTTTCGATAAAATCGGTCGAGTAGTTTTTGTTTCTATAAAGAACATACAGACAGACAGACAGACAGACAGAAAGATAGACAGACAGACAAAAATTTTACTGATTGCATTTTTGGCACCAGTATCGATCACTAATCACCCCCTGATAGTTATTTTGAAAATATATTCCTTGTACAGAATTGACCTCTCTACAGATTTATTATAAGTATAGAATAAAGCAAGCAAACAAGCAAACCCTTCAGCTTTATATATAAGTATAGATAAGAAATTATCAATCACAATATTGAAAAATGATATTTTAATCCTGACATTGTTTAAAACACACCTCCCAAAGAATCCAAATACATATCACGAGCAAAAGGTGCACATCAATATGAATTACACAAGAAAATAGTAAAAATAAATACTATACTGAAAATGCGAAACAAAGTTGCCGTGTATGCAGGCTTTGCGGTGGACGTATTCTGGAACAATGTGGATGAAAACACCAGCGTATTTTAGAAAAGCGTTCGATATTATTCTCTACTACGAGAAGCGTCATTTCTGGTTTACAGTGGTTATTAAGAAATAGGTATGTTGCAAAATATGAGCTTTCGAATATTTCGTGTGTAATGCTGGTTCGTGGTGGGTATTGTAATTCTGTGTATTTAAAATGGAATCAGGGTCATCGTTTCTTGCTATGCGTAAATACTGTGATGCTCATTTATTCACTTTTTATCATGTTTTCATGCATCATATATTAAAAATTGCATTATGGTAAAAAAATGGAGAAAACCTTTGTGATGGAAATGGTCGATATCTATACTCATTCATATTATAAAGCTGAAGAGATTTTTTCTTTGTTTGGTTGGTTGAACGCACTAATCTCAGGAACTACTGGTACGAATTTAAAAAAATAAGTCCCGGATATCCCATTAATTGAGGAAGGCTATATGCTTTATAACATCTCGCTACTACAGATAGCTTCATTATCAGCGAGTAACATTGCTAACAGTAATAAATAAAACCGAATGATACAGACCACCTGAAAGAATAGTCATAGCCAATACTTAGTCAGTCTCATTAAATCGACATCACGCATAAAGCCACTGAAAGCATTTTTTTGTAGAGTGAGTACTTAAGAAGGTATCAATAGCATTAGAGTCTGGCTTTCAGTACGGATATCGCAAGAGCGACAACTGAATCTCACCCTTGGCTCTCCACAAAGTCTCTACCCACACAATCACTATCTCCCGTAAAACGACACATTCTATAGAGTTGCAGCATTTTTATCTATTGGACAGTTTAATGTCAGCCTCTTCTCTTATAAAAGTTGTCGTATACGAAAACCCACCAGTATCGAATGCTACCATAATAAGTCTTACCATGTTTAACTTTTTTGCTCAAACTTGTGCCGAAGTGCTCACAAAGAGGGAGTATTTTAGGAATGATGAATGCCTGTTGCGAGATTAGCAGTAGTGTTAAAAATGTCTCAGTCTTTTGCATTTTCCGTACATTTTCTGTACCGGGGATCTATGGGAGTTTTTTGTATTCCATTGTAGTTGGATTTATTGCTTGCTACTTTGCCTTTTATACACAGGGTTTCGGGAATGGAGTGGGAAGTTGAGGTGAAAGGTAGTGACTATGTTAGTTACGTATGTACTGTCTGTTGCTCAGGTTGAAATTCTGAAAGAGTATTTGAAGTATTTTATTTGGGCGTTTTTTCTTGGCTGTGATGTAAAGCAAGATATCGGGTGTTCGTTTTTTTGTTTTCAAACCTGGTAAAAGCGAGATTTTATAAGATTCTGATATTATGTAGATTATGTGATTTATACGCAGCGCTAATAAGCGACACAAACGATTCAATAACTTTTCAAGAACCCACTTAACATGCTTCGCCAGGAACAAGCGAATAGAAACAATTTAGTAGATATTGAATGGTTACAAATGAACAGATTTACTTACGTTAGTATTATTTTTGAAACTTGAACGTCCAGCAAATGCGACAAGCTATCAGCCTGTATTATTCGAAACTTAACGGTTCCTGAACGAGGACGTAAAGTTCTTCTAGATGTAATAACCACTGACTTTTATTTACAAAGAACTTTTTTTTCAGGCTATACCGTCCGTACCGTATAGTACCGTCGATGTCTATATTTGTTTTCTCTCGAGCCGAAGATTTAGGTGTGTTTCTGTGTGTGTGAAGTTCTTCTAATTAGATGCAAAATAGAGATTCACAAAAAATAATGAATTTACTTTTTGCAATCTTGGCTTTGGTAACAACATGTCATAACATTTTTCAATACAATATTAAGATTTTTGAGATGAAGATCTATGAAAAAACCATTTTCAATTGTCGAGTCAATTTTTTATAAACCAAAGAAAAAACTTTAACCACGGCTATAACGATTTTTTGAGATTTTTAGGCTTGTTTTCTAAAATAGAACACATCCAGTGGCTGCTTCTTTCACATCTTTGTACCTAAAGCCTAATATCTAGTTTTAATTTCCGCGAATATCAGTGGGTTGCAGGTATGCACCTGCCTCCCACCCGCTATATTATGCACATGCAAGATTATAGGGCAAATGCAAGGATTTTATGCACATGCAGGAAGGCAAAGCAAAACCCAACACCATTACCGACACGTGTTTCGCCTCTCCACGAGGCATCCTCAGGGGACGTGTAGGAGAGGTGAAACACGTGTCATGCATGCATTTGCAATCCTTGCATTTGCCCTATAATCTAGCATGTGCATAATATAGCGGGCGGGAGGGAGGTGCATACCTGCAACCCACTAATATTCGCGGAAATTAAAACTAGATATACCTAGTGTTTTCATTTTCAAATTTAAAATGGATTTCCGCAAAGTAACGCCTGACTCAATCAATTTTTTTTTTTTTAAGTTGGCAGTAGTTCATGCTGGTCAGTAGCAAACTGCTGTAGAACACTGCGCGCACCAATTAACTTCGCTCACACCCGACACCAGCACAGTTGTCTAAGGATGGGCGAATGGAACAATATCGGTATTATATATCAAATCGATAGTTCTTTCAAAGTATTTATGACGTTTATCGGTTAAAATATCGATGTATAAGCCTTAAGCCAATACTAATCTAAAAGTTTCCCAAAATTATATCGTAATATTACCCTTTTTAATGGGGTTCAGAGGATCTGACTATTACTTATAGGTGCTACATATAGTATATGAACATGCTTGAAATCGGACCTACACTAGGACAGGTTTGACAAAAATTAGAAGAATTCGATACGTAAATATCGATACTTAATAAAAAATATCGATGCTTTGTAATTTCTATCGATATATTATGTAAGTTGTAAGTTGCACAAGCCTACAGCTATTAATATCATTTTTAATGAACTAACTTTTGTGAAGGAAATCTATATCTTTACCACTTCTGAAGTTCTGAAGTATTGGATATATTTCTTGGTGAATAGTTCAAGACTTATTGAAGTTGCTGTTTGAATCACTCATCGACGTTTCTGGTTCTGAATCTTCGTTGTTCAGTTGACTGGATAGAAGAAGCGTTAATAGGTTACTTGTTGGCAAGCGTGCTCCTTAGTTGACCACGGCATGTCTTTCCACCAGATAAAATTTTGATCAAACTCGATGTAAGAAACCGGTTAGGTGCGAGTTGGTTTCTCACAAGAAGAGTTCCGTAATATAAACAACAAAAATCGTATCTTGTATCGCAACTGTCTCTCTATAAAAAAAAAAAATCAGACCTTATTTTGAATCCAATTAAAACAGAAATCGACAAAGTATTGGCTGAGACATTCACGAACGGACTAATATTACGGGTATAGTTGAATTGCACTTTGCAATGGTACACGGAAATATTCGAAGTTGATGCCCAACCTTCATTAGAAACACTGAAAGAAGATCTGACTCTGATCAATTACCAAACGACAATATGCTGAATGTCACAGTAATATGCCGTATGCTATGTGACAGACGCTCTTTACTTTAAGATCGATTTCAAAATAAGCGCTATTAAAACTTAAAGACCAGACATACTGTCGCACAAAAAGTAAATGTTTTAATTCCAAATGAAAACACAAAATCAACGGAACGCAGGATTTTAATTATGCTTCCTCTTTTGACAATTTAGTAAACTCGGAATAAACCTAAATAAAGAATTAAGACCTTTTTTAAAGATTTTAGCTAGGACGAAAGAAAATGTCCTTTGGCATTGAAACACGAACATTATGAATAATTTCGTGACTAAGTACTAAACCTACCAGAGGTTTATTTCTAATTGTTATATAATAACTATTTAAATGCAACAATTTCATTGTTAATACATCATTTTTGCTTATTCCAGTAATCTACAAGTACCTACTGATCAATCACTATCAGGACGTCTTTCACTCTGGGAGTAAGTATATAGTACTAGCTGCTGCCCGCGACTTCGTCCCCGTGGAATCCCCGATTTTAAAACATTCTTTATCGCTGCTCCGCTCCTATTGGCTTAAGCGTGATGATATATAGCCTAAAGCCTTCCTCGATAAATGGTCTATTCAACCCAAAAAGAATTTTTCAATTCGAACCAGTAGTTCCTGAGATTAGCGCGTTCAAACAAACAAACAAACTCTTCAGCTTTATAATATTAGTATAGATGAGCAATCATCAAATAATGTCTTTCACTCTTCGCGTAAGGGAGTGTCAGACTCTTACTGACTAAAATCGATCTGTGTGAGACACACAGATGGATTTCAGTGTAACTAGTGGCATTTGCGTTTTAGGAACGCGGTGAATCTTCCGAACAAATTCCGCAATCCTGGCAAGCACTGGCCCTGGGCATCCCCGTCTTCTATGTTGACATATCTTTGAGACGCGCGTGAAACACAACGAGCTGTCGACCTGGGCCTAGCTGTTATAAAATGGCGAGCCACCCAACGCTCACCGTCCGCATGTCCACGCCTACGATAGTGGCCGGGAATCGCCTTGCGACTCCTGACACCCAGGGCGTCTTCTTTTGTCGCAGCGGCTGGGTCGCGAAGTTTACCCCTCCCTCACGCGCTCCACCTCCTCCTTCGCTAGCATTACTGCTTCACAGAAGGAGGCAACTGCCTCCCACGCTCCGGATCATGGTTTGAACCAGGAGACACGAGAGGTAGCCTGCCCAGTATTATCATTTCTAATATTATCAATAAATGTGAAAGTAACTCTGTCTATCTGTTACATTATTACGTCTAACGGTAGTGGCCAGGAATCGCCTTGCAACTCCTAACACCCAGAGCGTCTTCTTCTGTAGCAGCGGCTACGGCGCGAAGTTTACCCCACCCACACGCGGTCCATCTCCTCCTTCGCTAGCATTACTGCTTCGCAGAAGGAGGCAAATGCCTCCTCCGCTCCGGATCATGGTTTGAACCAGGGCTAGAAGACAAGAGAGGTAGCCGGCCCAGTATTATCAATACTAATCTATACTAATATTATAAAGCTGAAGAGTTTGTTTGTTTGTTTGTTTGTTTGAACGCGCTAATCTCAGGAACTGCTGGTCCGATTTGAAAAAATCTTTCAGTGTTAGATAGCCCATTTATCGGGGAAGGCTATAGGCTATATATCATCACGCTAAGACTAATAGGAGCGGAGCAGCGATAAATAATGTTTTAAAATCGGGGATTCCACGGGGACGAAGTCGCGGGCAGCAGCTAGTATTATCAATAAATGTGAAAGTAACTCTGTCTGTCTGTTACATTTTCACGTCAAATGGCTAAATAAACGTGAGACTATGTCCTAGAATAAGACATAGGATACTTTTCATCTCAGGAATATGTTCCTTTAGGATGAAGCAGCTTTACGCGGGCGAAGCCACTGGCACAAGTGGAAGCTAGTATTTAAAATCAAACAGAATACTCTCTAACTAAAACTTGACTGGAAATAGTTACAAGTTCCATTAGGACTGCAACGTGTTCAAGTATTTGGTTTACAAGACAAAGATGGCGTCCGAGATAACGCAGCTAGGCAGCTCCCTGAACGAATCAATACGCGGTCCAATCTGTTGGAGCAAATTATCACTGAATAAATGACTAGGTATGTATTTTGAACGACGGCTTTCCCTGATATATTGGTCGTATCGACTTTTCATGATATCTAAGTATGTTCTTTTAAATATAAAATGAGATGAGAAGAGATGTTCTATTTGGTGTACGTAGCGCCGATTTGACATTCGAGCCTCAATCACAACTTTTGGTTTCGCTTCTAGCGATAAGGCCGCCCATTGTGTCACCCTATGTAATGTTTTCTTCATCTATATTTTCTGTAACTTATATGGTGTACATAATAAAGAGTATTCTATTCTATTCTATTGTGTATAGAAGGCAGATAATGGTATAGCAATCAGCAAGATAAAACACTGAGGACTCATCAGGTGGTTGTGAACGATGCTATTACTATGATGCTGTTACTGAGTTATTCAATGTGAGAAAAGTACACTTATACATTTTATTACGTGACCCAATCTAGTTAGTTGAATAGTTTCCCCGGTACTCATTGGGTAGTGTCGATCGCCACTGTTGATACTGACTTCCAGAGCTACAAAAACGGTGAGTGATTAGTCGCAAAGAAAATACATCCATGGCCGTCATTATAGCTTGGAAAAACATTACTTTACGTGTGATATACAGGGTTATTTGTAAAACACCAACAACCCCTTAAGGGAGTCATTGTACTCATCATTATGAACAACTTTTACTATGGGATCAAATCTGAAATCCAGAAAAAAAAATCAGCTGCTCCCTACATTTTGATTAGTTATAGAACATAAATTTAAGGAACAGCTGTTTTTTTTTTCGCGGTTTCAATTTTGGTCCCATAGTAAAAGTTGTTCATAATGATGAGTATAATGAACTCTTAAGAGGTTGTTTGTGTTTTACAAATAACCCTGTATAAATAAATAGTGTCCCAAAACCTTGTTAGTCTAACAGCCATTTTTGGCTCATACATTATCTGATGCGTTATTCGCGGTTAGGAATATGAGATAGCGGCTCATTTGTCACGATTGGGCAGGCTCGCACTAATTTGCGGTTGGTCTGTGATGTGTATTGAATAGGAACGTTGTTGATGTTGACGATATTATGGTGAATTTCGAATGTGTATTCCATGCAATTATGCTGAAATTGATAAATTAACGGATGTTCGATATCAGTTAACTGACAATAAATACTTCATCTTTCTTTTAATGATTTTTTTTTTCCTCTAGCAAGGTCGGCGACTCTATGTACTTTAAACTTATAAATAATGATATGTTAGTGAATGTAGCACAACTTTTACGATAAGAACTAGGCTTTATGTACACTGAAAAAGTTTATATATCATCATCAGCCGTTTCCCAACTACATTGGGGTCGGCTTCCAGTCAAACCAGATTCAGCTGAATACCAATATTTTAAGTGGACCAGATATCTGCAGCCCATTAACCGGTACTTCTTGGCAAGACTGGTGTCAGATTTACTGGCTTCTGACAATCCGTATCGACCGCCAACAAATTTTAAACCTTATTACAAAGGAACTCAAAGTAAGCAAGAATCCTATATTTATCTTAAACGTGACGAAATTCGTAGAACAAGAAACGTTTTCCTACTTTATTTTCCTTAATAATTAGAACTTTTAAGGTTCTTATTAATACGTTTTCTTTATCTAAACTTTTTGTTTCCTGTTTATTAAATTACATGTTAAAGTTATTTTTTCGGCATCTGCGGCAAAATATACTTCTAAAAAAAGTTATGAGGTAACACCTGTAACCTCACCCCTCACCTGTGTGTATTCTATGGGCAACTCATACAAAAAAAAATACAGTCGACTTGAGAACATCCTCCTTATTTGGGAGTCGGTTAAAAAACAAAAATTCAAGAATGTTGTATCTCATTCTAAAAATGCATAATGTCACCATCTGCCTAGCCTTTTCCCAACTATATATCTACAAATGACAGCCGTAATCAACGGCTTAACTTGCTACATTGTGCATTCATAAAAGCAGTTAGTAAAGCACCAAACAATAAGTACTTTTTTAAGTAGCCCTTATCGTTTTAGTGTTCCTTTATCTGGCCTGTCTTCTGTTAAGACATCATAATGCATCATGATTCCGTTGTGAAATAAAAATTAGTCCTATTTAGATCAATCTTTCTATCACAACTAAATAATGTTTTTTTTTTCTGCTAAATCACACACCGTTTAATTAATGGTTCCAATATGTGAGTACCATTTACCTACTTATTTAAAAAAAGGAATAATTTTACCTCTGCTGGTAATACTTTGTTCCGATAAGTAGTAAACTCTGGGAACATCGTCCTCACATATATTAAACTAGCTGCTGTCCGCGACTTCGTCCCCGTGGAATCCCCGATTTTAAAACATTCTTTATCGCTGCTCCGCTCCTATTGGCTTAAGCGTGATAATATATAGCCTAAAGCCTTCCTCGATAAATGGTCTATTAAACCCAAAAAGAATTTTTCAATTCGAACCAGTAGTTCCTGAGATTAGCGCGTTCAAACAAACAAACAAACAAACTCTTCAGCTTTATAATATTATAGTATGGATTAATTGTGTATAATTGTAAAACATTTGAAAAATGTAACTATGGAGTTTCATGTGACTTTCTCTCCGTTAGAATCTACCAATGTGAATGGACACTGGATTCACTTTATTATTTTATGTATTTTTTTTATTTTAACTGTAGGTACATGATAACTTTATGATGAATCACATAAAAGTATTGACTTTGACTTTAAAAGTTTAAATTAATTTAACGTTGCATTGCTAACGTGCTATGGAGCGCAGTATACTTGGCGTTAAATGAACGGATCGAATTCGAAACACGATACTGCGCTCAAAAACACAGATCGTTGACGTGGCTCAGAAGGCTGCCCAGCTTAAATGGGACTGGGCTGGACATGTCTGTCGTATGCCCATCGAGCGGTGGGCTTATAAAACTCGAAATTGGTGCCCTGACATCGCGAGCCGGGGCCGCGGCAGACCACGAAGAAGATGGCGGGACGACTTGGATGTCTTCCTTGGGAATTGGCAGGATGTGGCACAGTATCGGGAAAAGTGGAAAGAGTGGAGGGAGGCCTTTGCCCAGCAGTGGGACATTTCAGGCTAGCTATAATATAATAACGTTGCATTGAGTATCCCAAAGAAATCCCAAGTCTCTTAGCGAATATCAAAAACATAAACTTAATTTCTCTCTTTGTTCTGGAAATATATAAATGTATAATTTAGAGTTCATCTCGCCTTTACCCCCGAGACGGCGCGGTAAGTAATTCTTTGTGTTGCGAGTCTAATGTTCCGCTACTTGGATACCTCGATGATTTATTAATGTTAAAGTGAAACGTGAAGTGTATTTGAAGATATTTCTTTAAATTCCGTCTCGAGGTCTTCTTTTGTGAAAAGTGTTGCCATTTTCGCCACTTAATTCGGAGATGAGTTTGATGTGATGTTGATATTGAATGTATCTCTTTTTTCTTCAATTTGGCACACCGAACGAAAACTGAAAAACCAAGTAAAAATGGTTGTTCGGTTCTAAGTAAATCAGAAAACCCAACAATGCGAAGAACGAAGAACAAAATTTTAGAAAATAATATCATATATCCACACAAAAGGGAACTAAGAGCCGAAAAGGCCTTTTCCATTGCACAATTCTTCAAGTCTTTCAATCGACGATAAAAAATGCTCACGGAACAGCTAAATAACTATAATAATACAATAACCCATTCTGGATCGTCAGTTCGTGCTCAGCCTAGTTCAACAGAGATTACAGGACACCCCCGGATTCGTAGTAGGTAAGCCTCAGACATTCAGTGGGAGCGATGGTCCCTAAATCCATGATTACATGGAACGTTGGAGCATCGGCGGGACGTTTACTAGGTAGCTGTATTCTTTTAATGGATTTTGGCACAAAAGCTGATACTGTTAAGTGTCTTTTCACGTAACAGTGTCAAGTTTATGATGCAACAAAATACAGAAATTAAAACCGAATGTATGATGCGATAGCTATTTTATTGAAATTTTTCCACACAGCCGTAGAATAGATTAGAAAAACGTATGCCAAAACGCTCTACAAACAAAATATGGGCTAAAATAGATATATATTTTTAGCTTATATTTTGAAACTAGTGGCCTTTTCCATGTCTTTTCAGGAATTCTATCTCCCGTGCTACCTCGAACCTGTACGTAAATAAACGCAAGTGGTTCACTTTTTGGGCACAACACTATTGTGCCGAAACTAGCCACTCGTCAAAGTCCTCTTTAAGGAGTGGCTAGAGAGGCGTTACGGCGTTCTCACCTTCCGCCTGACACAGGTAATCACGGATTCGGCAGGAGGACACGCTCGTGTGTCACAACTATGAAGATCACCCGGAGGGCACGATGAAACATACGAAGGAGGTTTGCCCTACTTGGACGGGGCTCCTCAGTGTCCTTGTAGAGATGATCGGCAGCGACGACCCCTCACGACCGGCCCTGGTTCAATCCATGGTCCGTAACGAGGGGGCAAAGGGAACATTTACCTCCTTCGGCGAAACAGAAATGCAAGTGAAGGAGGAAGCTGAAGTGAGGAAGGATGCTTGAGAGAGAGGCAAAGCGGGCGTCGGGAGTCACAGGGTGATTCTCGGCCACAGCAGGCGTGGGCCTGAGGATGGCGAGCGTTGGATGGCTCGCCTTTTTCATTCAATGGTTGCCTCAAAGATATAGAAGACGGGGCCCGCCAGGGGCAGTGCCTGCCAAGGCAGCGGAATTTATTCAAAAGAGTAAAAAAACATAGTTCAGTTTTAAACACATAGCTATGTTCAAATGTACAGTTTAGTACCATTTCTGAACACCAATTTACCAACACAAAAATAGTGAGCGACGTTCAATCAGCCAACATAACATTTCATTTAACCGTATCGACTGGTTCTTTCACGAAAATTCGACAAACTTCGGGCCTGGATCAATTGGGATCGTCTATATATCGCTCCTAACAAGTTCTTCGGTTCAATTTAAACTTGCCGGCGCGGAGTTTACACTGAATACTAGGTTACCTACGAAATAGTAATTTTACGTCAACTGTTAATTTACAGTATTGGAAATAACAACATGCGTAAAAAAGGTTCCAATGGAGATTGTTAAAATTGTGAGGAGGTTTTGTTGTTATGATTGTATTTGGAGCCTTTTTTATAAAACGGTGCCCCACACTAGGTATTAGTCTTGTAGTGTGGGTGCGTTTACAAACATATAAACTCACATACACAAACTGCCAGACCCGGAACAACTATCTGTAGGCCAAGCAAATATTTGTTCTGTGCGGGAATCGAACCCGCAACACGTAGCGCAGCAGCCAATCGCTCAACCACTGCACCAACCGTATCGGCAGGAGCGACTTAATAATAACAAGCACACCGTTCGATTTTCAAGGTTAAGCAACGCTTGCCTAACATGTAGATGGTCGGCAAGCGCTACTACGTAGGAAGATGAATGACCAGACCATTTCACACACACCGAGACTCCTCCGTACTTCGGAAAGTACGTTAAGCCGTTGGTACCGGATATTATTCGTGAAGATCAGGCTATCAATCGCTCTATGTAAGATACTGGAACCCGACCCTAACATAGTTGGGAAAAGCCTAGGTAGCTTAAATGTTTAGTTTCTATTTAATTTAGACTGGCTTTCGCTGTGCTTTGTCGATTATCGTAAATTATAGTTTTGTGTAGTATCGAAAAATTATTACACTGGCGTTTTGAAGCAAGCACACTGTTCCCGATGTTCAAATAATAATCGGGGCATTAGGATTCTGCTGTGAAAGTTTTTCTGAGAGCATATAGTTTTAAGTTCTTTTTGTCATGGAGAGCAACAAACTTAAGCTTGCTTTTATTACCTTATATCTAATTTTCCATAATTACTGACTCTACTGGTAATCTATTGCACAGAAGCTATATAATTTGCATTAAAAATAATTAATAAATAAGTATAAAAAATGAAACTACCCCAAACGAACCCAACTCACTTACATCTCGTCACAGACTCGCAGCTCGACATTTCATTTCAGTTAAAATACTCCAGAATTTTATAACTCGACCAACACTTGCAGTATTTTTCTTGAAAGGGAAGTATTAAATTCAGTTTTCCGCCTGCTTCGCTTCACCGTGATACCGGGGCAGTAAATTGTATGAAAGAAACTAAAATGTTAGTGAATGGAGACATTAAGGTGTTCCTCTGAAAATGTTGAGATTATTTTAAATATTTTTTCGTTTCTTTCGTAATCTGAAGTTGAGAAATTGCGATACTTTTTCCGATGTTATTTCCATTACGGTGGTTACAAACGAGATGCGATAGGTATTTTTATCTAGCTTTTAGAGTGAGGTAGGGCGCTTGCCTTGTTTTTTTATTTGTTTTTTTTTTTTTAATTGTACTTATTTAGACAGAAGCCTGTAGGTTTTTCGTAGTCTTAAGTGCAAACATATCCCACTGAACCAATGATGATTTATGACCAGTGTCCTATTTTCAACCGACTTCCAAAAAAGAAGGAGGTTGACCACCTCCTCTTTTTTTAGAAGTCGGTTGGAAACGGAAACTTTTTACAATTAATACAACTGACTTATAAACAAAACAAAATTCTAATTAAAAATCAAAAGTTTATTTTATTAGAATTAATAACATGTCAAATCCTATTTAAATTCCCTTTGGCATTTTTGGCAGATTTTCAAACAAAATTAGATAGTGAGTATTTGTTAACTTAACTTTAATTCTTTATTGTTCGCCAAAACAGAACATTTTGACAAAATGCTCAACTCAGCTTATCGGGCTCTTGGATTTATACTGCGTTCTTCCAAAGATTTCAAAAAACCTTCTACTACACTTCTGTTATACAATAGCTATGTAAGAAGTCAGCTGGAATACTGTAGCACGGTCTGGAATCCAACTTACCAGGTTCACATAAATCGAATAGAAAGAGTGCAGAAAAAACTTGTTCGTCACCTAGCCTTTCGGTTTAGAGTCGGGAATTTGAACTCGTATGCTGACAAACTGAATTATTTTAAAATCAGTCCTCTCAAAGCTCGCCGTACAGCCTCTGATTTAACATTCCTGTTCAAGTTGCTGAATAATAGTATTGACTGTCCAGATCTTCTTAGCAGAATATATCTAAGTGTGCCTGCCAGAATCCCGCGATATCCTCGTCCGCTACTTAAAGCCCCGCGATACCGAACGAATCTAGGGAAACATTCACCAATTCCCAGGATGACCCAGCAGTACAATGCCTTGTCATGCACATCTGAGGACATAGACATCTTTTCAAATACTCTGGGCCAATATAAGTCACTAATTCGTAAAAAATTAAATGACATGTAATGTAAGTGTTTAACTACCTGCCTAGTAATGTATTGTTTGCTATTTTCGTCTGTCTGCAAGTATAGAGAGAAAGCTTATCTTTTTAATCTTAATCTTACCATCAACTTTAATAACACTATAAAATTTGAATTGTAACTTTGCATGATGTGGTCTCCTATAATTGAGGGAGCACATGGAATGTTGTTATTATCCTTTATAAAATAGCATGTAAGGTGTATTCTTTGATGGAGATCCTAAAAAAACAAAAAAAAAAACAAAAAACAACTTATACTATATTAGTCACAATAAAGTGCATGTACAAAGGTGACCTCAACCCAAAGTTGAGTTTTCTCCAAACCTTGCAAATTTGTTGTTGTTTATTCAAAATCTTAATCCTGATAACAGGTTAGTACTTAATCAAAATGTGCATACTGTATATACTTAAGATGTTTTGTTACTTAAATTGCTCAATAAAGGCAACATCTTAAATGAACCTGTAAAAGATACATACATACCTATTAGAGCACTTTGCTGGAAGACAAATCGTCGCGAATCCCTTTGCGAGCAAGCGTCAACTTGATAGAGTTTAATGGACGCTCGCTCCGACGCCGTTCTTTAACACTAGAAAGACGAGCGGGGGTCACATGAACCTCTTTGGAATTCACCGTTGGATAATTCTAAAACAATTGGTATTTTTTTACACATCCTCCCGTGGCTTCTATTAAAACGGATTAACTTTACATATTACCATGTTTAGAGTCATGTGATCGTTAAATTATAAATAAACCTTACATCTAACTGCAAAGACCACACAGGGCCTCAAGTCTGCTATAACAATAGTGTCAGAATGGTCTATCATAATGACAGAAGTATGCAGTAATCTACTAAAATTTTGACAGTTCCTTTGATCAGTGACCTACCATTAGAACGTCATTGTGCAGTCATTGTTTTTAATAGCTCTGTTATCAAAAAGTATTACGAGAACATTGAACGACCAATGATCGACCAATATGAATTTAGCAGATTACGAACTTTTAAACCAAAATGACAATGCGATCGTGTTGGAATGACGAATTTATAAAAATAGCAGACTTGGGGCCCCGGTCATTTGACACATGCGGCATTTTTTGATAGTAAAAACATCCAATAGCGATTGGATATGATATTTATATTGGCTATAATTGAGAAATATATTGGCCACAATTAAACTTCAGTTCTACTGTTGTTTTCGTCGTGTAAATATTGTTATTCAGATGTGTTGCTATGCCTCGCCTTACTAATAGACAAATCTTAGCATCACTTCAATCTTTGCCTGAAGATCTATCAGATGATGAGAGTTCAGAAGTATCTATAATCACAAAATTATCCCAAAGAAGAGATAAGTTCATAGGTAAAGTCGTATACCCGAACCAAGCTCTTAGTACTGCCGACTCATATGATAGGTAATTCCGACTTACTCTTACTCCGCTCTTTTTTTATTTCATAACTAGCAGCGCCCCGCGGTTTCACCCGCGTAGTTCCCGTTCTCGTGGGAATACGGGGATAAAATATAGCCTATGCTACTCAGTGTGAACGTAGCTTTCTAGTGGTGAAAGAATTTTTGAAATCGGTCCAGTAGTTTTTGAGTTTATTCGTTACATACAAAAATAAAAATCTTTCCTCTTTATAATATTAGTATAGATGTGATGTGTGTGTGTGAGTTCTTTAAAGTAAGCATTCGTCCCTTTAGGCAAAAATAAGGTCTATTTAATGCTTCTCAGTTTTCACATCTTATCTAATATTAGCTACCCCTACTAAAAATAATTACCGTCATAACCACTTAGTCACCTTCACAAATCATTTTAAAACAAACCAAACACGAAAATGTCCAGATAAAGTAACGATATAATCAGCCAAAATATTTCTAAAAAATGACCCTTCACTTTTAACACACTACATTATCAATATCAATCCAAAAATGGACCCGAAAACCCCTTTTAAGCACTCGCGCAAATAACCCCAATTCGTGTGATATACACTGGGGAGAGTATCGTGTTGTTCATAAACCATTGCTGGGTAATAAAGGGAAAGAATGATGACGAACATTAACACTCCGCAAATGAAGAGTTATACCGCGGTCGGGCCGTGTCGGAAGAGCTTCGGGAAATGGATGAAGTCATGATGTGAAAATTAATTGTGGTTTTTAATTAGCACTTTTTAAATACCTAGATAGATAGCTAACTGTTGAAAGTAACTCAGACATTTTCGTCTTAGTAAAAACGAGCGTTAGAAATTAAAAACCGTCATCAGTTAATTTATGCAATCATCACACCTGCTATAGGTACATTTATTTTATGGTTCATTTAACTAAAATAAAGTCTAGCGTGGAAAGTAAACATGGACCTTCTAGGTTGAAATTATTTTTAGACTAGCAGCGCC
This sequence comes from Hecatera dysodea, assembly GCA_905332915.2. Taxonomy (NCBI): domain Eukaryota; kingdom Metazoa; phylum Arthropoda; class Insecta; order Lepidoptera; family Noctuidae; genus Hecatera; species Hecatera dysodea. Next base: position 7,139,398 of record HG995299.1, read on the forward strand.
CCGCGGTTTCACCCGCATAAGTTTTGATCCCGTGGGAATATCGGGGTAAAAATTATCCTATATGTTAATCCTGGTTATAAACCATCTGTGTGCTAAATTTCATCCAAATCCGTTCAGTAGTTTTTGCGTGAAAGAAGAACAAACAACCATCCTTACTTACAAACTTTCGCGTTTATACTCGTAATATTAGTAGGATAGGATTTAAATGATGGATTTTTACGATACCTGTGTATCGTAAAAGTCGATCATCGATTGGTCGATCTTAGAAAGGTGTGTTTATTTTTTCTGGATGGGAAATGCGATGACACTTTCAAAGATATTCCGCAACAGAAAAAATGTGATTGCAAGTACTGATTTAGCAACCATACTTCTAGCTCCGGAAATAGAAATACGACTGGGAAATGCGAAGGCTCATTGCCTCGTATTGCTTCTTATACTTTTATCAAAGAGGGAATCCTTTTATGGAGCGTTTGCATTCGCATCGCAGTCCTCTAATTTCGTTGACTTCGAATTTTTACACGACTATCTACCCAAAAACAGGAGTGTTCTGTTTTCAAGGTTAATGTATGTGAGTTTCTTTAATCCACCATAACTTCTAAACGGCTTAACTAATGTCAATGTATGTGGTATCATTAGAAGCGTTGAGTTATACCGGGTACCATAGGCTAGGCTTAAAATTAAAAAAAATAAAAAATTTGAGCCGTGGTTCATAAATAAAAACGAAAATATTTTGTTTTCATGAAAATAACGACTACATAATATATAATAATATGATCGTCACAAGCTTGCTTAGTGCATAGCCGAAAGATTATTATCTATCTTGTTTTTAATTTTTAGTTATGGCTACGACTTGAATTTGATCGCTATTTTAATGCGAGAATTTGTGTTTTGCTATATGTATTGGTCATAACATCTAAGCTACGGGGTACAAGCCACTAAACTAGTAAAAAAAATAAAAAATAACCCAGATTTCACTTTCCCTCTCTGCACCTACGACACTCACGTATGTGGTTATTTATCATTGTTACCGTCGGGGTGACGAATTTATGCAGGGGTACCAAACATGACACCGTGCCAGGGGTTGGAAACGCCGTGATATTCGTACGGTGTGCGAAGTTTTTGTTGATGGGAATGTTGAGTATGAATAAATTTCAAAAATGTAGGTAGTAGCCACACAGTTGCGCTTTTGAATTACTGAAGAGCGCTTTGAAAAAAAATCATAGAAATAGCCAAACGACTAACGCGACCAAATAAAAAGTCGCCGCAGTCAGGTCTGCCGTACAAATGAACGCGATAATCGCTTATTCACGCGGTGATCGCTTTGTATTAAGCCGACGCCTAAGATAGTGGTTACTCAGAGAGGTCTTTAGATCCAGCTGATGGGGTTGAGTCCTGAGTGAAAAAAAAGTGATTCTATTTAGCCCGAGAGGTTAGATTAGAACATGTATTTTTTGCTTTATCATTAAAAGTTGACGAACATAAATCACATCAAAGATTGTGTGTTGAGTAGGGGCTTGTGACGTCACGTTTAGGTTAAAAATGTAGTCAAATGTGATGTCCAACTGAAAACTAGCGCCGGGTGTCTGCCGCCCGATATGAGTCTGATGCTGAGATGATAACCCTTTCGGTATGGACTCGCTCAGCGCAATTCTGTATCTGCAATAGCACAAACAAAGTAACAGAAATAATAATGTAAACAAAGTAACAGAAATAATAATTTCTGTTACTTTGTTTGTGTCATTGCCGAATAAATGTTCTCTTTCTATTCTATTATTCTACCTGCTACGACCATTAAATAAAATCATCTCAATTTATAAAACTTGAATTAATTCAACTGATCATTCAGCCTAACATTCTAGTTAATAGAAAAAGATAAACTCATAATAAATAACCGTGCATTTTACATTCAGCACTCAAAACATAAAATATATATTCACAAATCTTTTTTATATTCACTAAAACGCCTATCGCAATATACAGGGTGGCAAAAAAAAACAATCGAATCTAGAGATAAGTAACAATTTGGTTTTTAAGTATTTCAATTTAATCAAATTGTTATTTGTCTCTAGTTTCGACTGATTTATTAACTAAAATATTTTTTTTGTGATTAAAACTGTTTCTTTAATAAAAAAAATAGTTTTAACTTTAATCAATATGATTTGTTATCATTGTGATACACCTTTCAACTATATTGTGGCCATAACAATATTGTTTGCTCGATTTCCCGGTCAAACAAGCAAGATTTTCAAAGTCTATCCACAATAGGATTAAAAATGTATTATATATATGCATTTTAGCCTATCGCTTAACTTTGACCAATCTAACCGGTTGCAGATGAGTACCAGTAGGTATTTTACGTTTAGCAACTGCCTATCTACAGAAAAGGGGTAAAACTATACTCATTAGCATGATAAGTATCAGCAGTGCTATTCTGTAAGAACTCACGTGCGAATTCGATTCATATCTCATTTTCGAATACACTTGGTAACTCATCTGAAGTGAAAAGTATTTGATATTCTGACTGTCAAGTTAAGTTCGCTTCACCTATGTTCTCACTTAGTGGCGCTAGTGTAGTTTTCATCAAGTTACAGATACCAAATACAGTTTTCATCGCAGAATCAGAAGTGAGAACTGGAGTGAGTTCTTACAGAATAGCATTGCTGATATTCTACCTTCTCACTATCCGTAACGACTATCAAAGATTTACAAATGACAGCCGGGACCAACTGGCTCCCTTTATCCACCCTGTATAAAATAAATTGAACATTTCATATCGAAAAGACTGAATTACTGCTCCATCTCTTCAGTTAAAATTATTCAACTCGCCTTTTGAAACGTTTAAAAAACTGCTCGGCTGCAATCAGACGGGATTGAGATCCGATATTAAGGGAAAATAAACCGAGTCGGCCAAATTACGGCCTTTCGAATGCTGGGACGATCAAAAAGTGTGCTGCGCCGACTTTATCAATAGTATCGGAGTATCTGCGTTTTATTAACTCGTGCATCGAGCTGTGAGCGGTTATTAGTTTGTGTTCGTGTGAATGGGAATCATAATTTGTGCTGGTACCTACTGTTGATCCGGCTAACTGCCCTCTGTTTATTTATGAACTTAGTGGCATATTATGAGGATTAACACTAATTCATATTTATTTTTACATAAACGTAAGTTTATTATAGCTATAGTTATGTGATATTAATATGTAAAAGAAGAAACGGTTAACCCGTCGGGCGCCTGCAGTACTCTTGTTGTTCCCTATTGAGTTCCGCGTTGCATACATACATACGTAAAAAAGCTAGGCGCCCGACGGGTTAACCGTTTCTTCTTTATGCTATAGTAAAGCTATAGTATAGCTATAGTATATATATAGCTATAGTATAGCTATAATAAACTTACGTTTATGTAAAAATAACTACCTACCTACCTACCTCATTACTAGTGGTACGTAGTACCTAACCTACTCATGTCTGAATCCAAAATTTAACTTGATTACTTAATAAATACCTGATATCAGTGGCCCATTCGTTATTAAAAAAATAAAAATAACACATCTGGTTTATGTACACATAGCAAGGTATTATACAGTATGTTAAATAACAGGGAGGCGTTTTCTTAAACTCTTTAATCTATATCATTAATGGATTAAAATAAAAATATCAGCATAGAAAAATAAACATAAAAAATACGAATAAAAAAAAATTGACAATAGATTCGAAACATCCTATTTAAAATAAAAATAGTAGCGCGGAATAGTACTCATAGTAGCAATGCCCAAACCGGCAGTTTAACATTTTTAGTGAATATTTTAGTATTAAATTTATTTATTTTTTTATCATATATGGATGCTTTACTATTGCGGGTTAGCGGGAACGCCCTCTGTTAGTTAACATACTGTATATCTAACGTGTGACAATGATTTATAAATTCAACTGCAACATTTTTCAATAGGACGTTGTAAAGATGTATACAGTACCTATCTGCTATGCAGCTGACGTCCGCATCGTTGCTACGAGCTACGCCCGCCCGCTGCGTAGGCATGCTACGCTCACAAACTGGAGCTACGCGCTGACGTAGGCGATCGTTTTCGCTGCAAATATTCTGTTAGCATTTTAATGTAGGTAGGCTCGAGTTACGAGAAATAGGAAACAGTGACAGTTGTTAGAGTAAAAGTTTGCTAAGGGGCACATTGAAATAAAGAGCTCATGTCTTTTCAAATTTAAGGATCTTGATAGATACAATAACTCACGAAGGTTCTTTGAGCACCATATTATTTCTAAGTCGACTATTGACAACGGCTTGTACTGAATGGACAGTTCTACTTCAATCTGTATAGTTCTTTCCTCAAAAGACCATTTCAGACATAGCTCTGCATAGTTATCATATAACGTATTGTGAATGTGGGGACCGTGAAGATCGCCACATTAGGATTTCATTTCAATTACTCTGGCAGTTTGAGTTATTTATGCCCCTACCCAAATGTCCTTACTTTGGTTTTGTTCGTCAAATCGTTGAGCTCCTTAAAGTTCTAAGTTTGAGCTACACGGTAACTGACAAATGCTTGCACTGTCTGGACAGGCCCACTCAAATTCTTGATGACACTTTCCTCATAAGGCCACCTACATGGTTGACAAAATGATTTGATCAGTACGAATTGTATGGATTTTAATAGAGACACCTCTGAATGTGTTTTGGTTTTTTTCTCAGGGTAGTCGGCTAGGAAACACCCGGCTTCATTTAGCTTAAAATGACCATAAATATTAGACATATAAAAGTGTAGCGACATCTATGGCGTCACATAAGAACTAATCCTGCATCGCGCAATCAAAGTTCTCCGCGCGATTAGAACATATACGACAGCCCGAAATCATCTATCGGGCAGTTGCCCACCAGACATAACAACCCGTCTGGCCGGAGGATCCTCCCTTTTCAACGGAGGTTTGCGGGACCTTACCCTCTGTTCCGCATACCTCCAAACTGGTGACCCTCGACAAAGAACGTCAGCGCAGCCTTCGTGCAGCTACTACTTCGTGACGTCATCATTATCACTTCTCTCAAGCTTTCGAGCAGCAAGCAGCCATACAGCCAGCACCCACGGCTATAAAGGGTATCCTGACCACCAGCATGCCTACTTGGTCATACCTGGTCATCACCCTCAGCCTCATCAGCGACTTTGGTGAAGCACACTGGACCTTCGGCCAGTCACATGAAGAACCTCTCCTGGTCGACGTAAGCAGTCAAGCCACTACGTCGCACAGCACCGCTCCGACTCACTGGAGCCAGCAGCACTACTCCGACTCACTGGAGCCTGCAGCATCATCCCGACTCACTGGGACATCATCACCCCGACTCACTGGGGCATCATCCCGACTCACTGGGACAGCACCACCCCGACTCACTGGGGCATCACCGCAGACAGTTCCGACTCACCGAGAACTATGCGGCATTCGGTTCCGACCCACTGGAACCAACCTACCGGACCGATCGGAGATCGATGGTTCTTGATGCGTGCCAGGCCAGTGCCTGGCACGTATCAAGAACCATCGATCTCCGATCTCCGGAGGGGAGTGATGTAGCGACATCTATGGCGTCACATAAGAACTAATCCTGCATCGCGCAATCAAAGTTCTCCGCGCGATTAGAACATATACGACAGCCCGAAATCATCTATCGGGCAGTTGCCCACCAGACATAACAACCCGTCTGGCCGGAGGATCCTCCCTTTTCAACGGAGGTTTGCGGGACCTTACCCTCTGTTCCGCATACCTCCAAAAAAGTATTATGTTGGATATTTTTATTCAAAACTACTTACCTACGTAAACACAAGAATAAACGTCCCGTAAATTCACAAAATATAACCATAAAAAATCACAACTCGTACAAAAATTGATTCATGCCTCACATGTCCCAAAGGCGACACAAAATAAAATATGTCTGCATACACATGTAATTTGTGTTTCTAGACACGTGCCGTCTTGTTCCGTATTAAATTCAACGAAACAAGTTGGTACATGTACCAACGTGTTGCTATGTTATTCACATTTGTATGGAGTTGAAAAGTATTGCTTCAGTATTGAATTTTGTACTGAAAGTTGAAATAAAAATGTCTAAATTAACCCGAAGTCGGTATGTTGCGGTTTCAGTATCTGTCTTTCTGAACGCAGAAAACTTTTAAAGTATTGCCTTGACTTTCAGTCACAATGTTAGCGGTTCACTCACGTGTGTGTACCTGTGTAGTGGACGTTACGTCAACATGACTAATATCATGTCACCTATGAATGGCGTTGCATAACGAATCGTTCTTAACATTTTTTTTTGCGAATAACTATTTAATTTTAGTTACTCCGAAAACACATTTGCATACGTAACTGAAGCGAAGCAATTTGGTCGACCATGGTGCACGCTTGTTGACCACCCGGTCAACAAGCGTGATAGTGGTCAAACCCCGACCCTGATTCAATCCATGGTCCGGAGCGAAGAGGCATGGGAAGCGGTCACCTCCTTCTGCGAAGCTGTAATGCTACCGAAGGAGGAGACAGACCGCGTACAGGAGAGGGAAACCTCACGCTCCAGCCGCCGCAGCAAAAGAAGACGCCCCGGGCGTCGGGAACTGCAGGCTGGTTCCAGACCACCTGGTTGCTATCGGAAGGCTGCTTCGCCTTCCGATAGCAACCAGGCCCGGGTCGACGTGTTCTGTTCCACGCACGCCTCGAAGAGCTGCAAAGAAGACGGGGCCCTATAGGGTCAGTGCCTGCTAGGGTTGCGAAATTTAGTCGAAAGAGTTACCGCAGCCTTGGAACGCAAAGGGCACTAGAAGGATCACGGATGGGTTTTAGTCAGTAAGAGTCTGACACTCCCTTCCGCTCCGCCCAGAGCGGGAGACGTTGATTTGATGATTTCCAATCCTATCCAGAAAAAAAAGACTGTGGTCAAACGCGAGCCTATCAATGGTAAAAAATACAACAAAGAAAACATTAAAACAACTTGACATCACTCTTTATTTATTTACGTTTTATCCTCATGATAAACTCGCTTACACTAAAACCCTAGCCATTAGACAAAGCATAATGACAGTGCCAAACTGAAACATTTCCGTTTCCATACATTATCACTCATTATTTTTAACTCGAAAGCTTCCCAAACCACGTGAAATACTCATTAAGAACACGGTAACCATTTTGGTGGTTCCGCACAGTTTAGGAGCCCGTCTAAAAACTTTGGCCATTTGAAAATTTCCTGCAAACTAATATTGCTGGGAAAAGGCGGTAGTTTAGTGTTTATCTAATGATTTATATACCCTTCCCTGTTGCATAGCATTTAAGGAATGCGAAGGAAGGATGACGTCAAGAAAAGTGCAGGGACAAATTGGATGGAAGGCCGGATTAGATGGCGCATCCTGAAAGAGGACTATACCAATCTGGTGGAGAACAGCTGCCAAAAAAGAAGAAAAGAGCATTTAGATATACTTTTCACTTCCTATGGAATCTCATGTCGTGTGTCAGCGTGGTTGAAAACTATCTTGTTTGCTTCAATTTTCAGATTCATTTCCATGATAAAAGATTTTTTTTCCTATTAACTAAATATTTAATTAATGTAGGTACCCCAAAAGAAGACGATGTTTTTAAGGCGATACAGAAGATATAGGTTCTAAAATTCCTTCAAAATATAGCATTGAGCAGGAATAGATAATAATTACCCATTCCTCAGTAACATTTCACATTTAACACAACTTGCTGAAAACATAATAGCACAGCATACAATAAAAGGTTAATTACACGCGTAAATATTTTCTTCTTCAAATAAACTTTCAAGACTTCTGAATAATTAAAATAACAAAAGCAAACTTTTTAATTTAAAACTCAACGCGGTTAAGTCTCATTCCGGAATATTCTAAGTCAACATTTGATTTAATAAGTAACTTTTCATGATATTTAAGTTCGAAAGTTTATTCAACGTGTGGATAACAAATGAAATAGGTACGAGTTAGTGTAGAAATAACTTTAGCTAGGTAACCAAGATTTCTTCGTGCTATTAAGAACTTAATTTACCTAACCTTGTTACGAGATTAGCATCTACAAGTATAACGCAAAATTTAAGCTAGGAGCTCACTGTAAATTGCTTTGCTCTTTTTTACTTTTCTGATTGGACCTCATGAATAATGCTAATGTAGAAATGATCTAAGGGTGTAGATTGTGAATCAACGGTAAAGTTTTCAATTGCACGCAATTTTTCTTTGCCTTTGCGTTGTTCAATGTTATTTACAGAATAAGTAGGCATCGCCTTAGTTTGGACTTGATATCTCGATAGTTTTTATTACTAAAGCAGACGGGCTAAACTTGTAACACTAAACTTTTTTCCTTTGTAACTCGTAATAGACTTCTTCATATTTACCTTTTATGTGACTTTGTGAGCACACGGTACCTCAAGGTGGGTTTCCTCCATGCTTCGTTCATTACTCTGTTCAACCTCATTATTATTCTGACCTACTCAATACTCATTCAAACCTGCCCGATCGCTCGTAGTTTCATTCTTTATGGGGCCCGATGCATGACATAACACATTTTTGGGACTCCTTATAAGCGCTCGCAATTTCCCTATTCATTTATTTTCGTGATATTTTATTTATTAATGTCTTCCTGCAAGTCAATTTAAAACTTTTGCATGATTACATTAATATATTTTGATATTGAAATAAAATTGCCACCTGCCATGTTGTCTCTGCACTACCCTAAGGTCGACTGGTAGAAAATGTATTCAGGAACGCCTGAACGCCGTAAATAAAACGCGCAGTATGTACTTATTTTGGAGGCAAACGGTGGCGAGGACTAATGGGGAACTTGGCACTACTTATTCACTTGTTTACTGTATGACGACTGGAACTGAACTGAACGCAAGGGATAGTTGCCCTATATTTATATTCGTGCCACTTTGCTGGCCAGCGATCCTTTTTTGCTGGCCCGCGATCCATTTCCTCACCCCCGATACCATTCATTTATTATATTTCCTAATACATAAGCCTTGAGCTGGCGAGTCTTTTATTTTCTTAAAGTAATATCTTAAACCTACTTAATAACATACAGATCTTACCTCCGAGACGTTCTATTTCGTTATGACGTGAAAAACAAGTTCGCGCCATATTTATATGGCCCCGTCCCCCGCCTCAGTACTATAAATATCTGCGGTCGGGCCGCAAACTTGTTCGTTCGTTTTACGGACGTCGCAGAGGTAATATGAGGAAAAACACTATGATGTCTTATTCTAATAAGGTAAATACACTCATACCTATACATCTAATTAGTATAGAAACATAAATAATGATGATATATCGTTTTAACTATACGATTTCTACTAGTTTTACATGTTAATTTACAAATTATAGCAAACTTATATTAAAACATTCTTATTCCCTACTATATGAATCACATGATAATAGTTTTACAGCTATAAACATAAATAAAAATAGAAAACAGTAATAGAGTGTAAAACATGTACATACGCAATACTAATCTTATGTTTGATCTACGAATCTTATGTTGTATTCGTTCGCAAGAGTTTCTTGATAAATCGCCCGCATCACTACTTGCGCCCATGAGCGAAGTGATGTCAGGGCGTCGTGCACATTCTCCCGCCGTCGCCACGCTGCGACTCTGTTGGTAGCACGACGATCTTCCTGGTGGGACGTCTCAGGATGTGGCCGCTGCTGGTTGTCACGTCCACTACTCGAACCTCTCCGTCGGCACCTGGATACAGCTGGCTTACGCGTCCTCGTGGCCAAGTGTTGCGTGGGAGGTTATTGTCACAGATGATGACAAGGTCACCAACCTTGGGCTGAGTTCCTGTGCTGTTAGGCTCCCGCCGGTATTGTAATAGGGGCATGTATTCTTTGACCCATCTTCTCCAAAAAACGTCTGCCAGCACTTGAGCTCTTTTCCACTGTTGACGTGCTGTCACATCTTTTTCTTCGAAGTGACCTGGTGCTGGCACGTGGGGGTTAGGTCCGATGAGGATATGGTTCGGTGTGAGGGCTTCAGGTTCTAGCGGGTCAACTGATACATGGGTGAGAGGACGCGAATTTACTGTGTTTTCGACCTCTGTTAATAGAGTAACCAGCGTTTCGTCGCTTGGGTATCGTTCGGTTAGGGTAATCTTCAGCGCTTCTTTTACTGAACGTACCATTCGTTCCCATGTTCCTCCCATAAATGGGGCTGCTGGTGGTATGTATTTCCATACGATGTGATGACACGTAGTTTCGTGTTGTAGGGCTTCGAGTGCTGCCGCGCCGAGTTCCTTGTCTGCTGCTTTGAAGCACGTAGCGTTATCACTCCATATTTCCTTTGGACAACCTCTTCTCGCCATGAATCTTCTTAGGGCCGATATAGCTGAGTCAGCACTTAGCGAGTGTACGACTTCAATATGGATTGCTCGTGAGGTCATACATGTGAAAAGAGCTCCGTATCTTTTCTCACGATGGCGTGCAACTGTCACCTCTATTGGGCCAAAGTAATCCAAACCCGTGAATGTGAATGGGCGTGCATGATGAGCAAGACGTGCTGGAGGTAAATTTCCTGTAAGTGGGCTTGCTGGCTTCATTTTCCTTATTCGGCACGGTAGACAACTCTTCACTATGTATTTCACAGCTGGGCGTATTTTTGAAATCCATAGTCGTTGTCTCAGTTCATTTACGACCATTTCTACTCCGCCATGGTGGAGTCTCTCGTGCACGTAAGCTATGTACAGACGGGTGTAGGTATGCTTGCCTTCTAATATAGGAGGGTTGGAAGTGTCTTCTGCTATCTCTTGAGCTGCGGTCACTCTTCCTCTTAGGCGCATGATACCATCAGCGTCAATGTACACGCTGAGATTGCTTAGGCGATCGCTACTGCTGGGCGAGCCTCCTTTTGTGATGCGATTTATTTCAGCTGCGAAGCTCTCATTCTGGCTGGCTCGGACCCACATCTGTTCAGCTTTTATTAAGTATGAAGCGGGTGTTTCTAGGTAACGGTGAGTGTCGTGAGGCGCGTTCCTCTTTTCATATTTTTGTTTGAGATCTTCATCCTTGTCCAGTCTCTTTTCGAGGGAAAGCAGACGTCGCTCGGCTTGTTTATAGTTGTTTGGTATCTGAATATCTTTCTCTTTCCATAACAGGCCGGTTTCGAATCTCCCTTCAGGTAATCTCTTGCTGGTTTCCTGCAGTATCTGTACAGCTCTCTGTTCAGGATCTTCTTTCGGTCTCTTTGGCTCGATGCATAAGGATTCGAGTTTGAAGTAATTCTTGATTAAATCTTCTATTGATTGTGTCTCTTCTTTTTGCTGTAGTCTGCCACAGAACGCTACTTTGGCTGTAAGCGAACTGTGACAACCATGAAGAACCCAGCCCAGTTGTGTGAAAGAAGCGACTGGTTGGTTACGACGACCGGTGCGGAGTTCTCTTGATACGATGAGGTTCCAGTTATCTTGTCCAATTAAAAGCTTGGGTGACGCGTGTTGATACATTATCTGATCTTTGATGTCAATCAGATGTTCGCAGTCTTCCAAGTGATGATTGTAAACTGTCTCTGGCGTAAAACTTAGTCTGTCGACAGTCCGCGCGGCTTCTATTTCATATTCTTCGTCCGCGTATTTTCCTTTGATACGGAGATTGACGACTTTGCTGTTTTCATGCTTCATCTCGTTGCCGATCCCTTGAATCCACATGGGGTTTTCAGGTCCATCTACTCCTATGACGTCAGCTATTGTTGCGTCCAGTAATGTGACTGTACTTCCTTCATCTAATAGAGCATATGTTTCAATGCTGGTGTGCGGCCCCTTTATGATTACAGGCGCTATTTTCAGGTAGGCACGTCGACGGTCGCCTGGTTTTGCAGATGATGTGACTTCCACTGCTGATGTAGCCATTTCTTTCTTCTCGGGTTCACTTGTGCTGTTCTGTTCTTTGTCATGGTGTAGTAGTTTATGATGCTTCATGGTACATCCATGTTTTCCACACGGCGGTGCTCTGCATTGAAGTCGACGGTGTTTACTTCGAAGACAGCGATAGCAAATGTTATTTTTCTTTGCCACTTCCCATCTGGTATTAGTGTCGAGAGTAGAGAATTGCTTGCATTCAGTTAACTTGTGTTCTTGCTTACACTGAGGGCACTGATCATCTGATGCGGTTCGTTTTCCCGTAGCAAACGTGCGTTCTAACTTCTTGTTCCTCCGGTCTCTTCCCCAGACTTCATCAGTCACCGTTTCTGGTAGGGCGTAGGCACCGCACTTATCTGCTTCTTCATTCAGGAACGTGGATATCTTCTTTAATTCTGGAGTATCCTCTTTCTTTGTAGCTGCGTAGTCATACCACTTACTTTTCAATATAGGAGTGAGTTTTTCAGTGATTACTCGCGCCATCTCTGGACTGTGTAGGTATTGTGTCCTCTTCAATGCTTCTATAGTGCCCACTATGTTTGCTATTCGTCCGGCAAAGATACACAATTCTCGAGGATTATCGGTGACTCGGCTCAACGACTTAAGTTTCTCCATTTCAACATGAATGAGTGCCTCTGGCCTTCCAAATCTTCTTTCCAACGCTGCTAAGATGACTACTGGATCTGGTTGGCTTAATAGAAGACAGCCGACGGCTTCTTTTGCTGACCCACGCAGGCTCCGACGTATACGTGCTATGTTTTCATTTTGAGAGAAATACTTGTGCGTCTCTTCATACGCTGCCTTGAAACTGAGCCAGTCTGTACTGCTTCCATTGAAAAACGGCAGCTCTTGAATATATTTAGGCGGTTCCCTCGTGCTTCTTACCGCTTGGGAGAGCGCGGTGGCTAGGGTTGACACATCTATCAATGACTGGTTTGTTTTCAAACAATCTTCTTGTTCTTTCTTTATTTCTACGGCGTGTTCTTGCTTCTTCTCAGCCTCTTCTTGATGAGTTTCCTTATATGCTGGCTGTGGTCGATCCGTCTCTATTTCTTTCAGCCATGTGCTGATACGGACTGAGGCCAGGTCATCTTCTAATTCATCTTCTTCTGAGGCATCTGCTTCTGCTTGAAGACGTTGGATCCGTAGCTTTTGTAACTCTGTTTCAGCTACTATCTGTGCCTGCTTAAGCTTTAGTTCGGCTAGTCGCTCTTTCGCTTCCAACTCCGCGAGGAGTCTCTTGCGGGAAGCTACGGAGCGATGTGACCGAGTGTCTGCAGGCCTTAGTGTACGCTGCGATGTCTGATCCTTCTGGGACGTAGCACTAGTTTCTTCTTTATTTGTGGTTGCGTCAGTGGCCGTTGAAACACTAGTGCCGCTACTCGTACCTGATGTCTCGATAGCGGTGTTCGACGTGCCGCTGGCAGATGAGTTCCCAGTCGAGGCCTCTTCTGCGGCCTTATGTATGCTCAGCTCTTCCTGCCGGCGTTTTGCTCGTTCTCCATCCATACTACGAGTTAACACCATCTTTCTGACGCGGCTTAGCAATCCGGCGACGAAGGACCAATAATATTCAGGAACGCCTGAACGCCGTAAATAAAACGCGCAGTATGTACTTATTTTGGAGGCAAACGGTGGCGAGGACTAATGGGGAACTTGGCACTACTTATTCACTTGTTTACTGTATGACGACTGGAACTGAACTGAACGCAAGGGATAGTTGCCCTATATTTATATTCGTGCCACTTTGCTGGCCAGCGATCCTTTTTTGCTGGCCCGCGATCCATTTCCTCACCCCCGATACCATTCATTTATTATATTTCCTAATACATAAGCCTTGAGCTGGCGAGTCTTTTATTTTCTTAAAGTAATATCTTAAACCTACTTAATAACATACAGATCTTACCTCCGAGACGTTCTATTTCGTTATGACGTGAAAAACAAGTTCGCGCCATATTTATATGGCCCCGTCCCCCGCCTCAGTACTATAAATATCTGCGGTCGGGCCGCAAACTTGTTCGTTCGTTTTACGGACGTCGCAGAGGTAATATGAGGAAAAACACTATGATGTCTTATTCTAATAAGGTAAATACACTCATACCTATACATCTAATTAGTATAGAAACATAAATAATGATGATATATCGTTTTAACTATACGATTTCTACTAGTTTTACATGTTAATTTACAAATTATAGCAAACTTATATTAAAACATTCTTATTCCCTACTATATGAATCACATGATAATAGTTTTACAGCTATAAACATAAATAAAAATAGAAAACAGTAATAGAGTGTAAAACATGTACATACGCAATACTAATCTTATGTTTGATCTACGAATCTTATGTTGTATTCGTTCGCAAGAGTTTCTTGATAAATCGCCCGCATCACTACTTGCGCCCATGAGCGAAGTGATGTCAGGGCGTCGTGCACAAAATGCCTATGCATTAAGTCCGCCTTTGTACAGCTTTTTTTTACTAGTGCATAAAGTTTTAATAAATAAATAAATACGTTTTTTTTTTAATTTTAATTTATTATCATGCGTTTATTACACAGAGATTTTCGTTTTCAGTTACTTTTTTTTTAATGCTGCGTTAGAAAAAGTTGCTCTTGCATAAAGTGAGCATCGTTCCATCGGTGTGTCCTTAGCTTAACTATACGTAGTTATAACAGCAGTCCCTGTCACACATGCTTTGTGGCAGATTGCACTCAATCTCGGTGCAAGGCCTTTGTCTTATACCCACCCTCCTCTGCTCTTGTTTAATTTTGCAAGGTGCACTCGAGTTAAGGAAAAGGTATGATTCAAGTACCATGCTTACCTACTTTAAAAGTAGGTAGATACGATTATGATAAATAAGAAGAAAAATATATTTATATTTTTTTTAGCCTAGGCCTCTCTAGTCAACATTTTTTGTTTAATACTGGGATAGTACAGTTTAACTGAAAACCTATTTGAAACACGCTTTTCTACTTTGGTTTTTTACAAAAATTACGCCCAGAAAAATTCCGAAAACGAAAGTCTAGATTTTTTAATATAAAAAGAAGGCTTATTAAAAATATTTAATATTTTGCTCCGCAACGACCAATAACTTGTGAAGCTAACTAAAATACCAATGAAATGAGCTATGAAAATAAAAAGATACGTATAAAGTTGTTTCGGAAAGTACGCCAAAAGAGTTATTAAATACTTCAGATGTTTCATCGAATAGCTTCGTAAACTCTTTGAGGCTCTTTATTGCAATGTTTTGCAAAACAAAACAATTTTGCCGATTTTAATTATTACAAGATGGTGCCAATAGGTGTTTATTTTGAATTCATAAGTCATTTATAAAAATTAGGCTCAGAGCCAGTTTTTTCAGCCACTTTTTGCACGTCCGTTTTTTGACGGGCCCGATCCAAGCTCAAGCTGAGCTAATTTATAATGAATCATAATATAAATACAATATTCTTAGGAAGTGAAGCGTATGTCGAGTTAGGGTAGGCCAGAAAATAATGTCCAAAAAAAAACACACCACGTTATTCAGGGTTGAAATTTGTTGTCTTTTTATTCTGTTTTTTTTTTTTAATATGTAATTTTAAAAAAAATAAAAAAAACTCATTTCATTAAAAATCAACCCTGAAAAATGTGGTTATTTTTTAAAATTTATTTAGCCATTTTCTCTGGCCTACCCTAACTGGAACCACTGCACGCCACTGAGCGTATGCATAAAAAAAGAGGAAGACATCGTGAGGCGAATTATTACAACACCAGCTCTGCTCAGCATCTGTCAAGAGCAAAGCAAAGAAGATTAAAAAATCCATCAAAAACATACGTCAAACAGTGTATTTAACCAGCCTCCTACCACGAGCGAAGCTCATTTTAGAATAGTGTACATCTATACTATTATTATAAAGAGGAAAGATTTGTAATTTTGTATGTAACGAATAAACTCAAAAATTACTAAATCGATTTCAAAAATTCTTTCACCATTGGAAAGCTACATTCACCCGGAGTAACATAGGCTATATTTTATTCCAATATTCTCACGGGAACAGGAACTACGCGGGTAAAACCGCGGGGCGCTGCTAGTATTATATAAATAAACACAAATTTAATAAACAAAGTGGGTGCCAGAGGACGGGCGTCAGCGCCGAGGAAGGCATAGAAAATGCTAGCGTGACGATTTGGAGGCGTTCATGAAGGATTGGTCGGAGAGGACAACAAACCGGGAAGGCTGTGTGAGGCTTGTTAAAAACAAAAAAAAAACAAACTACAGGTAAACCCATTACATCCGATCAATAATTTCAAAAAAGAACCGTAGTACTACAAAATATTGAGAAAAATAAAAAATCCCAGTACCAACAAAACTAGCTAAACACATCAGTAATGAATTACTAACGGAAAAGTTAGAGCATTCTAAGTTTAGCGCTTCTACAAAATCTTTAACTACTTACAGGAACTTACACGTGATTCTAAGATAGTTATTTCACGATTTAAGTGAGCTAGTCCAAATGGTGGTGATAAAACGCGGCACGTTCATTTCGGAAGTCGGTGTCTTTGATTTGGTTTCTTCATTTTTTGACACCGACTTCCGAAACAAAAGTAATTTTATATTTTGTAGTGTTGTTATTTGGAATTGCATTTTTTTTTTTGTTAATAAAAAGAAAATATTTTATTTTGTATTTTTAGTTGGAACAGTGTGGTGATATTCCCCAACTAAATTGAGATTACACACATAAAGAGTCGGTCTACACATTTGCGTTATTTGTAGTTAAAGAGTTACATAATATACCTTCGCAGTCCAAGGCATAGTTAAATATCTACTTTGATTTAAACCTAAAACCTTAAACCTAACAATAATATCTCACTTTGCATTTCCTAGATTTTATCGATTTTAATTTGAGGACACTGATGTATCTTCGAAGTTCAACGTCCAATGCTAATGCAATGTAGCTATAACTAAACCCAACGCAAAATTAATCACACACAAATAGATATCCCTCAAAACATAGAAATTGAACATGGCAAGGGTGTACCAGGGTGACTGGCATACATGTGCGTACCCCTTCACAACGTACCAACGTGATATCATGATAGGAACTGGTGTAAACAATAAACAGATATACGATTTCAGCAATCCGGGTCTATTTTCTGTCATTAATTGAAGAGATCCGTTGCCAATCTGCGAAGTTCTACACCAAATTGAAATGACACTACTAGGCCAAAATACTCTTCCATAAATACCCAAATCGCTTCAATTAGCCTTAAAAAAAAATTAAGAGTTCCATCGATTTCTTCAGGATTCCATAACAAGATGACCATGATCATATGAGAAGTGCACTGTTTCAAATAATGCCCATAAAATTTGAAGCTGTATTTATTTTCCCTTAATTTTGCTGCGAGAATCTGATGATAGGACATCAGATTCTAACTTATAACTTTCATCACCAGCTCAGCAACATGAGATGATGATTACCAGGCACAAATATCTGGATTTCGTTAGAAAATGTAATCAATCAATCAATCAAATTCTTTATTTGTGATTCACAGGTGTTAAAGGTCTTAAAATTACGTTCATGCCGTGATCCACCACGCAGGGCATACAAATAGGAAAAAAATAAATACAAATACTGCTAGCCTATTAAGTAACGAATACAATGAATATTGCACAACTTATAACAATAATACAAAAGAAACGAGCATATAATATAATTACCTATTATTTAGTTTGTCAGAAAATCATTGAGACAGTAATAACAATTTTCTATCAAAAATTAGACAGTTTATGTTTAAAATATTAACATTCTTGATATCCTTTATACTTTTTGGAATTTTATTATAAATTTTAGTGGCCATATTGAATACACTTTTTTCGTACAGTGCTACTTCTGTTGCGAGATCCAGATTCTAATGTGAATAATGTTGTATTTTGTTTAATAAATAGAGCCGATTCCAGTATATAAATTGATGGAACTGTAAGTAATCCAAGTTTTTTGAAATATTCTTTGCAACTGTCAGTTTTTTTCAGACCACACATAGCACGGATGCATTTCTTTTGACATTTAAAAACTCTGTCCCAATTAGTACCGTTGCCCCAAAAGATTATTGCGTATCTTAACCTGGAAACTACATAACCATGGTATGCAACAAGAAGTGAGGGGAGGCTTACTTTTTTGGAGAGGAGGTAAAGGCTGTAAGATGATTGGGATATTCTTTTGCATAATAATTCGATGTGTGTTTGCCACTTCAGGTTATCATCTATGTGAACTCCGAGAAATTTAGTTGTTGTGGTTAATTTGACTTCTCTTCCTAAATATTCTACTTTTGTATCTAATTTGTTTTTTGTTTGAAATGCATTAATTTAGTTTTATCTAGGTTTATTAATAAGTTGTTATTTTCTAACCATTCTATTATTGAACATAAGCTTCTATTGATGTCTATTTCATTATTATAAACAACTGTGCAATCATCTGCAAATAGCACCATCCTATCATTGGTTGATTTGGGGAGGTCATTTATGTATATGAGGAAGAGCAATGGACCCAAAATACTGCCCTGAGGAACTCCGAATCTAACTTTCTAGGGCTTGATCTATATTCAGTTTCATTTTGTCTTAGGACAAATTTTGTTTATTCTTGTGATTTGAGTTCGGTTAGTGAGATACGATTTGATTAAATTAAGAGCATTGCCCAGCACCAGTTTATTTAATAAAATTGAGTGGTCTACATAATCAAAGGCCTTTGACATATCCATAAACAAAGCGAATGACGGCTGTCTAGCATCTACTCTAGGATAAATCATACTCAAAAAATCATATATAGCTAAATTTATGGATATATTCTTCCTAAAGCCTTTTTGTATGAAAAACATTGCGTGTAGTGCCAATAAAATTTAAAGATTGCCTTCGATTTCCCTGTTATCCCCTTATTAGATTCTAACTTGGTGACAAAGAACACCTCAGGAGTATAGTCTTTCGAATAAAAAATATTTTTTAAAAGGGTTCGCAATTGGCAGAGAAATCAACAATACATAAAAAAATACATACAGTCGAACATACAACCTTTTCCATTTTTGAATCGGTTAAAATTGAGAGATCATGAGTTGGCCGTGCTATTCAATATAGTTTATGCATTGTAATGCAGAATTCCTCTAACATGCTTTTCCTGTCAGCCTTTTGTACAACGCCTGAAAGTAACAGTTATATAAGGTCCTGCAAAATAACAAAATTGTAATAAACCTGCGTTGGAACAAAATTGAGTCAGCAAAATAACCCAGCCACATAAAAATAAATGTATGACTCCCCCAAGACACGCACGAATTAAATTCAAAGAAAAAATGAAGTTGTAATTGAAATAATTCCTTTTATTAACCTTACCGCCATAAAGCGGTGATAATAAAATATCCACGACTTTTATAGCTACCATAATGCGATGAAAAATTCACAAAGTGGAATTGCTTCAAAGGATATCTTCACCCCTCTCTGTTCCAGACAGCTGAGATATTGTTACCACCAGATCCTCGAGATATAATGAAACGTGAAACACTTCAAGATACTGGAGAAATTAATTGAATTTGTGAATCGAGTAAAGTGTTGTGCACATTTAAACTTTCTGTTAATTTTTGTCTTAGGTTTATTTTTAATTAATTTAAGTTTTCACTTTGCAGGATGGGAAGTTCCGATAAATGATGTCGATTTCATTTAAAATATATATGGTAAAGTTGTATTAAAATTGATTAAATAAGGTAAGATTATGGCTTCCTGTGTGATCTCTCTCAATCTTAATCAATAAAATAGATCGTCGCAACCGAGACTGGTCTAAAAATACTGGCGTGACAATTTGGACTCATTCTTGATGGCTGCATAAGGCAGCCGATAAAATTAGCTGAAAAAATGGCAGATACATTTGCCCAGCAGTGGGACTACAGGAGAAAATGTCACTTATTCGTTCTGGTACCTAAATTCCAACCAGTCCATATAAATTTAATCGCCTATTTCCGAAGCTCTTCAGCAGATTTTAACGAAATTTAAATGGAACCATGTCAGAATTAAGCTCTTTCAATAGGAGCAGAGCATTCATGAAAAATATTTGCAACTAGCTATAAAATTATGTTGAGAACATCAAGTATTATACTACCATCTCATGTCACAAAAATAAAAGCTCTTTCAAACAAAACATAAAAGAGAAGTTATGCTCGAAGATACATAAAAAAAACATCTGAATTAATTACCCCTCTATTTTGAAGCCGTTTAAAAATAAAATGAATGACTAAACTTCTTTAATTCAGCATAGTTCAGCAAATTTTCAATTTTCACACAACTTAGGTACAAGTTGCTACATGTTTTACAGTAAGTAAAGGTATGTTTTGTTTTAAGCTAAAATCTGCGCAAATACAGAGGTGGTAAGAGAACATTACCGGGAGAACATAAAATAAATGCGAAACAACATACAATTTGTTCAGTGGAGTGTGTATGTTGCGACAGACCTGAGTATGACAAAACACTGAGAACTTCTGTTACACCGAAGCTTGTAGTGATAACATTTACAAATTTAGCTGTTAGGGTATTTGTCGACACTCTACAGACATTTCTTAGGGCTTAGAGCTCAAAACAAAAGACCATTTAAAAAATTCAGTCAGCCATCAACTTCATCGATCAATCTTTCCCTTATCCTTCCTCTAGAACGAAACATAATACAGAATATAAAGTGTAATGAAGAAAAAAATCAACAGGTCATCATTTAAGTTAATCCTGTACAGAAAATACAGATAATGTTCTTCCGTTAAACAACGGTGTGATAAGCGGCCTGTAACGCAGGGAGTGTTACAAAATTTTCGTTGTATTTGTGTAAAATGATACATATTCTGTTTATTTGTGTAACGACATGCTTTCAGTAGGAGTGCGGATTTTTGGAGCAGTTAAAATAATTCAGTTCATTAAAACTTGTCTTTATTTGTATGACTGGCTGTGTCTGCTTTTAACCGACTTCAAAAAAGGAGGTCATTTCAACTCAATTCTGAGTGTAGAGTTCCTCCAATGCATGTCTCTCTCATAAAATCTTTGGCTGCTAATTTGACCAGGTCGTCGATCAAATCTGGGACAAGGTCGACAATAGGGTATTTTACTGTAAAAATCTAATTAGTCCGTCTGATAAATTTATAAAAAATATTGGACACGTATTTTTTCTTTTTTCACGTAAACAAAAAATGAAGACGATACAGTGCGTTGAAAACTCACGTGACGTCACGTCGCTGATAAAAATTGTAGCAACGTAGTGACGTCACGTAAGTTTTCAACGCACTGTATCGTCTTCATTTTTTGTTTACGTGAAAAAAGAAAAAATATTTGTCCAATATTTTTTGTAAATTTATCAGACGGACTAATTAGATTTTTACAGTAAAATACCCTATTAAAGAAATGTATTGGGAAATAATGATATTGTCCCTTTGATAATACCTAAATATATTTTGATTTTTTAGAGTTGTGACGTCACATCGTAGCAAAAATTGTAGCGATTAGTAACGTCAAACGAGTATTCAACGCAATGTATCGCCTTCGTTTTTTTTATTTACTTACTACTTAAAAAAATAATAATACCGTGTCCATTATTTTTTGAAAATCTTCTGACGGACTAATAAGTTTTTTTTAGTCAACTACGTTATTTACCATAAAGGCACAATAGTAGCGAATATCATTCTTCAAACAATTAAGTTCAAGATTAAAAACCATTCCGCGAATTGCCAAGAAATGACTTTAGCAAGATTAAACATTTAAGTCTCATCAATCGTGCTTTTCTTACAGCAAAAAATATTATTTTCCCCCAAACGGTGGTATAAATGACATCATAAAAAAGCGTGCTTCCCTCCCTAATGTTAATAAAAAGGTGATAATAAGACAATGCTCTTTGGATAAGATATTCAAAACAAATTATCGCAAATTGTTTTGCTCCCTCAGAACGAGTCGGAATTGGGTACAAAGAAACACAGAAAATATTCATATGCGTTAGTAGGTGACTATATTATTTCCTGCAAATAGGCATTACGCATGGATTTTCTCGTGTCTGTCTTCCTAACACAATCGAACTCACTTCAGAGTTCGATTGTGTTAGGAAGACAGACATACATCACATACATGACATAGTCATCTACTAACGCATTTCAAAAAAAATAAAAAAAAATCAAAATTAATTTGTCTTCACAAATTAATTTTGACGCATACCAATTTTAATATAAGTCGATAACATCGTTGGTGTCAGTCCCATGATATAAGTAACACGGGAGGAACTTAACGTTCATGATAATCATTTTAGTCAACTAAATTTAAATATATTGAAATAAAACAAGTTCTACCTATAAAAAACGTACTACAGTTTATTATAACAGTCACAAAATCTTATAAAACGATAACCTTACTAAGATCTATCCATTTCGAACACCAGGTGAATGCACGACATGTAACTAATTAGTTATGCAGCATCAGTGTAGACATTGCATAAATGAAACAGCTTTAAGCCCCAAGTGTCGGATCTAACTTTTGTAAGGACTCGACCATAGTGCGAGGGTCCCTCACGACACCCCTACAACAAAAGCAAAAATATTAACAACTTGCAAGGACATTTTGGTATGCCAGGGCAGCGGAATTCGTTCGAAAGTGTTACCGCGGCCCTGGAACGCGAAAGACATTTGAAGGAACACGGATCGGTATTAGTCAGTAAGAATCTGACACTCCCTTTCGATCCGCCCAGAGGGGAAAAAATCATTTGATGATTACCCATACCTTAAAAAAAATGATGTTTTGGTAAAGCCTGTTTTACAACAGGTATTTTTAAACACCCTTACTCGAAAACTGACTCTAACATCATCGCTTTTATGCACACAGTAAAGTGTATTTCGTTCCCGTGCGGAATAGTGAAGTGGTCAGCCCCCACCTTTTTAGTTGATTTCATTTATATGATCACGATGGGCGCCAGGCGATCCCGGTGCACGATAAAAATACCCATTTCTCAGTGTGTTGAAAAAAGTCGTTTGATACATGTGTTTGTCATTTCAGTAATATCGGCTCATAACGGCCGTGTTTGATTAATCATAACGACATCATTTGCATCAAAATGTACTATACTACAGCCTCAATCCACTGCTAAAGACCAGCCTCTCCCAACCCACACCACGTCATCCAGTCTTCTGGCTTCCGCATGTTCTGGTCTGTCCATACTCATTATTTTAAGGCCCCCTCGGGACGTTCCACGCTACGCTTGCCGATACGCAGTTTCCAGTCTAGGGCTCGTCTGCTTCTATGGCTATCGGTTCTTCGATAGATATGTGTTACCACTTCTAACTCTGCAAACTGTCGGTAAATCAAGTTCTACTGATTGATGCATAAACGTCCTTTTCAAAAACTTAAATCATAGTGATTTGAAATGTAAATAAACATACACGTGCTGGGCATCTTTAATCATTTGGGTGGTGATGTCGTAAAGCTTAGTCTTGACGTCCGGATAACTCTCCAGCAAGTCTTCCCATGCAGGCAGACTCAGGTACATAAGATCCACGACCTAAGTATAACAGTATACGATTACAAGATAACATTTTGCCTATAGTTCCACAAAAGCTAGACAGAGATGTATAGAAGGCATTTGAAATCCCAAGAGGTATGGCCGGTCACAAAACTCATTTTCAGGCTGCTTAACATGGCTGCCGCGAAGGAAAACCCTCAAACCTTGCCCAAACTGGAGATTCAGCCCAGTGAGCCCGCAAGCCATGAATAAAAGGCTCTAGAATCCTTCTCGATGCTTTTCTAAAACTCAACAACACCCATATAAAACTCTAATCGTCTTCCTAGGAAGTTAGTCTGTGTGTCTTTTACTCCGGTATTGTGTATTTTTGTAAGTTCTATTATGCCTGTTAAATAGTCACAGAAAACTCACCGTCCGTGTGTAGTAAGAATATCGAAAACTTGCATTGGGAAACAGTCCAGAAACACATCCAAAATAACCATTAGTATACAAAATTGACACTAATTGGCCTTCACCACTGAAAAGAAAAGTCTATGAGGTGAACCAGGACTTATGGAAACATGCAATGAACTAATCTTAGATCGTTATGTTGTAAAATTTGTTCGAAAGAGTTATCGCTGCCCTGGAACGCAAAAGCAAGAACAGAAAAGGAGGAACACGGATGGATTTTAATCAGTAAGAGTCTGACGCTCCCTTCCGCTCCGCCCAGAGCACGATAAGTCAATTAATTGATGATTTCCCATCCAGAAAATAAAAAGGACATGTTACTATAGGAGTTTTATATATAATGAATTTGCACAGATTTATAAGTAGAAGGATGGAATGAATGAAAAAAATGGCTAGAAAAGTGTTGCTTAAGACGGCTAATTTGGCTTGCGGAATTTGTTCGAAAGAGTCACCGCGGCCCTAGAACGCAAAGGGCAGAAGTATCTTGCTGGGTTTTAGTTAGTAAGAGTCAGACACTCCATTCCACTCCGCCCAGAGCGGGAGAAGTCATTTGATGATATCCCATACAGAAAAAAAAAGAGGATAATTTAGAGACACATGGAAAATAGGCATACTGCTCCGACCCCAAATAAAGTGGAATAAGTAAACAGATAGAATACTCACGTTGCATCAGTACACCACTTCTCGACTTCACCTTCATGGATAAAGTAAGTCGTGGTGAAGATATCTCCTTCTCGTACTATACACTTGCCTGGAAATTGTAACAAGAAACTTTATTAGTACGAACAAAACTGAGCTTCAGAAGCTTCAAAATAGTAGTTTTTCTTATGTGCATGTTAACGGCATGTATATTGTGCTGGCTTAGAACATAGCTAAGCACGTCGGTAATTAATTTTGTGTCAAGGCGACTTTTCTCCAAATATCTTGGTAACGTAACAATTTAGGGTAATATTTTATTTTATTTTTTTAAGTGGTCTTTCCCCATATTTACAATGCGCCGCGATTTCGAAAAAAAAATCAAACTAGGCGGCAGGGTAGCTATGCCAAAAATGTTCTATCCCCTTTCCATTCAACACTGAACTGAATAAATATCCACTTGATTTGGCTTTTTTTGCTAAACTATAGTCCGGAGTCTGTACCTAATTTTTTTCGGTAAGTGGTTTTTGGTCACAGTCCTTGAAAAAGATTATTTTTTGGGAAAAACTATAATACCTTTAACAGGTTTAGTAAAGCAAAGGCTTACACGTTTTATCTATACTTCTACACTAATCTATACTAATATTATAAAGAGGAAAAAATTGTATTTTTGTATGTAACGAATAAACTCAAAAACTACTGGACCGATTTCAAAAATTCTTTCACCATTAGAAAGCTACATTCTCCTTGAGTAACATAGGCTATATATGTCCTCTTATTCCCACGAGAACGGGAACAACGCGGGTAAAACCGCGAGGCGCTGCTAGGACTAAATACACTTAATACAATTCAATCAGCCAACCTGGAAATATGACCACTCTGTAAAATCTTGCACACAGTTGTCTTTTGAAATAATCGGGCAACTGTCGGAACGTTGGTGCAGCTTCCAAATGATGCATATATAATGCAGTAAATAGATCCTGACGTAGGCAAAGTGGACCTTGGTATGCTAATTCTGGAAGCCAATCCCCTACAAAAAGCAAGATTTACTTTTAGTTGCTGTTATTTTACTCAACTCGGAAATTTTTATTATACACTAGCAACCCGCCCCAGCTTGGCACGCATGCAATGCTGATACTAAATCTCTACTATATTATGCATTTATTATACATATAAACCTTCCTCTTTACCCGTATCAAAATCCGTTGCGTAGTTTTAAAGATCTAAGCATACATAGGGACAGACAGACAGCGGAAAGCGACTGCTTTATACTAGTGATTTCTGTGACCGTACTGCGAAGTGCCAATGCTATCATGATTCAGTTTGAGGGAAAGGTATAGTGTTATTCGTCTTGTGTAACTCCATCTCTCTCTGACACAGGAATCATGATGGATTTAAAACGTGAGTCTTCCGAGCGAGAAAAAGGGATGGAGCTATAAAGGGTGTATAACTCTATCCCTCTTTCTCGCTCGGAAAACTCACGTTTTAACACATCTTGGTACGCCCGCTGATATCTCATCTGCATAGCTATCAAACTACGTTAAGGTCAGCTTGGTCAACGTCTCAACAACTGGGTGCAGCTGGAAATATTATTCATGTAACTGCCTTTTTGACCTCTACCGCCATGCCTAAACGTTTGCATATACCTATACCCCATTTACGATAAGATTAGACATTAAAATACATTTTTTCTACAGTCCGTTCAACCGATTTTGACTTCTATTGCGTTGGCGGCATGACACATGGTAGCTGCAGTAAACAGTTGGTATTATAATGAAGTTTTTGCTTTTAATGCCATCCTTATGCCTACGGAGAAGTAAAAATCGGTTGAACGGACTGTAAACATTTTTTTTCCAATGTCTAATCTTATTGTGAATGGAGTATAGTTGTGTTCACAGATAATTTAAATTGCTCAACCACCTGCGTCTACCAGGATTTAAATGAGGCCAATGATAGGACTATACAAGTTTCTAAATAATGGTCGGAAAAAAAAAACTTTAAAATCAATCGACGCGAAATAGGGAGATATTGTAAATAACTTTGATTACCTTTTTGCCTCTTCCACACATGATCAGTATAACTTTTAACCATCTCGATAAGAGATTTACAGATACCGTTGTCAGTCCAATAATTTAGCATAGATTGAACGTTATACTCGTACTGGTAAAAGACGCGGTATTTATTCATCGCAAGATTGATTGCCACGGCCATTATCCACATGTCCAGAAGATACATAAAGTACGTGATGAACACTTGGTAATAAATCTGCTTGAGGGACACAGCAATAATCTAAAATAATTAGACAATAGGGTAGTGGACTAAAAAAAACTGATTAGTCCGTCTGATAGACTTCCAAAAAATATTGGACACGTATTTTTTCTTTTTTCACGTAAACAAAAAATTAATAATAATAATAAATAATCTGTGGCTCGCCTGTCAACCAAGTGACACGAAATTTTTTCACGTCCGATTTAAATACATTTTATATTACAATATATCCACATAAACATTAAAAATGACAGTAATAAAGGGAAAACCAATCACGAAAATCAAACCATTTGTAACAGATACATGTATGTATGCCATGAAATAATATTGGAAACGAAAACACATCAATGTTGACAAGAGCCGCAGCTCGACGAGCACGCCTACCACCTCCGGCCTCGTCGCTCAGCTCCGCCTCGCCGCCGCCGGAACCCAGCCCCACCGTGAGTGCTGCGACACCGGCCGTGGCAGTCGCGTCGAGCTCGAGCGACGAGTACTTCTCGCCGCCGACGTCACCACCACCAGCACGTCGACGAAGAGGACGCCGGCCGCCGGACGGCTTAGGACCTCGAGGCCCATCGGCCTCTGATAGGGTCCCAGCTCCCGGCGGAAGTGTGCAGCGCATGCTATGGACGCAAACCATCAACGAAAACGTCATGCGCTCATACTATGGGGCTACAGAGGGGGGAAATAACCTGACTGCGTACCGTGGTCGGATGCTCTCTCTGTTTCAGGTACTTGAGCCAGCTGTCGACGTTTCGGCCCAACGACTGTCGGATCAGGTGCGCGTTATCCTACGTAACCGTATGTTGGATGACAGTGTGCTTGATCGCCTCCGAATGGAAATATGTAGCAGCCATGTCATTACTCCCTCGCCGCAGACTGTGGCTCAACCACAGTTAATCCAAATCCCCAGCCACGCTGACGAGGAGAGTGATGACAGGGTTACGAACGTAAGTACCCAGTGCAATGAAGAATTGAGGAGTGCTTTGGAGAGTGCGATTCGGGAATTTCGCTACGTGTCGCCCGAGCTTAGACCACGCATACCTCGTTTGCCCATGCATAACAAAAATAGGGCGCTGGTGGCTGCTCTGGATTCGCAGTTGTCAAACTATTTTGATAACTGCGAAGACCTCACTGATGCACACTCGATAATGTACTGCGCGGCTGTAGCGGCATGTCGTGTAGCTCATGTCAAAATGCCCAATGACAGAGTTACACGACCGAAACCAGCCATACCTGCCTGGCAGTGCAGAATCGAGCGTCGTATCGGTGGGGCCAGAGTGCTAATTGGCAAACTAATCTGCTTCAGGGAGGGCAACACTCGCCCAAGAGTGATGCGCTTTGTGAGACGTGCGTTTTCGGGGACACAAATTAGTCCCCTAGACTATCTGTCTCGTGTCACAGAGCGCATCGACTTCCTGAAGCAGAAGGTGTATGCATGGGCAAACCGTATCCGTAGGTATAAGCGACGGATTGAGCGATACACCCAGAATCGCACATTCCGAAGTAATGAAAGGTGGGTATATAGGGCTTGGGAGCGACCGGACCAAGATGTGACTGACACGCGCCCGCCGGATGATGACGCCATGTGTTCGTTCTGGCGCAACATTTGGTCGGCGCCTGTCAGTCATACCGAAGGTGATTGGATCCGGGAGGTCGAACGAGCATGCGATCCATTACCAGATATGGGGGCTATCATAATCAGCCCCCAAGATGTAGCCCGTGCAGTCCGTCCGTTACCTAACTGGAAATCCCCAGGGCCGGACGGACTGCACAACTTTTGGATAAAATGGTTACATAGTTCGCATGCTTGTTTGGCATCTCGGTACCAAGAGTCCTTGGAGTCCGGTTCACTACCCGAGTTTCTTATGACAGGCATTACCCACCTGCTCCACAAGTCTGGTAGCACCGCGGAACCCAAAAATTATAGACCGATCACATGTCTACCAACGGTCTATAAGGTTCTTACATCTATTTTGAGGGATAAAATTAATCAACATATTAACAGCAACAACATCATGTCTGCCTCTCAAAATGGATGTAGGAACGGGTCCCGTGGTACAAAGGAGCTACTCCTCATTGATATAGCCATTAGCCAACAGGTTCGGCGTTCCCGAAAAGATCTGTCGACATGTTGGATAGACTATAAGAAGGCCTATGACTCTGTGCCCCATACATGGCTCTTGAGGGTGCTAGAATTGTATAAAATAGATGCAACACTACGCACCTTCCTGATGTCATGTATGGGGCAATGGAGGACAGTCCTTCGCTATCCAGGATGTCGACATGTCCAGAGGAATAGCGAACCGATAAGGATCGAGCGGGGTATATTTCAGGGCGATAGTTTGAGTCCTCTTTGGTTTTGCCTAGCCTTGAATCCTCTAAGCACACTGTTGGGGAATTCAGGGCTAGGTTATCGGTTGAAAAGAGGTGGTCAGGTTATATCTCACCTCCTTTACATGGATGATTTGAAACTCTTTGCCCCCACTAATCTGCAACTGATGGAGCTACTGAAGGTAACTGAAACTTTCAGTAACGCCATCAGGATGGAGTTTGGTGTGGACAAATGTGCGATCATGCATGTAAAGCGTGGAGAGATTATGGAATCCGTGGGATCTCAACTCTCGGATTCCATAAACCTGAGATGCCTCTCTTCAACTGAAACTTACAAGTATTTGGGTATGTCGGAAGCGTTAGGTATCAATGTTACTGACATGAAGCAATCGTTGAAGGAGCGCTTCTTTGGCCGCCTGAAGAAGGTATTCAATAGCCTTCTATCGGGCGGAAACAAGGTGCGCGCCTTCAACGGTTGGGTCATGCCGGTATTGATGTACTCTTTCGGCGTACTCAAATGGACTCAAACGGAACTTGACGCCCTGGATAGGCGGATCCGAACACTGCTAACTACATATCGAATGCATCACCCACGGTCGTCGGTAATGAGACTGTATATCCCGCGAAAGTGTGGAGGTCGAGGCTTTTTAAATGCTAAGACTCTCCACAATCGCGAGATATGCAGTCTCAGGGAATATTTCCTAGCTGTCGAAGTGGGTATGCATCGAGATGTAGTGGTAGTGGACAAGGGACTAACCCCGCTCTCCTTGGCAAATGAGAACTGGCGCAAACCTGCGGTGCTTGACACTAACGATCGCAGGGCAGTATGGCAGAGTAAGGAACTTCACGGACGCTTTTTCCGGGCTCTACATGGGCCCGACGTAGATCAATTAGCGTCCGTAGCCTGGCTACGCTTTGGTGATCTCTTTGGAGAAACCGAAGGTTTTGTCTGTGCAATTATGGACGAAGTTATCATGACGAACAACTACCGGAGATTTATTGTGAAGGACGGTACGGTTGACATATGTCGGGCATGTCACCGTCCGGGAGAATCAATTCGCCACATTGTCTCTGGGTGTTCTCGTCTTGCTAACGGAGAGTACTTGCATAGGCACAACCTCGTGGCCAGGATTATCCACCAGCAACTTGCTCTAAAATACTCACTTGTGAGTTCGGAGGTGCCGTACTACAGGTATGTGCCCGACCCAGTTCTCGATAGTGGCAATATCACATTGTACTGGGATCGGTCCATCATCACTGACAGGACTATTGTCACCAATAAACCTGATATAGTGGTGGTGGACCGAATCGAGAGGCGTACAATGATTGTAGACATAACCGTCCCGCATGACGAGAACCTCGTGAAAGCCGAGAAAGATAAGCAAATTAAATATCTTGACTTGGCTCGCGAGGTTGTCGACATGTGGGATGTGGATTCAGCAATCATTGTACCGATAGTCGTGTCAGCCAATGGCCTAATAGCCAAGAGCCTCGACCAACACCTTAGGAGGCTTTCGTTAGGCAGCTGGATCAAGGGCTTGATCCAGAAAGCGGTACTTCTGGACACGGCTCGCATTGTTAGGAGGTTCCTCTCTCTGGAGCCCTGACCGCCGGTAGCTTGGACCCTGTTCCCGATACCGGTGGGCTACTATTTTTTATATTTTTAAATGTTTTTTTATTTTTTATTTAAATATTTAAAAATGTAATTAATAAGATTTTAAAATGAATACACGAATAAATAATAATAAATATCTTGGGACAACTCACACACGGCTATCTGATCCCAAGCTAAGCAGAGCTTGTGTTATGGTAATTAAGACGATACAGTGCGTTGAAAACTCGTGTGACGTCACTAATCTCTACAATTTTGACCTAGCCGTAACATCACACGCTCCCTGATCTTTGATGCTTTTTATCTTCGTCAGTTTTTTTTAGATTTGATAAAGGAAAAAATACGTGTCCAATATTTTTCTTAGCTGACAGACTTAACATAATCATATATGTTTTACTCAGGCAACATCCCTATTCATTAATCAAGTGATTTTTGATTGACGTGGTGATAATTCGCATCTAGATAATGCGCATTACACTAAAAAGTTGAAAGCTTTATAACTATCTTCTACCAGCGGATTCACTCGCGTGATAGTTGGAAATTATCCGAAGGGATCGTGCTCCCGGCATAAAAGGAATCCTACGTCTTTACCCAGGCCATGGTCTACATCACAAAACAGATAAAAGATGTGTTCTGTAGTCTACACCCTGTGTGCCAAATCCAATCCCTCCGTGCAGCTGTTGAACCGAGATTGGGTTATCCAACATACAAGTTTTCATTTTTATCATATTATAGTTACTAGGAGTATTCGGGAAGCGAAAGACATAGATGTGGAAGGAAATATTTGTGGAAAGACCGTTTCAAATAATGTACCGAAAGTCGGTATAATTCAAATTATTGGATCGATAAACTTATAACTTCGACAAATAAATAGCATAATCAGCCTTTTAATGTTACCACTGCTGGGACACAGGCCTCCTCTCTAGGAGAGGAAATGGACCGTACTCCACCACGCGGGCCCAGTGCGGGTTGGCGAATGTCACATGTCTTCGAATTTTTTGGTACTAGGCGTGCCGGTTTCCTCACGATGTTTTCCTTCACCGTTTTGAGAGCAATGATGATGAAAATATTTACACAAAGTAATGCGCCTGGCTGGGTTTGAACCTGCGACCTACAATTCGTAAGTCAGCGCCGTTACCACTCCGCCACCACTGCTCTTCCCTTAACTTCGATAAATATTATTTCAAAACCTAGTAGAACCAGCAATAAAAGCTTATTTAATTTTTTTTTTCGTTACTAGAAGGAGAAAACATAGCAGTACTTACACTGTCGAGGCTTGTATGGGTATGTATAAGTATTATAAATGTCAGCGCTACAACATAATCATGTCCCCAAAATCTGGGAACTACGAAAGAGTTCATAATCTTGTCTTGTTCAATAATTGCACTCGTGCGCGCACAACCTGACGAAATCACATTCTTAGTTTAATATAAAATTAGTTTAAATACCAAAAATAACCCACCCTGAACCTCTAGCAAAGTAATAATACCTACATCCTCGTCCGAGGATGAGCGAGGAAACGAGCAAAAAGTAGAGGTTTTGGACTGTTTCAAAGCAGTCTCCATTTTAAAAGTTGTAGCGCTTTACTGATCTCCATTGTCTCCATTGGCACCATACAATAATCAACAACGTATAGTAACCGGCATGAGTCGTGAGCACAAACTGACACCTGCGCAGTAGTTAATTTTCCGGTCTCTTTGGCGGAATGAAGAAGGCAGGAGACGCCGAGGCTGCACGCGATTGGTTCGTCAGTCTAAATAAATCAGAATAAATTTGGCCGAAAGTGTACATGCGCGAGCTTGCCCCCGCTACTGCCAATCTGTGCTCACGACTCGTGCCGGTCATTATAACTATAACTGGCATAATACCCCAGTAACGTGAATAGCCCAGTCTGGTCAGACGTGCAAGGTTACCAAAAATTCGCATAGAGCTGAAAATTTGTACTAATGTTCATCATTGTTAGTGAAATGTGAAAAGTTCCCATCAAACCGAAATTTTCAGAAATCAATAATCTATGATTTATGTAGTTCGCAAATATGGTGTTTTTGCGTTTTTTAGCCAAACTGTAAGTTTTATCATAAAATAGATCCGACTAAGACTGTACACCATGCAATTATTATGATTCTCATATTCTCTAATTTTTTAACCGACTTCAAAAAAGGAGGTTATCAATTTTAATCATTATATCTCAGAAACGGTGACTCTTAGTAGAAAAAGTGAAAAGCCAATTTTATAGATATTTGCATATCTACAATTTCAGCATTTTTTCTTTGAAATCTTATCGTTCGTCCGATAAGCGCGAAATTTACCCTTGATTTTTTGTTATTGTCGTATCGGTCACGACGTTTGAGATTTCATTTATAATGGTGTTACAAATTATCAGCTCTATGCAAATTATTGTAACCTTACCCTAACTGGTCAAGTTATCTCTAATTAGAGTCCTTCTTCTTTTCAGTGGTGAAAACTGTAGGTCATGCAATTATTTACCTCCCTTCCTATGTTTAGGTTGTAACCATTGACTGAAGTCAATAGACGTATTGTATTGACTTGTATCTGGGATGTTTAAAGCAAATTGCTCATCTGAAATAAAGCATCAGTGTAAATAACACATCTAAATAGGTATACCGTAATCGAAAAACTATGATGACACCCTGTCAAGTCTCCCTCTCATAATCATAATCAGACTTTTAATGTTCCCACTGCTGGGACACAGGCCTCCTCTCTAGGAGAGGGAATGGGCCGTAATCCACCACGCGGGCCCAGTGCGGGTTGGTGAATGTCACATGTCTTCGAATTTTTGGTTGGACATGCCGGTTTCCTCACGATGTTTTCCTCCACCGTTTTTGAGAGCAATGGTGATGAAATTAATTACTTAAAGTAATGCGCCTGGCTGGGTTTGAACCCGCAACCTACTACTCGTAAGTCGGGGCCGTTACCATTCGGCCACCACTGCTCCTAATATCTATGATCTCCTTGTAAAAGTAAGAAGTAATCGTTTTGATGATGACGTTAAAAGGAGCATGTCAAAACTTGTTTGTTTAAATTTTGTCCCACTGTTGGGCAAAAACCTCCCTTCCCCTTTTCTAATTATGTCCTTTGCTTGTCCTTAGTACTGGCCAATCTTCTAGAAAGAAGTCGAACTCGTCCCGAAATACATATTTGCCTTGCCCAGCCGATTCTGTCGTGTCGCCTGACAATACTGACCCAGTAAAACTACAAAATCAGGTTAATAAGTAGGTAAAAATCTTAACTGACCCTGACAAGCAAACAATATCCATCCGCAAGTGAAAAGGTGCACCAGCAACAAAATAATCGCAATTTTCAATATGTATGGAGCTTTTTGACTCTGAAATTGTACGAGTGATAATCGTAACATAGGGAAAAACCGATCAAGTGCGAGACGGACGCTCACACGAAGGGTTCCGTACTATAAACCTAATTCTTAATTTAGGTGATTTTTTTAATTATTTGTTGATATAGCGTTAATAAAAATACACACTCCGTGAAAATTTCAACTGTCTACCTATTGTGGTTCTCGAGATACAGCCCGCTGACAGACAGAGGGATGGACAGCGGAGGCTTAGTAATAGGCTTCCGTTGATTAGCTTCGGTACTAATCTGTAATAAGGCACATCTATATTAATATTATAGAGAGGAACGATTTGTATTTTTGTATGTAACGAATAAACTCAAAAATTACTGGACCGATTTAAAAAATTCTTTCGCCATTAAAAAGCTACATTCACCCTGAGTAACATAGGCTATATTTTATCTCCATATTCCCACGGGAACGGGAACTACGCGGGTAAAACCGCGGTGCGCTGCTAGTCTGTTATAAGGAACATTAAATTTATAAAACAAACTGTGTATTATTCATTTTAACACCTACCCTGAAGTCTCTGCAAAAATGATATTCAAAATCAATAAAGAACTTTAATCTCAACAATCTTGCAGTTTGAAACTTCCAATCCTCGGTAAACAACGTAATCAGTGGGA
Organism: Hecatera dysodea; assembly: GCA_905332915.2. Classification (NCBI taxonomy): domain Eukaryota; kingdom Metazoa; phylum Arthropoda; class Insecta; order Lepidoptera; family Noctuidae; genus Hecatera; species Hecatera dysodea. Next base: position 7,174,085 of record HG995299.1, read on the forward strand.
CGATTAAAGATAAAGCATCCAGATATAGACTCCAATCCTTAAACTTCTTCATTCCAAGACGACGATAAATGCATTTATTGTTCAACACAATTAGCTCAATCTATAAGTTAAAATAGTATTTTCAAGTATAAACTGTTAGTGTGTAACTGTCGCAGCCATATCGTATAACATGCCGTATTAAATAAAGGTGCGCTGGATTATAAAACGTCCCTGTAATGTAATGCGGCTTCCTCACGTTCAGCAGGATTGTGGTGGCGATACGTTATACAAAGTGGCGTCCAATATTTAGCCACCTGAGTTTGGCTGGTTTTTGTACATGATTAAATTAAAAGTTGTATGCCCGTTGCGCTGAACGCACGCATGCAGCCAAAGTGTATTGACTTTATAAACGCCAAATCATACAAGCCTTTTTTTTGGATGGGAAATCATCAAATGGCTTCTCCCGCTCTGGGCGGAGCGGAAGGGAGTGTCAGACTCTTACTGACTAAAACCCACCCGTAATCCTTCTTATGCCCTTTGCGTTCCAGGGCCGCGGTGACCCTTTCGAACAAATTCCGCAACCCTAGCAGGCACTGACCCTATGGGGCCCCGTCTTCGTTGCTGACGGCTCTTTGGGGCGCACGCAGAACAATCGTACAAACCTGAATCGCGTTATCTAATTATGCAATCAGAGTGCCATACGAAGATAACCCGAATTAAATGACTTACTAGTATTTGCTATACCTTAAATCGCTTAAAAATAAACATAAAATTACTTACAGTATAAAATTCGGCTACAAAGTTAACTATATCAATAGCATCGGTGACGAAGATGGCGAAATAGAATCTGAACCATAGATCAGAGTCAGCAGGCAGGAATATGAATATGAGTACCAAGCAGGACGAGGCGAATGGTCCAATTAGCCACGCCAAGTAAAGCCAGCGGGTGTACCACACATTTTTGCGAGCCTCCATAGGGGCGTGACTCCACTAAGTGAAATAATAATGTTTATAATTAAGAACATGGATGAATAAGGGGGAGGGGAATAAGGGAAAAAAAACAGAAAAAGTTGAAAAGGAATTTCCTGGTCATAATAATAATGTAATATGTAATATAATGTAACCCGACCTCGATCATGATGTCCAATCTCAGAGGATTTAACCAAGTATGCAGGTGATAATTTATAATACGCGAATGTGCGCAAACACGAGTGCACTATCTGTTCTTTTACCCTCAGAGCCCGATGGGACAGCTATCCGAGTCGACCGTGACAGATCAGGCACTGGGGTGTCACAGCACCATAACCAAAGTCAAACGTTTATTTCAATCAGGCCATTAAACGGCACTTTAGGAAAACAATTATTATATATACATATGTGAGCACGATGCATCTAGAATAAACTAGTTATAGGAACAAACTAACACCAGCAGAGGTAAACTTATTCTTATTTAGATCTGCTAATCGATATTTACTTATGTAGTTCTGCTACTCGATACTAGATGGCGCTAGTGGTACCAAATGCCGCTATCTTCCTTACTTAATTGTGGCGCGCAACATTATTCATCGAGACAAGGGCAGGAATATTGATAAAGTGAAGGTAAATCAATAAACATGCTTGAAAACGATTATAAAACTTGGGTCAAAAGAATATATTCGTATTTTTCTTGGGTAGCGTTAATTAAGGCCGTATGATTCTGTCATGAGTACATAATCAGCCTTTTAACGTTCCCACTCCTGGGACACAGGCCTCCTATCCAGGAGAGGGAATGGGCCGTAATCCACCACGCGGGCCCAGTGCGGGTGTCTGAATGTCACATGTCTTCGAATTTTTGTTTCTAGGACATGCTGGTTTACTTCACGATGTTTTCCTTCACCATTTTGAGAGCAATGGTGAAGAAATTAATTACACAAAGTAATGCGCCTGGCTGGGTTTGAACCCGCGACCTAATCGTAAGTCGGAGCTGTCATGAGTAAATGAATAGTAATATGTGTGAGAAAACTCACCGGTAATCTTATTGTTTTACATCCACGTAAGAGATATTGGACAGTATCGTACGGATTCTCGTTGAAAATATTCCTGGTCGCCATAAAGTCGTTTTTCGCTTGCCTGCTTTTTGCAATTCCTATCTTCATCTGAAACGTGTATAATTTTCAAGAATAATAGTGAGCTGTTACAATTTCGATTGTGAAGTTGTTATGCGTATAATGTAAAATATTTTATTGTTGTTTTCATGATAGATAATAATCTAATTCTATAAAAACTACGCGGTATAATGTGGAGTGTTATTGTGCCATATTGTGGAAATGACTGTATTTTCTAGTTATGATTTTTATTGTTAATGGCAAAAATAAGAGATCTTAAAGGTTGCTGCACATTTATATAACGAATTATAATGTATCCCACCAAAATCATTTTCATGTAAAAATGTTGCCAAGATGAGTCTACGTAACTTACCCTGTGAAAAAGTTATCAGATCTCATATAAAACCAAGCTCTAAAGACTGCACGCTCTAAACCTACAAGCTCTACACTACACCTTACTTAAAATATATGAAAAAGTGGTCAGATCTCATGTAGAGCCAAGATTTTTGATCTATGCACCCTAACTTTACCAGGCCTACCTTCACATATTCTACATTTTAGTCAAACGTGTGCTAAGCTAGGTACCCAATAATATAATTAAATGGAGTATAGCAAAAATCTAAGTACCTCATCAGTAATGGTACTCTGAAACGCAGTTACTTTAATAAACAGTAAGTCTACGTGGCCGTCGGCTCTAGCTGTCACGCGAATAGGACGCAACTTAACGCCTTCCAGTTGACCGAAAATATCACCCTGTAAAATATCACCCTGTAAAATATCACACTGTAAAATATCAGCCTGTAAATATCAGCCTGTAAAATATCAGCCTGTAAAATATCACCCTATAAAATATCACCCTGTAAAATATCACCCTGTAAAACAATATAAACAATATCAATGCGGATATATTGCGAAGGGTCGACCTGGCCGTACCAGACAGGTATGTGGGTCGTCGTCGTCAACCGCGGTTGCTGGCGGAACCACGCGCGCGAACTATCTTGCTGCGCGAGGCGCCGCCGCTCACGATCGCGCTCCGCACTCTCAACCTCATTGCTGAGGATTTGGACATATTCTGTTGCGCTTTGGGTGAATTCACGAGAATAGCTATAGAATTTGCTACGGTAGAAATTGTGGAACTTTTTAAATTATAAGTATGACACAATATCGCATTGGGTCTAGCCTGTAAGGATATTTTTATGTTTAGAGAGTGAATAAATAAATAAAATAAATAAAAATGTTGTCAAGAACTAGTATTGACCGAGGGCTTCGAAAGCTGACCCACAGAAACTGAATGAATATTCTGATCATAGTCCATCCAGGATCCAAAACCTGTTAGAGTGTGATCGATGAACTAACAACCAAATGTAGGTACAGAAATTTACATTTTGCATACTAGAAGATAGAATAATCTTGTCGAAAAAAAATCTATAATCAACAAAATGTTTGGCCATAGAATTCATGCATGATTAGGTACTGCGGTTATCAAAGCTTTTGTAATACAAAAAGGCACTATGAGTACCAAATCAGCAACACCGCTTACCTTAGTTAGGATTATAATCTGCTTCCCGTCTCTAAAAACATTAACTCTTCCACGGTGCACTATATATACATCAGAAACGATATCCATTTCCCGAAATATGTCGTAACCTGGTAGAAAATAAGCCACATTGCAGACTCCAGCTAAGTGTCTCTGCATCGTCTCGCCACCGCCGATTATAGAGTCCAAAATAGATAACGTTCTGATTTAAAAAAATATAATGATTACAAGAAAATATTTCGATTTTGAATGGCTATAATCCTTGCATAATTTATACTTAAACGAACTTTTTATAGAAATAATAACTCAAATCCTGTCTAAACATCACACCAATACGAGCATTTGTTAATTGTTCAATATTAACACCCTTAGTCCTGTAATAGAAAAATATATTTTTAGTAAAAAAAAAAGTAGTTTATAAATAAGTATCAACTATTTTTGACATTATATTTACATGATTTTCTTATACTACATTTGCCCGAAGAAAGGAAATAAAAAGTAGGCTATAACTGTCTACAGGGTTTTATCACTGGGGCCTGCGGACGGCGAGCTATGGGTGGCTCACCGTCCGATAGCAACCAGGCCCGGGTCGACGGCGCGTCGTGTTCCACGCGCGCCTCAAAGAGTTGTCAGCAAAGAAGACAAGGCCCCAGGCCCGAGGACAAGTTATCAAAATTTAATGTTTGGGTTTCATCACTATCCCATCTCTGTACCAAAACCAATTTAGCGAGTAACCTAGGCGTGAAAGCATTATAAACAATCAAATAAAGTAACTCACTTTAACATTCTTAATATTAGTTAGGATTAGTTTCCGTTTCCGAAAATAATCTGTTATTCAGTTCCTTTCTTCATTATGAAACGTAACGCAAAACACCAATTACGAGTACTCACTTAAATTATACTTGACACTAACATTATCTACTTTATAACTCACCTCATCCAACAATACCTAAAGTGCTCCATTACTTTTTCAATTACTTCTTTCTCTACTCTCTCTGATTTAAGAAATCGCTCTAGTTGGTACACGGAGTGTTGAAAAACAGTGTCTCCTCGGCCTTTTAGCACCAACAGCGTTAAAGTGTAACACGTTATGAACCTAAACATATAAATGATACTCGTATGTATGGATTGTGTGTGGAAATGTATATGAAAGAAAACGAAGTAAAAGATTTGCCGTGCCGGTTGATAGAGAAGCATGGATAAAGAAAACACGTTGCGATTACCCCAAGTAATGGCGCATCCACACATGCCTGGCAGCCGGCACACGCATCTTTAATATCAAGGCAGACTGAAATCCGGCGGCATGTGTGGATGCGCCATAACATGGGGTACTGGAATGTGATGAAACTAAAAACACATATCAGAAAATATTTAACTTTAGAAAGAGATCATCACAGTGGTCATGCCTGAAAAAGACGTACGACGTTCTACAAAGCTGAATTTTCTAGTACAATGTGCCATCTAGGTGGGCCTCATCAGACGACATAAAGTCACCCATATGGCAATGAAGAGGGCAATGCTCGGAGTATCCTTGCGTGATCGAATCACACATCACAATATACGCAACAGACCCAAAGTTACCGACATAGCCCAAAGGATCGCCAAACTGAAGTGGTAGTGGGCAGGGCACATTGCTCGCAGAATAGATGGCCGATGAGGCGAAAAATTTCTGGAGTGGCGACTGCGTAGGTACAAGTAGACTTAACGTTGGAAGGTCTCCCACAAGGTGAACCGATTACCTGGTGAAGATCTTTCAGCTGATAATATGATGTGCCATATATTTACGCCCGAGTATTTAAATGAAATGTTTTATGAAACTTTGTAACATATGTCAATGATATCGTTATATTATTCCGATGTTTAATTGCGATAATGACATAAGATTCACGAATTCAACCCTAATTTCTTCAAAGTTAGAGTAAACAGGCTTCTTCTGGGTAAGTTAATTCCATCGTTGGTTTTGTTTCTGTCTCCTCTGCAGCCCTACCATGACGTCATTATGATTCCTCTGTCAGAGAGACGGAGTTATACAAGACGAATAGCACTATCCCTTTCCCTCACACTGAATCATGATAGCATTGGCACTTCATAGTATGGCCACTGACTTAGACTAGAGTCATGAGCAATACCATCTAAAAAAACGAATAATCTTACCAAAATAAGATACCGAGGGTGAATAAAGAAATACCAAGTCCCAAGTATGAACGATCAATAGAAAATTTTCCAACGCTCATTCTCATCATACCGTATTGGACCAAGCTTAAACTCTGAGCGAAGATCTGAAAACAATCATGTGGCTAATTAGAAAATACCTCATACTGCAATAATGTTAACAGGTAATGTTCTTCGTATGAGTTCATACAGCAGACAACTTGACTTAACAGTCTTCCTGACTGATTCAGTCATAGTGATCAATCTCATCAATTGCAAACTAGCCATCGGCGGCGTGGAATAATCGGAAAAAGATGCGAAGTAGGACCTTAAGCTGTAGTTTAAGGATCTTTCCGAGGCACGGAGATATCACACGAAACTTTAGGCTGTTACTGAAAAAATCCTGATGAATAAACACACTTTTTGCCAAACCTAGAAATGGAACCCTTGCGCCCACAAGAAAAACAGGGCATTTAAAAACCGTTTGAGTAGGTACCTACTGCATGTTTGAACTAAACATCGTAGGGCCAGTTCTGCTATTCTTTAAGCAACGTTATTATACGCATCTCAGTTGTCTGCCGAAATACTTCAAACTAGTCGGCGTGGAATAGTTACTAAACCCCCTATTTTGAAACATTATTCATCGGTGCTCCGCTTCTATTGGCCTTAGCATGATGACATATGGCCTATAGCCACCCTCGATAAATGGGCTATCTAACACTGAAAGAATTTTTCATCTTTATATGTTAGTATAGATTTCCCTACATTTTAATACATTAAGATGTGAATGGGAACGTTCCTTAAAAATAAGCAGAATTGTCCCTCTGACCTGTTATTACAGTTCAGACATTGTGCCAACCAGCACTGAGTATAGTCTTCTTTCTTTTGGCTATATCCCAGGTATTTGTCTAGGTCTTTCGGTCTGGTTTTTCAAGGAAAGAAAGAAAGAAAGAATAATATTTATTTAGCACATATATACATGAAACACGCACGGTACATGGAATAACAAAAAAAAGATAAGTATAACAAAAACTAAGTGTGTGTCTCACGACTGCACTAAAAAGGTCCATTTCAGTGATATGTCAGACAGACTGATGCTGTCTGACGCTGGGTTTTCTAATGAACCTTTCAAAGGACGGCTGGCCGTTCATTTGAATCCATATAAAATAAAACATATTATATATAATGAATACATATCATCAAAATAAAGTAAATAATTTAATAAAATAAACAGATACAATTAACTATGCAAATTATACTAAAAATAAAAACAAAGTTAGGAAGAGATTATAAAATTCGCATGATGTGCTCGTGTGCATGTAATGAGTTAGTAAATACTTAGTTTTGGACTGCCAACACTCCTACATCTCAAAACTAATTTAGTAGCTGATTGAATAATCACGTACCAAATGTAATTGTTGCCCATTTAACGTTTTGGGTAACTCAAAAAACTTTGGCATCCAGCAGTTGTTCTTGAGACTTATACTAGTTAAATCTTTCATATCGTTAAATTCAAAGTGCACGCAGTTTGTCATAAGGTAGTGGCTCATTCCCAAAACCATTAAAATGATGACAATTTGCCATTTAACTATCTGGAAAAAATATATTGTTTTATATTATACACTTCAGTACCTACCTCTTGCAACATTGAAGTACAAACAACAACACAATAGCTTTTTACTAACGGCCGAACCCAATAACCGATCTATCACATACTGGAGATAGAAAAACAAATGAAACAACAGAAAAACTATATAATTTTTCTTGATTTTTCTGTTGTTTCATTTGTTTTTCTATCTCCAGTATGTGATAGATCGGTTATTGGGTTTGGCCGTAACACGATACAAGATATATACTTATGCCAAAAAAAAAATGTTTTTATCTTTCTGCCTGTCTCAACTCATCTCCCGAGACGGCTGAGTTTAACTGGAAAAACGGCTGATTTTACAGGGTGTTATTTATGCTAATTTAATTTAAAACCTCGTTATACTCAGGCACAGTGGAGTGACGACTTACGCAGAACGGCTGGCAGAAACTGGATGCGAGAAGCCGTAAATAGATCTAAGTGGCGTGCAATTGGAGAGGCCTATGTCCAGCAGTGGACTGCAACAGACTGTTGATGATGATGATGAATTCAAAAAAAAGTGTGAGGGTTCCGTACTGGGAACCGACTTTGTTTTGTGGTAATTTTGTTGTAAGTAAAATTTGTCCAAATGTCATTCACGTCTTTAGTATATGTTTAGAATTAAATCAAACTTATACAAACCATTACATAACACAAGTTCACCGTAGGAATATCCGTAATATAACGGAAATATGCAAACAGAATGTACAAATGGGCGAACTTGCATACTGTATTAATAAGCAAACCAGTATCATCGCAAATTTCTCGGTACAGTAGAGCTTTGAGTATGCTGAACCAAGGAGCAGCGCCGATTATATCTAACGCAAATCCTTTGGTCAAATAGTTTTTCAAGCATTTCCTTTTATCGGTAATATAAACTCCACGGTAGTCGTAATAGGGTAACTAAAATGTTAAAAGACAAATCAGAATAAAATTGACATTTTCTGTGAAGTATTTTACGTGTATATTTCAATTTGGAATTTCAGATATTTATCAAATAAGGAAAAGCCAATTATGTTATACAACACAGCTCTAAAATCTATATTCGATTTGGTATCGATAGCTTGAAACTATATCGAATTACAAATTAAAAATTAAGTTAAGTATTATTTGTTGCGAAATTTGTTAGAAAGAGTCACCGAGGCACTGGAACGCAAAGGGCACTAGGAGGAACACGGTTGGGTTTTAGTCAGTAAGAGTCTGACACTCCCTACCGCTCCGCCCAGAGTGGGAGAAGTGATCAAAATTTGATGATTTCCATCCAGAAAAAAAGGTACGTATTATTTTATGGCTTACACAACACTTGATGATGATGTCTACAAAAGCGATCAAGTCACAGAATGCACTGATCATCGCGAGTATCCAACGTGACGATGCCCCAACGCCACCTTAAAACAATATTATACTTTTCACCTTACTCCTCTCGGTATTGCAATATTGCACCTACCACTATTTGCCAACGCATAAGCAATACCCAAAGGTTGACTGGTAGAAAATGCATTGATGAAAAGCATTTTACGTGTTAATATTAAATGAACTTGCAACTTAGTTTTGGTATGAATGAACACGACAGTTTCATTAAACTTGATATTATGTATATATACGCAAGATTAACATTTAAAAATCAAAGAAGATAAAAACATTATTTTTCATTTTATTTTGAAAACGTAGGTTCAAATTGCTCTCACTATGTCTCTAAACTTTTGTATGGAATAATTAACATTCATACAAAGATTATGAGCGTTTTGTTAGTCATGTTGGATAATTACCCAAAATTGATGAAGTTGTAATAGAAACACACACAATGACAACTCTGAATAGCATCCAAGATTGCATAAACCTGCAATGTAACGTTATTCATAAATTCTTAAGGATTTATGCCTGCATATTGACTGAGTATAGGTAGATAATTAATTCATTTTTTATAGAAAGAATAAAACCCAGCCCCTTTTATTATATTTGTTGATAGTTGATATTTGTTGTTAGGCGCCAATAGAAATTTAATAAAGACAATCTAGGAAAATTTGAAGTGTCTACTTATTTATAAGATACGATTTATAAGATACAACCCGCTGATAGACAGGCGGACGAACAGCTGAGTATCAGTAATAAGGTTCTGTTGACTAACGGCCGAACCCAATAACCGATCTATCACATACTGGAGATAGAAAAACAAATGAAACAACAGAAAAATTATATAGGTTTTCTGTTGTTTCATTTGTTTTTCTATCTCCAGTATGTGATAGATCGGTTATTGGGTTCGGCCGTAAAGCGTCTGAGGTAAGCCTGGGTAGGTCGCTTACGGCCGAACCCAATAACCGATCTATCACACACTGGAGATGGGTGGATTGGGTTCGGCCGTTAGTAGCGTAGAAACAGGCGGGTTTTACGGAGCTACCTTCCTTTAGAACAGATTATGGTTGGCTACGCCACTGGGATCGCCAAAGGACAGTTAGATATTGGTTAATATGAAACTCTTAACAGAGACAACATTTATGATTGGTTACCCAGATTCTGGGTCCCCCCATAATATGCCTGCAACGGGTAATGAACGATTGGCTTTTATGGCACCAATAACTCGTTGTGGTCTTTTCCATCGATTGTACTCATCAGTCATTTCTCTGAGTTTACTTAGATACTGAAAGCAATAAAATAATTAATTTAATTGAATAGGTACCTACTTGAGTATGTTTAAACTATTTGTGACAAGTATTTAGTAGAGTAGTTCTCATTTTAAAGACAGGAAAACGATTTTAGCATAGGTATAATTTCTAATCAACAGGTTTCTTTTTGTTCCATTTACAACTTTCTTGGTAACTATATTTTCGAGCTGGTCGAAAAGGCTGTGAGGACGAAAAGGCTCGAAAAGAGAGGCTTTTCAAAGAGATATTTGTAACGGTGTGCGTTCTGAACTAAACGCCAACCTTACAATATTGAAACGGCTGATTGACATTTCCCGTGACCCAAGAGCCGGCTTTTGCCAGAGACTTTAGCCAGAGGCTAAGAATTGCCATTCAACGTGGCAATGCCGCCAGTCTCTTGGGCACATTAACAGCTCAAAGTGTTGAGGATGAATTTTTTTATGCTATGTTTTAGTTTGTTGTAAGTTTAGTTTATTTGTGAGGTTTATTTATCAGTTATACTTTTGTTATAAATAATAAAATCTGGGTATGTAACAACCAAGTAAAAAAATATAATTTATACTCACATCTCTGTGATTTAAGATGTTTTTCTTGAAGATATCGTTGAACATATCTCTAAACTCTTCTACACAGGTTTCCACGAACGAGTATTCGATTGGATACTTCTTGTAAATTTCAAAAAAATCTTTGACCCTGATGTACATAATCTAAAAGTCGGTAAAAAAGTCACGATAAAAAAAACCAATGGGACTGATTTTCGAATAGAAGAAAAGAGTGTCTTTTTTATGTGAAACTGAACCAGACCCACTAGTGACTGTTAGCTACACAGTATATTACAGTGTAACACTTTCCCTATAACTATAAAAAAATAGTTTTTTTTTCTTTAGCTATGCTAATTTATTTCCTTTGGTAAAGAATATTTTTATGCATTTTATTATCTGTACAAAATAATTTCAATATTTCTATGACTTTCTTTTTTTTTCAATGTGAAAAAAATTACGAACCTCGCATTCTGTTATTGATGTGTTGGATCTCAGCGAAGGCTTTCCCAGTAACACTTCACAGATGGACAGCATACGACCAGGTCCTAAATAATCCGTAAACATTTCACCGTTCTCATCGACATATTCACATTTAACGTAACCCTAAAATAATAGAAATATATTTTTTTGTTATTTCAAATCTAGGTTCTAGTAGATGAATATCGATTGAAAATCAAATCTACACACTTCCATTTAATTGATACTAAAATTGCGATTTGTTCGTAACTACTTGATGTATACATAATTATTCGAAACGACTGCTGAGGAATGGTGTAGCAGTCGTTTGGAATAAAAACTCTTAAGGAAGTCGGATCATTGTTTTATGGGAGCTGACATAGCTACCAGCTGCCGTTTCGTATATATACATGTATCCAGTGAACGCAATGTTTTATTTGCGTTCACTGCATATATCGTAATCATATTGTTTATAGTCGACACCAAATAAATGTGCAATAACGGTCATTGACCCACCTACATTTATTGACAACCTTAATTCTTAAAACAGAAATAATGAATTAATGCTATATTGAATCGATATCCATCGTGATCCTTTATATTTACTAGTAATGGAAAACGATTCATTTTTTTGTCCATGTACCTACGAAGAGATATCAAGGAAAGGGCAATGACCTTTATTGCACATTTATCTGGTGTCAACCATAGCTTATATATGTACATAGATTAAGAAAACAAAAGCCAAACCAAAAATACATTTATTTTTAATCCGACCGAATACTCCGACGCAGAAGTTCCAAATGAATCACGTTTGAAGCAGCTTGATGCAGTTATGAAATCTGTAACTGACCAGAAGTAATGCCACCAAATGTAACAAACTTCAAACGTCATTAGTTTGAAACTTTTAAGTCGGTTCTTGTGGTCTTTTTGTCACTTTTTTTTTAGTTTTTCTATTTTTCCTTAATGTACCTATATCGACTACCCAACATTTCCCTTAAATAAGACCACGTAGTACTTGAATACGTTACTGAAATACGCTATATATACATCCGAGTAGAGCACACTTAAACAAAAATTCAAGCAACATGGTGCCCTAAAATATATTTATTGATTAATTTAATTTTATACTAGCTGCTGCCCGCGGCTTCGCCCGCCAAGTAAAGTCACCATGTGTGAACAATCAAAATCATTAAAAACGAAATCACGTACATACTTATATGCAGTAAATTGTGTTCTAATAAGAGTGATCGGCTTTATTGAACCATTTAATATTATTTTGCGACGTTCTGTAGTTTTTAGCCCTGGCTGGAGGCCTTAAATTCATTTGAGGTCACCACAGGATAGTCCTGTTAAGCAGTAATAAACCTTAGTGTGATGAACAGCGAGCGAGGCCACGTAAAAAAAATGCTAAGTATTTAATAAAGTAGTTTTGTCTACTTTCTGCCAATAAAAATTTAAAACAAGCCGAGCTGAAAATTAAAGAAAGAATAATCTTATGCATACCTGTACGCAATTAATTCATTTTTAAAGATAGTCATTGTTTTCACTTTTAAATTAAAACATAATTCAGTACTTAAAATGAACTCACAAAAGCTAACGTCATAATTAAACACCCAAATATCTCGGCAATGTGACACTTAAGGGCAACATGTTGCTGATCCAGCGGGAGGACACGTCCGGGTGTCATCACTGTGTGGATCGCCCGGAGGACACGGTGGAGCATACGGTGGAGGTCTGCCCTGCTTGGGCGGAGCAACGCCGTGTCCTCGTGGAGGCGATCGGCGGCGGCGACCTCTCGCGGCCGGCCCTGGTTCAAGCCATGGTCCGGAGCGAGGAGGCATGGGAAGCGGTCGCCTCCTTCTGCGAAGCAGTAATGCTAGCGAAGGAGGAGGCGGAGCGCGTGCGAGAGAGGGAAGCCCCTCGCTCCAGCCGCCGCAACAGGAGAAGACGCCCCGGGCGTCGGGAAACGCAGGGCGATTTCCGGCCACCGTAGGCGCGGGCCTGCGGATGGCGAGCTATGGGTGGCTTGCCGTCCGATAGCAACCAGGCCCGAGTCGACGGCGCGTCGTGTTCCACGCGCGCCTCAAAGAGCCGTCAGCAAAGAAGACGTGGCCCCATAGGGTCAGTGCCTGCTAGGGTTGCGGAATTTGTTCGAAAGAGTCACCGCGGCCCTGGAACGCAAAGGGCACAAGCAGGAACACGGGTGGGTTTTAGTCAGTAAGAGTCTGACACTCCCTTCCGCTCCGCCCAGAGCGGGAGAAGTCATTTGATGATTTCCCATCCAAAAAAAAAAAAAAAAAAAGGGCAACATGTTGCTACTGTGTGGATCGCCCGGAGGACACGGTGGAGCAAACGGTGGAGGTCTGCCCTGTTTGGGCGGAGCAACGCCGTGTCCTCGTCGAGGCGATCGGTTGGCGTCCGGCCCTGGTTCAAACCATGGTCCGGAGCGAGGAGGCATGGGAAGCAGTCGCCTCGAGCGAAGACGCTCCGGGCGTCAGGAAACGTAGGGCGACTCCCAGCCACCGTATGCGCGGGCCTGCGGATAGCGAGCTATGGGTGGCTCGCCGTCCGATAACAACCAGGCCCGAGTCGACGGCGCGTCGCGTTCCATGCGCGCCTCAAAGAGCCGTCAGCAACGTAGACGGGGCCCCATAGGGTCAGTGCCTGCTAGGGTTGCGGAATTTGTTCGAAAGAGTCACCGCGGCCCTGGAACGCAAAGGACACAAGAAGGATCACGGGTGGGTTTTAGTCAGTAAGAGTCTGACACTCTTCCGCTCCGCCCAGAGCGGGAGAAGTCATTTGATGATTTCCCATCCAAAAAAAAGGGCAACATGTTGCTATACCATAAGGTCCTATCCACTTTCTCACCTGAACAACCCAAGTAACATGTTTGCTCTGAATTCCAAACATCAATATATTGCTAGTCGGCGGCAGTATTAAAAAGTATGTTGCTCTAGCCAAGGCCCTTATGAGCTTAGGATCAACATGTTTAAACGCCTTTGAATTAGTAATTATGGATTCAGCTAAATTGCCTTGGGCTTTCCAGAAAATTTCTCTTGCTTCATTTTCTAACTTATTCGGTTCCAGTACATCAGTACCTTTATAATATTTCCAATGGCATTTAAGGTATCTATCCAGCCTTTTGAGTAAATCATTATGAATTCTATAATGTTTATAATAGGCCTTAAGGTGTAACACAAAACTTTGGTACTTTATTTGATTCTTGTTTACCAAATACAAATACGAAATCAATCTGGCTTTGCAATAAACGGCTATGGTAAAGGCTATAAAGCCTATGCTCATAGCCACATCTAAATCAAGCATTGTCTGAGGACGATTTTGAGAACTGCAAGTCCATTCAAATGCCCACGAAATAGCAGCGCCGAAAATAGTTGTTGGAGTGCAATTTTCGGCACGCGTCTTAGTGCACAAATTTTCTCCAAAAAAATAATCCATCGTCAAATCAGGACAATAATTATGCATGTCGAGCACTATGTTGCTACTTATAATAAAAAAAGCAAAATTAATAAATGCAATCACCCGACAAACATCCACTACAGGATCCGATCGAATATCAAATTTTAAATATTCCCCATAAAAAAGGACGTATATTTTAATAAGTCTGTTAAATTGCAGAGTGTAATAATACTGTGATGCGCCACAAAGATCAGCTATATCTTCTATCCAAATTGTTGACATTAAATCAAGTATAAAAGTAATGCTCTTGAAACGTTCAAACATAACTGAAGAAAAATTACTTGTGACACTATCTTGTTTTTTCACAGCAGTTACAAGAGATATCCCAATATCAATACTATATATGGCATCGGAGCATAAAGTGAAAAACTGAAACCACGCAGGAATGTGTGATTTTATCAAACATTGCGGATACAACACAAGTACTAGAAATACGTCGACAGCAACAATTCGATACCAAACGAGCCCAAACTTAGAATGCGGATTAATTATCCATGGAAATTTGAAGTTGGTGAACATTGATTTTGTCCGCAGTTCTGTTTTATTACATAAAACAAGTTGTCCTATATATTTTGAGCAATGGTATAAGGTCTCATCAGGTGGCAATATAACCCCCAAAGCTCCTTTCGGCTGGCCCGTTGCTTTACTATAGTTTTCAACTATGTTAAATAATTCCCACCAACGTTTCTTGAGCCAACTTATTCCTTCGTCTTCATTTATATCGAAGCCTCTTATATGGTTTTTGTTAGAAAATAATAGTTTTGCGTGATCTAATCTGTGTTTAACATCTTTCATGACAATTCTTCGGTCTGACGGATATTTATGTAAGGATCTAATCATGGATTGCCGATCAACGAAATAATATTCACAATATGTGAGACAGCGAGCTATAACCTTCCTTGTCAAGGGGGGCACATAGAAATTAATATCTCCAAATATTGTTCCACTTGTAACAGAAAGTATTGGCGTAACTCCATCATCAACAGAAATGAGCTGAACTATGCCAGATTTCAAATAATATAAATGACCTTTATTATTAGGACCTGTGAAGAATTTCTCGCCAGGCAATTTGTAATATATAATCGTTAACTCGGTTAACCATCGTCGAAATGGGTAACTTGTTTTTCTCAATGTAGGGCTATGGTAAAATAAGGGCCAAAGCAAATCTTGACTAAGAAAAAGTCGCAAATATCTGGGTAGACTTTCAATAAACCGAGGTTTGTTAGCAATACCACTTCGCCTTCTCCATAACAGTTTATAATAAGTTTGAACGATTTTGTGAGAGTTATCGTCGGGATTTCTTCTTTTAGTCTCCTGAATGACTTTTGTTACTCTTGAATACACTTCACATACTCTGCGGAATCTTAATATAGACTCATGAATGGCATTCGGTATAATAATGAAATTTGTTATTACATAACCTGCCACCATAAATATAGACACCATTATGAATTCTAAGATTGCAGATGGCATTATTTCCTCGAATCTTTCATTTACTGCAAAGGAATATACAAATACTGTTGCATATATGTAGGTTGCAAATCCTTCACTGGTCTCGTTAAACTAGAAACATACAAACACATATGATTATGCTACAATTTTTTCAAACAGGGCAATATAAAGAAGAGGAGGCAAAGAAAAGTTCCCAGGGGGAGAGTATCCCAAAAATGGATGCTAATGAGTTGTCTGTACCAAAACCTCTTTTTTTAAGTTATTAAAACTTTTTTGAATAGTCGCTTACCTGAACCAGGAACCTAACTAAGACAAATCCATACTTAACTATTATAAAAATCAAATCAGTGATACTGCATTCAAACATTATCTCTCCGCTCTCTAAATGACATCATATATTAAAGAAACTAGCTTCTGCCAGCGACTTCGTCCGCGTGGAATAGTTACTTTACCCCCGATTTTGAAACTCTCAGCCCGATCGGTTTAAAATTGACAAAAGATAGACATGCTGTTTCGGGATATTTTTAGATAATTTTATGTAGAACATTTCCGTAATACATGATTTCTATGTAACTTTAACCATTAAGGCTACACACGCGACGGAAGCTTAAAAAATAGAGTAACTTCTTCCGTTTTCCCAACATTTTCCTTCACTGCTCTGCTCCTATTGATTGTAGCGTGATGAAAAGTATACTATAACCTGCCCAGGAGTATGAAGAATAATTGCACCAAGTTTCGTTAAAATCGGTCGAGTAGTTTTTGTTTCTATAAAGAACATACAGACAGACAGAAAGACAGACAGACAGACAAAAATTTTACTGATTGCATTTTTGGCACCAGTATCGATCACTAATCACCCCCTGATAGTTATTTTGAAAATATATTCCTTGTACAGAATTGACCTCTCTACAGATTTATTATAAGTATAGATAGATAGCAGAAGGACTTAGGAATTTATAGGGTATTTGCTTCCGGAGCCCTCTTCAATTGGTATTTTACTAGATATAAAAAACATAATTCTATTTAGTCCATCCATTGGAGTTTAAAAAAATAATGAACACGTATTTTTTGTAATATCAAATTGTAAAAAAATATAAAGATGAAGCATATCAAAGTTCAAACATGGGTGCTGGTGGCGAAAATTGTAGCACGTAGTGACGTTACGCGAATTTTCAACGCATTATATCATCTTCATTTTTTGTTTACGTGAAAAAAGAAAAAAAATACAAGATCAATATTTTTTGGAAATCTATCTGACGGATAATTAGATACATATGTATCTTCAGTAAAATACCCGATTTACAACTAAAGAACTATAATTTACAACTACACATTTTTGTGTAGTTGTAAATTAAAATAGAAGATACATATGTAGGTATAGATCAATGTTCACTAAAATTACCTTATGCCAGATAAAAGACCTCCAATCGTAATAAACGTTGCTATTGTTGCAGTTTTCACAAAAACCTTGATACGTAGCCAGCAAGAAGAAACAAGCAATGCCGTTTATACACAAATTCAACACGATAAAATAGCCTATCAAGAGCACTGGGTATGAATGCGAAGATCCCAAGGAAAAGAATTGAATCACTCTGTAACTTCTGTAACCACAAAATATTGTCATGGTTTTAATTTTTTTTTAAACTTGCAAGTAGTACCTACCTCAAAAAAAATAATAAAATTATAAAATCGAAATTGACCAGAGGTGAAAATTTTAAATATTTGATTCTATATTGATATATTTCAATGATATATGCAAATGCATCATGAAAACCCGCAGCCAACAGGATCTAAAGGCGCATGCATCAGTCGCGTTTCTTAGGTCTCCAAAGGTGCAGACGGGTACTTCCGCGACACACCAAGAGATGTGGCAGTTTCTAATGAAGCACCACATATTATGCATAAGAAACATCGTAAAATTTTAAATGTAAGACATACTTACACAAGAAATTCATTGAATAATAATATGTTTGGCCAAATCCGAGGAGGCGCACAGGGGTCCGTTATTATTAAGCGAAAAAATGGAATCAAAGATAATAAATCGCATATCAACCATACTGCTGATTTTGGTAAATATTCACGTCTCATTGCCTTGTCAACGACTTGCCTGGAAATTTAAAAAACCAAAAGGTAAGCCGCGTTTAATACCACTACGTGCCAAAATTATTTTGTTAATAATAACTAGCTTCTGCCCGTGACTTCGTCCGCGTGGAATAGTTACCTTACCCCACGATTTTGAAACTCTCAGCCCGAAGTTTCATACAAACTTTCATCCCCTATTTTATCCCCTTGGGGGCAGAATTAATCAAAATCCTTTCTTAGCGGATGCCTACGTCATAACATCTATCTGCATGCCAAACTTCAGTCCGATCCGTTTAGTAGTTTGGGCTGTGCGTTGATAGATCACTGTGTCAGTCAATCACTTCTGAGTTATATATAAACACATCAAAAGTATCTAGGGATCAACATATATTTTTGCAATAACTTTTCTCCTGATTGATATTAATTAAAATTTTCTTTAAGGATTCATCAAATAAAGTGTTTTCGTTTGTCACAGTAACGATAAACCAAGTCACCTTTGCATTAATAAAGAAATTTGCCATTTTCCTAATAAAGGGATTTTTGACATTTGAACCACTAACATTAAAGTTCGAAAAAAAGACTGAAATAACAGTTTTCTTTAAAATTTTATTGGGTAACTTAAACAATTAATAATCCGTGTTTCTACCGCGAACACTAACAACACAAGAAAATCGGTTTGGCATACTCAAAATGAGTTCATCCAAATCACGCTGTGGAATGGCCGCCCATGTTCGTTGCAACAACAAAAAAAGGTCTTCTTGCGACTGGATACCCTCCATATTCGGCAGAGCTCTTCTCTGTAGCATATCCCATGCATGCTCAATCGGGTTCAAGTCTGGCGACTGAGCAGGCCAGGGCAGGACATTGATGTTAGCTGCGGCGAGAGTCTGTCTTACAACTCTTGCGGTGTGCGGTCGTGCATTATCATGCATTAACTGAAATAAGGGACCGATTTGCACTTGTAGAGGAACGATGACGTCTGATACAATCGTCTCAGCATAAATTTGAGCGTTGAGGTTGCCTCTGATCCAAATCAACTCAGTTCTTCCGCCGATCCAAATACCCGCCCATACTATGATGGTTCCACCACTATAAGGATGGACTTCCTGGCAGGATTTTAATCGCTGTTGGCGTCCAGGGGTTCTCCAGTGTCGTATACGTCTTGTATCCGGTCTCATACCAAAACGAGACTCATCAGAAAAGCACACGAAACGCCATTGTTCTTCTGCCCAATTTCTGTGTTCAAGAGCCCATTGATATCGAATCCTACGATTGTGCATTGCTATAGGTGGTACCCGTAGCGGTCTTCGGGAATGAAGGTTCACTTCATGCAAGCGGTTTCTGACTGTTTGGTCGCTAATTAAGTTCCCTGAAGAGTGATGAAGCCTCACGGCTAACATCATGGCGGTTATTGTTGGAGCTCTTCGAGTTAAGATTTGAATGTATCGGTCTTGTCTCCGTGTGGTGCAGCGATACCGTCCTCCATGGCGCTCAGCCAAGGTAAGCGAAGAGCTCTGCCGAATATGGAGGGTATCCAGTCGCAAGAAGACCTTTTTTTGTTGTTGCAACGAACATGGGCGGCCATTCCACAGCGTGATTTGGATGAACTCATTTTGAGTATGCCAAACCGATGTTCTTGTGTTGTTAGTGTTCGCGGTAGAAACACGGATTATTAATTGTTTAAGTTACCCAATAAAATTTTAAAGAAAACTGTTATTTCAGTCTTTTTTTCGAACTTTAATGTTAGTGGTTCAAATGTCAAAAATCCCTTTATTAGGAAAATGGCAAATTTCTTTATTAATGCAAAGGTGACTTGGTTTATCGTTACTGTGACAAACGAAAACACTTTATTTGATGAATCCTTAAAGAAAATTTTAATTAATATCAATCAGGAGAAAAGTTATTGCAAAAATATATGTTGATCCCTAGATACTTTTGATGTGTTTATTTAGATAGAAGATATTATTCTTTGGTTGCATGCCACCACTGTCACGCATGCCGTTGGATTGTCATCCCTACACTAGACCATCGTTACAGTGTTACAGTCGACAGTACTCCCGTATTAAAAAAATAAATAGATTTTACCTGTGGACCATATGGAGAAAAGTGTCAATTGCGTATAACGCATCACAGCAAAAGAAATAAAAATATTTAATGAATATCATAATCGGGGTGAATTCTGTGTCATCATCGCAATATATTATTGGATATACCGACTGTATAGGACCCTGCAAATAAAAATTGGCTAAAGTAGAAACATAGAACATTGCCTCAAATATAAACTTACAACGGCAAAAGTATAGGTCTACCGGTGTTGCGATTCAAAGGACCATGGTAGGTGTTCCCATAAAATAGTATGATTTCATCAATTCAAAATATAATGCAAATTACATGCAACGTCCACTGGTCAAGCTGTTCTTCATGCCAAACAATTTAACCACATAAGGCTAGAAAAATGACTTAATAAATAAAATGAAAGATACCATCATTGCCTTTATAAAAGCAACCAACACAATGATCATCCTAAATACAGGATGGAACTGCAAAAAAATAAGATTGCTCCATTCAATATGGGACTGATCTTGTACGTTGTAAACTGAAACTCTCCCGGATTTCACTCTAGTGCCTCTGATACTCTGACTGCTATGTCCTTTTAGAGTTTTTCTGAGAGGGTCCTCATAAAGTTCACTTGTCTTCGGAAAAGACATATTGCAATTTTTACTGTCTATATTTCATAAGATTATTTAATAAAACACGTATATATGAAATGACAAGCAACTTGACACATTATTTATTATTCAAAAGAATATTCTTAGATCACAGAATTTGCCTTGTTTACTGATATGGGTTTACCAAAAAGGTTTATCCTGCAAGGCGCAAAACCTATATACAATAGTTTGAGAAGCACGTGATGTATTTTACTGTTACCCTATAAATATAGCTTGCTGCCTAGCAACTTCTAAGTACAAGTCAGAAAACAGATCTTGAAAACAGTAAATTTTACCAGTTAGCTGTATTAACTCATAATTATGTTTGTTTTTTTAGCAGATTTGGTTAACACACATAAGCCACATCTCCCGGGTAAAACAAAGCGCATTACGAAATGAAATGAGGTTGCCAAGTCACTGATAATTCGCAAATGCTTCTGCAACACAGTAAATACTGTAATGAGTGAGTGGTAATGCTTTATCCATTTAATTAAGATAATGCGTGCTCTCTACTGCAGCCTTTGGATGGATACGCTCCGCGAATCTTTTTGTATTCACTCCGTTAGCATGAATGTGGTTGCCTGAATTTATGGTGAACCAACGACTCGACTACTGACTACTTTTGTTAGTAGCAAAACTTTATAGCAAACTTTATAGCTTTTTTTTTTTCGGCAAACGTAGTGTAGGACGTCCTCAGGCACGGTGGAGTGACGATTTGCGCAGGACGGCTGGCAGAAACTGGATGCGAGAAGCCGAAAATAGATCTAAGTGGCGTGCAATTGGAGAGGCCTATGTCCAGCAGTGGACTGCAACAGGCTGTTGATGATGATGAAAACTTTATAGCTGGAAGTCGAAAGAGTTCTTTCCAAACTTAACTAATTCACAGATAGAATAAAGAATTGCACTTTTCATAAGTACATTTCACATAATTTGGGTATATGTATATGTATGGTATATATCTACTGATACAATCGACGAGAAATAGAAGGTAACCTCAATAAAACACATTTTTTGTAATTTTACTTTATGTTAATAAACATAATATATAACAGCTGCATTATGATATTTAGGTACTTATAATCTCCTGGCACACATTATTGGACAACGGAATGTAGTCTGCAACGTCAATATTTTGTTATCTTTGTTTCACTTTTTTGCCGTATGCTACTTCTATTGTGTAATCACTACAACAATCACTAAGCCTATATCTCTTGTTCACTGCACATGTAGTGCAGTCAATAAGAGATTACACTTATTCAACAACAGAATCTAGCAAAACCTCGTGCACTTGAAGTTGTTCAGGTGTATTCAAAATCAGTTTAACTAGCTTGGCTATATCTTTAACTCGAAGTCCCGGAGTATCAGTAACTGATTCTGTACACCCTTCAATCTTACCACATGCTATATTCGTCACTTTTATATTAGCCTTCAAAAAACGAAATTCGTGTCTCAAAATTTCATTTACAGACGTTACAGCCGCTTTAGCTGCTATATATACAGTTTTCTTTGACTTCATTGGTATCTGATAAGAACATAAATCGTTCATACATATAATATGACCTCTAGTTTCCCTTTCTATCATAGATCCAGCTGCCAGCCTAGTACAAGCAACCAAAGCATTAATGTTGATGTCAATAATTTCCTTAAAATATTTTGATTCTCCATCGTTAACTAAACAGTCGATATTGCACTGAGCATTGTTAATCAGTACATCTACTCCTTCATATGTGTCTTTGATTTTATCAAAAGCTGCTGTCAATTGCTTTGTATCCGATATGTCGCATTTACACAACACAATTTTACCAGAAATTTTGTTCGTAATCACTGGATTTAGTTTCACGGTTACTTTTTCTAATATGTCTTCATTTTTATTAAAACCAATGACAATCATTCCAACTTTAGCTAACTGCTCCATGATAGCAAAACCAACATCATCCCCACAATCTGTGATGACTGCTACCTTGTTAACCCAGAACTTCATGTTGAATTCAAAATGTGTGTAGTCCAAAGCCCAAACTTGAAATGTCTCTCGGAACATTTCTACCGTCCTTTATAAAACATAAGTTTCCTCTGTAAGTGGGACATTTAATATGTTATCACTGGTAATAAATGCGCATTATACAGATTGGTTGTTTTGATAGCCTAACGAGAATTTAATGTGTGATGAAAAAAACATTGAAATGTTATCCCCTAGCTGCTTTTTTTAAGTATACACAGAATAAAGTAAAGTAAAATATTTATTTTTGCACAATATCCACAGATTGTAATGCTAAACGTTAGGTCTTAGGTTCAATTTACTGGTGGAGCAGTGTTTGTCTATTACTTCTAGCCTTTATGGAGCACAGGCATGATGTTATTTAAAGTTATAAGTATCACTCATTTTAGTATGCACTTGCCCCATTAGATAAAGCTAGCCTTGCAAATGAAATAAAAGTCGTTTGGAATTCACTTATTTATTTAGTAAAAACAAAAATATTGATTTTATATTATGCAACTACACAAACAACAAAAAATAAGCAAATTAATAAAATGGTTCAAACGCAATAATTGAAATATTGGACCTACTAATAGAGTTCATGCAATGCGTGAAAGATAACTTCGTTCACTTGAATACCTCGGGGAGCTGCTAAAATCATAAGAACAACGTTAGATACGTCCTTCGTTGTCAAATGCGGATTCTCTTCAAAAAACTCATCATTCAGAAAATGAATACCAGCTGTTTTAAATATTCCTGTACGTACAATCCCAGGAGAAATGCTCGTAACTTTGATTTTACGACTAAGCGTTTTAAACTCATTCTTTAACAGCGTGTTTAAAACTGTCATAGTCCTTTTGGAGGCGATATACATATTTATCTTCGGCTCAGCAAATGGAGGCATGTAGTGGCCACAAATGCTATTGATGTTAATAATTTGCCCCGTAACATTTTTCTTCAACATGGACTCAATCGCATATCGTGTACAATTTATCAATCCATAAATATTAGTATCTACAATTGTTTTCAGATCTTGTATGACGCCTGTGGATATCAAACCTTCTTTGCCGATAGCCGCATTATTGATCAGTACATCTACACCTCCATATGTTGCTACTATACCTTCAAAAGCATTCTTGAGATCTTCATCTTTAGAAACATCACATTTGCATGGTATAAGTTGTCCTTCAAACTTGCCCCAATCAAGCATTTTATTCAGCATTTCATCGAGTTTTCCTTGAGTAGGTTCGAAGCCAATAACAATCATTCCAATCTTTGCAAGATCTTCAGCTATTTGAGCACCTATACCATGTGCAGCACCGGTAACAATAGCCACTTTATTCTTCCAATATTCCATATTGCAAAATCAGTATATTTACTACGTGAATATTAGTGAAGATTATCTTTATCTCCAACACTTTACTGTTGTTGATTGACACAGCTATTTACAAACGAATGGCGTAGACAATAAAACTACAGGCTTATATAATCGAGGATTATATTTTGATAAGATTTAAATTTTGAGTTCGCGTGAGTAAAGTTAAAATGAAAATGTGCACCAATCACGCATATTTCATAACAGAAACGTACGCACCTACATTATAGGGAATTAGGTACCTACGTTTTACACATCGAGTGTAATGGAACGAGCATGAATCTATTTGCCCATTGAATGGAAGCGCGGGAAATAGCCCACTCTCTCACAGGTTATTGGATCTAATATATTGATCCTGGCTGATGCTACTGTTTTATAGAAATTATTCTGAATATCATACGGAAAAAGAACATATGGTTGTTTTCACAATGGATTTTTTAAAATTTAATTAAAAGTAAGTGCTGCAGTTTACATACATACATTACATCACTGCAATGGAATACCTGAGAGTAATAACCATAGTTTATTTCACAATCAGTTTAAATTACTTGAACCTCCTTGAAAAAAAAACTGGAAACCTCTTTTCATGAAGTATAAATAGTAATAAATATCAACATCAAAATTTCACATTATCCATTTACGTCACTTCCGAAAGCCACCATTGTTCATGCTACAATAGTAATATAAGATCCCGCTATACAACGACCTTCACCGAGATGCTTATTTAATGAAACGTATTTTATATTTAATTTAATATGTCAATAAACATAATCCATATGGGTTGCCTAGCAAATTTCAGTCCAGAGTATGTTTAATGAATAATTAAAAAAAAATATTTTTTTAAACATTTCACCGGTATGATTATTAGATAAATTCTATACCAATCGAAAGTATGAAGCCCATAGAATATGCAAACGTTAGGTTGCCTATTCTTTTCCGGTCACAACTATCGGGTTGCCAGGTATAAACAGGTAAATCTGTACTAGCATTTTGCAACGGTCTGTTTATTCAATGAAATTTAAATGAAATTAAAGATTATTTTATTCTGAACACGGTGGTATAGGGTTGGCTGCGAAAAATCAGTCCAGAATTGCGGTTGTCGAATTTTAAAAAGTAAAATATTTACAGGTTGCGATTACACGGCAGCCTTTTACAACAAAGGGAAAGTAAAACCTTTTCAGCAATTTTCGAAAAATGAAAAATATCAAACAGTTTTTGCATCATTAACAGATGCTGCTGATATTTTCATTGATGAAAAAATGAAGACCGTTCAAGAATTTACGGCTAGTATGTACGGTATCAGAAACTGCCCCAGTGTGAATGATGCGAGACATCGTATTTTTATGAAAAATTACTCTGCAAAAGAAGACAGCGAGCACTTTAAAAAAAAAATAAAAGGCTTCGACTCCAACTCCATACCACCATGCTGGATATCATTAACTCAGAAAATTTTACGAACTATTTTCGTGAATTTCATGTGGCTTAATGCAACTGATCCAATATGCGTGAAACTTGAGCCTGAGAACTGCGGATGGTTCTTAGGTGAATATTTAAAACCAGTAGGATTCATTGGGGATCATACACCTATAAAGATAGAAGACATTGTCGAAAAAAGTGAAAAAGAGAGTGATGACGAAGAAGATTCAGAAGTTGAAGATCGTAGTTTTATGTCCGATGACTCGGATTCTGAATAATTAAAAAAAAAATTGTATTTTTAATTTTTTACAATAAATAGAAGTAATTTTTTAATTGTTGTTTTTTATTTTGTCTTCTTATAATAAAAATAAAATTTACAAGATTACCCTGATTAAAAAAAAAACACTTTTATGGGTTTTGATTTTTTTCCAATAGTTTCAATTGATTTCAATTTCTCTGTTTACATTTATAGATTTATAATTTGCATGTAGTAATTTTTTTTAATTTTTTTCAATCAATATTTTTAATCAGGGTAGTATTATTTATGTATCACTATAACCTTCTTTTTTACTAAAGATGTATATATACTTTAGTGTCACATAAAAAATATACACATAAATAATTAATTGATTAAAAAAAAAACTATTTCTCTATTTAAATAATAAACTACTCCAAAATGATGCATAGTATATACGAGTCTATCACTATCCTAGTTTTATCATTAAAATCAATTATTTCATCATCCGATCCACACAAAAAACAGTTTTTTGCCATTTTTTCCAACAATAAATAGTAGCACGTTTTTTCAATTGTTTTTATAGCGACACTCTATTCCAAAATGATGCATAGTATATACGAGTCTATCCTTTTCTTTTCCAAGCCCAAATAGCATGCGCACTTTCTTTCTTTAAGTGGGCGGACTTTAAACAGCTGCTATGCTGTGTCCTCTTCTATCGCATGGGATGGTCGGTTGGGACCTCTCAGTCGCACACATTCACTCGGAGCAATATTTTACTTTTTAAAATTCGACAACCGCAATTCTGGACTGATTTTTCGCAGCCAACCCTATACCACCGTGTTCAGAATAAAATAATCTTTAATTTCATTTAAATTTCATTGAATAAACAGACCGTTGCAAAATGCTAGTAGGTACAGATTTACCTGTTTGTACCTGGCAACCCGATAGTTGTGACCGGAAAAGAATAGGCAACCTAACGTTTGCATATTCTATGGGCTTCATACTTTCGATTGGTATAGAATTTATCTAATAATCATACCGGTGAAATGTTTAAAAAAATATTTTTTTTAAATTATTCATTAAACATACTCTGGACTGAAATTTGCTAGGCAACCCATATGGATTATATTTATTGACATATTAAATTAAATATAAAATACGTTTCATTAAATAAGCATCTCGGTGAAGGTCGTTGTATAGCGGGATCTTAGACTATAGCGTTTAGGGGTAAATCTCCGAATCGACGTAAAATAAATTGATCCCGATTTATCGTCATTTTTTGCGCTCTATAGAAATTCGCCCAATCAGTTCAGAGCTCCATTATGACATACGGGTAATACGGGACGAGCGTGAACGTATTACGACGCTGAATTGATGCACTTGGAGGAAATAGAGCGATCTCTCACGACTGATTGGTTGCGAGTCGCGAGGATTTTGTGATATTTACACACTCAGATTTTCTGATAACGTTTAAGCTGGGTGCTATTGAAGAGAGTTTTAACATCCCGGCGATCCGAATTAATTGCAGTATTTTGGTTTTGAATTCGTATGTTTCTTTGGGTATAATAATGACATTTGCGACGCTGTTACTAAATGCCAACCAACACAGTACCTACATAAAAATACCTAACTTTTATACATATAATTTAACCCTAAACCTGAACTTCACTATCAAAACCAACAACAACTACTTCACATTAAACTTATTCATGCGATATAAAGTAGTATGGCCAACATAAAAGTAATAACAGATGGTGGATCGACCGCAACGATAATGAACACAGACCGCAATAAGTGCGGTCGTCCTGTTCTGTTAACCCTACTTTAATTTAAACCGACAATGTTATCAAATAAAGCTTCACTCGTAAAGTAAGTAATTTGGGTTATTGTGAGAAAAAGTAGAAGAAAAACTATCTGATGAGTTAGGACTGATTAACTATTTTAGAATGTGTGGATGACACGGATGATGATTGTTCAGAAAATGTATTGATTTGTTTTGCACAAATGCAAAATGACTGTACAAAGGCCAACTCATTATTTTGGGCGTTTGTTATTAATCGACCTTGGTAAAGAGAGAAGACTTGAAAAATAAATAAAATACAATACCAAAAAAGTGTAAAGATTTATTAAATTTCAATTTCAGGACTTCGGATTCTTATCTACATGTTGAACTCTTTCGGGAGTACTGATTAAAAATGTTGATAATTTCGAATAATTACCTACAACGAGACTATCAAAAAATAAAAAGCCTATATATATTTCAAGTACTACTCTACTAATAATTCCATTTTCAAAGAAAACTGCCCTGGGTTCCTGTAAAAATAACTCGCTTTATACATGCCATTACGTTCCCAGCCCCTGGCTCCATCGCTTACATTAGAATAAGTCAGTAGGGACGTAAACATACGATCGTCGATATATGCAATCATAAATCAGCTCGGACCGATGTCCGTCCCGGTGATACCCGCGTTACTGGTCTATTGTATAAACAGTATGTAAGTCAAAAGATACGGAATTTATTACATTTTGGCCCATTTTATTGGTTCAGTCGTTTGGCTTTGAGGTTGTCTTTCCTTTAAGGTATTTTTATTGGGACTATAGATAAACATCATAGGCTGTAACAACGGTAGGGGGAGATATTATTGTGAGAAAACTGGCGTGGCGTAAAGCGATAAGTTTGAAGACGTCATTTGGTTGTCTACCAATCCGCTCTGGCCCTTTTTTTTGGATGGGAAATCATCAAATGACTTCTCCCGCTCTGGGCGGAGCAGGAGGGTGTGTCAGACTCTTACTGACTAAAACCTACCCGTGATCCTTCTTGTGCCCTTTGCGTTCCAGGGCCGCGGTGACTCTTTCGAACAAATTCCGCAGCCCTAGAACAAATTCCGCATCCCTAGATCCGCTCTGGCCCTGAGAACTGCGTGGGAGTTTACGGCCTACCTCTCATAGAAATGAGGGCTAAGTTCCAGTATAGGCAACATGACGGTTGGCAAGCTTTCGGTGGCTCGCCATCAGATAAGAAACGCGGCACGTTGTGTTCTACGCGCGCTTCTAAGAGATACCAGCATAGAAAACGGGGCCCGCTAGAACCAGTGGCAGTAAGATTGCAGAATTTATTCGAAAGAGTCACCGCCGCCCTGGAACGCAAACTGCATTTGGAGGAACACGGATGGGTTTCAGTCAGTAAGAGTCTGACACTCCCTTCCGCTCCGCACAGAGCGGAAGATATCATATGATGAATAATAACGATATATATTGCCATGAAAAACGCACTTGTAGCAAAGAAAAATAAAGTAAGTATGAAAATAACATCCAACAAAACTCGAAGTACATTTCAAATTACTTTTTTTTTAAGTAAATACAATTAAATGCACAAACGAATACAGAGTATAAAGCTTCAATATCGCACGTCACGAAATCCATTTTCAGTTATAATTTGACAAACAATGCAAACTATTTGCACGGATTAATGGAAATAATTTCGTATCGATGACGAGATTCTCACGGGCAATCATATAACATTGAATTGTGTGTTTAATTATCTATCGAACATTGCGCATAACTGATTATAGTGGTTAATTATATTTTGCCAATAGCTTTATACAAAATTCGATGTATTGTATAAAATTATGTTCACTTGCACTATAAATAATTAAACGTACTTAACGCTATATGAATTTAAATCCTTCCAATACTATTTCCGCCAATTACTTGACGATGATAGAAAAATCCGGAATAAGTTCAGATCTGTCGTTAATCTATTGGCTTATGATACCAGTGGACCTTAGAAGGTAATTTTATGTGACCTTAAATGAAACGGCGAACGTAATAAGTTGATTACAAGACGGAAAGATGAAATTCGATAGTTAACCGCACATCAATAATTAAACTGTGGTGTGCGGCGTGGTCACAAGGCTAGTAGCGAAAATTTAGTGATTATTAATTATTATACTTAAATTAATTATTAGTTGTGTAATTTGGCTGAATTTGTTTAACTTCATTGTTAGTCAAAATATCGAAATCAAGAAAGCCTGAACTAGAGTCGCCTAATCCTCATTTAATTATATCTAATTTTATGATAAGCTCCTTATAGCAACAAGACTAAAGAGCACTTATACCCAGCAACAATTTAACTGACACACTGTCACAGATAACTTCGACGAAACTTAGCCTCATAACTTTGTGCTGCTATCACCTAATTTAACACAAGTGGACATTTGCAACGGCCCTTGAATTTCTACAATTTGTAGTTCACCGTTAATTAGTGTTTCCTAGACAAGTTCAGGTTATAGTACATAGTTCAACACTGATTATATATCCGAGGCGCGAAGGGACCCACCACAAGGGTGGGTCAAAACTTGTCTGGACCTGTTTAATTGCTTCTCCTCGCCCATTCCCATTACGAATGTTGTTAGCCGTGCTCTTTGTAGTTTTAAATGAGGTTTAATGATGATTGCAGACCAGCCATTTGTTCTTAATTACGATTCCAGTCATACTGTAAGCACCTGCACCTGTACGAAGGTTATTTTTAACTAGAAATGTTTATCTGAAATATAACAGTTATGTATTTTTTAATATTAGGTTGTGCTTGTGAGATAATATAATCAAATGATCAGTAATCTACAACCAGTTCTAAAACATAAACATTAGGTAGTCAAAGGAAAAAATACCTTGATTTCTGAAAGCACTATGAAGCGCAAAATTGATAAAGCTCATTTTGAAACAGAGATTAAATTAAAATTATATTGGAAAATGGAGTCTATGTACACAAATCAAATTGTATACACTTTCAGTACCCACCCTGCCAACTATTAAGCGGTGGGGAACTGTACCGGGAGCAACATCGTAAAGCGCGGTTAAGACTCTGTTGACACAGAGTGGACGGTGCAAACAAGGCCACTATCCCGCCGCAAATGTAGAATGTAATGAACACCTGTTTAAGTAAATATTTTGTTCTACGTTTAAATAGTCACTGTGAATATTCAAGTGGAACCGACTAAGCGTTTAGAATGAAAAAATGAGATTTTGCCAAAAAAAAAGAAGCTTCAGAAATCATATCCTGGGACCTATCTATGTTGCGGGATTTGTTCGGAAGAGTCACCGCGGCCCTGGAACGTAAAGGGCATGAGGAGGAACACGGATGGGTTTAGTCAGTAAGAATCTGACAGTCCCTTCCGCTCCGCCAAAGTCATTTAATGATAAATCCTATCTTTAAAAAAAATGGGCCCATCTATTTCTGTACCAAAATTCATGAAATTTGGTTCTGCGTTTCTGGCGTGAAAGTAGTACCTAAACAAATAGACTCAGTTCCGAAATTATAATATTATAAGAAGTTGGGATGAAATTCGAGATATGTTCCTACTTATTATTATGTCTGACTTCTGTTTTGGTCCATCATCGATTTTACTAAATACCCAATTCAGAACAAACAGATCAAACAAGAAAAACTAATTTGAAAAGTGAATTTCAGCCGAGCTCAAATGTGCAAGCATTCCTGATAAAAACATTTACAATGCGGATTGAAAGGGATGTTCCATTATTTTCTTGTTGTAAGCCTTGCAGCTGTTATTTCTACACTCGCTTTTAAGCTGCACTATAGCATTACAAACTGTAATGGCAGTAAAAAAAACAATTATGTAGACAACTAATCGTCTAAATTACATACTTTACATAATGGTGATTCGATATTATAGAAATTTATTTAAGAGGAAAAAAAACACAGAAACGAAGATTCTGATTCACACTTATATCAATGTTTTCCCACGTAACGGAAATCTATTTCTAAATCCTGTTGCATTTTTCTGAAGAGCATTCACAAAAAGAAAAACATTTTAAAACAAAGGTCTCGGTATACTGTTCCTCTGTCCCCATTTTCACCGTAATAAGTCAGCAGGTATATAAAATTGCATTCTGAATAGGATCTTACTGTATGTTTGCACCACCACTGAAAAGCACACAATTTCCTCGTATCCCAACTTTCTACTGGCTTGCTAGCGTCGGATTTTTCCGGTATATCAAAAAAGCTTTACACTTTTCAGGGACTGGCGAGCAACTTGTCTTGTTACAATGAAACTATGAAGCGAAAATGTCAGTCTATTTTCTCGGCAATAGCATAGTTATTTTAACTATAAAATGCAGGCATAAAACGCTTTTAGTTGACAATTTGACAACAGAGTATTACGAATATGCCACCGAGAATTTCGAATTGTGTGTATGACTTTTTTGGGTTCTCCGTTTTTAAAATAACTTTTTTTTTTGCTACACCGGAAATATTTTTAAAGGTATTTTTAGAAATAACGTAATTTCTACAACACCAATTGTTAAAATTCTGCTATTCAGATGTGTTATGATTGAATTACATGTACTATGAGCACTACTATTTAGATGAGGTCGTTGTTCATTCTTAGCGCTTAAGTACATACCTTCTAGTTGTATCAAACTTGGATTTAATTTTCAAGATTACATCGTAGACGACCCAAGTAAACCTGACACCTTATCCAATATATTTTAAAACCTTAGTTAATCACTCCCAAAGTACCTGTAATACACCGTGGAACGGTCTTTTGAGCCTTTATATTAACTTTTAATGGTCGTCCATTTTGCTAAAATTAATATGCAATTTGCATGTTAATCGACTGTTAAAAGGAAAATCTTAATTTTAGTAAGATGAAGTTCTTAGGTTGTTAATGAAATTTTCTGCTCGTACAAATTATTCCTAATGAATAGGTTCGAGTTGAATAGTTTTGTACTGTTGAGTAATTGCCTGCGCTTAGTTTTGTGCCTGGTAAGCAATTAGTTACGCGAAAATTACATGAATATGTTAGGTACTTGAACTGTACCTGTATTTTTAAAGCTTCATCTTGTTTGAAAATTCAGACAATTTAACCTGAAACATTCTTACGTTTAAATTATCTACCTACATGTGTATTTGTAACTAAATGCATATTTATAAAATAATTATTTCATTACCAATGATTTTTTTACAGCGAAGCCGCTACAAAATTATCACTTCTGTGAAGTCAGTAACTTAGATTAACTTCTAAGAGTTCTTGTGACTTCTGAATTAATCCGTGGGAATTCTCTGTCATCTATCCGAGACATTGCGCTTTTAGCTTTGAAATTAATTCAAAAAGGTGTTTTTATATTCATAACGTTTTTATATCTATATGGTCTTAAGCACCTATTTCGTATAGGAATCGTATAAGAAATTAATAACATGACTTTATTAAAGCAATTGAATCATACTAGCAGTATTTTTTGGTTTTTAAACTTAAATATACTGCGCTCAATTCTCTTGAAGAGTGATTAAAATATACAGCTACATAACTACCAATCTGGTACAGATTTGACGGATAAAAATACTAGAATTTAGTAACGCAGATAGGTACGAGTATGACGTATTTTGATGCGATTCAAATTTCAAGTTTTCTACAATGAAGTGAAACAAGCGAATTACTTTCTTGGCAGGCTCTCAACAACATCTGCCCCAGAATACTGAGAGTATTTTTCTTAATGTCACTCGGAAATGCTTCGCTACGCTTTTTGGTGTATTTAGGCTGCTTTGCTATTGAATAAAACTTCGTAAACAGTGCTATCGAAGCTTGGACAAATGCCAAACTTAAGACTCATTACCATACACCGGTCTATCGACTAGGATACCTACGTGATTTAAATTATGAATATTGCATGCCCCTGTAAGAATAGAATTCATTTTCTGTTCTCTTATTGCTTGGTGATTTTCAATTTGTATGCATAGTGAAAACGCAATTTTCTTTTCATTATATTAATGAAATATAGGGCAATATCTTTCTACCACATATCCAAGGTACTTATCATGAGCTATCTTGATTCTACACTTTAAAAAAAACGTTGGCGAACGAAGTGTCGTGCTTGCCCTTAATAAAAAATAGTTTGCATACACGCTGTTTAACATTTGAACAACAAATTACTTTTTAAACAACACGGGCATTCGCAACTCAATCGAAATCTGTCAAAAAAGCCTCAATTTCCATAATTTTTTGGCAGATTGCGACTGACATGAGAATGCAAGCGTTGCTTAAACTTTTTTAGAATTAGCGTTCTTGTTTAAACCACCAATTTTAAAGATCGCACTTGATTCAGAGTGGATAAAAGAATCTTTATAGCGGCGAGAGTTTTCTTTTTAAACGCATGTGAAAATTTGATACTGCATATGATTGAGTTTACTCTTTATAAGCTTATATTCCGTATTTCAAAACGTAAACTCAACTCCATCGGAGTTTGGCCAAAATTAAAGTTTATGTGCTCACGAGAGATGATTTTTAGCTGAGCGTTTACGCATTTGCTTGATTGTTTCTCGGGTACGAAAACGACAACTAGACAACCTTCATTGATTTTTTCGTGCTCACTTCATTGAACTGTTTCGTTTACGATTTAGAATATGAGCATTTTTTCATAAGACATTTGTGCTTTGGTACCTACCCTTAGGTAGGTTTATCCCGAGTGCAATCTAGACCAGACTTTCAAAACTTGGTTATTTGTTTTTGCTGGGGCTAGATAATTCAAATTAATCACTCGTCTGACAAATCAATTTCTAGAAAACTTTTAAAGTTCACTTTAGACATTCATTTTTTTACGTCTTGATAGATTGCTTTTAGTTAGCATTCTTTAGGGAAGATGAATTGGTTTTGGCTCTTTTTATTGAAGCTGTTATATAGAATGAGTTGTTATTTTAACAAATCACAATAACATAGAACCATCAATCTTACACTTCAATATCCAGGCAAATATTTTCATACTTTGTGTCCTTAAAAAACCAATTTAGAAATTACTCGTACCTACGATTTTCAATTCACGTAAATCAAATTCTGCGTTTCTTAGTTAGAGGTGGCACTCAGGGACTTGTAAACTAACTCTGTCGTGATATAGGTATCATAAAAAGGAGCACAGGGATTAACTACAAATTCATAGAAATCTTTGTTTTACGATCATATTCGCACATTGGTAGTAAAGCTGCCGTAACTCCTCAGGTGCAAACTTTCTGCTGAATGGGATTTGTATTTTATTGTTGCCGCTTGTGTTACTCGAGATTAAGTGTAACACAGATTCGATGAGACGTCTGCTTGTACATAAAATGTTGTTGGGTTCGGTCTTAATAGGTAAACGGGACCTTTATTAGATCAATTTTTATCCGTAAACATAGAGGATCTTCTGGAGATTTTTGCACGCTATATATTTTTAATTCCAATTATATCTGATTTGATGGCAATGTAAAAGACGACTGAAGATCAAGCTGCCCTTTATTCAAACGAGATTATCTATTAAATATATTATTTGGAAAGAATTTTTGCTGAGGTTTTAGGTAAGGGTTCTAGAAGTATATTCTAGCTAGTTAGCAATAAAAACAAAGTTGTACAAGAATTTAACAAACTCCAATTTATTAATCAAATCAATAACAAAACAATGCAAACTATTACTGGTTGACGCCATACTCTTTACAGAGCCGTGCAACATGATGCGCAGCGACCGCAGCCCGGCGTTGCAATGTTGCGACGTCATCCCCTGTTGCTGGTCGCACGCTGAATGCCTGTAGTCTGCATGTTCCAGCCATCATTCTACCTATCACTCTGTGGAATAGGTTTTATTCAATGCCACATTAGCGTGACACAGCGTCCTTTTAATCAAGAACAAAATATCAGTCAGTCAAGTCATGATGCAAGGAAAATGAGATTAGGATCTACAGGAACTTGTCTGCTATATATTTCTGCTGCTTGAAATGGCAGAGATGGATATTACTTCCGACATTGGAAACAAGGATAATATAGCAATCTCCGTCCGTTGTCGAAGGAATTGGTATGCCATGTTGATAATTTTCTGATCGTAGAATTTGTCGAGTTTGACCTATGACAGATGAAACTAGCGATAGCGATAACGATAACGTTAGCGATAAGTTGGTCCAAACCCGACAAATAAATTGCAGTGTTTATATACATACATACATAGGTATTAACTTTTCCGGGAATTTCCCAAATGAGATATCTATTTACGTAACAAACCATACAACACGTATTTTATCAATAGCGCTAAAACTAAAAGACAAACTAAAAGACAAAACCATCTAAATTCATTTGTTTATCATTCCACTAGAAGCCACAACTCGGGATTAAGACCCGGATTACAAGGCCTACAAAGGACGGCGGTAACAATTCAATTATACCCATCCCTAGTTCACACAAGCGAAAGAATGGGAACAATCTAGTTTTGTGTTTACAAACAATTTGCTGTTATACCTTATGGTGGAAGGGACCTTTAGTTCTGGGAGTAGGAAGTCCACTTCGTAATAAACGACCTGCATGGCTGGGCCGTTGTCGTCTCTTATTACAAGGTTTTTTGCGCAAGATTCTCCAGACCTTACGCTTACGCATTTGGCTGAAAAAATGTTTGGCTGGGATTACAATTTACGTTCGAACTACAAGGTCATGGAACTATAAAGCAACCAGTAAGTCAGAATAAAAAATAGAATACGAATGATTTACTAAGACCATAGACGTTATTCGAGAGTGCGTACAATAGAGTATTTGGCTGTTGTGTAAAATATGTTACTTGGGTGTATTATTGATCGAAGGTTGAAGGACTAAAAAATGTCACAATGACTTCAAAACACTTGTTAGTTTTTACGTCGTTTGTATTGGATGGAGCTGCCTCGCTATGACATGACATCCTTCCTCTTCAATCACCAACAAGAAAAAAAAACTTATCAAAAGAATGAAAAAATACAATAACTAACTCATCAATCATACTCACCGACTATTTCGTAAAATACAAAAACGCCGATGTCCTGCAAAGCCTTGTGCCATTTAAGCACCTTCTCAACTGGACCGGAAAACGCCCTCGGTCCGCTTCTGTGTAGCGCCTGAATGCGACCGTTTATTATTGTAACATCGCCACATTTTGTAGATATGTTCGATCATAAGCTATTTATGAGTGGGAGAGATTCTAGGTACTTATAGTGCCTTTTATCTACGTATTTTATACGATGGATGGTAAAAATTGTGATACTTTGTTCAAGATTTATTTCTTAAAACAAACGCAGTTTTGCTGGTAGAATGATAGAAAAACCTCGTTGAAAAAAAGTTGTAGCATCATTAACAGTGATCAGAAGAGGACGAGTTAATTTACATAAACTTCAAAGAACACAGACAAAAAATGGAACAGAGACTTCCTAACAACATTTTTTTTTTTCGAAAAAATTGTCCCATTTTCAGGATATCACTAAACTGCATTTATGTAATATTTATGTTTTTATCACAGAAAACAATCGAATTAGTTTCCTGTTTTAATTGTAGTAAAGAAAAAAATGTCATAAGTAAGTCTCAATTTTTTGTCTCTGTTTTTTAAATGTATGTAAATTAGCTCACCTATTTCCGATCACTGATCATTATACAGTAAAACACTATAAATCAGTTTAAATCCTAAATGCACCTTTAGCTAAATTGATGCTTTCATCGTTATTGGATTAATTGATTCATTAGGGGCCAATTAGTTGTGTTATGATTCTAATACGTGAGACATTATGATAAATGAATGTGTATTGTAAAAACATACATATATTTTTAGGAAATTCTACTTGGAAAGAAACTGTAAAAGTTACAAATACAGAGTTGCCGACAATAATCTGGTAAAAAAACAAGACAGGGCAGAGGAAATAGCGGACCCTACTTATCTCTTTGCGGAGCAAAATCGAAAGGCCTAAAAGGATGTTCGAGAAATCTTTTTTTTTTTCAAAGACAAAAGCACGGAATCACGGATATTGCATCGTCCGCGCGCACCGGCACACTTCCCGCAATGAACTTCAGTGTTTACATAGAACAAATCAATGGCTGGAGCTGGACTTGTGATTGGCGGTAGAGAAAGATAACTTAAATAAAGCAGCGAAAGGAAATTACTAAGCTTAACACGCGTAATCAATCAAAGCAGATTGCGGAAAACGATTTCATTTTTCTCTGAGACCCACTGTCAAAATGTTGACAAAAGCACAAGATAAATAGGTAGGGACATGATAACTGGCATCGGCACCCCTCTGAAAATGTTAAGAAAGTTCCCCAATACCAAATCCCATACATGCAAGGGCATTGTCCCCACATTGCGACCCTCTAGGCTACTGCCACAGAGATGACAAACGAGAAATATACCCGGCTTTTACTTTTATCACAAGCAATTTCTTTAAGTTTTCATTTTATGAGCTAACTCCATATGGTTTTTGATAGAGGCTGTCTGTCAGACTGGCAGCAGTGGTTTGATATGGGTTTACGTTGAGGACGGTTGCTGATGTGTAATTAAATTAATTGTGTGGATAAATCTAGTAGTCAGTAGTTAAGCAATGTACTGTTTATATGTATATAAAAGCGAAATACCACTCACTGATTAATCACGAAATCTCAGAAACTATAGCACCTACAAACTTAAAATTTGGCAGGTAGGTTCCTTATAGCGTGTAGACATCCGTTAAGAACGGATTTTACGTAACTCCAATCTGGGCAGACGAGGTCGGTCCCCGACCGACCTCGTCTGCCCAGATTGGAGTTACGTGGTCGGGGTCGGTGTTTGTACCGAATAAGTTCTGGACCTACTGGACCGTTTCTGAGTGTTTTTCATCAATCAAAAGCTACATTATCAGCGAGTAACATAAGCTATTTTATCCCCGTATTTCCGCGGAATCAGGAACTACGCGGGTGGAACCGCTGGGCACTGCTAGTGTAGAATCTGATAGTTATTCTAGGCAATTCATACCGAAGTGTCCATATTATCTCTGAATAGGTCTCTGACATACTTAAAATTTAAGTTATCAAGACAAATAAAAATAAATTTGCTGCGATATAACAATCTCTCTTATTCAATATTGACTAGTCAAACAAAAATCTAAATCTATAAACAAGAACTATACCTATACAATCCAGTGCCATAGATCGAGAGAAAGCAATTTTTTATACTTTATTGGATATCGCATTGCAATTTGA
Source organism: Hecatera dysodea (assembly GCA_905332915.2). Taxonomy (NCBI): domain Eukaryota; kingdom Metazoa; phylum Arthropoda; class Insecta; order Lepidoptera; family Noctuidae; genus Hecatera; species Hecatera dysodea. Next base: position 7,212,818 of record HG995299.1, read on the forward strand.
TGTCCTTACCAGGCCCATGTGCGGATGATAAATTGACTTGAATGAGGGAAGCGAACATTGTTCTATATTTTTTTAATCGCCATTTTTACTGATCGATTGTTTATATTACGGCCCGGTGTGATAGGAGGTCAAACAAAATGGAGGTGCTCATGTTTATGAGATTGATATTTGACTTTTGATGAAATGACGTGAAATATTTGGGTTACGGCTACCTCGACTACAGTAAAGTTATGTAATCCAACTGCTATGTGAATTATAAATGTGAGATTAAATACAGGTTCGGGTAGAATGGGTTATTATACACTTGGGAAGGTACGCCGTGCTAATATAACAGAGTGGTAGTTAAAAGGGTACGATAATAATTGTATAAGTAGGTATTCAAATATGACGCGTGAGAATTATGAAAATAAATAGGCAGGATTATTAACTTTTCTTTGTGAACATTTGTAGAACAAAGAAAATTGGAGTTCATAATCAGTTTTAAAACGCAAAAATGAGTACTATGTAAGTATAGTGGTGATGTTTACCTTAAGTCTCTCCATCCTCGTCAAGACTTGATTCTGAGGTTCTTTTTTGGCCACTTCTATTTCCGTGGATTTTTTCGGTATAACTGTAAAACAGATTTTCTTGGGTAAGCTCGCAACTTCAACTAGAACAGAGAAACTTCTAACGAAGTTTCCTCCCTTTTCAGGTCCACACTACTTCCGCCCAGAGCGGGAGAAATCATTTGATGATTTCCCATCCAGAAAAAAAAGGTCCACACTACTTGTGTTTTGTTGTCAAGTAGTAATAAATAACTTATTCAATTTCGTAGCGATAAAATCACAAAATGACAAACAAAATCTGCCATAACTCAAAGACTTGTAGATACTTACACACTTTGTGTGGGACAAGCCCGCGGATATGTCCCTTACAAAGTGTGTACACGTCTTTAATTAAATCACGTTCTTACGATGGATAGGGAGACTTTTTGTACTCGCAACCCATTGGGGCGCAACTTGAAACGCGTATCCTGCCAAGTATCGCGAAGTTTCCCTTTACAACTTTACTTCTCTCAAAAAATACAGGGTAATGAGCTTGTTAGACCGAGTTACGAGGCTTTAGCACAGGTTGCCCAAGAATACTTTTATGTTTGACAGCGCACAATTTGTGGGGGCTCACTTTATATGCATGTTTTGTTTGAAGTTGAGTGCTGTTGATCTGAGGACTTATTCAATACGTCATCTTTTACTTGTTTAGCGAACATCATACGGTGTGTTGCCAACGTGATTACTTGATTAGAAAACTTATAAAATATCTACACAGACCTTTTTTTTTTTTTTTTTTGGATGGGAAATCATCAAATGACCCCTCCCGCCCTGGGTGGAGCGGTAGGGAGTGTCAGACTTTTACTGACTAAAACCCACCCGTGCTCCTCCATGTGCCCTTTGCGTTCCAGGGCCGCGGCAACTCTCTCGAACAAATTCCGCAACCCTAGCAGGCACCGACCCTATGGGGCCCCGTCTCTGGTGCTGACGGCTCCTTGAGGCGCGCGTGAAGCACAACGCGTCGTCGACTCAGCCTGGTATCGGACGGCGAGCCACCCACGCTCACCGTCCACAGGCATCAGCCACTGCGCAATAGCACAGCGGCCGACTTGTCTCTGGAGGAGGCCGAAATGGGACCATTACTGGCACTCCATTTCAGCCCCCTCCCGAGTACCGGGAGTCGCAGCACCCACAGCAGAAGCGGCAGAAGCGGCGACGGAAGCCGCGGCGGCGGCAGAGGCGGCGGCGGCGGCGGACCTCTTGCCCTTGGTCGGGGCGGATGGCGCGCAGGCCCTTCCCCCAGCCCAGTGCTCGGCCGGCTTGCCAACAGCCGCACATGCACTGCAGTGCGGCGTGGCCTCGCACGAGCCGGCCCGATGACCGGGCTGACCACAGCGGAAACAAAGTCCACTGCGGTCCACCTCCGAGGGGCACATAGCTCCCGTGTGGTTGCCCACATGGCAGCGGTAGCACCTCAGAGGTCTGGGTTCCAGCAGTTTTACCCGCGCAGAAACCCACCCCACCAAGAGCCTTCGACCCTCCGACACTGTTCTGGCCGCCGTCACGGGGCAGCTCACCACAAGGGTTTGCATGCCCGTGTTGTCAGGCCGGAGGGTGCCCGCCTTGACCGTTGCCGTTCTCCGCAGCAGCCCCCTCTCTTCCGGATCCAGAGCCCGCCGAGCTGACCGTTACTAGGTCTGGCGCGGAGCCGGAATCCGACTCCGCACCACCCCGGCGCTCAGGCGAACCCTCCTCTACAAACTCGTGCGCCATCAGCTCCTTAAAGGAGTCAGATCCGGATGACGACGATGACTCGGAGCCTCCTCGGCTCTTGTTGCCACTGGCAAGCGGAAGACGTTTGGTGCCCACCCCAGAGTACGGAGGGCAGCCCGCCGAAGCGGGGTGGGATTCCCCGACCGCTGAGCAGTCGGGACCCACCTGGGGACTCATTTTGCAAGCGTCTTGTTTTTTCATGTTTTCCTTTTAAGGGTGCGGTCCCTGTTCGCTCCGCCCCTTCTCAGGGCCCTCTCTCCTAACTCACCTCTCCACCTGCTCGCTGCTCCCACAGTCACGTCTGATGATCAGACGCGTACCAGAGAGCAGCGAGCAGGCGTGTGTCTCTCTTGGTCTGATCCCTCACTTGCGACCTTCCGGCATGAGTGGCTCTACCGGGAAAGCTCGCAAGATCATTGGGACACTCAAGCCCCACCACGACGACAACGTGGAGACACATTCGGTGGGGATCTACACAGACCTACAGTTAGAAACTATGTCGATAATCTTTAATGACATAGGTACGTCTTGTCAAGAAGCCGTAGTTCGTTTTCATTAATCAACTTTTATAATAACATTTTGAACTTTCGAAGAATTTGCTAAGTTAGTCGTCGAGAAAGTGAAATGTCACGCATTACTAAAAGAAATAGAGCTCACCATTCATTTTGTTCTGCAGAACTTGCTCAATTTTCGTATATTGCTTTTGCTGGAAACTGAGTTTAGGAGTTCCCTCGAACGGAGCATTTTTGGGCGTTTCGTTGGTTGATGCTGCACCTAAATACACAAGGAGTAAACTCGCTTCAGGTTCAAATTTAGCTATCAATCATGATTTATCTTTCCAAAATGTGATAGAGTTTGTCAGGAAGACGACTACAAGTTAAACTAATATCCACCTGTATCCAAAAAGCCTCGAGCCTTTCTGAAAGCATCTGTAAATAGAACGTTTAAAATACCTACTAGTATTCAGGTGCTTTGATGAAATTTTTAATCAGACTAATGATCTGACTCCTTGGTAAACAACTTGTTAGGCTTCTAACTCAACGTCGAAACTCTACAAACAGCAGCTAAGACCAACGGAATGATGAAGTTTCCGTGGCACTTCTTATACCAAAAAAAAAACTAACATCAGCTTTGTCATCAATTCTCTGCAACATCCCTGTGAGCTCACGATTAGCTAAGCTCTAGACAAGACCAATGGACCGCCAACCACTAGTATAAATTAATGAGCCTGCATTCAATCAATCTTTAGTTGAAGTTCAGTGGTCTAACGGACAGTGCATCTCTGTCGGATGCTCTAACAAATCATTAACTTACCACCATTAATACTCGTTAAGACCTGGGGAGCAAAACTTTTAGGTTTGTTCCTATCAGCTCCTCCGAAGTTTGAGTTTTGGTAGTTTGTTCCAAATCCTGTATTTAAAGGCGGTGCAGTGTTAGGTTCTCTTTGCATCTGTTGACCTAGAAAGGACAAAACAGTTGAATGGGATCTATGAAACTATACCGAACGCCAGATAAATGTGCAATAAAGGTCATTGCCCTTTCCTTGATATCTCTTCGAAGGTACATGGTAAAAAAAATCGTTGATGAATCGTTTTCCATTACTAGTAAATATAAAGGATCACGATGGATGTCGATTCAATATAGCATTCATTCATAATTTCTATTTTAAGAATTAAGGTTGTCAATAAATGTAGGTGGGTCAATGACCGTTATTGCACATTTATCTGGCGTTCGGTATAGGTAGGTACCCATTTTTGACTTTGGCTTTGTTTTGTGGACAAAAGAAATGCACGCGAAACTTCTTCAAAAGTGCACGGCAAATAGAGACTATTATAGTGCACTAAAATGGAAAAAACAGTTCTCATAAATGACCAAATTACGAGGATATAGCTGGTCTTATCTATCAAAGCTAGTTCCATTAACTGGATGATAGTATCTTATCTTTTTTCATTAAATGCCATTCAGAAATGACCGTAATAATACTCATTGCACTTCTTATCATCCGAACTTAGACCAGACCTAACTATTTAAAATCTTCTTAATGCACAAGTTGCGTGTCAAGTAACTCTTAAGATATGCATCGTTAATCAGAAAAAAATATCATACACAATGGCTCTAGACAAGTTTTAAGAGCTAAAATATGTTAGGGAGAATTATGAGCTACAAGTTCTACTGAATCTAACTACTGTACCTAACTTTCTAAAGAGATTCTCGTTTTCAACACGAACATCAATCACTATTATCTAAACTCTTTAGAGGCAATCCTAAAATAGCTCAGCCTCAACAAAAATATCAAATAGGCAAATCACCTTTGACTTTTCCTTTTCTCTCTCTCGGCTTAATGAGCTAATTAGGTATGGATTGTTTAGTAGCTACCTGATTATCCTACATTTCTTTTTTTTAAGATATGATAAATGATGAAATAATTAGTTTCGCTCTGGGCGGAGCGGAAGGCAGTGTCAGTCTCTTTCTGACTAAAACCCACCCGTGTTACTTCTAATGCCATTTGTGTTCCAGGGCTGCGGTGACTCTATCGAACAAATTCCGCACCCATAATCTTTACGTAACTTGAAGATGATTAATAATTCTAAAACCAATTTATTACAAAAACAAGAGGCTTCTAAATAAATTTAAAAAAAAAACACGTAGTGTATACATATAGTACCTATCTATAGTAGAAGTATATACCTACATATATACAGTCTTTTTTTCCGTCCGTTTTATTCCTTTGTAAAAAAGTTTCTTATTTTTCAGTTTTTAGTGGTGATAGATACCCCACCACAAAACGTACCCGTTCACAGCGTATAATAAACAGGCCGGCCATTACAGCGATCCCGGAAGATTTGCTATCATTTATTGAAGAGTTCCGTTTCCTATCTCCGAAGTATTTCATCCGATCTACACCATACTAGATAGGTACCACCTCGAAATACTACGATGCTCTTCCAAACCATTGTATATTATTTTTATTTTTCATTTTACACAGAAAGTTTATCAAAATCGGTACACCCAGTAAAAAGTTATGAAGTAACAAACACAAAAACAGTCGATTTGCGAACCTCCTCCTTTTTTTGAAGTCGGTTAACAATGAATACAGGATGCAATGTAGCACACAATAGTAAATCCTAGTTAACTTCTACGAATTGTCTCCCACAATACGTCTAACAATCGCAACAAACCCGTTATTTCATTGCTACGAGTCGTAACCACATATTATTTAGGCCCATATATCAAATCGTTAACTCACACTCAACTCGAACTCAAAGTCCATCGGAGTCGGATCATCAAACTCTCAAAAAATCTTGTCGTCAATAGAAGTTTTCCTGCTCAAGTGATGTGCAAGCGTAAACGCGCTTGCTCAACTTAAACTCATCTTTCGAGCACGAAACTTTAAATTTATAACGTCAATCAGACATGCTTCATGCTTTCATTGAAGATTTAATGCTCATGTTGGACTTGGAGTTTGAGTTTAATTAGAATTTACGATTTGGAATATGGCACTTTAAAAAAAAAAAAAACTCACCTGAAACTATAAATTGTGCGCTGTTGTCAGAATAGTTGGCTAAATACCGAGGATCGATTCCCGTCACCATTTGAGTTTGACCCGCTAACATCTGAAAGCCAAACGCCTTTTACGGAATACTTCCTTATCTTATTCAATCAGCCTGCCTGGGCCTCAAGTCTGCTATTACAATAGTATCAGAATGATCTATCGTTGATCTCATAATGGTCGATTTTGACAAGTTTCGTAATCTATTAATATAAAAGCGTCATTATGACTTTCCAATGGTCAACCACTGACACTCCATTGAAAGAAATGGCATAGAATGGTAATCTCGTACATAATGACAAATGAATGACAGCCGTATGAGGTAATCTGCATAGGTACATTTTGACAGTTTCTTTGATCAGTGGCCTATCATTAGAACGTCGTGTGCAGTCATTTCTATTAATAGTTCGGTTATCAAAAAGTATAACGAGATCATTGACCGACCAATGATCGACCATTATGAATTTAGCAGATTACGAACTTCTAGCAAAATGACAATGGGATCGTGTTGGAATGACAAATTTATAAAAATAGCAGACTTGGGGCCCACGTCTTTTCTCAGCTACATAATACATAATAATATGTTAGGATCAAGATCCAGTCTAACCGCATGAAGCTGAATACCAGTATTTTACGTACAGCACCTGCCTTTCCGACGTGGACGTCCGATAAGCAGTTGCTCCACCCCAGAACACGTATCCCTTATGGCAGACAACGCGATTGACATTGGGAATGCGTGCTGCATTCTATATCAATTCACTGCTGAAATAGGCCTCGCCAATCGGCAATCGTACTACATTTACCAACTGGTAATATTTTAATGACAGTGGTTGAGTTCCGATACGATCATAACTAAGTAGTAGGTAATTACCATCTGCCTAGCCTTTTCCCAACTATATTGGGGTCGGCTTCCAGTCAAACCAAATTCAGTTAGATAACAGTGGTACTGTTATTTAGGTACGTAAAGCAGTTGCATACCAGATCTCTAGAATTCATAAATGGGTAACACGGCACTTCTTGGCAAGACTGTTGTCAGATTTCCTGGCTTTTGACAATTCGTAACGACTCGACTGCCATAGATTTACAAATGAAAACCAGGACTAACGGCTTAACGTGCTTTCCGAGGCACGGAGGAGTCTCGCTATGTTAAGATGGTCATCCGTGCACAGACCGACCTTGGTAAGAGTTGCTTAACTATGGAGGTCGACCCGTGCGCTGCCCGTGCGACTGTATTATTTAACCACGAGCTCCCCAATCTTAACTAGTAGGTACCTAACTACCTAGTATAATATCTACTTACATTTTGTCCAAAAACTGCAGTATTCATTTGAGCAACCTCTATGTAATTTGAATTAGCAACATTTTGCACGTTCGGAAATTGTGTATAAGATCCGCTGCTGTAGTAAACATTCTCAGGAGGCCTAGAAACCAAGAAATGTAAAAACTAACATCGCACAAACTTAAGTTATCAATAGGTACTGGCCATACCTACTCATGAAAACTCTCCCATTGATACCAAACTTGAAAAATTATGATTTTTCAATAGGAAAACATACCAGCTACTCTTCCAAACTATTTAAATTCAACTACCTACCCTAGTTGAAATAATCTGGTTTTATAATTCTTTTAACCAACTTCAACTTTGTTAAAATTTAAATCCAAAAATAGTTTATGTAATTTCTTTGTAATATGGTTTTACTTACATCATAATATTTCGCCCAGCGTTCATTGAGAACGCCATTATTTGATTTCCCTGCGGATAGTCTGAAAAATATTTTATTTCTTTATTCAACCTTGTGACACGAGGTACGGAAAAGTGATCGAATTGATATCCTCACCCGCCCCGACCCTAGGTTCTCTTATAACGTATCTATCCATTTTCTCTTACAATGTAAAATTTATATTCTAAGTAAGTATAAACTTTCGGGAAAAAAAAAATGTTTGTGCTGGCGCCAATTTTATTTTTCAAATAAGGTACCTACTTATGTTTTATTTTAATTGCCAGTCGAGGTCGAAGGTCACATTCTGCCCATCCGTAGTACAAGTCGTAATATTTATTCGTCTATACTATCGTACTTTGTTATTATAATAAAAGTGCAAGTTTTTTTTAGTTTTAATCTTATTTATAATTCTATGATTTATTAATAAATAAATATCAATAAATCATAAAGACAATAAAGTTCTAGCCCATTTTCCTAATAAAATAAAACTTTTTTTTGCTTTAGCGAGCAGAAAAAAAAATGTTTTCTTTTGTATTTGTGACTTTATAGCCCTTTATATAATCAATTACCACCATTTACCACCACCATATTAGGTACCCATTTTATATCATTTGATTTACCTACTTACCAGTAAATCAAATGTCTATAGAGGTGGTGATCAATAAAAAATACTATTGATAATATTTTGATAACAGTGGACAAATACGTTTCTTGTAAAAAAAAATCCTTGTAATTTCAATTTACAATACACACATTATTACATTTTTTTCTCTAGTACAATATTGTAACGAATCAATAAGTAAAACCATAACTTGCTACGTAAACATTGGAAAACGTTGACGTTTGATTACTGACACTTGACATTGACAGCGACACTTAAACTTCCGTTACTTCACTCACGTCACCTGTCACAGTTTTCACAGCATTCGTAAATAATCGAACTTTAATGAATCACTATAGTTTTTTAAACATAAATTGGATCCACAATAGCAACTCAAACGCTTAAATAAAATGGAGCTTCAAGATACTTACTACAATAAGTCAGAATACGTAGAAACTGTAAGTGTATTTTAAGATAGAAATGTCGCTGGGAAACAAGTTCTGCATAACAAATGGTTATAACTTATTTTACAGGCGTCAGGTAATAAAGTAAGCAGACAAACAGTGCTATGTGGATCTCAAAACATTGTTCTACACGGAAAAGTGATAGTCCAAAGTGATGCTATAATCAGGGGAGACTTGGCAAATGTGAAAACTGGAAGATTTTGTATTATTAGCAAAGGCTCTGTTATACGGCCTCCTTTCAAGAAATTCAGTAAAGGGTAGGTAAAATTCAATGATAAATGAATTCCCTTCATAGTAAACTAACTACCGCCTCTAATATATACAAACTTTTTTAAAATAAATTAACTCATATTAGGTCCTTATTTTCTCCTAATCTTCAGCAGGCCCCCCATAGGGTGAACCAATGATGTGGTGAAAGCTGTAGGAATCTACACAGGACTGGTTGATGTGGCAACTTGAGGAGGCCTATGTCCAACAGTGAACATCTTCCAACTGATGATTATGATGCCAAATAGATATAAAGATTGGTTTAAAAAACTAGAATAGGGAAATAAAAAACAAGATTTAAGGATGAGATACTAACTAAACTTAATTTCTCTTTATTCCAGTGTAGCATTCTTCCCGTTACAAATGGGTGATCATGTGTTTGTTGGTGAAAATACAGTTGTGAATGCTGCTGTTGTCGGCTCTTATGTCTACATCGGAAAGAATGTTGTTATTGTAAGTTTAAATGCTTTGATTCCTAATCTAACAATTTTCTACCTGTTAGGCCTAGTTTTGTTCAAATCCCAGTAATTGTTGAGGCATTATTGATTAACTAACAACAAAACATAATTGTGTACAGGCTTTCACATTTATTAAATTTGAAGAAGGTAGGGTTCACTTCTTTTTCGATTATTATATCATTCATGATGTAGGTCCACTACTTTATCTTACCGACTTCATCAAAACTAATTTTTTTATAAAATTATTTTTCAATTCAGTCTGTGGGTTCATACAGTGTCCTTCACATGCAATGCAATAATGCATTCAGGGTGCTGATAGGGTTGTCCCAATACTGCAGCACATCGGCAATATTTGCTGAAGCTCATGTTGTAATATTTTTTGTGGTTTGTCTGTATTGATGTGCCAAACCTAATATATTTTAAAGGATGTGTGTTCTCCAAATAAAAGAAACAGAAGAAATTATATAATAAATTCGGGCGCCATGGAGATTGCACACAGTATAATAAGAATTGCCGGAAAGAATAGAGCGGAAGAGTCAGACTTTTAATCTGCCGGTGGGAGGCTAAATAAAGAAATAAAACAAAAAGAATTATTCTGTCCTTTCTTTACTTAATGGCCCGTAGCTTCAATTTAATTAACATTATATTTAAGAGCGTTCATCCGTAAAAACCACGCTGGAGTCAAAATTGATGATTTCCGACGGACAATAAAACGATAATCTATTTAATTCGTAGATAAGATATTGACGTCAAATTATTGAGGATTTCATAATCTAGTGCTTGGCTGAAAAATATTTTCAAATGATCGTAAAGTTTTCTCATTAGAACAGTTTTTACTCAATCCCTTTTTAAAACTAGCGGTCGATGGTCTACGCAAATGCTAGATAATAGTAAAACCATAAAGGACAAACTTATAGAAATATTACTATTAAAAAAACAATAACATTTACTAGTGCTTGGCTGAAAAAAAAACGTAATTATTGTAAGTTTTTATACAAGAAAAGTATACTCAAAAGTGTCATTTTTAGCCACTTTTCGAGTTTTTAAACGTGTTATTTTAGGATGAAATCAAAGGTATTTTTGTTGTTTTTTAGACCTAGTAAATAAAGACATTTACGATCTAAAACACGGTACACTTTTTTTTAAAATAACTTCTATATTAATTTTACTATAAATTATTTAGTACTACTATATAATCGACGCGGAATCGCACCAGCGCTCAGTGCCGGCCGAGGCCTTTCAGAGGTTGGACGTGTGTCGCTCCCGTTGCCGCGTGCTGCGTAAAATTGTATTATAGTTTGTCGAGTTTTTAGAGCGACTAGGACGAATTGATACTTTTTGTTTATTTTTTTTTTAACGAAACAAAACTTTGATTATTACATATTTTAAAGTAATGGAGTTCAAATCATGAAAGAAGATAACTCTTTTTATGTATGACTTCATTTTTTTTTTTCGATAATTATGGGTAGCAATAGGCGCTATACGGGGCAAAAAGGAAAAGTTACGGAAATTTGGCCAAGGCTAATGAAGCTAAAAAGTACGTTACCGAGGAACCACTTTTAATGTCGTAGCTGGTTATAGCCAATTCGCATTTTTCTTACACGGGGATTTTAATAACCGATAAAAAATAGAAGGTCACATTCTTCAATATTAGGACATTAATAAAAAATATATATTTGTTACAAACATACAAATATTTCCTCTTTATAATATTACTGTAGATTGCAAAATAAAGCTTTGATGCTGACGGGGCCATTATTTCGGTGATACTGTAGATTTCACGACACTAATTGTTATACGAAACAAGTTGCGCTGTACTGAAACTAGTTTTGTGAAATTAATTATTTCTTCTTATTCTATTATTCTTTCTAAACCATACAAAAACTGCAAGTCAATGCGGGTATGTCACAAGAGAATGATACCGAAGAATCACAGCTACCGCAAGAGTTGATAAAGAATTGGAAATACTGGAATCGCAATCAGAAATAATAAATGTAACAAATGAATGCGATCTTTAGGTTTAATTTTCCACTATTATTATTTATTTAAAAAAATACAATTCTTTCAATGTAATATGTGCAATTCTAAATTCGAACTGAGTAGTCACGATGAAACACAAAAAATAAACTAATTAATTATGCCATAATTTCAGGAATTGGCCTAACAAATTTGAATGAAGTTGTTACATCGATGGACTTACTGTTATGTCATTATTCACTTATAGTAAATGTCATGATAAAGTTGCCGAAATGTGGAAAAATTCCGCTGAAGAAAGTATGTTTGCATCAGCTCAGGAGGAAACAGCTGCTGCTCGATTACAAGGTGACACTCGTAACATTCCGATGATACCAGTGGAAGCAGACAGTTGATGGAGCAAACGCTCATATAAAAACCAGTATAATGCATTGTCCGTGTGTTGCAGCTATTATAGGACATCACACAGGAAAAGTTCTCTACATTGGGGTCCGGAATAAGTATTCTGGAATTTGTGCCCGCGCAAATAAAAAGGAACAACAGCCTGCTCCTCACAAATGTTCTAAAAATCACGTTCATCATCTAGTATGGGGCCAACAATACTGGTAGAAGGATTCAAGTCCTCCGTAGAAACTCGGAAATTAAATATAATACATTGATTGCTGATGGTGATGCCAGCATATCCCGGCGTTCTAATTAAAAAAATTTAATGTACCGACCATCTCCTCCGCAATTGCAACGGAAAAAAATTATTGCTTAAAACTTATACATCTATCCCTCTGTCGGAGCGTAAATTGTTGAGTTCTGAACTATTGATTCGGCTGAGAACAGCAGTAAGATTTTCGGTACGGTAGGTACTGGCAAACACAAACTTTAACCGAATCAGAAAAGAATATAAAAATACTGAGAGATATTCTGAACAGCGCCAAACACATCCTTGAAGATCAGAGTGAATGTGACTTGTGCTACTGCACCAAAGAGAGAAAAAAGAATCAAACCAAACTCTCGAAGCCAAAACATTGATGTTAAAACTGCAACGCAATGTCTGGCAGCTGGTTTATCTTTCTCGAAGTCTGCCCCACGATTTTACCTATAACCATGCAGAGCAGTTCAACACCATAGTAGCAAAGACTGTAGGTGGGAATCGCATAATTCCCTAAAAGATTCATATTCCGTCCGTTGTTATGCCGCTTGGTTAGTTTAAACACAGATAAACCTCAAACTACCCTTTATAAATGTGCCTACCAGAAAAGTCCAGGTCAATCCCTGAAACATTTAGAGCAAAACCGTTTTTCTATAAATCAAAATCTGAAACGCAAAATACCTCGCCGAAAAATAAACTTTAGCACAGGGCTCCTGAACAAAGTCAATTACGCAAATGCATGTCAAACGCCTGTCATGAACCCAGACAATTTCAAGCAGGCACATGTAGTTTTCCTTGAAAATTTAAAAACACTGACCTTAAAACGGCATTTCATTGAAAGGGATACAGTTCTTCAGGCTGTGAGTGCCTTGTGACTGGAGCTGAGAAGAAGTATTTTAACTGCTTCCAATTTTGCCAAAATTTGTAAACAACGCCCGAATTTGAATTCAGCACTACTCGATAAATCTATTTTATATGGATATCATTTTTATTTCATGGCGATAACGTAATTTTCAATGTTAAACATGACTGGTATTACCAAAATATGTCAAACAAAAATGTGTGTCTTTTTGCGGTGTACACTAGTCCTGAATTTCCAATAAAAGGTGTAAAAATTTACAAAGTTTTGTAAAGAATTTCAATTTTGTAAAGCAAAATGATTCCTCGTTTAACAAAATTTTATTATGTATGCGTTCTTCCCGAAATAATTGATCCCAGAAATAGCCGATCAATGCAATTGAGGGAAACTATTTTATGATTTATACAGCTTTTTTATCATAAATGATTTAGGTACTAAATATAACATGATAAATCTTTATTTAATTACCCACCTACTCATCCTAACCATAAAATGAAAAAAGCTATCAACAATCCACTAGAACTAATTACCAACACTTAAGTAGGTACAATTATTAATATTATTTTTCTCCAAAATAACTAGATTTCGTCTGTAGAGGATTTCATATATGAAAAGGTGTAAAGGCAAAATAATATTTCAAATATAATTATTTATTAATCATAAATCTACAAATCATCAGAATAACAATAATTTGTATTTAACTTCCAGTTTAATTTTTCTATAACAATACATTATTATTGCTCTAAAGCTAACGGATCAAAGTTGGTTAGTCGAAGTACAAAGAGAGCGCACGCGGCTAGTCTACGCACACAGTTACCCACGCTTCTGTGTGAGTGAAATTTGCGAACTATTTACCTAAACCTGACGTGCCGCGCTAGGCATGAACGCTCTTAACGTTTTACTAATATTTAAAGAGGCGATATTATTGCATCGTGCACTGTTAATTTAAAATAATGGAAAATTCCTACCAGTTTACTGGCTATAAAAATAGTAGAATATAACCAAAGGAAGCGATGACCGACGAAAGATTCCCTCAGCAAAAAAATGATCCAAAAGGATGTAGAAAAAAAAATCCAATATTAAGGAAAAAAAATCCGTTAAGAAAAACATCCATTAAGGGTCAACTCACACCGAAAGAGCGGCGAAGGGCAGCGAAGCGGAGCGCAGTTTCAGTTTCATATGAATTTTAACTTTATTATCATTACCATAATACTTATTATCGCATGAGAAAGTCGAACGAGTCGCGCGGATGCCCGCGGCGCCGCCGCGCCGCAGGAATTCCGTGGAATTCCATAAACGGAGCCGTGCGACTGCGCGAGAAGTTGCGGGAAGTCCCGAGAATGTTCGAGCAGTCGCGAGCGGCCGCTGGCAATATATAGAATAATATAGAATACAGAAAAATAATATAATATAAAATAAATAAAATAATATATAATATAAAATAAAATAATATAAAATAAAATATAAAATAAAATAATATAAAATAAAATAATATAGAAATATAGAATACAGACGTAAATCCAAAATACCCATGTCCACTGCTTAAACACAAGTTTCCTCGAGTTTCGTTGAAAGTGAACTGCGCATAGGAGAGCGACCCGTGAATTCACCGCGGGCGGGCTCGAGAAGCGGAGCGGAGTCCCGCGACTTCTCGAGCATTCCAGCGACTTCTCGAGCATTCCAGCGACTTCTCGAGCAGTCGCGGGAATCCGCGCGCCTTCTCTACCGAGCGGGTCGCTGCGCTTCGCTGCCCTTCGCCGCTCTTTCGGTGTGAGTTGACCCTAAGAAAAATGTCCTTTAAGAAAAAATCCGTTAAGAAAAATATCCACTAAGAAAAATATCCATTAAGAAAAACGCCAATGGGCTGTAACAAAAGGTATGAAGTTTAATATACACGAAAATCATCCGAGTCTGAGCACGTGGACGCGTGCATAAGAAAAAAAACTTACCGTTTTCCTTTTCAAATAAATAGATGTGCTCCACGCAACTCCATTTAGTACGTGTGTAGTGAGCGTAAATTATTGATATCTGAAATTAACAATACGTCTGATAAAATTCCTATACGATTTTCAATCCGAAAGCATCATGTTCAGAAAAATTCTAACTCACCAAAAATTAAGGTCAATCCTCATAGTATCATCGTCCTTGGTCGTTTTAAATATGTTATGGCATAATATAAACCAAAAATATCCAAGATAACTAGTGATTTAAAAATATATTGAAAATAGTTTCAAATTATCGACCAGCCATCGTCTGCAGGATCGTAGAGTGACTTGTCAAAAACGTCATCTGTCAAAACTAGAAATAGTGTCGCGTTCCGAAATCGACTATAAAACCATAAAGCATGTAACGAGAATAAAAACTCGTTACAATGTGTACTGTTTATACACGGTGATGTGGAAACGGTGTGCATCCTTGGTCTGTAGGGTATGGGGCAATTCCAAAAGCATCCTCTTTATAATAGCTAGCAATGATCTCACAATCTGGTGTTTTGCTTTGTTTTTGTCTTTGTCGTTGCTATCAGTATGAGCCTTTGTTGCTTGAATTAAATGATGAAGTTAATTAATTAAATTTCATTAACAGGGGCGCAGATGTGTGCTTAAAGACTGCTGCATGATTGAAGACAACTCTGTGCTTCCTGCAGAGACAGTAGTACCTTCGTTTGCAAGATACTCCGGCAGCCCAGCTCGACTCATCACCACATTACCTGAAGCAATGCCTGATCTCATGACAGAATTCACCAAGAGTTATTATCAGCATTTCTTACCAACAACTGTACAGTAATACCTCTAAAATATTCATAAACAATATGGGAAAGTGCAGCAGGCCTTGGAGAGGAAGTTAGACGTATAGTCAAATAGACGGGGGGACGGATAGAGAGGAGGCTTATTATTGAAAAAAAAAAATAACGAAGTTTCCTTTGAATAAAATTTATTAATTGTTTAGGCATCGTCCTAATAGACGCGTTTGTTGTTCCGGTAAAACCGGGAAGCACCCTCTGTTGACCTGACTACACATTCCTGCTTTCCATACAAATGAAGACGACGATCTTGTATTCGCGCGAGGATTGCTTTACATCAGAACGACGACGCCGTAGAATACTTCGTCTCTGGGGCCCTCTTCAAGTTATCACACTTTATTGTGAGTGAAACATTATATTATAAAAAGCAAGTAATTTATTTTATTTCTGCATTATGTCTAATGTATAACAACAAAACTAATCAACTAATATAAGAATGTAAATTTAAGGCTTTAATAAAAGCATTTTCCACAATAATGATATCTACTGTTTTCATTTCTGTACCACCCTGAGGCGAACCCCGCGTGAGACTGAACGCGATTACACGTCAAATTCCTTCAATAGCTGGGAATTCGCAGCAGCGCGTCAACATGAAGACCTCCAAACCAGTTTGCTTAGCTGACAAGCGGGACATTGGGCAAATTTCTGTCCCACACCTAGTGCTTCGATTTGGCCAGTCTTATAGGCTTATAAGCCCTGTGTCAAAAGCGTTTTGACAGTGGTCTGCAATTCATTTTAGGTGCTAGCATGGGCCACCTGAGTCGTTTGAATGCCATGATGAGGACCCACGAAATGGTTGTTACAAAACATTATGCTCATCTTCTTACAGACAATTTAACATGCACGGCACAGTAGGCCGATATGTGTATGTGTTGGTTTCTATAGATTCGATCTGCTACTGGACTGAGTGCTGGACCTGGATGCACCTGTAACATCAAAGGAGAGGGGGAGACGGCGCAAGGCGTGGGCTACCGCCAACGACTCCGCTGTACCTACTAAGGAGCCGCTGTACTTTCTTCAACACCGAAAAAATGCAGATAAGCTTGATACAAAAAAGAAAACTTACCTAGGTACTACTTACCCGAGTCTATTAAATTTTTTGAGGTACTTATATGAAATTCTACCAAGTACCTAACGCACCGAACTTTTGCTTCAGTAGGTATCTAAGTATTGTCAAGAGTCCCTAGTCTACGCTGGCTTTCACGATTGTAGGGCAGGTAGGGCTTCCCGCAAGGCAGGTGGTTGGCAGGGTAGGGGCCCGGGCAGCCTAAGGCCTGGCTCTAACTGAAAACTTACTAATGACCTGCATAAAAGTACCTACCTAGTTCATCCATGGTTTAAAATTGTCGAGCTCGCTTTTGCATTTTACTCTCTATAATTTTTTCAGATTTCATTAGTCAAAAAAGTTTATTCCATTTAAGATACAGGAATATCAATCCTGTGCGAGGTTGAGTAAGTACCTATAAATTTTCGAGCTCACTACGATTTCGCTACTTGTGGGGAGCCACCCGGGTCCTTCCGGCCCAATCTGACCCTAGCAGAGTGAGTTCGCTGTATCCCAATATTATTTGTAGAATCCAACCACTGAAAAAAATCCCTGTATTCTCAGGTAGACCTAGAAGGTCTCGCAAAATGCTAATCTTGTATCCAATTTTTATTTTGCGCCGCTACCTACTGACCTTAATCACTAAAACTTAACACGGATGCAATAGCAAGCAAATCGTGCTTGAAAATGTTAACTCCTTGACTGGTAGTTCGATTTTCTTAAACCAACTGGTTCCACCAGGACGATATCCAGAATAATTATACAAGGTGGCAGGGCAGGTAACAAGAGTAGTTTTGCGCTTCGCAGGTTTTGAATCATAGCGCTCATCCATCGTGCGAAACATCAGTTTTACAAGATTTTTTGATTTTCATATTCTTTGGATCTCATTTAATTAAACCTTTAACTATTTTGATATCCGAAAGAAATAAAATCCATAATAAAATCACAGCAATCCATTACACGTTTTATTATGTTGACCTTTTCTTTCATTCACTACACGTAGAATGGAACGTAGATACAGTTTGATGACAAGATGCGAGTACATTTTGTTTTCCAACAAAGACATCTAAAGATTTCTATGACCCGTATTTGTATCCGATCAAAGTTGAATTTCCTGCTTTCGAACACAGATTGACACCATAACTTTCATGTTGGGTAACTTGAAAATATCCCCGATTGCCGTCGTCGATCCCTTGATCCATTTCGTTTTATTTTAAATTAAAATCGTTTCAAATAGTGACTTTTGAGTTAAAGTAGTAATTATAAATGTTGTGAAACAAAATAAGTGAAACATTTTAGCATGGAATATCATTATTCCGATCTTTGCATGCCGACGGATCATCTGCTAACTGGTTGGTATTAGTTTTTCAATGGTAATCATTACAATACAAAGGTATTATCGTATTAATGGATCAAAGTCGTTTATTTTGCATTCAGGCACTCCTTGAGTGGAACATCCATTGTGTTTTTAATGTTGTGATTTTTTTTTGGATCAGTAAACAACAGTTTCTATTCCTACTTAATAATAATGTTATTTTGAGAAAGTTTGATTTCAAATTGTTTTTAAACATTTGTTTTTGTGACTGTTTTGCTCCCATATTGTTTTATAATCAATTGGTATATAATAGTTTGATTTTTGTTAGATTGTTTTCCATCAATAAGTTTTAATCAGATAACATTTTGATGTTTGCACTTCACAAGTGGGTAGCTTTTTTCTAGCAATAAATGGAGACACCTAAACCTTTTCATGTCAATAAATTTATGATCAGAATTCATGATGATAGTTTACACACTTTTTTATCCTCGTAGTGAAAGAAACCTGTTGTCATGAATAATTCTTGATTAATATAACATTCTTTGGACTTGCTTATTTTGTAAATATTTTATTTTGTGAAAAACAAGTAACTAAATTGTTTAACTAATTAACCATATAAACTACAAACTCTTCAGGGAATGTATTAAAAACTTTTTATCAAAGTGCAGTTCAAGTTGCTATTCCAAACTTAAATAAGAGTGTAAAGTTTGGTCTGATTTTCTATTGTAACAATTAAATAAGTAACTAAATTTGATGTGTGTGTTTTATTCAAAATATATAATATTAGTAGTGTAATTGCTTGGACCTCTTGTTTTTCCATTGTCAAAGAAACTGGACAAATAAATAAATAGATAATTTCAATTTGCGTCTATGATTTTTTCCAGCAGTTTCATAGTTTACTGATTATTGAATTTTTTTTCACTTTATAAATAATATTAACCTTCAGGGCACACAAGTCACCCTTAAATATTTTGAAGATAGTAAGTAATTTACTCAGAATTTTTTAGTCTTCTTCGTTATGCCCTCACTGCTGAGGATCACAACCACATAATAATATTAAGTACATGCCTCCAAGTAAAATGAGCTTTTGCAGTGTTGTTAGTATGTGCTGCCTCCAACAATCATGTCTGTCCATCTTGTATGTGTTCTACCTTGAGTGCATTTTTCTTTGATTTGGCCCAATATGTTCAATAATGCATACATTTTATTATTAAACCACAATTCAACTGAACGACCTATAAGGATCATAGATTACTCTATTGCTATTATGTCTCAGAAAAACAGTATTACTAGAATATTGATCAAAGCAAAACTTTCAGGTCCGTACACTGCAGACTATGCTCCGCAATACTTGGTGCCGAAACAATCAGCGGAGTATGAGGTGCGGGCCAGTGTGCTGGTGGACGGCGGTGACAGGTTCGGGGTATCTGCTGTGGTATTCGACAAGTATGAAGAGCTCATATGGATGGGGAATCAGGGGGTATGTTGGAGAATATGTAAACCGTATAAACAGGAATTTCGCATGAAATCATTTGAAATCACTACCAAACATAAAAGATTGAATAATGACTCATTGCTACAATAAGTTGAAATGGAGATTTTTATAAAACAAATTAGTAAAATTCTTTATAGACAGTTTAGATTTTCCTCAAACCTGCTTATCATGTTCTAATTACTTAGCGACTACCAAAAAATAAATGCTATCGAGAATATGTTATTATTAAGCATAGCAACCAATTAAATTTTTCAATTATTTCTAGGGTCATGTAACATCATACTATGGGCCAGGAATGCAGAAGTACACTTCCTTCCAAGTGCATGAAACAGAGGAAGTAAGGGACATTATAACTGTTGAACAAGGCATTTTCGTTCTGACGAAAACGTCTCTACGCCATCAGATACGTCGAGGGATTCCGAAACGAACTTTTAAGTAAGTTGGAATGCGAGCTACGGTCAACCCTAGAGTTGGAGGGTGTTAGGAATATTTTGCTGCCCATATTAAAATGCATTTATTTAAGCTCATATAGTTGAACAAACTTACAAATGTTTGTAAAACTTTGAAATGATGTTGTTTATGCCTGATTTTTTAGATAATATAGGTATAGGCCGTTTGTGCTATTTGTCAGAACGTCATTGGTGGGTTTGTGTAAAGGAAAGATAAACGACCGATAAAAACCTCAGAAACCAGGCATTAGGCAAATAATTTAAAAAATCACAATAAATATGGGTCTATCTTTGCTCATTATTAAGGATTATTAAAACAATAATAATGTAACAAAAATAAAAAGATGTTTTCACTATCTCTGTTACTTGTCCAAACTGTCTCCCTTGCACAGTTTAAATAAATACCAAGCATCTTTCTCTTTTTGAAGGTTGTTTATTGTTAAAAATCTAGAAATTAGTTATCACTGGGGCCACATATTATTGCAAAATCTTGTCATAATTTGTAGTTTTATCGTGGCAAATTCAATAAGATATAGTAATTTTAGTCAAAATTGTCCTAACGAATGTGGGTGTGCGCTGAGCAATTTTCCGCCGGGCGCAATCCGAAGGTAAAAACTTATTCCAAATTTTCATACAGGAAGGTGAGGGATGCAGAGTCTAGTAAGATACTTAAACCATGTGTATAGTTCAGAAAATATTTGTTTTACATATTTTTCCGAGGGCGGGCGTCAACAAATTTAACAATACTAACCCTCTTAGTTAAGCACCATTGTTACTAACACCAAAATACTAACAAAAATATGGACCTTAGTCTGAAATAAATGTTTATTATTATTAAAATGCTAGTAGTGCGCCCGCCAAGTTATTAACCGACTTCAAAAAAGGAGGAGGTTCTCAATGCGGATGTTTGTATTTTTTTATGTATGTTCGGGCATAACTCCGTCAAATATTGACGGTATTGCAAAATTATTGTTTTATTCGAAAGGGATTTATTCCGAAATGTCCCCATTTAAATTTCATGTATGTAGATCTGATGATGGGTTTCGGAGACAGACAACGGAATTCTTCAAAAAATGACAGCAAATCAAACGCAATCGCTGCTTTCGCATAAATATGCATTGTTTACGCAATCGCACATAATAACATCACGTCTGTACACTCGAAAGGGTTACGCGCAAAATGTTTCAGTATATCAGGGTAACACATATCCTATCAATGTTAGTAGTAGTTACATATTTTTTCGCGACTAGATTGGTAATTGGTAATAACGTGATACTTGGGTGGTACCACTAAAAAGTTAACAATTAAAAAAAACCGTTTTGGTACCTCACAAACTTTAAAAATGTTATGCTTGAATGTGGCCACCAAAGATTGGCTCGTGGCTAAGTAATAACTGCCGGATAGTTCGATCTTCGAGGTTAAACAACTGATTTTCTAGCTTTTATCACTTACCGAGGCTCCTCTGTGCCTCGTAAAGCACGTTAAGCCATCAGAAACCAGAAAATCTGGTTCCAGTTTCGCGAAGGAGCAGCGTGTTATCCAGTTACTGGGTTTTGGAGGTTAAAGGCAGTTGTTTCATGTAAAATACTGGTGCTCAGCTGCATCCAATTAAGACTTGAAGCCGATCTCAAAAGTCCAGTTGGAGAAAGGCTAGGCAAATTGATTTGTGGTTAACAGGGCAAGAACTTGGCCTGTAGCAACTCTTGCAAGTAAGTAGATTAATAAACAATGCATAGGCAGAATTATTTTAGTAAGTCAACTCTCTGGTTTAGAGTTGTGAGAGAAACAGGCCAACACCAGCGCTGTAGCTGTCTCGTACACGAGTCCAACCATTATGATGAGCGAAGGCAGTTTTGCCCAGTTGCGGAATTTGTTCGAAAGAGTCACCGCGGCACTGGAACGCAAAGGGATCACTAGAAGGATCACGGGTGGTCATTTGATTATTTCCCATTCAGAAAAAAAGGCAGTTTTGCCCAACCTAAGTTGGGTTGAGCAAAACTACCGTCGCTCAGCGTATTAATTTTATTTTCATTAGTTTTTTATTTTGTCTTTTTTTTTCTTTTAATGTATTTCTACCTAAAAAAAAAAATTGATTGAGTCAGGCGTTACTTTGCGGAAATCCATTTTAAATTTGAAAATGAAAATAATATATCTAGTTTTAATTTCCGCGAATATTAGTGGGTTGCAGGTATGCACCTCCCTCCCGCCCGCTATATTATGCACATGCAAGATCACAAGGCAAAGGCAAAGCAAAACCCAACACCATCACCACCCCTTCCTGCATGTGCTTAAAATCCTTGCATTTGCCTTGTGATCTTGCATGTGCATAATATAGCGGGCGGGAGGGAGGTGCATACCTGCAACCCACTAATATTCGCGGAAATTAAAACTAGATATATTATTTTCATTTTCAAATGTATTTCTACCTATTAAATGCCTTATCAATTTTTAGATCAGCCAACATGACAGACATGCAGTGTATCTTCCAAGTGAGTGCTCACAAGCTGATGATGGGGGGACATCAAAACAAGTTGATCGATCTGGACCTCAGCAAAATGACCGAGACGGCTATTGTAAGTTATTTTTAATCAGAAAGAGTGGGCTATGTTGCAAGAGAACTTCTAATTCTCCAGAATAATGGCGAAATTTTGATGTGGGCAAAATGGCATGTCACTGTACCAATTTTACGTAAGTAAATCTATTCGTAGTGTGCCTTTTCTGCTGGACCACAAGATCTAAGTCCATGTCTGTGTAGATATACTTTGACCTGTATTCGTTCCTGAAAGATAATCCTACACGTAGCCGCCTGTAACTAACTTGAAAGTGGCCAAGATGCCTAAAACCCAGTTAACGCCCTAACGTTATTGCTTATTTAAGAAAATTTTCTTCCGCAGCCGATCAAAGAAGAGGGTTGCGCCGTACTCCGCAGCGGGGGAGGTTCTCTAGTCGCATGCGGGAGTGCCAATGGAACGGTCGCGTTACGAGACATCCGGACCCCCGGCTCAGCGGAACATACCTTCGCAGCGCATTCCGCTTGCCTCTCTGACCTGGACATGCAAGGAGACCTGCTTATCACTTGTGGATTTACACAGACGTATGTATATCTTATCTTAGATATTGAACGGGGTAACTTTACGTGATAAATGCATTTTTTTGGTGTGCAGTTAAACGTCTCTTGGGTCACGTCTTCGTCTTCGGTAGACGTGATGTTAGAGGTGTTTCTATTGTAATAACCTTCCGTCATTGATAGTAAAACTGTGCAAGAAATGTTTTTTTTTTTTAATTATAATATCAACAAATATTTGAATATTTTGTCTTTTACACTTATCGTATTTTATACTCATCACCATGCGAGAATAACGACATCACTTTTTAGTACTCATAATTAGCCTTTTAATGTTCCCACTGCTGGGACACAGGCCTCCTCTCTAGGAGAAGGAATGGGCCGTAATCCACCACGCGGGCTCAGTGCGGGTTGGTGAATGTCACATGTCTTCGAATTTTTGGTTCTAGGACATGCCGGTTTCCTCACGATGTTTTCTTGCACCGTTTTAGGAGCAGTGGTGATGAAATTAATTACACAAAGTAATGCGCCTGGCTGGGTTTGAACCCGCGACTTATAATTCGTAAGTCGGGGCCGTTACCACTCGGCCACCACTGCTCCCTCTAGTACTCGTATACTTAAAATAATAAAATATTTGATCTAATTTTGAATTTTGACTACTGGATTTTTACGTTTTGCCAAAAAATTCAATATGTTTATAGCGGACCTCTTGAATCTATTGTAACATCGCCTGGATTAGTATGCAATAAAGATTTTAATCAAGGAATGTATAAAACTTTACATGCAATTTCAGAATCATAGCTATTCAGGGACACCTGAATTTCAGAAACTGAATAAATGCGAAAGTAACGCTGTCTTTTACTTTGCATCCAAATCCTTTGTATCCTGGGATAGGAAAAAAAAATTTTCCATCCTGGGAGTATGTTCCCTTAGTATAATTCTCAACGTTCACGCGGGCAAAGCTGCTGATAGAAGTTAGTTTCTAATGAAGTCTAACCTCTCCAGTGGCGGCATACCCGTAGCGGAGCCGTACGTGCAGGTGTGGGACGTGCGCTGCCTGCGCGCCACCAGCGCGGGCGGCGCCTGGTCGCTGCCCACGGTGTCTCCGCCACTGCTGCTGCACTTCCTGCCCGCCTTCTCCGGGAGGGCGGTGGCTTTGTCCGGCGACGGACACGTGGCCTTGCTGCATGTTAACGCTAGTGACTCTGAGCATTCTGTGTTTCAGGTAAGGCGGTTATTGAATTAATGATTCAGTTATGCCCATACTTGTACGTAAAGTTTTGATTTACCATGAAACAGAGGAAGATGAAGAGAATAAAAATAAGTCGAGAAAAAAATACAATAAATCTGCACAAATGCTAGTAAAATAGAAAGGCTACTATGCTACGGGTCGTAGTCAAAATGAACATTAGTCAAATCACTTATAATTCCAAAGAAAACTTTACTGCCCAATAATACTTTAACAGTAATTTTTCTTAAACAAAACAAAGACTTCGAACGATTTCACTTTGGTAAGAAATTAATCTGATAGTAATTTTGGTTCTATACCTGCCAAACGCTTTTATTATATTCACAGGTGGACACCCAGAGTTCCTTATGCAGTGTAATGGATGTCTCAGCAACCAGTCAGGCGCTAGTGTTCGGCGATCAAGCTGGACACCTGCACTTGTTCTCACCACAGCACAACCATGAGCCTGTCTTCAATAACTTTTCAAGGTTAGGTTAATTTTTTATTGTTTGGATAGCAGAGTTCTCTGTGCTGTGTAATGGATGTCTCTGCATCTAGTCAGACACTTTTGTTCGGCGATTAAGCGGGACACATTATTATTCTCACCGCAGCACAACCAGGATGCAGATTTCAATCACTGCAAGGTCAGTACCTTTTTTATGGTTGGAAATCAGAATTCTCAAGACTGGGTTGCCCTTTATGCCTGTGGAGCTAGTTCTGTTCTGTTTTCTGCTTGACCTCCGCTGTTCTTTTCTGATTTATTTTGTTACGGGATCCAAGACAGTTGCATCGTTTCTCGGAGACTCGTAGAGCTTCGGCGTTCTTCTGGTGGTCGCCACAGTTGATTATGGTGGGCTTTTTCTATCCAAATAATAAATAAAGTATACCCTTTAATAAAACCATTTCCTTCTCACCAGAGCCACAGAGTTTGCGGATCAAATAGTAGGCATACCGTTCGTCGGGTTCAGAGACACGACGTTCCAGTACTCCACGGTACCACTGCCTACGCTAACATCGGGGAACAAATGGTTCAACGAGCTGCCCGAAGATTTCTTTAAGAAAATATACAGGTATGATCGATCAGTACAGTACTTGGTTAATTTGATACATGACAGTTTATAAGTAGCGTAAAAAGTAAAGTTTTCCCTTCGTACTGAAAATTAAATTATTCGTATAAAAAAAATAAAAAAAACTAAGGGGCATTGTACGCATAATTTTGAACAAATTTTACTATGGGATCAACCCTGAAAACTTAATAAATAAAATTAAATAACTAAAATGTATGTATGCGCTTAACTTCAGAACGACTGCACTAAATGGGATAATCCTATATTCGGTATTTTTTTGTATTTTTGTATGAAAGAAAAATAGGGTATTTTACTGTAAAAATCTAATTAGTCCGTCTGATAGATTTACAAAAAATATTGGACACGTATTTTTTCTTTTTTCACGTAAACAAAAAATGAAGACGATACAGTGCGTTGAAAACTCACGTGACGTCACTACGTTGCTACAATTTTTACCAGCGACGTCAGCGTCCAGCGTCTTCATTTTTTGTTTACGTGAAAAAAGAAAAAATACGTGTCCAATATTTTTTGTAAATCTATCAGACGGACTAATTAGATTTTTACAGTAAAATACCCTATTACGCTGCGGCCCGAAAAGCAGAAAATGGTGGGTGAAACCGTGGGGCATAGCTAGTCACGATATAAAAATCTTCATCCACTGCAACTTCGACCAAATCTGAAATCGCGAAAAAAAAAACAGCTGATCCCTACATTTTGATCAGTTATACGGACATAAATGTAGAGAACAGCTGATTTTTTTTTCGCGATTTCAGATTTGGTCCCGTAGTAAAAGTTGTTCATAATGATGAGTACAATGACCTCTTAAGACGTTATTGGTGTTTTACCCTAAAGATAGAAGAATAACTCTATAGAAAGTACTTTTTCTTTTTATGGCAACTACTAGATTTTATTATACTAAAACCAACAAAAAACCACTAGTTAAATTCCCTTGATAATACTACAAACCACTTTAGACATTTTTTTTTTATTAAACAGGAAACCAAAACCGATCGACCCCGAAGTACTGAAATCTATGAAAATGCAAGGCCCCATTGGATACGCACCGAATCCTAGATCATTTAAGAGAAATCAGGTATACAATAAAAGCTCTTAATAAATTATTGTTTTTTTATTTATTTATCAACCTTTAACAGACTGTTATAAAGAATATTGTCTTTTGTTCAAGTAGGAATATTACAAAAATAGGCCAGTTCTGCCGTTATCCTATGTTACTTGATGTCGTCAGGCCATCACTAACACTACTCTTTCTTTTGTTTATGCCTCATTTTTCTCTGTTCGAATCCACGTCATTCATAACTAATCGTAAGAGGGCTTAGTGCGAGTTTTTAAACGTTATCGATCGCGTTAGCGTAAACGTCAATTTGTAAAGAAAGTGAACAAGCGCCATCTAGGGACAATAATGGTAAACCTTTTTTCGATACAATTTGACATAAGATCGCGCACCATTACTCGCACGTTATTGTTTTTTTAAACTATAGCCCTATAGCCGATTTTTCAATAGTAAGATAAATTAAATGTGGCGTATTATATTTGAAATATTGGCTACCCCAAGGGGAACTAGACGTGGGGACCACGGGCAACTACTGGACAAAAGTTATAATAAAAAAATCATCCTTAATTTATGAAAATCACTGATTTTATTTTGAATTTTGAACGTACGTAGCCGTGTTGTTTTTTTTTTTTTTTTATAAATAATGCAATTATCAACATAGGAATAAAAATTAATGTTCGAAAATATGACATAACTCTCTAATTTTCGCTTATCAAATATTAACACAATACACCTAAAATGTTCACAGATGCCGTACATAGAAGAGAATGTCGGTGAAATGAATGCTTCAAGACAGAACGAAAATAAATACGTAGCTCAGCCAATACCCAAGCATTATCAAAAGGTACAATATCAATTATTTAAGTTTGACGACAGAGTGTTGAAGAGTGAGACTTCGTTTCGTCCTAAGTAAGTGTCTTGTTTAGTAAGTAGATCTTCGTGTTTGGTATTTCCTTTGATGGATCTTTAACAGTTAAATGATACCGTCTCATACCAACGCATAGTAAATTCTCGGCTTACCATAATAATAGTTAGCAGACAGACAGTCAAACTCGTGTGTGATTTGATTGATTATTTACTTCTTTAACCTTTATGCACATAAAAAAACAAAGGTGTAGAGAGGTGACATGGAAAGTGCATTGCTTTATCAACGGAAAGCAAAACAGTAAAAATATTACTACCAATTAGAGCAGTAAACGGGAATTTAAAAGTATGTTAGCTAATTTTATAGTTCACTAGCAGCGCCCCGCGGTTTTACCCGCGTAGTTCCCGTTCCCGTGAGAATATGGGGATAAAATATAGCCTTTGTTACTCGGGGTGAATGTAACTTTCTAATGGTGAAAGAATTTTTGAAATCGGTCCAGTAGTTTTTGAGTTTATTCGTTACATACAAAAATACAAATCTTTCCTCTTTATAATAGAGTATAGATTAACCTTTCAGTAACCGAGTGTGAATGTCTACCAATATTGCGGTTAGGCAATCTGGTACATGTGTGCGTAGTCACTTTGTAGTATGGTGGCCTAAGGTGATGATACTATTTAGCTAATTTCGGCCACAGCGACCGCATTCCTTGGCTTCTGATGCTGGTTGCGAGCTTAGATGTGACTTGCATAGCCTTAAAGCCGAAAACCTTCGACCACAAAGTGGAAAAGAACACCATTGACAACATGATAAATGATAGTTGATGGTGGTGTAGCTTTCAGGTCGTCGCGTTTCTGGTCTACTGTCGACCTCCTTTTATACTCAAAGGCTTACACCTGCCGCGATCTAAATCGCGAATCAATGTCGCATCTCGTCATGTCTATTTTGAACATCCTTGAAGCGTAGAAAATGGCCACCACGATTTCGTTTCCCTTCCTGAAGTTCAGAATAGAAGATATTCTACGCTAGTCTCCCTTCGTGCATCCTTGAGACATGACCACATCATCTCAGTTGACGCCTTATCAAGTTGACCCCTATGCCGAGGGCCTTGGCTCAGGAAGCCTCAGGATGTTACTATTCCTAACACGATCTGGACATCTGATGTTTATAATTCTGTTGATTTGATGTTCATATTTCTCGGAAAACTCTAAAGCATTTTTGAGATCAACAAAACAGGCGAAGAGGGGTCGACGTTGTTATCTAATCTCCTCTTAGAGCTGACCGCACAGATAATATAACATCACAATTTCCTCGCTCGAAACGAAAGCCAAATTGGGTCTTTGGAAGGATTGTCTCTGAAATAGGAATAAGACGGTCGAGAAGAACTGTTGCAAACATTTTCCCGGGTGTTGAATGCAAAGAAATTCCTCGATAAGAATTGTAGTCAGATCGGTCCTCTTTGTGCTTAGGGCGTTTATTCTAGATACTTTAAAAGTTTCCGGAACCCGTTTCTACTACCACATCCACACGAAGATATTCCAAACAACTTCCTGTCGTCTCTCAATCCCATACTTGTACACAAGTACAATATTTACAAGTATTTGTCCTGGGATATTATCAATACCAACCGCCTTTTTATTATACAGTTGTACGGGTGCATCTGTGACTTCTTTCAGTGTTGGTGGTTCATCCAGCCCAGAGGCTTTAGGAAACGTGGGCATAGACAGAACATATGCCATATCGGCTTGTCTGGATTGAGAAGCTCGCTAAAATGTTGAGCCGTAAGCAGTTTGTCCTTAGATGTTAGTCGCTCTGAACATCATCCCGACTAGCTATAATCACACAGTAGCTTGTGTCAATCAGTTTTCGCACTTCAACACAAACAAAGGACATATCAAAGATAAAAAAATATAAATGACAAGCTTACTATGTATTTAATATTGCAGATAAATATACGCTACAATAAACACGGTCCGAACGAAGAATTAGAGAAATGTAACAAAACAGGGCTTCCGGGAATAGAAACTACATTACCTAATTCTTACTGCAACTCTATGTTACAGGTAATTTGTATACATACAAGCTTTTTATCCTATACATTGCGTTTAATTTGGCATGACAAATTCTATGGCGCACATGTGATACTTAAACCTTTTTGAATTGAGGAAACTGAACCTTATGGCCAAGAGTTAAGCTAAGTATGTGTGACAAACGAATGGTTACGGTGTACCTACGCCAACTTCACAAATAAGTGACAGAAATTGATGAATTAGTGGCATAGCGTGGGAGGAACGATGCGTTATTGCTCTGGCGTTTAAAAGTTTAAACTCACAGCAAATTACAGCAGATAGCTATGTGAGTTGCATAGATAGCTATTGTAATTTGTCATAATTGTTTGCAGAATAAGTAACTGAGCTGTGCGAACTATTTTAAACAAACTTAATTGTTGATCTGTGACGGCTTAAAGCATTTATCGACCTCAAACGATAACTCATCCCCAAGACTCACAAAACGTGCCTACTGCAATACACTAGTACTGCAGTAGTCTCGTGTCATCTCGCCCTTTCGTTTTGTGACCGTGTCCAACAACGAACTTTGGACTATTTTATCGATAAGTACATGGGTGTACAAGTACAGTTGCAGGGGAGCTGACTATGTATATCGCAATATTCGGCAATATCATTTGCGGCTATTTGCCCCACACACTACACTACATATGTATGTATACCAGTGAACGCAAATAAAACATGGAAGCATTACTTCAAGGGATCTAAGCGCGAATCGTGACCCAAAAATCCAAACAAACTCACACATAGAAACCTCGTCGCTGATTCGCCGAACCACACCAACAACATTTTAGTTGAAAATTGACCTTATTTCCCAAGTATTTGGGTTTAAATTACCATGTAACGGATAGGCGGTGTAACTAAACACGTGAGCGGCGCCATCGGTAAGCCCCGCCTACTGCGGCGCAATGTGCTTTGGGTCATTTTTTTTAGTTAGGTTTGCTTCCATGTTTTATTTGCGTTCACTGATGTATACCTAATGTTTCATGTACATCTTTGTGTAATGTGTATGATAAAATAGCCGAGGACGACGTCTGACTTGCCCTCCCTCCCCTAGGACAAAAGCTGGGTACGCCCATGGATAAGTATCGCATGTTCGCTACAGGGCTTCTAAGAACCTACCTAATCACTAGATTATAAGACAACTTGTTTTCAGGTTTTATATTACACATTGCCGGTAAAGGCGACCCTCTTAGCACATACATGTGCCAAAGAATTTTGTCTCAGTTGCGAATTGGGTATGCTCACTTTTATTTAATATTTTTATAGGTTAAATGGCCTGTTTCACTACCACCGGATTAGTAACTGCTATGTTATCTGATTGATAATTTTCATAAATTTTGTTCCAGTTTTCAATTATATAGATGTTGTCGTTAGTGGCTATCCGAATACTGTGAAACAGGTCCTAAGACAAAATAATATTCTTCGTATGTTTCGACTTTTAGTCGACGCTGGGAGGGAACCACTGAATGAACGTTAGCTTATTTGAATAGCTTATTTCTAATCGAATTTTATTTCGTCGAAAACTGTAGCGATGGTCAATTGTCAAATCCAAAGTGGAATAGAATTTATTTACAACCGAAAAAATACCTACAAAACTTCGTCAAATATAATTCGGTCAAAAAACACCATTATGAATCTGAACCTTCTCGTTTAAAGTTTGAGTAGACTACCTATAAGTGAATAATAGTCCTTTTAAACGTTTCAGGGTTTCTTTTCAGAATGTTAGACACTTCAGGGGGTGCGCCATGTCAGGCCAATAACTTCCTTCGCGCGTTCCGTACAGTGCCCGAAGCCGCCGCATTAGGACTTATATTACCGGACCGAGGCGCTGACGTAAGAGTCGATCTAGTTGCTCTGATACAGGTGAGCCTTATGTTGTTTGGAATTGAGTTCAATATAAGTGTGTGTTTGTCTAATCTGTTCTCAGTTTTTGTGGCCGAATCAGGTTTCTTTAAAAAACATAGGCATAATAATTATGCCTTTGCATAAGCAACATAAAATAATGCTTCTTTTTTGGTTGGTAAATCATTAAATGGCTTCTTTCACTCTGGTCACAGTCGCTTGATCTCCGCGATCAAGCGACTGTCAGATTCTTACTGAATAAAGCCCAATCGTGGTCCTCAAAAAAAATCCGCATCAGAATATTTTTTATATTTCTTCATAGGCATATAATTTTCCAAAAGATTTTATTTACCAGCAATGTTCACACAGCAATGTTCAACTAGCATTGTTCACAATAGCATTGACTTCTAAACATATTCATTACAATAAAAACAATCCAAAAACAAGTGAAAAACCAATTAAAGAATTTCAGTTCTACACCCACAGAGTTGGAACCGTTTCATCCTACACCAGATTCACTATGAAATCCTCGAGACGCGTAAGAAAGAGAAAGCTTTACTAGTGAATAGTCCGCCCAAGGCCGTTCGAATTCCAAGTTTGAATGTCAAAGTACGGCCAGCGCCGACACAAGTTGTGAATGGCCAGTATCCTGAGGAGTATCAGTATACGGAATTGGAGTTCCTTGGACCAGCTACTGAGTTTGAGTGTCAGGAGTTGAGGGAAGATGGGTGGATGTCGAGGGAAGATGGTGAGTTCAATAAATATGTAAGTTAGCTAGTGAAATATTTATTTAAGAGTTGTTTTTTTAGATAATCTCTTACTCATAAAATTACACAATTTCTTTGACAATTGAAATTAAAAGGAACTCGAGAGCGTAAAACACGCTTTGAATACTACTGCAATATCAAAATGAAAGCATATGCGACCGATTGCATTCATTTTTATATTACCATGGCATTACACTGCTTCGGCTAGTGAACGCAAATAAAACATGGAAGCATTACTTCAAGGGATCTAAGCGCGAATCGTGACCCAAAAAATTCAAACAAACTCACACATCGAAACCTCGTCGCTGATTCGCCGAACCCCACCAACAACATTATTGCTAATACGATGCACAGTTAAAAATTGACCTTATTTCCCAAGTATTTGGGTTTAAGTTACCATGTAATGAATAGGCCGTGTAACTAAACACGTGAGCGGCGCAATCGGTACCGCGGCGCAATGTGCTTTGGGTCATTTTTTTGAGTTAGGAATGCTTCCATGTTTTACTTGCGTTCACTGGCTTCGGCAATAAAGCTGTATTTGCTGTATCGATCAAAAGGTTTCTAACTATACCTACATATTTATGAATATGATTTGACTAATCTGTTTTATGAAACCCCAGTAGCGATCCTATTTGGACCGTCAGATTATGGAGGTGGGTTTAAATTTTTATCTTTCAATTTTGTTACCTATTAATTTCATAATATTTAACTAAAGTATTCTTACTTATGTCAATACATTTGCCTAGTCCTTTCCCAACTATCGTGGCTGGGTTCCAGTCTAACCGAACAGTTGAGTACCAGTATTTTACTTAGCGAATGCCTATCTGCCCTCCAGAACCCAGTAAGTTGCGAACGTACCCCTTGGCAAGACCACGCAAGACTGGTTTTGGTTCTGGCTTACCTGGGTATCTACTGAAACAGGGATGGTCCTGAGTAAAAAAAAAATAAGATTCTAATTATTCCGTTAGTTAGATTATCGAAAAATAAATATATATGACAGACTAATTAGATTTTTTAGTCAAGTACCCTATTAAGAGGATTCTCAATGATGTATTAGTCTTTATTAAATCTATACTAATATTAAAAAGAGAAAAACTACTGGACCGATTTCAAAAACCTTTCACCATTAGAAAGCTACATTCACCCTGAGTAACATAGGCCATATTTTATCCCCGTATTCTCACGAGAACAGGAACTACGCGGGTGAAACCGCGGGGTGCTGCTAGTAATCTATAAAGGCCACTGCTGGTTCTCTGGGTTGATTAAATAGTTATTTTTCAAGGTGCTGGTGATGCTGACACAGTACCAGTAGACAACCACGAGCTACCCAATAACCAGCAAGCGGACAGGGAAGAGTCGGAGATATCACAGTTGTTCGCCATCGGCAGGCACCAGCTCAATAGGTGTCTCAAGTGTAATAAAGAGGTAATAAATGGTACTTTTGGTGGAATTATGGTCATGGCTGCTGAGTAGGTACATCATTTCTATAGTCCTATTCGATGGATAGCCAGCTAGAAAACCGGCCAGACCACCATAACGTGTCAAAGTATTATTGCCCATTTGCAAATCCCTACTAATATATAAATGAGAATGTAAGTTTGTTTGTTACGCTTTCACGCGAAAACTACTCAACCGATTTCAAAAATTCTTTCACCACTAGAAAGCTACATTCACCCTGAGTAACATAGGCTATATTTTATCCCCGTATTCCCACGGGAACGGGAACTACGCGGGTGAAACCGCGGGGCGCTGCTAGTTGTATATAATTCATCATGGTAATGTGACTTGACTGAAGTGAGATCCGATGAAGGAGCAATAGCAAAAATAAATAAGAAAAATATAAAGGTAAGATGTCTTCCAAGACACATAACAGTGATAAATCTGACAAAATGCCACCACACGTGTTTTTGTTGGCTATTTTAGAACAATCTGCTTTGTTTTGAAAGCTGTTGTTTTATTATTATTTTTTAGGATTGCATATTTATGAGGGACAAATCGAAACCATTATTGATGCATTCTGTGTGTTTGTCCGTCTCTCTGTGTTTTGTACGTACAGAAAATAGTTCTAAGCTTATAGATTATAGTATTGACGTATATCTCGTGTGTCATCAGGAAAGCCGCGAGTCCGTAGTCCTAGCCTGCGCTCTGCAGTACCCGGCCGCAGTGCGCGAGGGCCCGGAGCCCCGCGGCGGCTTCCTCGAGCTGGTGCGAGCCTCCCTAGCGGCCAGGCGCAGCACGCCCGCCTGGTGCGAACACTGTTCCCGGTTCACTCCTACTGTACAGCGAGGGAGGATCGTTAGGTAAGCATATACAATACGGATGTTTCGTTAGCTCGCACTTTATAGTTTTCGTTTTTTTTTTGTTTTCGTGAAAAAGAAAACATACGTGTCCAATATAAAAAAAATATTGGATACGTATTTTTTGCTTTATCAAATCAATAAACATTGATGAAGATAAAAGATCAGTATTTTTTTAGTCAAGTACCCTTTTGAAGATTATGCATCGAGGGTATTAAGCATTGTCGAACCGAGCGATAGATTAAATGCTGTGAGAAATTCCAGCTAGCCAAAGATACCTTTTCTCCGACCGAGACCCTCTACCCCGAGCAGACTTGACTTTTCACATGCGAGATAACTGCGCGCACTAATTGAAGAATGTAAGTTGTTTATAAAAAATGTGCTTAATGACTGGAGTGTTTTACAAAATCTGGGTGCTCTATTTGATGGATAGCGGTCTTAAAAAGGTACAGGTTAATTTAGTGCAGTGGAATGCACGTAGTTTAAAGCCGAAATTGGTAAGTTTTGAGACTTTACTAAACATAGAAAAAATACACATTGCTATTATAAGTGAGACCTGGCTGGATGACGAAATAGCTATTAACTTAACGGGATATAATATTTTTAGACACGATAGAAGTGACTCATATGGAGGTGTAGCTATAGTTACCCACAAATCAATCCAAACTCAACTTTGTCCAATTCGTGTTTCTAATGCGGGTATAGAAATAATCCAAGTCAAGCTACTTAATTGTAAAGAATTAGAAAATATTGTATCTGTTTACTGCCCGTCGTCTGTCAATGTGCGTGCTTCCGATTGGGACAGTCTTTTTTCATTAGCGTCCAGAAAGACTATAATTGCTGGAGATTTTAATGCGCACCATTCAAATTGGTCTTATAAGACCGACCAGAGGGGGATACAATTACTGGATTCGTCATTGGAGAATGGGTTTGTTTCATTAAACAACGGTGACCAACTAGAATTACATTGGTTAATAATTTAGTGCATAAATCATCTCCAGACATAACGTTTTCATCGACAGACATAGCAATGGGTTTAAACTGGCAGGTAATTAACGAGAACTTAGGTAGTGATCACCTCATTATTAAAATTTCAATAACTTATAATGATCACGTACATTTCACTGAAAAACGAAACTTTAAAAGGGCTGACTGGTTGGGGTATCGTAACGATCTTGATGAATCACTGCGTTGCTATAATGGTTCAGTAAATATTCAGGACAGATATGATTATTTGACTGACGCGATTAACTCAGCGTGTGACAGAAACATACCTAAGCTTCGTACATGTCAAGATCCAATAGGGAAATTTAAACCAAAGGGGTACTGGGCCCCGTCACTGTCTGAGGCTGTTGCTGAGAGAAGGTTAGCGTTAAGTACATTCAGGAAGAATCCAACTCCTGAAAATTTTAATAAATTAGAAGGAAAAATAGAGAAAGCCAAGCGGTTGTTACAAAAAGCTAAATACGAAAACTTTAGAAAATTTTGCAATGGGATCAATGAAACCACTTCTGTATCCAATATGTGGCAAAAAATGCGATGGTACAAAGGTTATAAAAAAACAAAATTTTATATTCCTGACGAGAAGTTAAATGAAATGCATTGTTCTCTTGCCCCGAGTTTTGTCCTTAACTCACCACCATTGTTACAGTCTACAAATGAATTGCTTGATTCACCTTTTACTATGCAAGAACTCAAACATAGCTGTAAGAAGAAAGACACCGCTCCGGGCAGTGATGGGGTCACATATTCTATGGTCTGGAATCTCCCTTTTGTTGGTAAACAGTATCTGTTAGACTTGTATAATGATATTTACTTATCTGGTGTCGTTCCAAGTCAATGGCGTAGTATTTTAATCATCCCCATCCCTAAATTATCCGGCAATAGTAGCGGTGAAACTAAAGTTAGACCAATCTCTTTGATATCATGTCTATGCAAACTTTTACATGGTATGATTACTAGAAGGCTAGAATGGTATGTGGAGAAATATAAAATTCTGTCTCCCTACACTTCAGGCTTCAGAAGGGGTCAATCATGTCTAGATAATCTGATAAGGCTTATCACTTGTATACAGTTGGGTTTCATAAATAAATGTCCTACAGTGGCTTGCTTTATAGATATCGAAAACGCTTATAATAACATTTTAGTTGATAGAGTAGTTATAATGTTGGATGAATTAGAGGTGGGTAATAATATCTGTAAATACTTATGGTCATTCTTAAGTGCGAGATGTCTTCTGATTAAAAATAACAACAATACAGACAATATGAATGCAAGATGGACCAGTCTAGGACTAGCTCAAGGTGATCCATTATCGCCTTTGTTATTTAATATAGCAACCTACAAAATTTGTGATTCTGTTAAAAATGTTTTTGTCTCTCAGTATGCTGACGACTTTGTAATTTATTTGAGTCATGAAGATATAGCTTTTTGTCAAAGGAATCTGCAAGAAGCTCTCAATGCTATTGTAATTTTACTCGATGAATTAGGTCTCAAAATTTCGGAAACTAAATCAAATGTTTGCATATTTAGTAGGGGAAGAAAAAGACATCACATAAGTTTAGGGAATAACAATAAAATTATATCTTCAGTAGAATGCGTTAAATATTTAGGGTTATGGATTGATAGATCATTGTTATGGAGTAAGCATATAAATGAAATTATTGAAAAAACCTCAAGATTCTTAAATTTATTAAAAGTATTGGCTGGTCCAGGTTGGGGAATTCACCCTAGACATCTGAGAACATTGTTTATATCACTGATAAGGAGTCGAATAGACTTTGGCAGCTTTTTGTATGATAGTTCAGCTAAAGTACATTTATCTAAACTTGATAAATTGCAAAATCGAGCATTAAGAATTATAGGTGGTTTTATTAAAAGTTCACCAATATATGTAATGGAGAGTGAGTTGTGTATTGCTCCACTTAATTTAAGAAGATTATACCTAGCTTATAAGTATTGTGTAAAAGCAATTTCTTGGACAGATAATATAACCGTTAAGTTGTTAAATAATTTAAGTGCTCCTAATCACATCAGTTACTGGCGAACTAAAAATAAGTCATCGCTTTTATTAGTATATAGTGAATGCAAGTCATATGCTATTCATTCATCCAACCCACTTGAAATGTATACACTTAATACTTGGGTAACTTTTATACAAATGGATAAAGTCATCGTGGATAATTTAGATTGCGTTAAGGGTCCAAAAAAGAAGGAAAATTTGGTTACTATAAAATATCATGTAATTGAGGAACTACAACAGAAATATCATAATTGGCGACGAATTTATACTGATGGTTCTAAGAGCAATGATGGTCGAGGAGCTGCTATCTTTGATCCAGTCACACAGTCTTCCTTTTGTTTTAAAATTAACTCCGATGTATCCATAATGACGCTGGAACTCATTGCCATTTCAGAAGCCTTAAGTCTTTGTGTAAATACCGAGCAAGATATCGTGATAATCTCAGATAGTAAAAGCGCTCTCCAACACGTAGCTCGATGTGCTTCTGGGTATAGAGGTATATCGATAGCTTACAAAATTTTAAAACTAATTTATGAATTAAACTTACGGCTGGTAAATGTGAAGTTGCAATGGGTTCCATCGCATATAGGTTTAGAAGGAAATGAGGAGGCTGACAGGTTAGCTAAGTTAGCTATTACAGAAGGCACAGAAATCACAATTAAACCTGATTACACAGAAATTCTTCCAAAATTTAAAAATATCTGTTTTAAAAAATGGGATCAGCACTTTCAAAACATTAGTAAAGTCAAAGGGATTTGGTACAGGGTCATACAAAGTCAGCCTTCTCGTTATCCGTGGTTTGTAGACACCAAATTGAGTAGAATGTACATTGTGGCAGCTTTTAGATTACGTTCTGGACACTATCCCACCAGAAGATTTGGCTATCTGATGAAAAAAATTGATTCCCCAAATTGTGAAGTGTGTGGAGTTATTGATGATGTCCAGCATCTTTTGGTGGAATGTGTCAAGAACAAGGCATTAAGGAAGTCATTGACAGAATTGTGCAAAATCAATAAATATGATATGGGTACTTTCCTTGAAATCCTCACGAGTCCAAAAAGTGACGCCGCTAAAATGATGTATGATATGGCATTATGTCGATGACTTCACTTGTTGTAGGTACTATGTTAAGTCTAGCATAAAATTAGTCAATAATATTGTTTCAACTTAGGTTAGGTTATGATGGGGCTGACATGCCTTGTAAGGATAAAAGTCCCTTAAAAATAAAGAGAAAAAAAAAAAAAAAAAAAAAACTGCGCGCACTATGAGGGGTGGTGACGCCGGCGCCGCGACCAGTGCTGGGCGGCCACCGCTGCTAGGAGCAGGTCGCGTGGGCAAAGTTTTCGAAACGGTCGAATGTTTAGTGGTTAGTCGAGCAGATAATCTAGCCGTAAGATAAGAGGAGACATATTTTTGAGGACCACCGATTTCGATCGAGCGTGGTCTTGAACACTTCTTTCAAAGGTGTGACCCATCAATATAGGTAGATGGTATCAATATATAAATAAACTAGCTTCTGCCCGCGACTTCGTCCGCGTGGAATAGTTACTTTACCCCCGATTTTGAAACTCTCAGCCCGATCGGTTTAAAATTGACAAAGTTTAATACAAACTTTTATCCCCTATTTTATCCCTTTGGGGGTAGAATTAATCAAAATCCTATCTTAGCGGATACCTACGTCATAACATCTACCTGCATGCCAAATTTCAGCCCGATCCGTTCAGTGGTTTGGGCTGTGCGTTGATAGATCACTATGTCAGTCAGTCACTTTTGAGTTATATATAGATAAATTCTTTATTTGTCGGACAACAAGATCCACTGTGTTAGTAAATGTCTTATATCTAATGTTAGTAGCACAAAGTATCATTTTCAATTTATTATTTTAGTTCGCTTCGTGTGGATTACGCACAAGCGAACAAAACTCACTCGTGCATCACCCCCACAAACCGTCTCAGAATAGGCGAGTAGATGTTGTCCGCCACTGTCCTCAGAATACTGTTGTCACTGTCCCGCAGTCTTGTTATAATCTTATAAGCCGCTATCTATTTAATAGATATCGATTTGGTTAAGCTACTAGTATTAGCTTAAAAAAACGCATATTTCGTCAAAACTTCATACCGTCTAAAAATGAATAGAGCGATATGAAGAAACATAATTAAAATGTTTGTTATATTACAGATTACCACCGATACTAGCAATCAATTGCGGCGGTGCGACTGTTAGAGAAAAGGCGTACTGGGAGAAAGGTGCACAGAAGGAAATGGTAAACACCTCTATAAAGCACCAAATTTTGCAAAATTTGGTGCTTTCCTTTATTTTTTAACTAATCAAATATACTTTTTATCATAAAAGCCTATTCAGCGACATTTTCTGGGTTCTTCGATCATTCTGCGAATATGCTAAAACAGAAGGCGTTCTATATCGGGGCGAGGATGCGTTCGTGTTTGCCGAACAAATAATGTGGATCGCGCATCGATCGCTTTCTAGTAGGATGCCATCTTACATATGAGAACTCATGTAATCTGTTGTTTTTCAGCCGGAAAGTAAAAGAGGCGGCGGCGGCAAGCCGTGCCGGTATGGTCTGCACTGTGCTCGGCCTGGTTGTCACTTCAAACACCCCGACAGGTAAGATCTTCTACTGACACGAACTGCAGAAGTAACTCAGTCATCGTATGTGCGCTTAGTGTTCATATTAAAATGAAATCTTGTTTACAATCGAACATTGATTGCAAAATAAATACGGTGCATATTAGTATCTAATGCCTACTTAACTAAGGCCAGATTACTTTGACTTTCTTCCCTCTGTATAATTTCTTTGTCCGTGATTCTTTCTCACCACTAGTGGATGCCGTTGAACTGATTTTAAATGTTATTATTTCCAGGCCAAGTGCACAAGCGGGCTCTTCGAAAAGTCCAACGCAGGATTCGAACTGTGTTCTACCCCAACAGCTACTTATAAGACTGCAATCAGATGGCGACGTTCTTATTAATGATAAGGTAAGGAACCAATTGGAACGTTTTTAAAAAAAAATTAGGCATCAAAGACGTGTCCGTACCTATTAAGTTAATAGTACTTATATAACCATAGTCTATAATAAATTCATAGCCAGACGCAAGTGCCCCAAGGGCTATATAATGCAATAGTAATGTCATGTCCCCTTGTGTAAATCCAAATGTAAAGCAAAAATAATAAATTGGCTTCTCGATTTGGATTATTCTGAGACAGAAAATATTTTAGCTGTTTTAAAATAAAATAGATTAGATTTGTAGACTACATTTTGATACACAGACTCTAATAAATATACTTTTACACACACACACACAACACGCACCATACATTACACACTCACAGACACACCATTTTAGTTTTAACATTTTTCCTATTTTAGTTTTAACATTTTTCCTATTTTAGTTTTTAAATATTCCTCTCTGTACGTGAAGGCTTGGATGTTTACAAATTAGTTCTTAAAAGTATTGTTTTAAGAGGGTGAGAGCCTGGAGATCTGTCATACAGGTCCCGAACCCACTACAGACTCCAGCTCTCACAAAGGTTATAAATTTGATTGAAATAATATGTCACGAACCAATGTCTGTACCTTTTTGAGAGAAATAAATCAAATCATTATGTACTAAAATGAGAATGCTATCGGTCATGGTTAGCTCCATCTCCCTCTAGCGCTGGCATCAATACGTTGTAGCACCAGATTTTATACTCCTTTATACATGTGTGACTTCAAGGGAACAGTATTGTTGGAATGCTATTTGATTTTAACAAAAACATATCTGGCAGCGGTGGGATTCGAACCCACGCCTCCGAAGAGACTGGTGCCTTAAACCAGCGCCTTAGACCGCTCGGCCACGCTACCCTATGCATGCGTAGCTAAATTTTGTAATCCCTACCTTTCAATACGGGTGTTCATGTAAAAAAATACAAATTCTGTGGCATTCATTTTGATTTTAGTTTCAAAAAAGGGAAGCTTATCTTTTCGGTAACTGTACTTATTAAAATGCAATGTATGTAATCGTACAAATCCGGAAAAAATATATATGAGAATAAACGCAGCAACACCAATATCCCCCTGATGCGAATTTAGCGATCCCAACAAACCTCTTGTATGTAAGAATTGCAACTTTAAACTTGTTGAGGATGTACGTTAAGTTTGTAAAATATCGCGTGAAAATGTAAACTAGTTTTTCTTATCAAAACACGGATATATAGGAAACTATATAATTTGTATGGGATTTATTCTGTGCAAATCGATTTTTTTCATTATATATCGAGAAATTATCATAATCATAATCAGCCTTATAACGTTCCCACTGCTGGGACACAGGCCTCCTCTCTAGGAGAGGGAATGGGCCGTAATCCACCACGCGGGCCCAGTGCGGGTTGGTGAATGTCACATGTCTTCGAATTGTTGGTTCTAGGACATGCCGGTTTCCTCACGATGTTTTCCTTCACCGTTTTGAGAGCAGTGGTGAAGAAATTAATTTTGTGTAATTAATTTCTTCACCACTGCTCTCAAAACGGTGTAGTAATGCGCCTGGCTGGGTTTGAACCCGCGACCAACATTTCGTAAGTCAGGGCCGTTATCACTCGGCCACCACTGCTCGAGAAATTATAATCTTATAAATATTTATTACAATCTAACGGAGACTGCAATTTTCAGGTGACATGTATAAATGAGAAACGAACTCTCCATATGTTCCAGGTTGAATCCCCAACGGAGCCACTCACACCGAACAGCAGGGCTGACAAACACAAGAAAAAGAACGTAACGACACAATCAGAAGAGGAATACACGTTGTCAGCAGCCGTCGTCTGCGTGGAAGACAACCCTAAGAACTTGGTCGCGTATATACAGACAGCCGCGAAGGACGTGGAGCCGGTGTGGTATCT
The DNA here is from genome assembly GCA_905332915.2 of Hecatera dysodea. NCBI lineage: Eukaryota > Metazoa > Arthropoda > Insecta > Lepidoptera > Noctuidae > Hecatera > Hecatera dysodea. The sequence goes on from HG995299.1 coordinate 7,254,949, forward strand.
GTTCAATGATTTGAGGTGAGGACGAGACTTTATTGTTTTACTCTTAAGGATGCCTTACGCTTGAATGAAAGTGTTTAACCCTCATGGGATTGATTCTGTATCTGCCTGTCCGCCTTAGTCAATATTATCCGAACCTACTGGACCGATTCAGTTAATAAATGATTTATTTTTTGTAAGTAGGTTGTAAAAAACACTTTTACACGCCAATCTTTTTTGGCTGATATAAAAACTAGATGAGGCCGGTGTTTCCTAGCTGACTACCCTGAGAAGAACAAATGAACCACACAGTTTTGAGTGGACCTGTCCAGTCAGTGCAAGCCTTGGTCAGAGACAAGTAGCTCAACTTAGAATCAATAAGGAGCTCAACAACTCGACGGACAATGTCAATGAAAGGACATTTGGGTAGGCCACAAAAATACTACAGCCAGACAACGTTAAAAAAAAATACTTGTAGGGGAAAAGCTAATAATAACCCATATAGTCCTCATATTCACAATAGAGAATAAAATTAAAATAATAAAAAAAATATGATGCTTTACATTATAACATTAAGTACACATGTAGTTACGAGGTGGGCAAGCTCTTTGAAAGAGTAATTGCAAACCGCCTCGTCAAGCACTTGGTGAGAGTTGGGCCGGACCTGGCGGAGAACCAGTTTGGTTTCCGCACAGGGCGCTCGACGGTGGACGCCATCATGCGCGTAAGAGCCCTCACGACGGGGGAGGCGATTTCCCGGGGTGGGGTGGTCGTGGCGGTGTCCCTTGACATCGCCAACGCCTTTAATTCCCTGCCCTGGAGTTGCATCAGGGAGGCACTCCGGTATCACCGGGTGCCAACCTACCTCCGTCGCGTGGTTGAGGACTACCTGACGGACAGAGCCGTCATCTACCCCGGTCACCGGGGAGAGTGGAACCGGCGAGAGATGTCGTGCGGTGTTCCACAGGGTTCGGTTCTGGGGCCGCCCCTGTGGAACATCGGCTACGACTGGGTGCTGCGCGCCGACCTCCCTCGCGGCGTCAGCGTAGTCTGCTACGCTGACGACACGCTGGTTCTGGCGCAAGGGGGGTCGCACCAGGCGGCGGCTGAGTTGATGACACGCGGGGTTGCGGTAGTCGTTGACAGAATCCGGCAACTGGGTCTCGAGGTGGCCCTGCACAAGTCCGAGGCCATGTGCTTTCATGGCTCTCGGAACCGGCCACCACCGGGACCCCAGGTAACGGTAGGAGGGGTTCACATCGGCGTCGGGTCAACGATGAGGTACCTGGGCCTCGTCCTCGATAGCCGGTGGAACTTCGCGGAGCATTTCCGACGTTTGGCCCCCAAACTGGGGCGGGCCGGGGCTGCCTTCAAGCGGCTCTTGCCCAATCTAGGGGGTCCAAACGCCTCCTGCCGGAGGCTGTACGCGGGGATCGTGCGGTCCATGGCCCTTTACGGGGCCCCAGTGTGGGCGCTGTCGCTAAGGCGACTGCCAGCGCGCCACCTGGTCTCGGCCCAGAGGGTCATGGCCATTCGGCTAGTCCGTGGATACCGCACGGTCTCTGGCGAGGCGGCGAATCTCCTTGCCGGATTGCTGCCGTGGGATCTGGAGGCGAGAGCCCTCGCGCACGTCTACGCGTTGCGCGTGGAGGCGCTAAGCCGGGGTGAAACTCTGCTGCCGCGGCAAATTGCTGCGCAGCGGACGGAGCTCCGGCGGGATCTCACGGAGGTTTGGAGACAGCGACTATCGCAACCCAGTGCTGGGCACGCCACTATTGCGGCGATAAGTCCCCTCTTTGAGGCGTGGCTGGAGAGACGTCACGGCGTCCTCACCTTCCGCCTGACGCAGGTGCTTACCGGACACGGCTGTTTCGGGAGGTACCTGTGTCGGATCCAGCGGGAGGACGCGTCCGGGTGTCATCATTGTGTGGATCGCCCGGAGGACACGGTGGAGCATACGGTGGAGGTCTGCCCTGCTTGGGCGGAGCACCGCCGTGTCCTCGTCGAGGCGATCGGCGGCGGCAACCTCTCGCGTCCGGCCCTGGTTCAAGCCATGGTCCGGAGCGAGGAGGCATGGGAAGCGGTCGCCTCCTTCTGCGAAGCAGTAATGCTAGCAAAGGAGGAGGCGGAACGCGTGCGTGAGAGGGAAACCTCACGCCCCAGCCGCCGCAACAGAAGAAGACGCCCCGGGCGTCGGGAAACGCAGGGCGATTCCCGGCCACCGTAGGCGCGGGCCTGCGGATGGCGAGCTATGGGTGGCTCGCCGTCCGATAGTAACCAGGCCCGAGTCGACGGCGCGTCGTGTTCCACGCGCGCCTCAAAGAGCCGTCAGCAACGTAGACGGGGCCGCATAGGGTCAGTGCCTGCTAGGGTTGCGGATTTTGTTCGAAAGAGTCACCGCAGCCCTGGAACGCAAAGGGCACAAGAAGGATCACGGGTGGGTTTTAGTCAGTAAGAGTCTGACACTCCCTTCCGCTCCGCCCAGAGCGGGAGAAGTCATTTGATGATTTCCCATCCAGAAAAAAAAAAAAAAAAAAAAAAAAAGTACACATGTAGTTCTGTACTTCTGTGTATATAATCTCGCGAGATTTTTTCCCAGTATCGTCCCCGTAAGCGCAGAAGAAGTGGTACAATTCGGTGCGTGGTGGAAGACGCCCTGCGTGCTGTTCTACACGTCCAGTAGCGCGCGCCTGGCGCCCGGGGAGGGCGAGCCGAGGTCATAGCCGACGCTTCTGTATGGACCTTATAGTCAGAGGTGAGTCACTTCTACTGTAAGACATAGCCGCCGCTAGGCATCAAGGTATTTTTATTGAAGTTTGTAGGTACAAACTAACACTATCGTGTACTATTTATACAATCAGTTACCGCCAGCGATTAAGCAATTAAATGGAAACATGTTTAAAAATAAATTGAAAAAAATGTTAATTGAAAATGTATATTATAATCTTTAAGAGTTTTTTGATAAAAAATAATATGATCATGTCGAAATTGCTAAAAATACTATTGCATATCCGACTTGGGTAGACTGTTGAAACTAAAAATGTAATGTTAATAAGACCTTAATGTACACAGTTAAGCAATAAATTTATCTTTATCGAAAAATGTTACCTATATGAATAATGTTTCTTTTTATTATTCTCAAATACACTATAAACTTTTCGCAGATGAAGGAAAAGTTACATCATTTTTACCCATTCTTATTTTCATTTGCAGTGCTATAATCGGTCCATACGTAATGAGCGAGATGTACTATCCAGTACCAACGCAGGCACACTACAACTACGTTCAATAAATTAAATTATAATTATTCCATTACGATAAGCTCAAGAAAATGTTCGGCGGCACAAAATTGTGTGAACAAATGTATGAACTGAATTAAAATTATGATAGAATGTGTAAATTAAATTACTGTGGTGATTTGAGATAGTAAATTGCACCTCTAGTGTAATAAAGATGTAGTTACAGTATCCGGCCGTAAAGACGACCCGTCAAAAATTGAATTTAGAATCTCAGAAAACTTTTTGGAACAACGGACTCAATATCAAAAGAGCCAAAGTTCAAATTCTTATGAATCCAAAAACCTTTATTAAAAATAGTCACTTAAAAACCAACTTAGTCTACATCACATTAAAGTAGATAGTTGAGTAAGATTATCTGATATTTTGAATATATGACACTTCCGGATACTGTAAGTCAGAAACACGCTGAACTAATCTATGGGTATGCGGCATATATCCTACAGGTTAGTATAAAGATTTTAGGGAAGTACCAATGCTATCATTCCTCTGCGAAAAAGAGATGGATATTTTCTACCTTTGTATCTCTTTCTGGCGAAAATGATGGTACATGGCCTTTCCAGCGAAATGCTATTTCAAGTTGCTTAGATCGGGAACCCATATTTGGGGAAATGCGAAGAATCAATATGCAATTATGGCTATATGTATCTATTTTGAGTATTTTCCAACGGCTTTCGTTTAGCGAGTTTATGTGTGCTTTTCGCAAGTCTGAGGACAAACACCTTTTTTACACTATTGGTGCGAAATATTGTAAAAAATATTAATTTACGAAATAAAGAATTATATATGAAGTGCGGCTGTCTCATCTCAAAACTTGAAGGGATTTTTACATAGTCATAATTATGTATTTCATCTCGCTGTTATTATTAATGTGCGATAATATGTGCCTAAATGCTTATTATGCGGAAATATGTATTCCTTAATGCCTAAAACTGTGTAATCTACCTCAAAACATATTCCGTTCCTACAAATTGATTTTCTCCACAAAGTTTTGAAATGCGAGGGGCCGTTGCGTGTATTTTTATAAATGTCACTGTGAAGTTTAGTAAACGATATCTAAGAAGCAGAGATTTCTATTGACTCAAGATTGTTCTAGATTATTGATAGGTAAATGAATGAAGTTATTTATAGTACGCTTCATATATAATGGCGGATAGGAAGGAACATATTGCAAGCCACTGCGCATTAGCAAATTTATGTGCAACGAGTAGCGAACTGCATATTCGCCATTATGTTTGAGGGTAACTCGTAACTGAATGTCCTGAATCATCTTTGTTTTTTGTTATCTGCTTGTAATTGAATTATATTAGAACACCTCTTGTTTACATCATTAATTGTTAAAAACTGTGATTGCAGCGCAAACACGACCTTATTCCCATACAAATAATAAGTAAATGAAGTTATGCCAAGAAAACAATCATAGATAACGTTATTTTTTTATTTACTATCTGGGCGTAACTTTATTCAGTTTTTATTTAGGGGATTAATATATTTTTAGATAATCAAGTGTCTTCACCCATTTTAAATCACAATCAGTTGCCTAGTTTCGTTGTGTTAAATCACTTATTATAATTTACACAGATAACATTATTTTGCGTTTGTTCACTCATTGTAATTATACTCAAATATTATAAATTGTATAGATGTAAGGGATTTATTTATTTTGGTTGTGATATTACGAGTAAATTAGAGAAATACTAAATTCTGTCTCTTCCACTAAGTTATACGAGTACGTCCATTGAGTCACTCTTCTAGACATCTAGACTAGGTCCCTCAAGCAAGTCAGGAATGCAAATGTTTTTTCAATGACAGACGTAGCATTGCATTTTGAAAATGAAAATAATATATCTAGTTTTAATTTCCGCGAATATTAGTGGGTTGCAGGTATGCACCTCCCTCCCGCCCGCTTTATTATGCACATGCAAGATTACTAGGCAAATGCAAGGATTTTAAGCACATGCAGGAAGGCAAAGCAAAACCCAACACCATTACCGACACGTGTTTCGCCTCTCCACGAGGCATCCTCAGGGGACGTGTTGACTCGCTGACCGTTGAGTTGCGACCCACTAATATTCGCGGAAATTAAAACTAGATATATTATTTTCATTTTCAAAAATTAAAATGGATTTCCGCAAAGTAACGCCTGACTCAATCAATTTTGTAGCATTGCATGTCAAAAGAAATTGATTTCCATGTCTTTGTTTTTCTACTGATGCGCCTGACATAGTGTAGAGAGGTCTGTAGATCTTCCTGTGGATAGTAGCATGTATGACCTTATCCAAAGGGAACCCGCGGTGCCTGAGGCGGGTAAGGGGCTCTAGACAAGTGACATCCTACAAGCGCCAGCGTTTGTGAAAATAACAATAATGTATGGGATTGACAAGTAATATAGAAAAGTTCGTAATCGTCGTAATCGGCCTTTTAACGTTCCCACTGCTGGGACACAGGCCTCCTTTCTAGGAGAGGGAATGGGCCGTAATCCACCACGCGGGCCCAGTGCGGGTTGCTGAATGTCACAATGTCTTCGAATTTTTGGTTCTAGGACATGCCGGTTTCCTCACGATGTTTTCCGTCACCGTTTTGAGAGCAGTGGTGATGAAATTAATTACACAAAGTAATGCGCCTGGTTGGGTTTAAATCCGCGACCTACAATTCGTAAGTCGGGGCCGTTACCACTCGGCCACCACTGCTCTAGAAAAGTTAATATTGCCAATTTCTTACATTTTGGCATTTCGACAATCAACGCTAACAAAATGATATTTTGTCTCTAGAAAAATATGCACTGTGACTACTAGTGGCCACAGTGCAGTTTTTATACTGGGCAGTAGAGGATAGTCGTGTTTCCTCACGGTAAAACAATAGCCGAACGCTCGCTGGCCAAGCCATTGTAAGTTCAGTATGGACACAAACGGCGGTTCCATTATGTTTGATACTTCGCTCCGTCTAAGCATCCACTGGTCGAGGCTTAAGACCGCTTTTACATTTGGTAATTTAGATAAAAATGTTAATGTACCCCACCACCACCCTAATTCCGTAATATTACTTCTAACTACGAGTTTATATCTTGCGTTGTTCGATGAAAACGACTGACTAAAAGTTTATTGTTCGTTTTAACGGAGTGAAATAAGATAGTCACTATGTTATTAAATGCAGTTATGCGGATATAATTATTATGTTGCATGAAATAAAATATTATGTCTGAAGCATGGTGTGCACTTGCTTTTGCCTAAATTGCCTTCGGAAACTGACAACATTTACCTATAAAGTTTTACTTGGTATCAAAAATCATTACTCTTTTTGGGCTTTGTTATAGTCGGGTAATAAAGGCAACTTGTGCAATGGTGCCAGTGAGCACCGGATACAAAATAGCTGAAGCTATGAAAACATTTTCATCTTACAATAATATAAATAACAGTTCCGCTTAGAGCACACTGTGGATGAAGGAGACATGTTACGCTGATCCAAAATAAATTGAGATAAAGATATGAAAAAAAACGATGAGGATTGTTTCCATCTTCTTCAGTTTATTTATTAACATAAGTGCGCTTATAATCACAGTGTGTTCTTAGCTTTATTTTCAAGGTTATTCCGCTTGTATGGTGGCCGGTTTTAAATAAAAACGAAAGTTAAATAATTAAACTTTTTTTTTCCTTATCCTAACGGCAAACCCACTACAACTCAAGAAGTTATTCTTACAAAGTAAAATTTTCTCCTCAACAACAATATTGTTTAGTAACTTATAAGATTAAAGTGTGCCCTGCGACACAGCCAAATACGCTCTTTTCATCGTTAAAACTTAATCTTTATCAGCGGGCTAGCTTTCGCGTCCGAAACAGCTCGCTTATGGCCGAACCTAATAACCGATCTATCACATACTGGAGATAGAAAAACAAATGAAACAACAGAAAAAATATATAGGTTTTCTGTTGTTTCATTTGTTTTTTCTATCTCCAGTATGTGATAGATCGGTTATTGAGTTCGGCCGTTAGACTGCACCTCTTCTCGATCACTTTTTCTTTCCGCCAGCGGTCCTCAATTCAGCCTTATGGTGTTCATCAAGCACCCGAGTCCTCTCAAACCTTCTCATGGCTACCTCTTTGATACTATTATAAACGGTCGGATAGTAAGCTATGGTAGTCTCAAAGTGTTCCCTGTCAAGCCGGAACAGCTCACAGTTCGTGACAGCAACCACAGACGCGGTTCTGAAGTGGTGTTTCATGACTAAGGCTATTTCGCCGAAGTAATCCCCGTCTTCTAGGTGACAGATCTCTTTGGCTGAGTCAGAGTAGATGGCGACAGTTCCTCTGTCGATGAAGTAGAGACAGTCGCCTGTGGATTGGACTGACATGTAGGTATTAGGGCCATAGCCGAGACGCGGACGGACGCTGGTCCGTCAGGAGCTCAAGAATGACGGTGCGGGGAATCTTATTACATATCGTCGGCTTACTGTAAGAACTCAAAACTTTGAGAAATAATTTAATAGGTAACTTTAGATTGCGCGTTTTAAAACTACCTACCACAATTATGATTTTATAAGGCATCTAATGGAATCATAAGAATATTTGGAATCTGATAAATAAATGATAATAATAAATATGTAGGTAATAAGATGATTTTAGTTTTGTATTGTCACTTAATGAGTTCTTGCAGCAAGCCGACGATATAGTCCCTTAGCAAACGACACTGCTCAAGTCATTTTGAATAACTTTACATTGGAACGAAAAAAACGATAAATTGATTGAATGTACTGGGGCGTTGCTGTGACAACTATTTAAGTTTTGTGTAGATTTGGATGATCGCCAAGTATAGTTTAGGTATGTCAGTTCGATCGGTGCACCACCACGTTAAAATTTTGTAAAATAACTGGCAAAAACGACTTGAACGGTGTTGATTGCTAAGGGACGATATATGAACTCGTACTCACACTCGGGTTTGTTACCGGGCCGTGACACGGACTTGTTTAAATTAGTTTATCAGGAAAACGGTCCGTCTACGTCCCGGGCACGGCCCAGATATGTGTGGATCAACCCTAAAACATTCTTACTGTTGTATAAACATACCGCTGAAATCGGGAATAGAAACGTGAGTGTTCATGAAGAAAGCTGTAACATTGAACGCCGGGAAAGTAAAAGCGACCATCATTGTCCACTCAGCCTTGCCCGCCCTGGGAGTAGCGGTAGAGAGTGTCTGATTCTTATCGACTTAACCCATCCGTGTTCCTCCAAGATACTTTTTGCGTAACAGGGCCCGGTGCGACGAACGATTATGTTGCGGATTTTCGAAAGAGTTTTCGAACTAATTCCGCAACATAATCGATCAGTCTAAAGGCAACCGCTGTACATAGGCCTTAAAACAATGCACGTTTATGTGCTTCTTCTTCTACGATCTACCTAGAATTTGCGCTGCTTAGGTAGGTACTGATACTATCTGGCTATGTCGATAACTTAATTCCTGTCGACTACAAGTTCGATTCGATTACGCGTGGAAACTCAAAAGACCCTCATTATTGCCTTCGGGTGACTTAAAAAATCTTTTCTTAGCGAACACGTTTATCCCATCTTAAACTAGTACTTACCAACAGTATTGATCTTGAAGATGATATCGCCAGCTATATATATGACGAGACGTAGCTTGACAGCGATTTGCACTAGTAAAGAGCTAGGCAGCTGCTTCAAAAAGTCTAGTTCCCTGACCAATTGGCGGCCGGTGTGCATGAGGATGTCTTCACGTAGTTGACCAGACACGCATTCTAGCATTCGAGATTCCTAAAGCAATAGAATATTTGGAGGAAACCTTTTTAAATTCTGAGTATAATCACTACCTCTATAGATAGAGTCATAGAGTAGAATCACATAGGTACGCCAAAGACATGCTTCATAGATTGCTCTCGGGTCTAAATAAAATTGCATAGTATTAAAATGTATCATCTAAACGCTGCTTAGTGCCATCCTACTAGTGAGACTGCAGACTCGTGATGACATCAAACCATGTCATGGCAGGAAACTATACTAAAACATTTTTATTGTTACCTCAAAGTATTTCGACTGAAATCGAATAGCGTAGAACTTCAGGATTTTGCTCTTGATTCTTGGTGGTAAATTTCTCTGAACCATGTATGTCTCTAACTGTTTCTTCATCATATAGTATTGGGCGCTCGCAGATTCTTTTCCAAAAATTGTTAACGTGTATTTTAGCGCGTAATGGAATATAAAGATCTGCAAAATGTAGGTAGGTATAGGATGTTGCGGAATTTGCTCGAAAGAGTCACCGTGGCTCTGGAACGCAAAGGACATTAGGAGGAACACAGATGGGTTTTTGTCAGTAAGAGTCTGACACTCCCTTCCGCTCCACCCAGAACGGAAAAAGTCATTTGATGATTTCCCATCCATAAAAAACGTATGTAGGTGTGGGATGCTGGCAATAGTAGGTATCAGTAGAATTTACGTTACGAACAACCCGAAGGCCTGATATAAATCAGACCCCCTACTATTCGTTCAGGTGGTCTTTCAGAACCAAAATGTTACGAGTCGATTCAAAATATCATTAAAAAAATAATAATCATCATCATTCACAGCCCGAGTTTGCCAACTGCTGGGAATAATTTCTTGTTAGCACAAGTCTTGTCAACTTTCTACCCACCATTGTAAAAACATTGTCTGTACATTTCGCCGCTGGACGAATAATACATCTCCCGGTTCTTCGACGTCATCTAGTCACTGTTGCCACACTAATTTGCCAACTCCATTTGAGGTTCATCAATCGTTTTACAACATACCTTTGAAAATATCCAACAAATCACAAGGAAGTTTTCTGAGCATCCCTTTTGTTCTACAAGATTCATGTTTGTATTTGTTGTAAGCATACCAACTGAAACGGGTCGAGATTTTTTTTTTAATTATTTTAGTAGGTAAATAATAAGCCAACAATAGCCAAGAGGTATCGTGTTACCCAGTTACTGGGCTGTGGAGCTCAGATAAGCAGTCGCTCCATGTAGAATACTGTAGGTAGGTACATTCACATTCACTACACTACATACTGTAGGTACCTATACAGCTGCATCTGTTTTGTCTGGAAGCCGGTCCCAACATAGGCTCGGCAGGTTGATTGTGGTAAGTAAACAATAAAGATACAGATGAAGGGTAGCAGTGACATTGTCATTATCTGACTGAAAATTAAGATGAAGTGACTTGGCGAACCTTCGCAATAGTTGGACAACTCAGTTCACATAACTTTTCACGGTGCGGATTTTACAGAAACGACCGGCTTGTGTATGTCGTACCTACGTCGTACGCACCCTAACGTGCGATAAATTAGGTAATAGGTACACAGTGATCCAACTTACCAGCCCTGTCAAAAGCGTAAAGTAATCGGACTTCTGTAGTCTCATTCCATAACTTTCCAACGGTTAACCATGAACACTCGCTAGGGTTTTTCGGCGCATAAGTACCCTCAATTATGTAACTAACAGCAAATTGGAAGTAGATGTTCCAGCACAGGTAGATTATTAAAAATAAAGTTATCTCCACAGCTGTCTTCTGGTAAAACTAAGATAAAATTGCAAAATTAGGATTAAGAGAAAACTCTTATGATAATATTATTAATGAATTAAATAGACAAGATACTTACAGAAGCCCTCATGACAATGAGAACATTTTTCAAATAAATTAGTATGACAGGTAAGCGTAGTATCTTCATAGACTCCAGGATCAAACAAAGAGTGACATTGTTGCTATAAAATTCACTCAGCACCCCAGTACATGCCAGCAAATCCACAATAAGCCAGGATCTTAAATACCTTAAGGCAATTTTATGCATTGATAACACTGCGACCTTCTGGGAATATCCTTCTATGTAACCGGTGAAGAAGTTGGCGATTATATTGAACATAACCATGACGTCACAAAAAATCATGACGTGGGAGTGGCAGTCCTATGGGAATGTATAAAACTGTTTAGTTGTCTGCTATCTATAATAAGTAGCTTCTGAAGCTCTCAAGCTTTATAGATTGGAAGATTCAGATTCGATGGGCTATTTTCAATTTATAAAACGGTCACCGGGGCTGACTAGCAAATATGACACAGTGAGCCTGGGAAGGTTTTGTCCTAGCAGTGATTTGAGATAGGCTGAGTTGATTACGCACAAGTATTATACCACCATACTAACATTACCAAAAACAGGGTCCTTTGAAGAGTAATGGCAAGCGATAACTATAGACGCTGCAATCATCAGAATGATGAACATAAATTCTATGTAGAGTCTTAGCTTGCTGTACGGATGGATAGTGAATGGATTATGCTGGTGATGTCGGTACTTCTCTGCACACAAGGCCGCATATGATCTAAGCAAAATTTAAGAACCATTATTAAGTTAATTTACAGTGTTTCCAATGTCTACAGGTCTCTTCTTCTGTGAGTGGTAGAATTCCGTACGCAAAGGCCCATACTCTTTCTTTCTATACTGGCCCATGGACATGCTGGTTTGAAAGCAGTGTTTTACAAAAGCCCTGGGCAACTCACCACAGATTCTAAAGAGACAAAAACAACTACATTGGCAGCAATATGGTCTCTACGTTCTGTTTATCTACTGAAAATAGCCCGCCTACTTGTAAACCTTTTACGACATGATCCTTTTGAACTACAAAGGTTGTTGGTGAAGGTAAGCTCCGTATTGTCGTGCCCAGGAATAATTATGACTCACCTACGGCCTACGGGCACTAGGTAACAGGCAGCTTCGACGGGCTACTGAAGTTGATCAATGCCCTATCGACACTTAGTCGTCTAACGACTTAGTTCGCAGACGAAGTCGACCAGATTTTGAAGAAGAAGAAGATAAAGAAGAAAATCCAATCTATTAACACTGGGTTGACACACTACGAATTAGGGCAAAGTTTGCATTTATTCAGAAAAGTCTTAAATCAAATTACCTGTGCATATTTATAGCCCGTACATCACCAGCATGAACGGCTATCAAGTTGAATAGCCATAGAAGTATCCCCCGGCTTCTTATGGTATCAGTAGATATTCTTTCATATGGCAAGTGGCAATCGTGACCGTGGAAGTATCCATGGGATGTTATGAGACTCACATCTGGTTTTATAATTTTATTTATTGACGTGTCGGATTTTTTCTCATCTGACATTTTTTCTGTCATGATTTAATAAAATTAGCATAGCAAGCAATTTAGTTATTCTTTTTTATGATGCGGTTAGTATCCAAACATCAACACGTTTTCGTCCGTCAAAGAGTAATATGTTCTTCGTATTGATTATGTCAAACAGTATCACTAAAAAAAGTCACAATCATAGAGAACCGACATATTAGGGCCTCCTTGTCTACCGATGCTCACATTGAAAATAGATGAAAATGGATGTCTCAACATTTTATTTAATATTTTTCTGCAAATTGAATTAATTAAAAATATAAAATAATAAGCCCTCGATATAAATAAACAACCTTTTATTAACCTAATGATGTAGGTAGCTCATGTTATGACAAAGTCCACGGTATCGTACTTTTGCTTCTTTTCCAGAAATCCGCACAATATTTTGAACAAAAAGCGGCGCTAAGTACTACATCTTCAATTTTATCAATTAGTATGAGTTCTCTGAAAGAAAAAAATGCATGAATAGATTAAGGTATCACAGAATGTCTACTTACTAAGAACTAATAGATTGCAACTAAACAATGCTGGTTATAGGTTATATTGATATTCAACTGAATCGGGGTAAACTGATGACTACAACACAGTTGGGAATAGGCTAGGCAGATGATATAACTAACCGAGTTTTATGAAAACAATTATTAGGTAACACACTAGCTGCCGCTCGCAGCTCCGACTGCGTCAGTGCCGGAAATTATACCAAGGGACCATGCTCTCGAGATAATAAGTATCCTATGTGTTATACCAGACTATAATCTACCTCTGTGCCAAATTCATCCCGATCCGTACAATTGTATTGAATTGGAAGAGCCTAAATGAGAAGTAGCCCCGATCAGAAGTAACCAAAATGAGAAGTGGCCATAATGAGAAGTAGTCCATTAGCGAGTCGGTTGCCAAAATGAGAATTAGCCCTAATGCGCCTAAACCAGTAAAAGAGTAACAATCATCCATACATATACACTTCGCGTTTATAATGTTACTAGCGACCCGCCCCGGCTTCGCACGGGTGCAATGTAGATAGGTACTAATGTTTCCTCTACTATAATTTGCAGGTATTATACATATAAACCTTCCTTAAGAATCAGTCTATCTATTAAAAACCGCATCAAAATGTGTTGCGTAGTTTTAAAGATCTAAGCATACATAGGGACAGATGGCGGATAGCTACTTTGTTTTATACCTACTATGTAATGAAGTAGGTAAGGATTTCATCATGTGCGAGATATACCCAGAGTCCCAGACCTCCCGTGAAGGTCCAAGAACGACGAGGAGGGTATGTCTGATCTGTGGCAGTCAGATAATTTTCGTTTTCTTATTTCTTTCTAATAATAACCACTTACCCGAAAGTAAATTCGTAGTAGACATGATCAAACACAGGCTTCTTACAGTTCAAGTTCTCACAAGTTGAAACGGGTCCATTGCTAAGATCTGATATTAATACATTAGGCAAGAAATTGAAATATTTTTGTATTATATCAGCTGGAACGTAGTACGGTCGTGCTGCTTTCTTGTAGATTCCCTCTTTCACATCAACTGAATAATTATTTCCATTCTCATCAGAATATTTGTTGTTTTCATCATCAATGTTAAACTCGTGAAAATTCTCTTGCAGGTCTATTATTTTATTATTATGCTCATTGTAAAGATTTTCTCTTACGTGTTCTGAATAAAAACTGTAGGTTTGTGGATTCAGTTTTCTTACAGCAGTGTTTATCATTTGATAGAATTGTCTTCTGCAAATCTCATAGAGACTGGGCGGAGAGTGGTACTTAGAGTCTAATATAGCATTGTACTGAGGTGGACATTCAAATGTGACTTCTAATTCTTTGGAGTCTTGACTTAATCTTAATTTGCAGTGATGTCTTCTTTCATTGACATTTTGGCTATTAGATGCGTCTAAACACCTGGAAATAATAAGTTGATAAACTTTTTAATGCTTTACTGACAGCATAATTCCAAGTTTCAAGACGTATAACACCAATAGATTATAATGCCAACATCTGTTGTTGAAGAAATGTCCCATAAGCTGTTCCAATATGATGTGTGAGAGTTTGATACTACAAGGATTTATTGGACACAGTTGGGAAAGACAAGCACCATCGAAACTTACCCAATATTGAGACATCTAGTTTGTTGATCTCTAAACATGTGATACCAGAGTGAGTACGGCAAAGTCTTCAAGTTTGCGTTCCTCCAGAATCTGAACTCACAGTGGTGGTAGTTGTAGACAGGTCGCTGGGGAAGCCATCTTAGTTTGTTATCTGTTAATATATAGAACAGCTGATGAAATTGACAATGGAATAGAATAGAATACTCGTTATTATGTATACCATATAAATTACAGAAAATATACATAGATGAAGAAAATATGACATAGGGTGACACAATGGGCGGCCTTATCGCTAAAAGCGAGATTTTCAAGACAACCTTTGGATTGATTTTAAAGAGAAAAGGAAATACAGTACGACACTAAGACTTGACTACTACTTCATATAATTTATAAAAATATATATATATAGATTAGCACAATTAATTAAACATGCGAGTTCCTACGAATGTTTCATTCAGTCCAACCATTGTTGGGCGGTTGGGCTGTATTAAATCATCAATCGTGAGTTTATGTAAGACGTACATAAAATTGAAGAGCCATTGTTTTTAAATTAATCCCTTTTTAGGTTTTTTTTAGACTAGCGAATTTCGTAGCTCTAACTTTAGCAACCACCCACAGTGGAGAAACGAGTGAAGTAATTTGTTTTCCAAGTTCACTGTAATTTATTTACGCCAGTACTACAGATAATTGTTTATTTCTATTATTAGATTTCTAAAAATACACATTCAATGGAGACAAACAAACATTTTGTTTTGAAAGTAAACGCTGGACGAACGGGCCAAAAATTCAAAGCTACTTAAAAATAATACGTAGCACTAAAATTTATTTATCTAATTTTTATCAAACTTTAATCATTGTTAATAATATTGAAAGATTGCAAAAGATCTAAGTAGGAAACTTAGAAGAAGGCATAGGTCTGTAAATCTATGCCATCTTCTCAGTAACCTGACTACTTATGATAAGACTAACGTTTATGAAAACATTAACGTTGCATTTAACAACTACTCATACAATAATAAATATTTCGTCATCAACAATTACACCGACTATTCCACAACGATGTTCAAAGTACATTGAAAATATGAAATAAAGCCAGAACACAATCTAACTCAAACATTCTAAGGTCTCCAGCATCAAATTCAACATTCACGAAAATGGGTCAACCAAATCAATGAGGAAACGCTAAACTTGATTCTTAGCGGATAGTTTGTTATCCGAGGCGCCAAAACTACTGTCTTCGTTAACTTTACGATGGATAGTAAAACGTAACTAGAACGTATTAGTACTGGCCACTGTTTAGTTGGAAATGGCCAGTAAATAGGTTCCTGTGATGAAACTCCAATGAGCCTTAGGAAAACATTTATAAATGCGGATATTAGTGTGGCGTTAGTTTTATTGACCTTTTAACCTTTTGAACGGCAGTGCTACATTGAAAAATTACCCTGTACGCCATCGCGTAGCGTCACAAATATATGACAAACAATACATACATACGATGAACTTGTGGCCTGGCGTGGAGGGTACGCAGATGTGTCTTCGCTCTGGGGCGTTCAAATGCTTAATATAATATCATATCATAACATAGTAATATCAAATTAAATGGCTTTCCTTATTTAACTATCTACCTTTACATGGTCTTTAGGTTATCTATTTCCTCCAATATTTTAGTAGAAAAAAAGTCGTTTGAACAACTAGTTAAGTATTAAGAACACCCTCTCACTTTACCCTGAAAATCTGGCAAATTTTGACATTACGGAAATGGTAAAGTGCTTGATATCAAGACTCAAATGTATTAATTCGGCGACCGGCCAAAAGCGTTTCTTTTATTAGATGTCGTTGAAGAGCTATGTCAATAAAAGTATTAATAAAACGTTAAAAAATAGAAAGATAGCGCCCTTGGAAAGCATTGCCGCATGTTGCAAATTCTTTAAATACGTTCATCAAACCAGCGTACTGTGAGATCATTAGCCTTGAAAAGCTCTGTTATGAAACAGCGCACGTTACTAGCCAGGTTACCGCAAACTTTGACTAAATCACCACAAATTATACATTCACGTACACTGACCACTTTTGATTAACAATTCTACAAATTTTGATGATACCAATGAATATCAATGAAAGCTGCAGAGTAGCTTTCTTGAAATCGTGCAAAAGGAAAAGAGCAAAACTCACAACATCGAATACAACACACGCCACATAGAATTAAAGTAACAAATTAAATTACCACAAACCGATAGGTACCGTAGACGTCTTATTTCAGAAATCCTTAGCGGCAACTCCGTTAATTCATTCTCATCTAATATCAGGAACTTTAAGCTCCTCGCTTCAGCTATCTCGTCAGGAATACGCCTCAATCTATTCCCGCTAACATCGAGACACTTGAGACATCGCAACTTAGAGATCTCTCTCGGCAACTCCGTTATATCATTACCGCTAACGTACAGGCTCTCTAAATGCTCCAGAACCCCGATGTTACTTGGCAAACGAGTCAAGAGGTTCTCTTTCAAATATATGTCTGTCACTTCTGCTTCTTCACCCTTCAGTTGGTTCAATGGAAATTCCGTAAATCCTCTGTAATTCCAGTGTAAAACTGTAGTTGGCGATAATTCACCATAGCAATTCATGTTCACTGTTTCGCACAAAAGTCTATTTACAGTTTTTCCTAGTTCATTTTTCACTTCACTGCTACACTGTTGTTAAAACTAATGCACTCAAGCAGCTCTTCATATGTTTATGTTATAAACGTGTGTTCAGTTGAAAGCTTTGTCCATACGGTTGTGAGAAACGTAAAAGTCAGAGCGAGCTCCACTGAATCCCGTCTGAAGAAGACTGCATCCCATGTCGGTCGGACGCACGTGAATTATTTTTAAAACTATAACAAGGTCTTTGCTATTGAGAAAATTCTTTTTGTTTTTCGCCGTAGGCATATAAATAATGGATTCCGGAGATAACCGCGTTATGTGTAGAATATTCGTTATTTCGTAAATATTATTTTTTATGAATTTTTATTTGTTGTCATAGTTTTCTTCTAAAGGATGACAGGTGGGTGATCTTAATGAAGTAGCAGAGCACATTGCTAATCACAATTTTGTAATCGTAATCTTTACGACGATAGACAAAATCAAATCAAAATACAATGGACAAAAAAAATACAGACATTCAAACATTTCCTAGCAATACTAATACTGATGATTATGAATTTAATACATATAGCTTCCCATATCATCATCACAAAAGCAACGAGAAAGCAATGTAAGATGTATGGGTCAGCTCAGCACTGGTCGGAGAGGTTGGCGCTGATCCAAAACAAACTGATCGCGGTGTTAGGTCGAGGACATTCGACCGTAACACAATAACAAAATAATGAGACCACAACGTTGACGAAACACCGGATTTGTAATACGCGTGTTACTAGCCAGATGGATTTAACTTTATTAATTGATATGCAGTTGAAGACAATTTGTATAGAAAATATATTACCTGAACAAATATGACTACAACTATTAATGATTAACCTCAATAGAAACCTGTATACGCAAAGACACAAGCTAACCTAGATACTTTGTATCAACGATTACAACTAATGCAAACGATTCAAACAATGACGCTAGAGGAAATCTAAACCAAACAATATCAAACCAGACAAATTAAAAGACGGCTAAAGACATTAAACATAATGTGTAGATCATGCGTGCTAAAGCCGGAGCATGCATCAAAATATTCGTCCTAGTTTTAACACTGCATTCATTAAACCGGCTATTTTTATCAGTCTACCCACTAATGCATTGTCTAGTTAATTGGGATATATTAACAAGGAAACAACGTTTTCTTAGAACAGTGTTGAGCTTAAAAAGTGTGCCGGAGAGATATGAGTTTTCCAGGAAGCTGGAGACGTGGTTTGGGTTTCAATTCTTCCAATTTATAAATTTGCGGGAAAACTTTGGTTTATCCAAGATGGCATGTTTCTAAATTTAATAATATTAGCACTGAGAGATTCAGATGTTTGTGGTAAGTAGGTACATACATAGTAAGAAAACTCAACTTTTCAAGTTTCACAAACATTATTTGTCTATGCTCGACCTAAAGGTTGACTGGTAGAATATGCTAACAGACAAGTACCCTCTGTACTTTTGTTTGCATAATGTTTTAAGATAAACATTAAGTTAAGATAAGACCTCTTTAATATCACATTCTCAATCCACGGTCTCATAAGCATCAATTAGTTACTATCATTATATTTTTCTAAGAAAAACTAAACAAAGACAAATATTTTGAGAGATATCTTTCCTATTTCAATTCAGGACAGTTTACATATTTTAGCTAATGTTGTTTATAACGTCTTCTAGAAAAACATCTAGATATTTGTTTATCCTCGATTTTAGGAATCTCAGACAAAACATAAAGGTTGATGTGCTCCATATGTGCTTAGCTCTAATTCTATTGAATGGTCGGAACTGACCACCCACGCTTGCATGCTCATTAAATGTTCCAAATAGGAATTTATTACCGATAGTATTATCGGTCAAAATCGTAAAGCGTAAATAGAATAATATCAGGAACATAATATGATTTACTTACTTCTGGTGATTCTGTCCCAGTATATAATCGGTCACTTTTTTTGGGACAAGCCCTCCTCACAATTCCCAACCAATGCATTATCGCCTCCTTGCCTTTATTCAAATTTATTTGGAGTCACCGCAAAATGTATTCTTCTATCCTTCGCTATGATCAGCCGCCCTCTAATCTTTTCTTTTTATCATGTTCCAGTTACTCAGAATAAAAATAAGAGTCGCAAAATGTAGTAGTATATGGTATGTATTTCAGGAAAAACTACATCAATTATTTTATATTTGATATTATTTTTGAAATCACAAAAAGTGCTATACAAAAAACATCAGGTCACATAGTGCCCACTAATATAATAATAATTTAGGTAGGTACATACACAAGTATCACACATTCAGTACAAGTAGATCAGACTTTGAAGTAATTTAGATGAATCACATCAGTTCACGTGGATATTTAGAACATTTCATATAGGAGGAAATCGAAATCATGTTTTATTTTAGGGAACAAAATCAATGTTGTCTTCAACTTATCCTTTCCTATATTGGGACACTGTTCGCAGCTATATCAGCGTCTTAGAAGCATGAAATGATTGTATAAAAAAGAAGAAAATACACAGTTATATTGACACACAATTTGCATTACCTACTTGCTATTACGTCCATTGTTATAATACACTTAGATATTCTCGCAGCTAGTTACACTTCACCATAGCATATTGACATGCTTCCAATTTCTTCCTATATTTAAACTCCTTCTTCATTCAACCTTAACGCTTTAAGCTCGTATATGTTCCCGGTTCCAAATTATTTGGTTTTCTATTCAAAACATATGCAACTTTTTTAAGCATATTTTTAAAGCAATCGGGCTTACTTATCACGTTTCAATTTGATTCATTAGAGAGTTATTGTTACAGAAATATACCTAATAATAATAAAAAAAAAAACAATTTAAATGTTTCAGTTAGACCTTCACAACTCAGAGGTAGTTTTGATTTATTTCGATGAACACTGTCAAAAAGCGGGTTCCTTGATAAAGCGTTTAGTTTTCTAAAAAACTATAAAAGTGGTAGATATACCTAAGTCACTTAAAAATAATCCTATAAACATGGTTAATTTAATAAAAGAAAAACCTGAATCTCCCTTGGAATCACTCAAATTAGTTATAATACCTAAAACAGAACAGTAGTTGGAAGAATCAACATTCACACTTATTTAATTCTACTTTTTGGAAATCTGACTAGATAAAAAAGCCTATTATGCTTGGCTATATTATTACTTTATAGTTTAAAATTTCGTAGTTAATTTTCATTGTTTTGCCAAAATCCTTAATTTATATAATTTTTTTGAGTACCTAATCACAAATTGTTGATATTAATTATACATTTAAGTGCAGAGAGGGAGTACAATTACATATACCTATCATCTAGTAATATGTAAATAGAATATGTGTTATAAATTCTGATAAAATTTTAATTTAAACAACTGCAAAAATATTTCTATATAATCTAAGTGAGGCAACACTGCAACTACTCGTGATAAAAATTTAAAACTAATATAAATAGCTATTTTCATCTAATATTGTCCAACCTAAGATTATTGTCATTGCGACAACAAATATCAACTATAACAAGAAATTATTCTAATCTTTTTTCAATTTTGACTACTTTAATAAGTACATAAAAATACTGTATGTAAATGTCACTGGATTAATAAATTAGGCAAGTAGCATAAAAGACTAGAATATAGCAATACATTTTGCTAACCTAAATTAACACTCTTATTCAAAAAAAGTTTCCATCTAAAACAAAACTAGCCTTCCTTAGTAATGTTTTTAGCAATCAGAGTGAAAGAGCAATATGTGTTAATAATACAATTTTTGTTGAATAATTTTATGAATAAGAGGGCTAACTATACATCGAAAATGCAGAATACACAATAGACAATCTATTGGTTACGGAGTCAAAGTTCTTAAAATCTACGAATGAGTCTGACGCGGCGCCCCCTGGCGTCCCCTTCATCATCGCTGTCAACTGACGTCTGCCGGTGTCCTAGCATCAAGGCTTGAACCTCAGGGTTGAGAGGAAGAACTGGGAATGATGAGCGACGAACCATTGGCACTGGGCGAGCTCCTAAATAGAAAGAATTTTGTTCAATACATCTGTGATGGATGTTGTAGTTGGTAGGAAAGATTCGTTGCTCGTGAACTAAAAGGAAATTGTGTTTTTTTCATATTACTTTAAATCATTCCTCTTGAAATACGTGATACAGTGAAACGTTGCTGTTTTGCAGGTCTCAAAGCGCAAGTGTTTTTTTCAACGTTGTGAACTGACGCACATACAAAATAATAGTGGGAGTAATGTATATTGTGAAAATAAAAAGTGTTTTGTGGGTTAAAGGGAAGTCGAAATTGTCGTTGTAGATGCACGAAATAACTCTTGTTTAAGCTGATATGAATAGCGCAGTGTTGAATGTCGACATTGTTGTGCTGATGAGGTCAATTTGTAGAACATCCGGCTTCCTCTGACAAGTGACAATTCCCAGTCTAAATCCTTGTCGGGGTTCTCGTCACCGGTTTGATAAGGGTACTAACGCCCCGCCTAACACAATGAATAAATGAACAGAACATCCTGTAACACTAATGAACGATGAGAATTACAAGGGCTTACTTCCAGAATTACACACCCTACCGTTTCTAGCTAAAACCCTGTAATACTTACAAATTCCTTGCTAAAATTGCCACGGTAAATGTTCAGATACATCATTCGCAAATTGATGACATTGTAATTGAACTGTTATATAAATACACTAACGTATTTAATTAAAAGCAGAGGCATGCGGATTAACAATATGCAAAGTATGTACCAATTAATATCACCATTAGGGGAACACGGGGCATATTTGTCAGCTAATAAGTAATTATAAATTGGATGAAAGGGTTTCAGTAGTAAACCGATTTGCTACAGCTAAAAGCCAATTAGGCGCCAACTAAATCCGCCACAAACCTCAGTGGTATTATTGATTGCGGATCCATGGCAGAAAATTATTGTACTGCTACAGATTGTATATACACCTTTGATTAACCATTTGGAACGTAATCATGTGTTCAATGGGCTGTGAGTTCAATTGATTACATACAAAACTTGCCGACACGGATGTGTGTATTGACAGATTTGATTATGTAGTGGAATATAATGGAGATGCTATCTATCTACGAGCTAACATGCAGCACTATGAAGGATTTATTGAACTGTAAAGTGCTTTGGCCCTTTACGATTCGTGCAACCCATCGAAAGATATTTTATCTAAGCAAGGCATGAAATAATTTAAATTCGAGCACTGTACAAGTAATAAGAAGGAATTCAAACTAACGGAGAGAATAACAAAATCAAGCTCGTAATAAAAATCTAACTACAAGTCGTGTGAGTATATTAATTACCTGAAAGTCTTTCAGTCGTCAGACAGACCTTGTTATGAAACAGAGAATATAAAACAGTGAAAGAAGAGATAGATCTTTAAAAACCATTGAAATCATAAACATTTACATTCACATTTCTCAACATTAAAGTTTCGATCAATAAAGAGCAGACTTGCAATGAACTCATAAATTATTTGATCCACATTGCGTTAGTATAAAAATAGAAATGGAAGTAAAAATAGTTTCATACCAAAGAGCTTTGCTACGGATTGCCTTTTCACGAGTCTCGGATCTCCAGCTGGAGTTTCTGCGATTGAAGCCGGTGCCGATCCTTCTTGAGATTTCCTATGCGGCTCACTAAGGTACGAGTTTGTAGAATCTCCCCTTTTATTTGTCGATAGGTACGGCCTTGATTGACGACAGTTATTCTTCTTTTCTTCCTCAGGATTTACAATCGATTCAGCGATCTGAAACAGCTGTAGACCAAATTTGCTTGATTCCCTTCGTAACGTTTTTTTATTAGCAAATTCTGCCAATGATTGACGCCTTTCTCCGTCTGGGTTTAACTTCAACCTAGCTCTTTCTTCCTCTTTCACTTTTAGAACATCTAGAATAGCGTTAAGCAGGAGTACCAGGAGAAATACAGTGATGCCTATGACGGTGACCGCATTATTATCTGTGCTCAATCCATGGTGTTTATGTTTACGTTTCGTCATAATCGGTTTCACAGTAAACACTTCTAAAATGCTGCATGCGTCTTTTATAAACAGTGGAATGACTTTTGGTTTCACATTAGCTTTTAATGCTTCCGGTGGATTCTCTAGAGTTTCTTGATTTTCCTCGGGCATGATCGCAGTGTTGGCAATTTTTTCAGGCAATACAACCTTTGCAATATTTTGTTCAACATTTTGTTTCATAAACCACATTTGCACACTGTAGACACTGTAAACGATCACGGATATAATAAAAAGCAGGATCTTACGTTCGTCCATGTTTACATCTCAAAAGCACTGGTTTGTTTTGACATAGAACCGCGCGTGCGTGTGTGTCTATTCGCGTACTGCACGATATTATTAAACAATGTACGAAGATTGTAGTAAATAGTTTATTAATTTTCACTTTTGTGGTTTTTGTCTTGAATATTTTGAGCGTGTTATTACGTCGCGTTGTCCGGCGGCGTCATTTTGTGATTTGTGTTGGGTAGGGCGCAGTGCGCATGTGCGGGCGGCGGCCGGGTCGCCGGGGTCGGCGCGCGTGTACTCGCTACCGTACGCCGTGGCTACACGGCACTACTACATCTACACGTTAACTTTCGACTATCACTGTATTATCTATAATGTCTATGCCTGCTATTTCTTTCCTATCTCGAACAAGATGGGTT
The DNA here is from genome assembly GCA_905332915.2 of Hecatera dysodea. Classification (NCBI taxonomy): domain Eukaryota; kingdom Metazoa; phylum Arthropoda; class Insecta; order Lepidoptera; family Noctuidae; genus Hecatera; species Hecatera dysodea. The sequence goes on from HG995299.1 coordinate 7,278,854, forward strand.
TTGGTTTCCATTTTATCTTGTGTTTATTGATTCTACCGTACTGTTTTGAATGAAAAAACGTTTCTATCAATATTGTTCTAAGTGCTCGCAAGAGATAACAATTCAATTCAATAAACTTTATCTAGTACTACTTTGTTGATTCTGCATTTATTAATATTACGATAGCATGCTGCATTATGCTATATATTGTTAGGTCGATTCTATCAACGGCTTTAGCACTCGACCCCACTTACGTGTCATTGTCCAATTGTCTTAAGAAATTGTTTGTCAAGAACAGATCCGCTCGTGTTGGCAGTCTGTTTTACGATAGGTATATTTCATTGGCTCATCTATAACTAAGTCTCGGCTAAATATTTTATTTAAACAGGAACATGATTGTAAGAAATATCATTTAATAGTAACATTTATTGCGTATATATGTATGCTAAAGAATTTGCCTTCACTATATTAAGCAAGAGACGGTAAAAGGACCAACAGTAAAATTTCCAGTATCTACGAAAATCTTGAGGCACTTTTAAGTTTTCCTTCAATCAATAAATAAATGTTCATTGTGTACGGATATATAGATATATAGTATATGGAAGCTCACGAACTCAATTTGGACGCGAGCAGAGTCTCAATAATTCAACGAGCTTGTAGGCACCGCTCGTTCCCGTTTTCCGTGTTACTTCACCAATATCTGCACGGAAGTGGAATTAACCATGTCACACACGACGAACATAGTATTTGTTGCATCATAGAATGCTGATATATCTATTTCTAAAGATATATCGAAGGGTTTTTACGGAGACAGCTTATTTATTCCAGTACATCGTTTCCATATTGTCTTCCCCACCCAAGGTACCATTCTTTTCAAGTATAAGTAACAGGTACACAGAAAAAGAAATCATTGTTTAACAATCATTTATTATAATATCATCATGATAGATTTGATCAGTAATTGACTGTTTTACAACGCAGTGGACTTTTTTAGGTTTGCTGCAAGCTGAAATACAGAACTGTCGGCGATAATTTTAGAGCTTCAGTGTTTTAAAAAACTGAATACTCGTATCTATCTTACAAATGAAGTCAGTTAAGTTTTTACATTTTAACCGCCAAAATACTATATTAATTAACAGAATAAGCTTGCTATTTACAGAGTCTTTATCTTAGTTTTAACGTTGGGTGCTTCCACAGAACAGGTAAAACCTCTTTTATATGTTCTGTGGGTGCTTCCATTCTTAAAATTAAAGCTGCATTTGCATCTGGCATCTTCACCATTTTTGAGACGCTTAGTAGATCAAACGAAAGATCGATGCGATCTTTCAGAACATAACATTCTAAATAGATAACTTTAATAATAGAAGCACTGCTCTTACGTTTCGAAACTATTTGAAATGCGTCGATGATTGATAAAATATAATAAATAGATGCAATGGTGTTTGAAATAAAAATGGGAACAGATGAGTTATGCAGTATGTGTTTTCATGTGGTTCCGCTTACATTAAATCTTGTTTTAAATAAACTTAAATAAATAAATCTTTAAGTCCGACATGATATTATCTAGCTCCTGTCCATTTTGCTTGTTTATATTACTGATCATTTGTGAATTGTTTGTAATAGAATGTAGACTCATTACTATTTTTAGATCTATGCCTGCCGTAAAATCGCAGTTACAATCGCTGATCTAATGCGTTTTCAAAATATGTTTTTGTAAAAAGATTTTTTACATTTTTAGGTCCATTTCTGTACCTACAGTAGATTAAATAGAAAACTAAGTATCTATAAGTTAAATTATTATAGCTGTAAAAAGACAATTTTGCAATATTTACTGTCTGTAAATAAAACATATGTTCTTTAATTTAAGTTTTAGTTATATAGTAATTAATTCATTGTTAATTTGTTATTTTAGCTAGTATAAGCACTGTCTAGCCTGAAACACAGGTTCAACCGAGTTCAAGTATATAAATAATCGTGTTCTTTATAAAAAAAATGCAAGTTATTATATTGTATACTAACAGCGCCGTGAATGTAGCTTTCTAGTGGTGAAAGATTTTTTTTAAATCCGTCCGATATTTTTCGAGTTTATTCGTTACATACAAAAATACAAATCTTTCCTCGTTATAATATTACTAGCAGCGCCCCGCGGTTTCACCCGCGTAGTTTCCGTTCCCGTGGGAATACGGGGTTTAAATATAACCTATGTTACTCAGGGTGAATGTAGCTTTCTAGTGGTGATAGAATTTTTGAAATCAGTCCAGTAGTTTTTGAGTTTATTCGTTACATACAAAAATACTAATCTTTCATCTTTATAATATTAGTATAGATATAGATGCGCTTTGTTTTATAAATCAACAATATTATTATTATGTTGATTGCCTACACATCATAAAAGTATGTAAGTTCAGTTGTTGAAATGTATTGTATTATCATCTTTCTGCCCTTATCCCATATTAGGTACGTATTGTTGTTTTTTTGTTATTTTTTAAGTATGGGATATCATAAAGTGATTTTATCCGCTGTGGGCGGAGCGGAAGGGAGTGTCAGACTCTTACTGACTGAACCCATCCGTGTTGCTCCAAATGGCCCTTTGCGTTACAGGGCCGCGGTGACTTTTTCGAAAAAAAATCTGCAGCTCTGGCAGGCACTGGCCATACTTGGGGTCGGCGCAACACGTTTTCTTCCTTCATTCTGTCATATTCGCCGTCATGCTCTCACTGACTCCTCCTCCCCGACTTTTGCCTAACGAGCCAGCCCGCGCCGCTGAGCCATTAGCGTTAAATTCCCAAAATAATAAAATTGATTGAGTCAGGCGTTACTTTGCGGAAATCCATTTTAAATTTGAAAATGAAAACAATATATCTAGTTTTAATTTCCGCGAATATTAGTGGGTTGCAGGTATGCACCTCCCTCCCGCCCGCTATATTATGCACATGCAAGATTACAAGGCAAATGCATAATATAGCGGGCGGGAGGGAGGTGCATACCTGCAACCCACTAATATTCGCGGAAATTAAAACTAGATATATTGTTTTCATTTTCAAATCCCAAAATAATAGCAATCTGACCCAGTCTGTCCCTTGCTGCCTCCCTCAATGACCCCGCTAAGCCGAGGCCCGTGTCCCAAATGGGATGCCCTTAGCGAGCGGTCATTTAGTTTTTAAGTAGTTTTGAGCCCTGGCTGGGGGTCTTAAATTCATTTGAGGCCACCACAGGAAGATTCGGTTAAGCAGTAACCAGCCTTAGTGTGCTGAACTGAGTGTGGTCCATACAAAAAAAAAAATCACTGACTCCCTTCTTTTTCACACACATCCATCCATCTTCATCATCATTTTTTTGACAATAATATGATTATGTTGATAATTTATACAAGAAGAAGAAGAAGGACGTTAAATGCCTTGTGCCCAGTCCATTCGTCCCCAAGAGTGAACGACAACGTGAAAATTAATTTCGAACATAAAATATAGATACCTTTTTTGCCATAAATTCTTTTTAGGTTTTCAGTAACAGAAGCCTGAAATAAGAACTTTTGAAGAAAAAATTAAGTTTAAAAACCTGTAATCTGACTAGAGAAAAATAAAACTGATCTAAAAATGGTCAAAGTGTCGTGTTGTGGTCGCATTGTCATTATTAGTTTGTAGTTGTGACTGACACCTACGTCCATGGTATACTGGCATAATTATGACTACGAATCACGGAACATTTTTAAGAATACTTTGATACCTACCTATACCCCATTCTCGATAAGATTAGACATTGATATACATCTTTTTTACAGTCCGCTCAACCGATTTTGACTTCTATTGCGTTGGTGGTATGACACATGGTTGCTGTAGTAAACAGTTGGTATTATAATCACGTTTTTGCCTTTAATACCATCCTTATGCGGAAGAAAAGTAAAAATCGGTTGAACGGATTGTAAACAATTTTGTTCCAATGTCTAATCTTATTGTGAATGGAGTATAATTCACTAAAATAGGTTTAGGAACATCATCATCGTTTAATAAGTATGTAGCTACTTACTCAAAAATTTATAAAAATACTTGTAAGGTAGCTAAAGCTTTATACATAAGCAAAAAGGTAAAAACAGCAGACAACAAAGTAAAGACGGTTTGGAAAATTATAAATAACGAAACTAACAGGAATAAAAGACATAGTACGGATTTCACATTAGAGACTACTCAGGGTCTTATTAGTGATAACCTAAAAGTTGCTCAAGAATTTGTAAATTTCTTTACCAGTATCCCTATTAAAACTACTGAAGCTTTAAATTCTTCGCCTTCGCTTGCTTTTGATTTATTACAGTCGAATGTGTCAGCCTGCCCGACTGAATTTAATTTTAAGCATATAAACCCCTTAACAGTAATGAAAGCTTTCAAACAAATCAAAATTAAACTGACGGAAGATTTATAGGGATTGTCTATCAAAGTTTGTACCTCAATTATTGAGACTGTAGCCCCTTTCTTAGCTTTAATATTTAATTTGTGTGTGGATCAAGGAGTCTTTCCGGACCTAATGAAATTCAGTAAAGTAATACCACTTTTTAAAAAGGGGGCAGTACAGACACAAATAATTATAGACCAGTATCCGTGTTGCCAGTTTTCAGCAAGGTATTTGAAAAAGTGATGCTAAATCAAATGCTTTATCATTTTAACACGAATAACATCTTGCATGATAAACAGTATGGTTTCACCAGAGGACGTTGTACTACTGACGCTGGTGTCACCTTACTGAAGCATATATTTAATGCGTGGGAAGAGGCACAAGATGCCATAGGCATCTTCTGCGACCTATCTAAGGCGTTTGATTGTGTGGATCACGAAACATTACTCCTGAAACTTGGGCACTACGAACTGGGCAAAACAGCTTTAAGCCTTGTTAAATCTTATTTGAATGATAGACAGCAAGTAGTGCAAATAAACGGTGTTAATTCATCGGGCTTAAACGTGAAAATGGGCGTTCCACAGGGCTCAATTTTGGGTCCTTTTTTATTTTTAGTTTATATAAATGATTTACCCCATTTATTGCAAAACAAGCTAAACATGGTCTTGTTTGCTGACGACACTTCTTTGATTTTTAAAATAAATAGACGTAGTAATAATCTTGACATCGTAAATAACGCCCTTTTGCAGGTCCAAAATTGGTTCACTGCTAATAATTTGGTTTTAAATGGGAAAAAAACGAAGTGCATAAGATTTGCTTTACCAAATGTCAAAAGTAGTGATTGTGATATAGTGTTGAACAGGGAAAAATTAGAATTCGTCGATAAAACGGTTTTCCTGGGGATTACGCTTGACTCAAGGCTACAATGGGGTCCTCATTTAGCATCTCTTGCAGGACGACTAAGCTCAGCAGCATATTATGCTGTTAGGAAAATCCGCCAATTTACTGATATTGATACCGCGAGACTAGTCTATTTCAGTTACTTTCATAGTATAATGTCTTACGGTATCTTGTTATGGGGACGGGCTGCAGACATCGAGTCAATTTTTATTCTGCAGAAAAGAGCCATCAAAGCCATTTACAATCTCCGCCGGCGTGATTCTCTACGGGAACTGTTTAAGGAAATTAACATCATGACGGTACCTTGTCAATATATCTATGAAAACATTATGTACGTTAGAAAAAATCTACATCTCTTTAGTAAGCGAGGCGACAGACATAATTATGCTACTAGAAATAGGGATCAATTAGTTCAACCAGGTTCAGTTTCAGACTAGCTAAAGTAGCCACATCTTTCATGGGGTATTGTTTAAAATGTTATAATAAAACTCCTCCCCATATATTAGAACTTAATGAAACGAAATTTAAAACTTGTATTAAACGCACATTATGCAGGCAAGCATATTATAAGTTGGGGGATTACATTGAAGATAATAATGCTTGGCTAAATGCCGGTCCTGCTCCACAGCCTCAACCACTTGGATAAACAAGTTAGGATTTTATATTTGGAAGAGATGCTCGCCTTTTTTATCTCATTTATTTATTCTTTTTTTTTATATATAATATTAGTTTGATGATAAATAATTTCTCTTTTTTTACTTGTAGTTGCTTGGTTTTTGTAAACCATAGTTTTGTATAATGTAGAAGCATTTTATTTTCAAATATTGTAAATGTGAGTACCATGGAGCCATTTACATGTTATAAGTTATAGTTTACCTTGTGACTTGAACTAAAATGGCAGTTGAGAGCATGTCATGCTCGCTCAAATGTTTCGCTGATGGTGGCGTGTGTGTTGGATCATTCGGTTCCCTTCAAAATGGTTGAGCTAAATGGTCGGTTGAGACTGGTCACCTCTTAACTGCCACTGACTTGTTTTAATCTTTATACTTTGAATTGTTTTTATAGTTTTCTATTTAATTTCTTTGCATTGTCCTCACATATAGAAGCGACCAAGGATGTAACCAAGGTTATGTAATACAGAAGATAATTTAAAAGAGTGTCCGTGGAGTTTCTTGCACGTTCTTCTCCATAGAGATCTACGCTTTGGAACGTGCAGATAGCTTCACCTCTTTCGACTTGACAATTCAAAAGTGCCTGTAAAGGGTTTAATTGAAATAAATGCTTTGAATCTTGAATCTTGAATCATCATCTGCCTAGCCTTTTCCCAACTAGATTGGGAAAGGCTTCCAGTCATACCGAATTCAGCTGAATACCAGTATTTAAAGTGGAGCGGCTGCTTACCAGACCTTCAACACCCAATAACTGGGGAACACGGTACTTCTTGGCAAGACTAGTGTCAGATTTTCTGGCTTCTGACAATCCGTAACGACTGCCAAAGATCTAAAAATGACAGCCGGGACCAACGGCTTGACGTGCTTTCCTAGGCACGGGGGAAACTCGGTATGTTAAGATGGTCACCCATCCACAGCCCAACCTTGGCAAGCGTTGCTTAACCTTAAAGATCGACCTGTGCGGCTGTTATTCTTTAGCCACGAGCTCCTCCTCCACGAGGTTTAGGAACATATTTTTATATAATATATGTACATACATAAATACAGCTAAAATCCTAACCCTTCCTTTTGACTTTGTCGTAGTCTGGTAAAAATAGTGAAAACAACTGTTTTCAAAATTATACGAGCACTGTTTATTTTTCATTAGCGTTCATATTGGTTTATCTTGGCATCTGTCCACGATTGGTTTGTTGTTTCATTGTTCTGTGTGCCCTGGGCACTAATCGTACCTACGTGCAACGCTTCAATAATTCTAGGAATTATGTTATCGATTCCCTCTGTTAGTGGCACTGCAGTGAATAGCTCTGCAAATTGAACTGTTAATTAGTATAAATCTATGGCAAGGTTTTGGTTCACCATGTTTAAAATAACTTTCCAGATTTCAGTTAAAGCTACAGCATTTTCATTATTAAGAACTTGCAATCGCGACTTGACTATTTGACATGACAAAGTTAACCGGACGGAAAATACTCTGGGGATAAAACCAATCCTTCATCTTAATAGTCCCATATCGATGTAAGTTTCATTAAAAACCATTCAGTAATTAAGATGTGAAGAGAAATTGAGTTCGTTACAAACAAACTCAATTTCACAGTCTATAATATTCGTTAGGATAGTATCTACATTAGGACGTTTGTAGATATCAAACGATGTAAGTATGTTTCTGCACTTTCTTTTTGCTGAACATTGTAGTTAATTATAACCATGACTTATCCATTTAGGGCACGGTAGCAATTATTATATACTAGCTTCTGCCCGCGACTTCGTCCGCGTGGAATAGTCCCCCATGGATATATACCGATTTTGAAACATTCTTCATTGGTGCTCCGCTATTATTGGTCTTAGCGTGATGATATATAGTTTACAGTATGTAAACTCACATACACAAGATACCCAGACGCGGAACAATTATCTGTAGGAATACAAACATTAGTTCCGTGCGGGGATCGAATCCGCGACACGCAGCGCAGCAGCTGAACGGTCAACCACTGCGCCAACCGTGTCGTCAACATATTTGTTCATATAATCTTTGTCGTGTGTCAAAATGGCATAAAACAGAGTTCGAATTCTATTTATTTTTACATGATGTGCGAATGCGAATTCTCTCAGTCAAGAATGTATGGAAATTGAGGCTTTTCTGATAAAGACGCGAATGTTGCTAAAAAATTAGTAGTATTGACCCTTTGTTGAGCTATTTTATTTTTAACTCTTGTTGAGCTTAAGTTCAAAGATGTAGGCCAAAGTAGTATTACAGTTTGACCACAATAGATTTTAGGAATTAAGTATTCAAAACACTTTAATTGTTGAACAAAGTTCCCTTATGTACCATTGTTGTAACAAAATAATCAAAGTGGGATTTTACTGTTGCTTATAAAACGACTTCATTTACAGGCTCCAGTCTCATCTTCTATGTTTTTTTGGGGTACGATCAACGTGGTTTCTCTTCCATTGTATCCAGGTTGTCAGCCGTCACGCTATCACTGACCCCCTATTCTATCATATCAATCCCCACCCCACCCATCTACATATATTTTATATAGACTCCCTTTCCTAAATCCTTAGATAACAATTTGTAAGTAAAACTCCTTTTTTTGGATGGGAAATCATCAAAATATGACTTCTTTCGTTCTGGGCGGAACGGGAGTGTCAGACTTTTACTGACTAAAATCCATCCGTGATCCTTATTGTGCCCTTTGCGTTCCAGGGCCGCGGTGACTCTTTCGAACAAATTCCGCAACCCTAGCAGGCACTGACCCTATGGGGCCCCGTCTTCGTTGCTGCCAGCTCTTTGAGGCGCGCGTGGAACACGACGTGCCGTCGGCCCGGGCCTGGTTGCTATCGGGCGGCTATCCACCCATAGCTTATATTAAGACACAGTTGCTTCCGTCGTCCGATTTGTAGCTCGCCTCAAAACCAAGTGAACGAATCGATTGCCGGATCGCGCTTTCCTCAACCACTTCTCCCACCGTCACCACTTGGTGTTGCCACATAAATAATATTTTTCAATAATCGATACGTCAGTTTACATAATCAGCCTTTTTACTGTTCCCACTGCTGGGACACAGGCCTCCTCTCTAGGAGAGGGAATGGGCCGTAAACCACCACGCGGGCCCAGTGCGGGTTGGTGAATGTCACATGTCTTCGAATTTTTGGTTCTAGGATATGCCGGTTTCCTCACGATGTTTTCCTTCACCGTTTTGAGAGCAGTGGTGATGGAATTAATTACACAAAGTAACGCGCCTGCCTGGATTTGAACCTGCAACCTACAATTCGTAAGTCGGGGCCGTTACCACTCGGCCACCACTGCTCTCGATTTTAAAATACAGATATGGAACCTAACATTTTAATAATAAGATTCCTTTACGAATACCTTATCTCGTCGACCACAAAACTTAGCATACCGTCTTCACAGCTGAACTCGAAAATTAATTTAAAAATCCCTTATACAGAATATTGTAAAAGTGCTTTGGCAATATCCTTGATAGCATATTTTTTCCAAAACAGTATTCCGATATTGCGCTGCAGTTAAGGCAGGCAGTTACGATCCCGAAAGATTTCCATTTCGCGCTTCGTCGCATTCGGCTGCGCATTAAAATATGCAACGGGAGCCTTATTCCGTGCAGTGTGAAGTACGTGGCTGCGATTTCCGAGCGATATACGTATATCTGCGTGCTCTGGACTTAGGATGGACTTGACTTCCATACACGGTGACGGTGACGGGCGATACTCGTTCAAGCAATGGTCTAAGTTATTTCTTAATAATAAGGGGAATAAATACATAGCTACAATATAGCTACGATGGCGTGCCACGTCACGTGCCATCTTATCACTACATAGTATTACTGTAGTATTATATTATCTGTGATAGTATTGTTGCGCGCCACAATCAAGTAAGGAAGATAGCGGCATTCGGTACCACTAGCGCCATCTAGTATCGAGTAGCAGAACTAGTGAAGTCAAGGACCTTCGAGATTTTTCTATGCTAGAATACTCGGACCTTAGTCGGTCGCGACCGATATGTACGCGAACTTTCTGGAGTTCTACTCGGCGCCCTATATAAGGCCGGCACATGTGCCGACCGAGTCAGTATTGGAATTGCGATACAAGTGATAACTTCGAGAGCGATCTTCGACTGCGAACTCAAGTGATTAATAGTGCGATTGTGTTTTGTGATTAGTGAGTTTATAGTGTAATTAGTGTGGTGTAAATTAAAGTGTCATCTTTGTTTATTTAATCGGCTGATTTTATTGTAACGAACCCGAAGCTCGTAACAATTGGTGTCAGAAGAGTGGATTTAAAAGATGCCGATTCTACCGAAGGACGACACTGAGGGTATCCGTACCCGTAGTCAACGCCAGCAAGAGACGGACCAGAGGCGTTTTGGAGGTGCAACGCCGCAGACTACGGAGAGACAGCTGGCGACCTTAGAGGCCGGCCCGTCCACCGCCGCTCCAGCATCATCATCAGCACCAGACTTTGCTGCTCTGATGCTGATGCTGCAGGAGCAGACTCGCCGCCAGGAGGAACAGGCCCGTCGTTTAGAAGAGCAGCTGCAGCGTGACAAGGAGGAGCAGGCCCGCCGCCAGGAGGAACAGGCCCGCCGCCAGGAGGAACAGGCCCGTCGTTTGGAAGAGCAGCTGCAGCGTGACAAGGAGGAACAGGCCCGCCGCCAGGAGGAACAGACCCGTCGGTTGGAAGAACAGCTCCAACGTGACAAGGAGGAGCAGGCGCGCCGCCAAGAAGAACAGATGTTCCTCATGAAGGATCTGCATGCCACTTTCGGCAAAGAAATTAAGGTCGTAAAGGAAAAGGTGGTTCAGCACGAGAACCGCCTGACGGAAGCTGAAACACGAATCGACCAAATTAATCATCGGGTTGACAACGTGATTGTTGACGTGAGGAAAACGCTGGACAACCTTAAAGTTGGAGATGGAATTGCAGCCTCAGCTACTACACCTTCGCCACGGGGATTCAAAGTGCCGCCGTTCGATGGAACATCTTCCTGGTCGGCTTACAAAAAGCAATTTGACGCTGTTATGAAGGCGAACGGGTGGAGTAAGGACCAGGCCATGACTGCTCTCACCCTAGGCCTCCGCGACCAGGCCCTCACTATCCTAGAAGCCCTCGGTAACGAGGTGACTTACGAGCAGCTGGTTGAGGCACTGGAAGCTAGGTATGGCGACGCTCATCTGGAACACGTGTTTCGGGCGCAGCTAAAGGATCGCGTGCAACGCAGCGGTGAAAACCTGCAGCAGTGGGCCCTTGAGGTGGAGAAGCTTGTTAGAAAAGTATACCAGTCTGTACCTGCGCTCATTCAAGGGAACCTGGTGCAGGCATTCATTGACGGCATCCGCGACCTTGAAGTTAGAGCTGCCGTGAGGCTCGGGCATCACGAAAAACTTAAGGACGCGTTGGCCCATGCACTAGAGGTGGAAGCTGTGCGGCAAGATCATCGTTCCCATCGCGTCAGGGAGGTTGCAGCGGCTACTGTTCGCGACCGGTCTAAAGAATATAGCCCTAGATGCTATGGCTGTGGGGAGAGGGGCCACCTACGGTCCAGTTGCCCTAAGCGAACTGTAGATACGGGAACGGTTTTACTGGGTCCACTGTCGTGACGATGTTGAGGACTGGTGTCGCAAGTGTACAAGTTGTGCGGCTGTAAAAGGACCTCAGACTCGTAGCAGAGGTGCATTGAAATTGTACAATGTTGGTGCACCATGGGAAAGGATAGCGCTAGACGTTGCGGGACCGTTTCCGGAAAGTGAAAATGGTAACAAGTATTTCATGGTTGTTATGGATTACTTCACTAAGTGGCCGGAAGTCTTCGCCATTCCAAACCAAGAAGCTTCAACAGTTGCGGATAAACTAGTTCATGAAGTCTTCTGTCGTTTTGGAGTACCTTTGGAGATTCACAGCGATCAAGGAAGGAATTTTGAGTCTCAAATTTTCCAGGAAACTTGCCGAGTGATGGGTACTTATAAAACGAGGACAACTTCTTACCACCCACAATCGGATGGAATGGTAGAACGATTTAATCAGACATTGGAGAGATATCTGGCCAAAGTTGTGGAAAACCGGCAACGAGATTGGGACAAGCACATACAACCGTTTTTGCTGTCATACCGAAGTGCTGTTCATGAAAGCACGTCAGTGACACCAGCTTTCGCAAATTTTGGGAGAGAATTGCGGCTACCTGCAGACCTGATCACCGGAATACCACCTGATGCCCCACGCAGTATAACCGATTATGCGAATGACTTGCGGAACAAAATGAACGACATTCATGAGCACGTCAGACAATCGGGTCAGCAAATGTCTGAAAAGATGAAAACCCGCTATGACCGCAAAATGAACAATAAAGGGTTCGAGGAAGGTTCACTAGTGTGGTTGCACAATCCAGTTCGCAGCAAAGGGAAATCTCCTAAGCTTCAAGCCAAATGGGACGGACCGTACCGGATTGTGACAAAGATCAATGATGTGACCTACCGTATACAGAAAGGTACAAGAAGCGCTCCGAAGATCGTCCATGTTGATCGACTGGCGCGTTATTATGGGGCTGATAATGCTCGGGACGAGCATGTCTTAGGAGGGGGCAGTGTTGCGCGCCACAATCAAGTAAGGAAGATAGCGGCATTCGGTACCACTAGCGCCATCTAGTATCGAGTAGCAGAACTAGTGAAGTCAAGGACCTTCGAGATTTTTCTATGCTAGAATACTCGGACCTTAGTCGGTCGCGACCGATATGTACGCGAACTTTCTGGAGTTCTACTCGGCGCCCTATATAAGGCCGGCACATGTGCCGACCGAGTCAGTATTGGAATTGCGATACAAGTGATAACTTCGAGAGCGATCTTCGACTGCGAACTCAAGTGATTAATAGTGCGATTGTGTTTTGTGATTAGTGAGTTTATAGTGTAATTAGTGTGGTGTAAATTAAAGTGTCATCTTTGTTTATTTTATCGGCTGATTTTATTGTAACGAACCCGAAGCTCGTAACAGTATAAAACAAAGTCGCTTCCCGCTGTCTGTCCCTATGTATACTTAAATCTTTAAAACTACGCAACGGATTTTGATGCGGTTTTTTAAATAGATAGAGTGATTGAAGAGGAAGGTTTATATGTATAATACATGCATATTATAGTAGAGGAAACATTAGTATCTACATTGAACCCGTGCGAAGCCGGGGCGGGTCGCTAGTAGTATACATAGGGACAGACAGCGGGAAGCGACTTTGTTTTATACTATGTAGTGACAGTCAAATTTAAAGTTGATGATGTAAAAATCAACGTTAAAACCGCCATTGTACCAACGTGAACGTTGACAGCGTCTATCTACCAGACTATCTTTGGACGAACTGGATACTACTGGAGTAGCAACAACCCTACGCGATATTTTGCTACTTCAGTTTTGACAGCATACGAAAGTAACACGACGAAAATGTTAAAACTGGGAAACAAAGCTGTGGTATACTATACGACTACTAGTGAGTTGCCAAGGTAATAAGCGACAAGCTACTGCGTAGTTATCGAACAAAGGTGCTGCACCCAATAAGCACGTTAAGGTCTTGTACATAAAGGCTGGAAGTTAATTAGATTTACGCCCGTGTCATTAATCTTCGACTAGAACAGTGCCTAATACCAAATGCGTGAACATCACTTGACATTAGGGTGTTAGATTCCAAAGCACCGCATGTACACAGTGGCACATTGCCAGTTGTTTGCCAAAAGGTGTGTATACACTACAGCATTTTCGGTAACGTTTCCATTTCATGGAACGTTCTTACGAATGCTCGTTACGGTGTTCGAAGTAATGCTCACGGTGAGTGAGTATAATTTTCCATTCTGACTCATAACGTTATGCCCCCTCATACTGTCACTGAAAGGCTTCTAGCATTATCCACAAGGCAGCTATAGGGGGTTGAAAATAAACCTAAATGGCTTCGAGAAAAGGATGGCAACGTTGACTTTTGCTCGACTTTGCGGGCTAGTGCTGTAATATTAGTTATTGTTGAAATCTCGCGTCTTTGCTCGTTGGTATTACAAATACGCCATTATATAAGTATTTGTTAGAAAATTCAAGTTGTAAAGCGGCAAGCTTCGTGCTTATTGTTCACATTACATTACTGCGGCTCGATAATTTCTTACAAGTAAAAATGCTCTAGTCTATGTTCATCTTAAAACCTGCCATTGACATTGCGGACTTGTTTTGTTTCTATTAGCAACCATTCTAAAATTGGCAACAAAACAGCTGGCTAATGGACAGATTAATCAGAAATAATCACGGAAATAAATAATTTAAATCTTCGTCGCAGTTTGAGTAATAAATAACAATTTGTGGCGTTATATCATTCTGACGTATGTCAGGAAATGTTTGATAACAGTTTTTAGATAATGCAGTCGTCGGTTCTGATAGACTTTCTACAGTATCACTTTAAAATTGTTCCATGAATAACCACATGATGCAAATGAAGATTTATTAAGCTGCAATTCATCTCATCGAAATGCTGAATTTGAGATCATAAGGTTCCTTAAGTACGTTGAATATATACGTTAGCTTTTGCATTGTAAAGCTATAATTAATCTAACACGCGGTACAAAGGGCATAGTTCACGAAGTCAATCAATTACCATCAATTCAGTCTCATCTCATCACTTGCTGACATCAATAGTCGAGCAATTTTGTTTTTACAAGTTCAGTATCGATGTATAAAGAAGCCCATGATGGTTGCGGAATTTGTTCGAAAGGATCACCGCGGCCCTGGAACTCAAAGGGCACTAGAAGGATCACGGGTGGGTTTTAGTCAGTAAAAGTCTGACACGCCCTTCCGCTCCGCCCAGAGCGGGAGAAGCCATTTGATGATGTCCCACCCAGAAAAAAAGGAAGCCCATGCTCAGCTGTAAACATTTATCAAGGTACAATTTAACCACATTAACTAATCACGGAGCACTAAACTTAAGGTTTTACCCTGTCCGGTACCAATTAGTTTCCTTTGTATTGTACACAGAAGAGACTATAGTAATATAAGTAATGATCCAGCAGTTGACAGTAAAGTGGTTGATTGATTGGATGATTGCTAAACAGTCATGGTGCCTGACCTTTCACGACCAATGGGTGTGCTCTTTGATACAACACTTGGTTTGAGTGCATAGAAAATGGACTGAGTTTTGTATTTGAAGAATTAGTGGCGGAAGACGACGACGAGTGACTATTTTTTGTTGGTGGCCTCTCGGAGGACAAACTATGAGATTGTCATCTGTTTAACCGGGCTTGTATGTGGCAGCCTAAATAAAAGTAAAAGCTAGGCAGGGCTGCCAAAAACAAAACTTAGCGACGACATGCTGAGGGCACCCCATATCAGGTCACGGACTTCGACATATGTACGATATCGCTGGGAGGATTCAAATAATATTATTGGTGGATGAATTTGAAACTACAACTTTAGTCAGTGGAGTTGGTTGTTGGAGGTAGAGCGGGCTGGTTCGAGCAAAGGTAGGGCCGGGTAATGCCGATGGGCGATTGGCCTCAACAGGCAGGCAACTGTGACGAGGTCAATATTAAGACAATTCTAGGAAACAACAACTACTGAGCGCACAATCGCCATATCTCTCTCACACTTTCCTGCCCGTGTTCACACACATATCTGGAAAGGAAAAGCTCAGTTCATTCTCTATGTTAATGGGATTGAATAATTTTAGACAATAATGTAAATTGGAAGTTTATACATGTAACACGATGTTTGACATCTGCGATATTAACGTATGGAATGTTAACAAGTGTTGCTACACTTTGAAAATGAAAACAAAATATCTAGTTTTAATTTCCGCGAATATTAGTGGGTTGCAGGTATGCACCTCCCTCCCGCCCGCTATATTATGCACATGCAAGATTACTAGGCAAATGCAAGGATATTAAGCACATGCAGGAAGGCAATGCAAAACCCAACACCATTACCGACACGTGTTTCGCCTCTCCACGAGGCATCCTCAGGGGACGTGTTGACTCGCTGACCGTTGAGTTGCGACTGAGCATTTAGTACAAGGCACCCCCCTTTTATACACTGCCACCGTTGGTTATTAAAAGACCAATTAAAAAACCTTGTTCCTATGAATCCGAGGGCTCCTTTGTTGTATGGTCTACCCAAGACCCATAAAGATAACTTGCCTGTACGTCCAGTTGTTTCTTACATTGGTGCCCCAGCGTACAATTTAGCTAAACGTCTCAACACTTTGTTGAGAAGTAGAACTTCTTTTAATCCCAAATATAGTTTGAAGAACAGTTTAGATTTAATTGAAAAAGTAAAAAATATCCAAATTCCTTCCAATGCAAAGTTGTTATCCTTAGACGTTGACAGCTTATTCACGAATGTTCCAATCGATGATTGTCTACGTATTCTGGGTATCCAATTTGAGAAGCAACGGTTACATCCTGGGGAAATTGCGGATTTACTTAACCTTACTAGTATTTGCATGAAACAAAATTATTTTAGATTTAATAACCAATATTATATTCAAAAGGAAGGGTTGGCTATGGGGTCGCCTTTAAGTCCACTAATGGCGGAGGTTTTTATGGATAACTTTGAATGTAAACATATAGTGAACGAACCTAATATTCTGTTTTATTATAGATACGTAGATGACATAATTATCTGCTGGAATGGTACCGTTCGACAAATAGACCTTTTTGTTAAAAAACTAAATAAAACTCACCCAAAAATTAAATTTAAATTAGAATTAGAGTCCCAAAACTCCCTTAACTTTTTGGATTTGACTATCACAAAACACAATAGTGACTTAGAATTCCAAATTTATCGAAAGCCGACACACACTGACACGACAATACCAGCCTCTTCTTGTCACCCTCTTCAACATAAATTAGCCGCCTTCCGCAGCTATATTCATAGATTATTTGCCCTCCCCCTTTCAGCAGAAAATTATGTAAAAGAACTTAATATTATTTACCAGATCGCAATTTCTAACGGTTACTCAAAGTCAATGGTAGACAGTTTAATTAGTAAAAAGCAGAAAGAAAGGGTTCGTTCACTATTATATGCATGTCCGCGTACTAATATTAATAGATATGTGACCAGTCTGACCTATATGGGCCCCATTTCAGATAGAATTAGTAATTTACTCAGAAAAAACAACGTTTATGTAGCGTTCAGAACGGACCAGAATATACGCCGTATTTGTAACGGAAAAGATATTTTGGAAAATAGTAAAAAGTCTGGGGTGTATAGGCTGGTCTGTGATGAATGCAACGGGGTGTATGTGGGTCAGACGGGCCGAAACTTTGACATAAGGTATGGGGAACATGTCGCCGCGTACAGAAATGGCCATTCGGACAAATCGAATTTCGCGAAACATTTAATTGATACCGGCCATTCTTTGCGCGACAACAATAGTTTTAATATACTACATATTTGTGATAAGGGTTTCCGGCTGTGTGTTTTGGAACAATTAGAGATTTTTAAACATAGTAATAATAATAATTTTGCACTGTTGAATGACCAGACGAATTTGGTTTCTTCCCCTTTACTGCGAATGTTTGTGGGTAGTTGTACACAAATAACCAACGGTGGCAGTGTATAAAAGGGGGGTGCCTTGTACTAAATGCTCAGTCGCAACTCAACGGTCAGCGAGTCAACACGTCCCCTGAGGATGCCTCGTGGAGAGGCGAAACACGTGTCGGTAATGGTGTTGGGTTTTGCATTGCCTTCCTGCATGTGCTTAATATCCTTGCATTTGCCTAGTAATCTTGCATGTGCATAATATAGCGGGCGGGAGGGAGGTGCATACCTGCAACCCACTAATATTCGCGGAAATTAAAACTAGATATTTTGTTTTCATTTTCAAAGTTAAAATGGATTTCCGCAAAGTAACGCCTGACTCAATCAATTTTTTTAAGTGTTGCTACAGCTGTAAGAGGTGAATCTTTATTGTAATTGGTTGTAGGCGATGAGCCAGAGACAATTACTTATTATGATTTGTTTTCTGTAATTCATTATTTATTACATTTAGTTCAGCGGTTTACCCAGAAGCATAGACTGTCTGTGACTGTATAACTTCTCTCTGGTTGTACAAATTATAGCCAAGTCTTTGAACGAAACGTCAAAAACAAGAGACTTATCAGACGTGGCTTTTCTCATCCGTAGATCAAATTTCCACCAGTAGAATAAAATGAAGCTTGATTAAATATAATACCTACTTGTCGTATTATTAAACACTATCCATGACAACTTTGTCATATGTAATGGCTGTTGGAAAACCATGTCTATTACGAATAGATTTTAAGTCTACCAACCACCAACCAACTAGCTTTTTTTGCTGCTTTGCTTCCCTGGTCTATGCCACACACGCTTTGTATTCTTTGAGATAAACAACCTATGGCAATCAGAAATAATGAACCTTGCTATAGGAAACAAACAACCGAAAATAAAAACCTAATACAACAAAAACGTTTAAAGAATGATTTAATTGTGCATACAACTAACGATCTCACTGTTGCAACTTGTGTTTCCTGACCACTAAAATCTGGGGGAATTTAAGTCACGCGTCAATAGCGCTATTTTTTTTTACTCATTATTTGTTTGTATCAATTGTTTAAGTATTTTCGTGTATTTATGTATATATTATAGGATTGATTTTTTTATGTATAGTATACATATTTATATTTTTATTCAATTAATATTAATCACGTTTCTGTTTTTTTTTTTGTCATATTGCACCTACCACTATTATTCTCTGCATCACCAACAGGTTGAATGGTAAAAAATGCCTAAAGCATTAAGTCCGCCTTTGTACATTTGTGTGCGTAAACTATTAAATAAATAAATAAAAATACTCTGTTGCACTTGGATTCCCTATTCCACTTCCTCCGTTTCATCAAAAACTATTGAAAACACGTACAAGAGTCGATGCAATTACGTAATACCTTCCAGAATCGTCTCCCGAAACGGCAACATTCGCACCTGCCACACTAATGTACGTATTGCGATACATGAAATTACATCGACATTTTATCATGCACCTCCTACCTTCCACTGAGTTATTAGGAAGATTGTCAGCTGATCTTTTTTTATAATAATAATATATTGTTTATTTATAAAACAGATCTGATAGCTTGTTGCTGATTTGGAGGTGAAATGGAGGATTGAAAGGGTCAGAGCCCATTCGTCCCCTAAAATTCGTCCCCCAGCATAAAAGTTGTAGATTCGGCCCCTATATAGGTGCCCATTGGTCTCCTGGTAGGGGACCAATTAATATTTTAATAAAAAATATTATTTTTAAGGTACTCATTCGTCCCCTCTAATATATATACAATATAAGTTAAAGATTCGGCACCTATTCAGGTGCCTATTGGTCCCCTGAGATAAAATTAGCTATATTTTACATAAGAAACGGTTAACATAGTACACTTGTGAACAGTTTACTAACGGAATTAATTTAATAAATCATAACAGATCATTGAAAAAAGAACTATGATGAATGATAATCCGTCATGATAATAATATAACCTGTCGATAGGCTTAGATTTAAAACTGTCTCACTACGAATGGCTTGTTAAAAAAACGGGTTACAAATAATAGATAAGGTGTTTAAAATTGGTAAGTACTCTCTAGATGTGCGCGGGGTGTGGAATGCCGAAGCGGGAGGGGTAATTATTATGATTTTGCATGTATGTAGTTGGTAAATATACAAAAAAATAAGAAGTGATTATTTACTGTTGATATGTGTTCTATTTTTTTTTTTGCATATTTTATATTTAATATTGATTTATATGATGGTCAATCAAGGCTGATTTTTGTAAAAGAGTTGTATTTTGTTAGTTTCTAGGACATTGTGATTTTGTTTGTGTTAATCTTATTTGAAATAAACATGATATCTACCGAATTACTATATTTTTTATTTTAGCTTTTTCTGCGCGACTGTACCAGGACTACCAAACTGCAGTATACACATATACATATACTTATATTAGAAGAATGAATAAAAATAAATATTCTTCAGGGGACGAACGGGCCCCTCAAAAGTTCCAGGGGACGAGTGGGCACAGGGTGCGAATCTTAGGGGACGAATGGGCTCTGACCCGATTGAAATATGTATGGACGACATTTTAACATCGCTTAGTACGTATTTTATGAAAAATTTCATTGATTGATTGATTTGAATTCATATTTTGTATGTTCGAATAGAATATTCTGTATTATGTGCACTATATAAATTAAACAATTATAGTTTAAAATTTTTTAAAAAAAACACGCTTTAATAGCAAAGGAACTAAGAAGTAGAAAATATTTTTTAAGTAAAAGAGAGTTTGTGTTACGGCAATATAAAACCAATAATCAATTGTCATAATTAATTTAGAATAAGATTAATATAAATATTAAGATATTAACAAAAAATCAAATGAAGTGAAAAAGCTTGGGGTGCTTATTTATATTTTTATTATAATAGTTCTGACAATGCAAACAGTAACTAATAAAATGATTCTCACTTTCGATATCAAGTACCCCACGCTTCTTCACTTTATTAGTAGTAATTAGTACGTATAAGTTTGTGATATATACATACAGGTATAGCTAATAAAAGAGTGTTAAAAAGAAAAAAAAAATGTCTCTAAATATTACTAGAGATCTAAATAAAGCAGTAGCATTAGTTGGCCTAATACTACCCATTGAGACTTTCACTTAAACCCTTAGCCACGACGTGATCTGCAGTGATGTTAAAGATAAGAAATTAATATTAATCCATCCGCCGAATTTCGCTCATGGTGTTTGTATTAACTTAATATTAATCGAGTTTCTGCTTTTTCATATTGCAACTAACACTTCTATTTTCTGCAACACCCAAAGGTTGGTAGGAAATGCCTTAAGTTATCATCTTTATTTTTTTGTCGTTAGATGGTTATACTCTTGACTCTAGTCTAGGTCGCAGAGACAAAGTCGACTGGGCTTACTCAAAAGAAGGCTGTTCGGAAAAGGCTGTTCACAGACGCATGCAGAGAGTTCCAATCCTTTGCTGTGCGCATTACAAAAGACGATTGGAAACGCTAAACGATGGAATAGCAACAAGGTAGGGATGGTAACTTACAATACATCTAGATGTCCTATGGTAGAAGGGGTATGGGATGAGGTAAGTACGCAGGAGATACTATAGTGCACAAGTGGTAGATGCAGACACAGTTGTACTCTGTGTTCATGAACTGTCATTATCCGATGAGACAGTACCGACACGGGCGCGAGAGAAAAGGGGCCGAACCGATTTAAGTGTTTTCCGAAGCATGGAGGTACCACATCACCTGCCAATTTCTAAGCTCCGGGCTACTGCTGCAAAATTCCTGATTGAAAAAATCTAGTAACATTTTTTTAAAGACCTGGGATTCGAACCCAGGATTCCAATCTCGGCAGTCGTGATTGCGACCACGAGACAGAAAATTATGGTTGCTCCCGGGTAGCTGTTTTTTTACATAAACACTTATTTTTGCAAAATTGGTCTTTCCGTTAAAAAACTTTGATATCGTTTTGCTGTTTATCGTGTTATAATGATCCGTCCTCTTCATCTGGTCATGATGACTATCAGTCGGTCTACTTAGTCTTTTCCTTACTTTGTTGAGGAGTTAGGGACGGCTTCCAGTATACACAGCTGAGTACCAGTGTTTTACATGGAACCAATAATTCTAAGGAACCCCTTGGCAAGACTGGTGTCAGATTTTACTTCAGAACTCCTTACTATCCTAAAAAACTGTCTAAGATCTACAAATAAGAGCCGGGACCAACAGCTTTACGTGTTCAAGTCACAGAGGAGTCTCGGTTCGTGATGGATGATCATCCATACACGGACAAACCCTGCAAGCGCTAAAAATAAATTCAGCGATCGAATAATCGATTGACCTACTTTCCAATATTAATTTCGCTTTATAATTAGCGCAGTATCTTGATACTTGTCAGCAATTAGAAAAGTGTTGCTCACTAATTAGCCGTTGATGAATGGCTGATGAAGATACTCAAAATTGGGTACTTGCTTAGTGCGGAAATTCAGCTGGCGTATCTATATTTGTGTTTTGTACGTTTAGGATTATTTTGAGAGAAAATTTCACCTTTTATCACTGAATAGGTGATGCCATCGACACTGCTCATTATTAAGTTGAGGAAAATCTTCTTTTATTTAGAAATGTACATATTATGTATGGGGTAACATAGAAAAAATCATACTAGAAGCATACCGTGAATTTATAGTTAATTAGTCGTGGAAGCAAATAACAATCACGCTTTACGAAGACCTTAATTCAATAACAAGCCAACTTAGCCACACAAGCCAACCATTTCTAATCCAGAATCATAGAAATGGCAGCTGTATATCCAATTCGAGCTCTACTTTTTGCTAAATCAGAAAAATAAATTTAATTTTAATTTTTTGTTTCGAAGTTTTTTTGTTTAATCCAGTTTTTATTTTCCTTCATCTCTTTCCAAACCTCTCCACGTGGCGTATTTGAATCGCAAACGTGAATAAATCGTCATAACATCTTTGCTGCAATCGACCTCGAGGCCTTTATCCCGCTAGCAGTGAGTCAAACATTAGGTTAGTAACAAAAAAAAAAAAAACGACTTTTAAACAAAAAGAATAAAATAACTTTGATTTCGGAACTCGGTGTTTTGGTAGTTTCTTCGGTTTTTGAACACCGACTTCGGAAATTAAAGTTATTTTATACTTTTGTTTTTTTTTTTGTTTAGAAGTCGTTTTTTTTTTTCACTTTTTAGTGGTGGCACAGCTAACCATCACAGTATAAACAATAAACAGACATGCGATTACCTACAGCAATCCCGGAAGATTTGCTATGATTAATTGAAGAAATCCGTTTCCTATATCTGTTCTTCATCAGATCTTCATCAAACTAGAAAGGGACTACCTCGAAATACTATGATGCTCTTCCAAACCATCGTATACAGATTTTCATTTAAGATCGACAAGGGGGAAGAAAACATCCACTAGCTTTCGAATAAAAAAAATCATCAATATCGGTACACACAGTAGAAAGTTATGAGGAGCTTCACACAACACACAAAAAAAATACAGTCGACTTGAGAACCTCCTCCTTTTTTGGAAGTCGGTTCAAAAAAAAAACAAAAGACAATTCTAAACACGCATTGTATTTTAGCCCCTGTCGTATTGCGAAAGCTCGCAATATTGATTGAACGATTGTTCTTCGAAACTTGAATGTCAGAGTAGTATTATAATACGCAGGAATCTGCCCGTGGGTGGCACATGAACTCTGATAGTGAGGCAACCTTACTTAGTCATCATAATCGATGCGTGTACGCATATCTAGGTCGCGGTTATTATAGCAATAAAATGTAGAGGACGATTTGGAATAAAGTGCTAGTGTAGGTGGGTGTTATAATTAAACTGTGTTGGATTCTTAGAAATTATGACTTTTAGATGTAGGTTTAAATCTTGTCTTCTTGTCTTTTAAAATAAACGTTGCCCCACACTAGGAATTTCTCCTGTGTCGTGGGTGCCTTTACAAACATACAAATTGACTTACACAAACAGCCAGACCTGGAACAACTATCTGTAAGGCCATATAAATATTTGTTCCGTGAGGGAATCGAACCCACGACACGCAGCGCAGCAGTCAATTGCACAACCACTGCGCCAACCGTGCCGTCCAAGATGCTTGGGTGACGTCAGTAAGTTTTCCTTCTTAAATATAACTGCCTTAATGTGGGTTTTCTTATAAGTAGGTACGACTCTGTTAAACCTTTTATGGAAGAGCAAAGAATATCTTTGTTTGCCAAAGAAGATCAAATAAAAACCGACCCTATGCTTTAGTAAAATAAGGGATATTTTACTACACCACCAATTCGTGACAAGTACTGTCTGTGTGTGTACTGTGGATCAAAAACATCTACTTAACAGTTCAATTGACGACATAAATGATTTACCTACAAACAAAAGTTTTACCACAGAGTCCACAAACTGAATCTCTTTCAACAGATTTTCTTTTTTTGAATTTTCTTTTTCAACTGCTCAACGCTTTCGACGTTCATTCCAGCGCATACAGCCCACCAATTAGACTCCTCAGTTTACATAATAAGAGCCAATCAGCGAGCTCCGATGTATCAGCTTTTATCGCATTAATGGTTCGCTTTCAATAGGCAATTTAGATTGCCTTACAAAAGATGGAAGGTGAGGTTTTTTCTGAAGCTTTTCATACTTGTGCTTAATGAAGCTGAACGCTTTTGTGATGAGATACATCATACTTCTCTTTGAAATAGCAAAAATGTGTATTTGCGACTTTATGATTTCGGTGTGGAGGTAGCTAATTTGAGGTTTTCATTCCTCCTTTGTTATTTAACAGAGCGGGAAGCTGTATGTCAAAAGAACGTATCAATGTAGTACTGTTGTTATTGTTTTGTATATGTGTGGGACTGTTTAGGGGTTCGATAAATATGACATGTGTTGGTATTGTTGTGTTTACTTCTTTAACGAGCAATAACGGTACGGCAGCCCACGGTTTTTGAAAAAAAAAAAGAATCGTCATAAATTAATGTGATGTGCACGTCATGTAATTCGATTGGCTGTTGAGAACTCACACAATTTGTATAATCACACAATCAGCTAGATAACGCGCAATGGACAATTTGCCACAGTAATTTTATTCTAATAAACTGGGCCTTTTTTTAATTGCTATGATTTTGAACGATGTTGATACCTATAACCTTGGGAAAATAAGCTCAAATAGCAAAAATACAAGTAACCTTCCTAAGGTCATCGACCTCACCAAAAAGAAAAACAGTACAACCCAATATTGTCAATTGTCCTTAGAACGCCTAATTCAATCAGTTCCAATAAAATTTCGATATAAACTCATCGATATCTCAGCCAGCTAATCGGACCCGAAAATTGTTTTGAATAGCCAATCGCGAGCCGGGTTGCTTGGAAGCGCGCAGGGGTTTTTTCACCCCCATTTGAATTTGAACGCGTTTCTAATGAGGGGAATTGGGTTTTCACGATATTACTTCACTGGGCTCTCAATTTCAGTCTTATTGAATTTTCTACGAATCGTTTTGTCAATGTTATTAATTTCTGTAGCGATTCTGTAGACCATTAAGATTTTGAATCGGCTTTCCTATGTTTGCGCTGGGTATTTCAATTTAATTGGACACCTAGATAATTATTTTGTTAAAGTCGCTTACTAGGTACAGATATAAATTATCTTAAAATCAGAAAATGTCTTTATAAAACAAATATGCAACTATTTTTTATTTTTCAAGGATAAAGTTGTTTAAAAAAAAACCTTTGAATTAGTATAAACATACAAAGTTCATTTTATTCATTTTACGGTAGGGATAAAACAGAAATACACGCCTTAAACAGGTCAACAATTAAATGAAATCCAACACACAAGCAGCATTGCTCATACAAAACCGGAAGGCGCCTTTCATCTCGATAAAAAATCCTCATATTACACATTACAATGTAGAACATTACCTACCTACTTCAGAAATGAGACCATAAGCCAAATTACACGACGACATCAAAGAAATATGATACAAGTATATGATTACAGTGTTTGATCCTTAATTAGTCACGGTACGGTGCGTATAAGCACGAAATTACAAATGTTTGGAAGGTACAGCGTGTTAAACATACATACATATATAGGAACAAATTGATTAGCTTATGGAGACATCCTGTTATTTGAGCTCATGAAATGGTCAAAAATGCTCATTAACTGCCCTTTGTTGGTTATAATTTTCAGTAGGTACTAGGATTCTGAAGGTGTAGACTTGATTCGACTCATTGAGGGGTTAAAGACATTCACAAGTTTAAGATTTGAATACTTGAGGCTGGTAGTGATTTATTTCAGATGGTTTCTGCGAAATCCCTATAAATAGGCAAGCTCTTTTGGAATTAAAAGGCCTTCCCGAATGAAAGAATGAAGGAAGAGACCATGCGGTAGTCTCAAATAGGTCTATTTATAGAAGGGTCAAATGTTAGCTGGTTTTTTTCTCGATTTCAGGTTTGGTCCCATAGTAAAAGTTGTTCATAATGATGAGTACAATGACCTCTTAAGAGGTTGTTGGTGATTTTCAAATAACCCTGTATGTTGTATTATATTATTATAATTATGTATAGAGGTAAATTATTTGTGTATGTCAGTAAGTCAGTATAGTCTATTTTAAGTTTCCTTCTCTGTCTCTTTACAAACTGTGTTTACGTTTCATATCTCACTTTTCTGTCGCAAGTCTGCTGGAAGAAATTTCTATTATACATTTGTGCTCTTTTTTCTGGATAAAATTTACATGTCTCATTATTTTGTGTATGTACATAAAAAAGTACTAAGTACTAAATAAGTAAGTACTAGTATAACAAGAAGAATTCAAACATAAACATAGTCATCTTGAGACACTGCATAATTTGAATAAGATCCTTACAAGTTCACACGTTCATCATGTCACTTTGATTCAATGCTTTTACGCAACCAAAAAGCTCTTAAGCACAGAATATCTAAGTTCATATCATACGAGTATGCTAGGAACTATACTTGACAGCTTATTTATATTACGAAACCTATCTCGGCGAGACGAGGTGGATTTGGGATGTAATTTGACTAGATCCTCGCGAAATCTTTCGGTTATAACACATGCCGGTCACGTGCAATATAGGTCCCTCTTACTTTGCCTAGACAGATTTTCATTACGGAATATTATTTGTGACATGTTTTGTGGATATAACACTTTGGATGTGATAGTTTTATCTGGTCTGGGTTTTGTAGACCCTTCGTTTGTTGTATTTTGGCCGACAGATTTTCTTTTTTTTCAATAACCTTAAAATAAATGGAAGATAAAATACAAACGTATCTGACCCGGACACTGAAAAAATAAATTGGAGCCTCGTCTGTTTTAGAGTGTGATTAACAATTTTACGGAACATGTGTAACATTCGACAAGGCTTACTTATTATGACGGTCAAATATAGAATGAAAATGAATGAAATATAGGTTAATAGGTATATAGTTCGGTAGGTATACCGTAAATTCGTACATTTTTGAAGAAGAAAAAATCGCTCGTGATTGCTTTTGATCACTATCTCACCTTGTGGTAAGCGATGATGTAGTTGATAATAGAGCATGCTTTCCTAGAAGAAGAACATAATTTATTCAAGCTATTAGGAAGTAGCAACTCCAGTGGGAAATGTGGGATAAAGGAAAAAAGGACCACGATATGTGTGGGGGTTATTCTTAAGTAAAAACAAAAAACTTACAAGTACTCTTTATTTGTTTTAGATTAGAGAGAGATTAGTTCATTTCACAAAACATCTATATAGCAACAATCAGTGTCTAACGCCTTTATCTTAATAGTATTCTATCACGTAGACAGTGGAGGCAGACTGAATTTACAATATAAGAGCTTTGCAAGAGTTAATTGTAGGATTTCGACTAATCTGCCTCTCTCTGACGACGCTTGGATCCTGTCGCGAACACCACGATTAATTTAATTTTGTTAAGGCGTTAAATAAGCCTTTCCAAGTGGCGGTTTATTCAAGATGTGGAAGAAAGGTAGTTTTAAAATGTTCGTTTACAAAATCAATCAACTGAGCAAAAAGGCTTTGGCCATTTTGGTGTAAACTCATAATTATGTCGTCATAAAGAAACCAACCATTAGGTACAAATCGAAAGCTTTCCGTGCCGGCAGGCACAAACTCAAATTCAAAGCTTTTTATAACCGACTTCAAAAAAGGAGGTTATCATTTATTTAATTATTTGAGATGGGTTTTATTTTGACTCTAGTCTAGGTCATTTTTGAAGATGATTCTACGGCGGTAGACCCGACTTTCCTGCAGTCAAAGCGCGGCCTACGAAAGGTGATTTTATTTTTGTTGAATTTGAAGTAAAACAGAAACGATTTTTTTATGCAGTTAAAGTTATAGGAGAAAAGGGAAATCAAAAGGCTTCCTAACAGTGTAAATAAACGAGTATTAATGTGGAAATGTTGTCTTTTATTGCCTTTTTCTTCCATAGATCTAGTGTGCCCCATACGATTCAGTGTTGACCCACCACCGGGTCACAGTGGACCATTTCATATTAAAAAAAAAGTTGTTTTTCTTGTAAGTTTGTCTAGTAGTTGCCAATAAGTGCATTTTTCTTTAAAGATTAGGTTGCTGTACTATGATTAATAAAATTATATTTCAGAGATTTTGGCATAAACTTTTCAGAATTACGGGGCTTCGGAAAAAAATATCAACTGTTACCCAATCGCCCTTAATGTATTTTTGTAACATTACTGTAACGTTTTGATCTCCATGGTGGAAGCAAAAAAAAAGAAAAACAAAATGCAACTACAATCGAAGGGATTCCTTTGTGGCATACTTTAATTTACTTAAAGCTTTTAAATAAAGAGTAGTTTGGAGACCTCAATACATTTCTTCGGAGTCCCTACCTACATTACTTTTAAAGAAAATCGTAGATGAGGATCGTAGCGAAATACGGCACTATTTCTTGTCAGAGCCTCGGATACAAAGAAATATTGTCCTTTTAACCTGATTTAGGAACAAAGTTGAGACGTTTCCAATATTCAGGTCACAAGGTAAATGTCTTCAGTGTGATTTTAACGAGGTTTTTGCTACTCAAAGAAAGGGAAAGTTGTAAGTGAATTGTTGAACTGAAAAACCGGATGCTATTTATTTTTGTTTAGGAACGATCTTACTTAATTATTACTGTAAAATTTGTTTGCCTAAATTCTACTTTTGTTTTTTTTTCCAGAACTATTACTTATCTCATGACATGTAGAGTATGCATTAATTTAAGTTTCGATGATGAATGGTGTTTTGAATAATGATATAAGAAAGACACTTCATAATTAATACTAAATATAAGTACTTATCTCCATGAAAATATATGATTTGTCTTTACGTTGTATAACAAACATTTTTATGTAGCAACAAACACTTATTGTTTCCTATTCTCTACTAAAATAACCGGAATATTAAAAACCAAATTCTCCAAGGAGTTCTTTTCAATTTTATCATGATACATTGGATCCTGTCTTCAGAGACAAAACGTTTCGCTCGCTTTATCTTACAACAAAATGCAAGTTTGCAAATATTTATTATTTTAATACAAAGTATGATAAATATGCTTAATATCTGGCACTTACACAGTCTTCTTGAGTTATTATTTTAATATATATATAAGACACGTCTGCAATGATTGCACGTAACTTTACGCGTTGGAACATGTACCTAATGGAAATATTTTTTAATAAAGCTGTAGCCTATATTATGGATTATAAGGGCCATATTCCATGTCAGGTCCTGCACTCGAATCAATCGAATTGACAGTTGTTTCTTGTTATTTGTTCAGATTTATCGAGGTTTTCTCCGTTGTCATGCTGAGTCGAGTAGTAAATCTATGATCACGGTTTTTTATCTCACAGGAGATAAGCCAAGTACGCATTTCGACAACACGGTTGGCGCAGTGGTTGAGCGATTGGCTGCTGCGTTGCGTGCCGCCGGTTCGGTTCCCGCACGACACAAATATTTTTCTGACCTACAAATAGTTGCGTCTCATAGTAGTGTGTCGCGTCTCGGCAAACGTAGTGTAGGACGTACTCAGGCACGGTGGAATGACGATTTGCGCAGAACTGCTGGCAGAAACTGGATGCGAGAAGCTAAAAATAGATCTAAGTGGCGTGCAATTGGAGAGGCCTATGTCCAGCAGTGTACTGCAACAGGCTGTTGATGATGATGACAGATAGTTGATCTGGGTGTGACTGTTTGCGTTCGTGCGTTTCAATGTTTGTCATTTTTTTTACAAACCTGAATAGGAAAGAGGATAGAACTTTTGTGGCACAGCTACCCAGCCGCCATTTTGATTATTTTTCAACCGATTTCCAAAAGAGGAGGAGGTTGTCAATTCGAATATTTTTTTTTGAGATCTGACGACTAGTATTTGAGTTATCCCTAATAATGCGTGGCTTAGTTTTAAACATTGACGACGTTTTCATTCCCTCTTGTCGATGACGATTTCTAGTTTGGTGAAGATCTGATGAAGAACAGAGATGATAGGAAACGGAACTCTTCAATAAATGATAGCAAATCTTTCGGGATTGCTGAAATCGCATGTTTGTTTATTGTTTATACCAATGTGATTGGTACGTTTAGGTGAGGAGAGTGTACCACTAAAACGTGAAAAATAAAAAACTTTTTACAAAAGCAAGGGCAAGTATCTTTCTGAAACCGTTGATCATCTGCGTACTCAACAATATCAAACTGAAGTAGGTCATTGATGTGCAGCAGGAAAAGAGTTGCACAGAGAACAGACCCCTGAAGCACTCTGGCATCGATAGCCATGAGGTCAGAGCAACGTCAATGACAACTCAGATCGACCGTTCACCGAGGAAGTCGGATATCCAGCTACATAAATCAGCTGGGATGCCATAAGCAGGAAGCTTGCTGTGTAGACTTACGTGCCAGAACCTGTCAAAAGCCTTCGAGATATCAAGCGATCTTCGCGTGTCTCCTTTGGGATATCCACGGGGGCGAAGCCACGCAGAAAGGCTATAATATCCGATGCAATCGCACAAATACAAAACGAAAATAATCTTTCATACCTTTTCTGCCTCCCCTAAAAATATGTAAATTATAAATCTCAGTCACGAATTGCAGATCCCCTGAAGAACCCGTAAAACGGCCAATAACGAAAGAAAAGTAACAGCGGTGTGCTTAAAGCGGAAACTTTATAAATCATGGGTTACAATGGTTCCGCACTGGGGTACAGGCGGACCCCATTGTTTTCTAAAGGATGTCATCGCCGTTTCCTCGCACAATACGGCGTTTTAAATCAAAATGTTTTTTTTTTCTCTTATAAGGCATACTGACATTATTTCTATGAGTGTAAAGGAAGGTCTACAATTTTTTTGTGTCTTTTGTTGTGTATGGGGGAAATATTTGAAATTATCACGCTAAGAAATGCCTCTCATATTGCGTGTTTAAAAATCTTCTCGCATCCAGTTTCTGCCAGCCGTCCTGCACAAATTTTCACTCCACCATGCCTGAGGACATCCTACACTACGTTTGCCGAGACGCAGTCTCTACTCTAGAACTCGCTTAGCCCAACGGTTGTCGGTTCTACGACTAATATGGCCAGCCCACTGCCACTTCAGCTTACGAATTCAGTGGGCTATATCGATGACCTTGCTGCTCTGACGGATCACCTCATTTCTGATGCGATCCCTCAGAGACACACCGAGCATAGCCTTTTCCATAGCTCGCTGAGTGACTTTGAGCTTGTGGACCATACGAGCAGTCAGTGTCCACGTTTCGACTCCGTATATCATGACGGGTGGGACGCACTTTCGTCTTTAGGCACTGATATCGATGATGTAAAGACTCGATGTAGCTTTCCAAATGCTGCCCAGCCTAACTGAATTCTTCTATTCAACTCGCCCTCAAAGTTGTTTCTATCTAACTGCAATATCTGCCCGAGGTACACATATTTTTGAACAACTTCGAGAACAGCACCGTGAATTGCAATTGGTTCCGGTAGAACATGTTCGTAGAACATGACCTTGGTTTTATCCAAGTTCATCCGTAGACCGATGCTTACAGAAGAGTCAGGCAGGTCATTTAGCTTCTGTTGTAGGTTCTGCAGCGTTTCTGCCATGATGTCGATATCGTCAGTAAGTCGCAAGTGGATATGTACTCGCCATTGAGGTTAATGCCACGTTCTTTCCAGTTCAGCGTCTTGAGCATATCCTCCATTGCATTAGTGAACACTTTCGGAGAAATAACTCCCTTTGTCTCACTCCTCGACATGTTAGTTGGTAAAATAATATTAATAAATAGATAGTTTCTTGGTGCTATTAATTAAAACAATGAAAAACAACAAAAAGAAAAAATAAATAGTTTTATTTTAAGATCCTGTTTCGCTTGTAGACGAATGAAAAAGGAAATTTTGAACACTAAATGAATGAGTGCATCAATAATTTTATAGATTAGTATTCAATATCTTAGAAATGCGGTGTTAATGTCGCCACGCAAATAAAAAATATTAGGTATAGCGTGCTAAGCCGTTGGATGTCGTTATAAAATACGGAACAATTCACTATTGAAATCCTAATCAGGTCTCTTTCAAACTCAAAGCATTTAATTCCACTGAGAAGAAGAAAGAACGATTTTATACGCATCAGGTATGACCATATTACATATTCCACGAATCCCAATAGAAGTATTCTATGACTATACTATATATACATTATGTTAGTTCCTAAGCTTAAAATTTTATCCCAATTATTTGTCAAATATTTTCCCAAGTATGTTGAAATCGGCTTCGAATCTTACGGGATATAGCTGAATACTATTATTTTACACGGAGAAACGGCCTGTTGACATCCACAACCCAGTTACTGGGTAACGGAAGACTAGTTATCAGACTTTTAGGCTTCGAATCGATGGATGGACTTCTTACGACGATGAAGAGTCTTCGAATGTCAGTCGAGGGCCACGACACGAAATGTTCTCATCCATCTTGAGACCTTTACTTTTAAGATCTTACTTTACTTTAAAGATCAAACGATGTGGTTATGATTGCATAGTAACAAGCTTTTTTAGCTTTTTATAGAGCGGGTGATCTTCAATTAGAGTTTTTGTAGTTTAACAAAAAATAGGCTTCCACTAAAAATAGATGAACCTTTTCAGTAACGACTCTTCTGTTAAAATTAAATTTTCAATTAAAATCAAATAGGTAAATTAGTTGAATAATTTTATCTGCTTGTTTTCCTCTAGTGTAGTTCGGTTCAGATGAAAGTGTTCGTTCCAAGGTGACCG
The DNA here is from genome assembly GCA_905332915.2 of Hecatera dysodea. Classification (NCBI taxonomy): domain Eukaryota; kingdom Metazoa; phylum Arthropoda; class Insecta; order Lepidoptera; family Noctuidae; genus Hecatera; species Hecatera dysodea. The sequence continues at coordinate 7,311,614 of HG995299.1, forward strand.
ACTGTGTTCTTCGCTAAACTATGACGGGTCGCAGGTCAAGTAAAGTGAAGGAATGTTGGAGTTTTCGGATTTTATTATAATGGGATGTTCTGTTGAATCTAGACCTTTTTATCCCTCATATTTCGTAAATTAGTTTGTTGGTAATGTGTTTTAGTTAATGACCTTAGTTTTGCATCATTTTTTCGTGCGTGGGGAAGTCCTCACGAACGGTTGGTTTGTCAGACTGTTATGAAGGCTGACGTAAAACTAAAACTTTATTTGGTATCTGTGGTTTGTCTATGTTACGATGATCTTATGCCTAAACTCTTCAAATATCTCCTCTTATTTATTATTTAGAGTTCGACCAACTATGCTGGCATAACAAAGCATACAAAAAGAACATTTGAATAATTAAATTTGAGGAATTTAATAAATATTACGTATTGTACTGTAGTACAATACGTAATATTTATTATTTATTAAGTAATGTAGTTCCTTTTCATATAATTACACATTACTACACATTATTACACATTACTACATTACTTTTTAATTTGAATCTAATAAAACAGATTACTTGGAGGACAAAATAATACGAGTAAAGAAAAACTATTTCGTGACAAAGTTACATAAGATCTAAATGCTCTACTGATTGATCAGAATGATTAGGTAAAATCCGGTAATATAATAATATACTAATTAATGTATAATTCTCACTCAGATCAGGATCGAACATGTTTCCGAAGGTTACATACATACATTTATTAGGTAGCAACTATTTTAGAGATGTCTTGTTTATCTGAAAAATGACTTACCTATCTTGTTTGAAAAAAGAGCCGTTGAATTTTAATACTAGCAAAACAGGTGGGCTAAAAATAATTCTTTTCATACCATGGTAAGACTCTAGTCCGGTACAAATGGCGTTCATGTAATAAAATGTTGTTATTCCATTAATATTTTACACTAAAAATGTTAATTTATGTTAAAGCGAGTATGTAGTTCTTATATATGTATCCCAATCTGCTAGGGCTGTGAAATGTATTCAAAAGAGTCACCGCGGCTCTGGAACGCAAAGGACATTACGAGAAACATGGATGGGTTTTAGTTAGGAAGAGTCTGCACGGCCTTCCGCTGCGCCCAGGGCAGAAGACTTAATCTTCCACTCTGGGCGCAGTGCATTTGATGATTTCCCGTTCATAAAAAAAATTGTGTCCTAATGCTGCATCTGAATATACATAGAATAGGGACTCTTATTCCGCGATTCGCTCGTATGGGAAGCACGTCTTTTCCGTGATAAAAATTAGCCTAGATTAATCGACGTTAGTGTCATTTGCTATTAATGAAAGAGTAGACAAACAAACACATGCAGACATAATTTTGCCTCCTGTTTCTTTTTTCTATTGTCGCATGTAATCACGATCAGTGTAGTTAGAAGATGGATCCAGTATGTATTGTTAGAAGTGGGTCTGACAGATTGGGTTGCGCCTTTACTTAAATACTTGATATTTACCGATTACACGAGACCAGTGCGTGTTGACCAAAACGCTGTCCAAATCCATTCAACAAAGTCAAGAATAGACAAGGTCATTAGAAGATCAAAGTTCAGATTTGAACAAACTGGAGACGGACAGCCATAGGCAAACTTAGACTGGTATTAATCAGACGGAGACACGGTAAACCATTGTTTCATAATACTGAGTAATAAAGGGGCTTTAGATACGCTCGTCAAAAATGACGATAATATCCAGGTCATACGAAGCTTTGTTTCATTAAAATGACGATACACCGAAGCTTGGGGCTTGAGCCGTAGTCACACAAAATATACCTATAGTCAGAATGTCAAATCCATACAGCCAGCGAAAATGCATCAGTGCCATTCTATCGCCGACACCTAAGTTTTGTCAAAAAGTCCTAAACAATATAGGACTAGCTTTTTCACGCGGTTTCTCTCGTGTTGATATAGATTTTTCCATTTATCTTAATAGCAAAATTGGTTCGACGATTTAGGAGAGAAAGCTTAAAAACAAACTCACTTTATATTTAATCTTCATATTTGTTAGATCTTATATAATCATTTGAAATGACCATTTTAGACTTGAAAATATTTTTTTCTGATAGGTGTTAACTTTCTATAGAGACCCTTTTTTATTTTTATTTTTTTGGATGGGAAATTATCAATGATATCTCCCGCCCTGGGTGGAGCGGTAGGGAGTGTCAGACTTTTACTGACTAAACCCACCCTTGATCCTTCTTGTGCCCTTTGCGTTCCAGGGCCGCGGTGACTCTTTCGAACAAATTCCGCAACCCTAGCAGGCACCGACCCTATGGGGCCCCATCCTTGATGCTGACGGCTCCGTGAGGCGCGCGTGGATCACAACGCGTCGTCGACTCAGCCTGGTATCGGACGGCGAGCCACCCACGCTCACCGTCCACAGGCATCAGCCACTGCGCAATAGCACAGCGGCCGACTTGTCTCTGTAGGAGGCTGCAATGGGACCATTACTGGCACTCCATTTCAGCCCCCTCCCGAGTATCGGGAGTCGCAGCGCCCACAGCAGCAGCGGCAGTGGCGGCGACGGAAGCCGCGACGGCGGCAGAGGCGGCGGCAGATGCGGCGGCGGCGGCGGACCTCTTGCGCCTGGTCGGGGCGGTTGGCGCGCAGGCCTTTCCCCCAGCCCAGTGCTCGGCCGGCTTGCCAACAGCCGCACATGCGACGCAGTGCGGCGTGGCCTCGCACGAGCCGGCCCGATGACCGGGCTGACCACAGCGGAAACAGAGTCCGCTGCGGTCCACCTCCGAAGGGTCTTTAGAGACCCTAAGGTTCAAAACATGTGTACTTAGGTTCAGCAAATGCAAGTGCGTTCACATATGGTATTTGTTTGACAGCTTCGAACGCCCGCTATTTGAGCGTGCGTTTGTTTTCGCTCCACGCGACGTATGGAACTTCTGTTTCTGTCTATCTTGTGCATGTAATGATTACAACACTATGTGATTAGCGAAACTCTTGGCTCAACTATGACATTATTAATAGGCTGCATAGGCTGTTACATATTTTGTAATGTTTGAGAGGACTTTGCGGTTGATTTACTAATAACAAATACCTAAGTGCGCAATGTTAAGTAAATATAATTAATATTCGGTATTCTATTGAGCCCACTGCCTCCTACGAATTTTGAATCTTCGTTTCGTCATTTAGGCCTTGACCTGAGTCATCAGTTGAAGCTCATTGATCCTTATTTAATGAAGATGCCGATGGGAGTAAAGGCATGAAGGGAATTACGATATCCATAATGTTACTCACTGAGCTAGACAGCTAAATGGGAAATACCTTTTTTTCTGGATGGGAAATAATCAAATGACTTCTCCCGCTCTGGGTGGAGCGGAAAGGAGTGTCGGACTCTTTCTGACTAAAACACACCCGTGATGCTTCTTGTGCCCTTTGCGTTCGAGGTCCGCGGCGACTCTTTCGAACAAATTCCGCAACCCTAGCAGGCATTGCTACCTACCTACTGCCAAGGTATTTAAACTATGATAGGACGTTTTGATATGTCTACACAAATATGAGAATTTAGCATAACAAAAATTATGATCGTTTATGGATACGAAAGCGTCTTTCGAAGCTACTTCTGAAGAATATCACAAGAAATATTTAAATAAATGGGATATTTAAATGGGAAATACCATCATCATCATCATCTTCTCATCTGAAGTTTATTCAATCCCATTTCCTATATTTCTACTTTATAGGAATGTGGATACTGAGGCTGTATTTCAACAATGGAATAGACTTACCCGACCTCCTTTGATAAATAACATCAATCAGAAGATTATTAAAAAGTGTTTAAATCCGAGGTGCAATTTCAATTCGGTTACAATCAATGTCAAAACTTGTCAAAATGTAAGGAAATCAGTGTTTTTTTAGACAGTTTGCGATCACGATATGAATTCGAACTCGTCCTTGAGGTTGTGAGAACTGATTTGTTTAATCACTTTTCTTTTAAGGATGGGAAATGACCAAATGACTTTTTCCGCTCCGGGCGGAGCGGATGTGCGTGTCAGAGTCTTACTGATTAAAAAACTATTTATGTTTTTCCAAATGCCCTTTGCGTTCAAGGACCGCGGTGACTCTTTCGGACAAATTTCGGTACCCTAGCGGGAACTGACCCCGACCACCATGCTGACACCTCTTTAAGGCGTGCATGGAAGCGCGTCTACGATCCAGTCCTGGTTTTTCCCCCCCCTTTTTTTTTGTATGGGAAATCATCAAATGACCCCTCCCGCCCTAGGCGGAGCGGTAGGGAGTGTCAGACTTTTACTGACTAAAACCCACCCGTGATCCTTCTTGTGCCCTTTGCGTTACAGGGCCGCGGTGACTCTTTCGAACCTGGGCGTCTTCTTCTGTTGCGGCGGCTGGGGAGTGAGGTTTGCCTCTCCCTTACGCGGTACGTCCCCTCCTTCGCTAGTATTACTGCTTCGCAGAGGGTTCAATTTATCCGTACAGGACTAAACAAACAAAAAACAGTTCATGAATCCATCAATAAGTAACCATCTTTGAAGAGTAATGTCCAGTAATACTGGTACTTCTGGTTTTGCAATGCTATGATTATTAGGTTATATATCACATTACCGTGAATAATTAATAATAATAATATAATATTAATAATAATAATAGTATTCAGCTGAATCCGGCTTGACTGGGAGCCGACCCCAATGTAGTTGGGAAAAGGCTAGGCAGTGTGTGAAACCGTGAATAATGTCCGATTTCTTGCATTCTTCTTGTGTACTAGAGAAGATTGATACAGCAATAAAGCATTTTAATTGCGATTCTAAAATGTGCCTCAGTGTTTATATTCCAATAGTTATCGAACTTTATGAATATAGCTTTCTGAATATATTTATTGAGATGTACATATCTTTCAAGTGCATTTCTAGACATGTTAAGTGCCATCTTTCATCAATGATTGGCATTGAACGTGTTTCTATTTTGAAATTTAAAATGATGGAAGAATTATATTTTTTTTCTATTTCATTGCAAGAAGGTATCAACACTTTAATCTTAATTAAGATCATGGGCCATCCAGGTGGTAGTACAGCCAGTGATTTGAGCACTTTTTCCATTGATGGATGCGGACGACATTTTCTTAGTAATTTCTTGCCGTTGAGTATTTTTAACTGTATATCAGCTGCAAAAATCACCTTTAAGTATGACCGCTCACTAATGAAACACCCTGTTTCCTTTGATGAATTTAATAGTCTGTATTTGTCTGCAACCAAACGTACCTACTTGAATTCATAAAATAAGATCAAATTAGAATAAAGCTATAACTACTTTACACTATTGCAAATCACAATCACATACATACCTGAAGAAAAAAATATACATATTCTGTTTAAAGCACTTTTCACATACAGTTTTTTAATTTATGATATTTTTTTTACAACGAACTCGAACCTTCGTGCTAATACGACGATAGGCATCCAAAAAGGATTATTACTTAGTATTCTACACTTTTCATTAATTTATTCCGACGAAAATAAAACTCTATGTTTTATGTAATAATTTTTTTTACAGCAAAACTTGTTTTTCTACAAAAATGTCAAACGTGCGTACTGGCTGGCGATAAGTCGTTAAAAAAAGAAGCAAAATTTGACCTTTCCTATTGGTGAATTTATTCGTAGGTAGGTATCATATTCGATATTCCTGTGAGTGTGTATATAAGAAACTGAGATTCTACTCCAGCATTAGATTGAATTTGTAGTTCGAATAAGCAACATCAAAATGGTAAGTGAAGTCAGCGATAAAATAAAACATTTGTTTCGTGTGCTTAAGAGTAAAAGTGAATAAAATTAGTGATTTAAAAATTGTTGGTTAAAAGTGTTCGGCTGTAATTTGAAATTTCCTTGCTGATAAATCAATTTGTGGAAATTTCGTTAAAGTAATTATTTGTTGCAATTATAAAAGCTTTACAATTTTAAATGTGATGAATATTATGATTTGTAAGATGCGGCACTGATGTATAAATAATGATACAGACTATTGAGTCTGAATATACCACACTCAGTTGTAAATGGTTACAAGTGTGTCTGATATAGGTAGTTCGTGTATTAGTGAATGTTTTAATATCTAAATATTGGCGCAACACTGAAATCCTAAATTGTTCATTTGTTACATTATGACAGTCTTCGAATTCATCATTACACATTGTGGTTTACTTTGTGTTTCTGCCATTTTAATTTGTCGAATAGAAATTGAGTTATTTTAATGATTTTTTTTTCCATTTAAGAAACGATTGCTAACCGTCCATAATTTATATTTCCTTATATGAATTTACTTTGTATTGAGAACTTTGTTTCAAAGAAAATAAAATTGTTCAATAATGAAAATATGATTCGAATTGTCATTTCTACATTATTTTAAAGAAAAATGTGAAATTAAATTAAATTAAATAAAGTACTTCATAAATACAAAAAAACAAAAAAGCATCGCATTTTAAAACAACAATATAAATGTTAATGTGGTTCCCTCGACAGAAATCCTTCATCGTAGCAGCTTGCATCGTCGCGTGCGTGTACGCCGTTTCCGTCGACCAGGATGCGCAGGTCTTGCAAAACGACTACGAGCATTCCCCCGACGGTAGCTACCGGTACAGATATGAGACCTCCAACGGCATCGTCGAACAGGCTTCAGCCGTCCTCAAGCCCGTCGGAAAGGTGAGCTGGTCGCTACACGAGCATTTGACATGTAGCTACTTTTGATAGACATCGAGTTGACAAGACAAGAGATTATGCGAAAGCCAGAAACAATACTATTCAACTTCTCGCTGTCCCATTGTTAAAACTATTGTTCTTTGTTTTCCAGGACGAGGTCGCTCTTCAGGTCTCAGGTTCCAACTCTTACCAATCCCCTGAGGGAGAAACCCTCTCCTTGACTTACATCGCCGACGAGAATGGATACCAGCCCCAGGTATGTACATTATACAAGATGAGAGACCAGTGAACAACGCAAAAGCATTGCCAACTGTTTACGGCGATTTGGGTAAAATTTAATATCTGCGTTCAGAAATGAAAAACATTTTTTTCCGAAAAGTTGAGATCTTAGGAAACCACGCTCTTAGTTATTGCTTCCTGAAGATATGATTACAAAAATAAGATAGAATGTCCCTGGCTTGCACAAGAAGACTTTGAGACGTATTCAATTATAGATTTCAATATATTTTCTCTGATCAATCGATAACAAATCTCCTTTTGACTTATTTATAAATGGTTTCTTTGCCATAAAATTAATAGCTTTGACATGTTTTAATGGTTTAGGTACAAAACGTATGGGAATCGTTTTAGAACTTAAAATAATATATAAAACCTGATTTTTGGTTAAGGCTGACCTTTTAATGGAGACCGTAAAATAGCATCACGTGTTTTTGTTAGATGTTTAGATCGGATATAGGTCAAAAGGTTACCAAGTAAAAATATGTGAAGATCAGGTTTCGCAGCATTCTAATAGATTTTTATAAAATAAGATGTTCGTTAAATGTAAAATTTAAGTTGCGTCAGCCCAGAACAGTACGAATTTATCTATATTTAGTTATTATTAAACACTAAATTCTGCTAACGGCTTTACCATTTTCAGACTTTCAAGTCTGAAAACGTCCCAAAGGACCGTACTACTGAGATAAAAAGTTGCTTTAATCCGGGCTATAATCAGGATAGTGAATCAAATATGACACACAAATATTGGTGCATAATTTTATCGAAATTCGTTCATTAACTTTTGCGGGAAATATTTAAAACATCTACCCATTCAGGGAAGGTATACGAAAATGGCATTCAGATTTTCACATGACTTATTTCTTGGTGTTAATGTGTTATTGTTTTTGTCAACAGGCATCCTATCTGCCCACCCCCCCTCCCCCTCAGCCCATCCCTGAGTACATCCAGAGGGCTCTTGCCTACATCGAAGCCCACCCTTACGTCGAGAAGAACTAAATGAAGTTATTTTAGTAAACTAAGATTGAAACCAAACCAAGCCAACGTATAATGTTATTCGGAATCTGCAATAAAGCGTAAAATGGCTTTAACAACTTTTTTGTTTGTTAATTTTTTTGTTTTCTAGACAATAAATAATGTAAAAACGTTTACCAAATGTGTTGTTTTATTACGAGTATCTTCAGAACGCATTGATATTGCACTCAAAATTTTTTCGTAGTTTTTGGTTGTCCAATTGCATACTTTTCTATAGTGAAGTAAAAACATTTCTGAAAATGAATTTTTATTTATTATTTCAATCATTGTAATGATTGAAATAATATGAATGTTTTCTAATCATTTAGTATTTGTTTAATAATAATAACTATCTCACTTTTCCTGAGTTCAGAACTCCCATCACTAATCAAAATTATCTTTTAAAAGTTGATTAATTCGTGTATATTTTATTCCAATATTCAATAGAAGTTAATATCTGTTTAATTTTACACTTTGACACACAAATGCTTTCGCTATAGCTATACTTTCATTTATAGACTATATTATAGACTATACAGGGTGTTTCAGAAATGCGTGGTCATATTTAAGGGTGTTGGTCTGTATCTGATAAACAGGGATAAAAGATCTTTTAGCTTTTAGCTAGCGATGCACTTTCCAACGAACTGCATTTCAATTCAATTTAGATAAATAAAAAAAAGAAAACATTGTTTTGAATGGGTCGTGGTTGGTGTATTAAAGTAGATGGCCCATGCCTTTTACAAAACCATTAGAATATCCAACTACTTAGCCACAGTAGTAGTAATCCATATCAGAACATAGTATCTGCCTGCCATAGGCCGCGTAATTTAACGGCCTGGACACATGGCATCCAGCCATAGCCACATCACTAGTCGGTCTCATAGGTGACCGCAGTCTAGCCACTGACACCATTAGCTCACAGGTGGTTCTGGACTTACTAGCATTTACAAGATCCATTGATAGTGATTCCTGTTACAAACAAATTAATGACGAAATAGGATTATATAGAATAGGATTGACTGGATTTTTTGTAGGGAACACGCATAGCGAAGACTTTGCTATCTAGTGTTGCAAATTCGGAACTTTTTCCGTACATTGAAACTACTGTGCACTCCTATATACTCCACTTAAGACAATATACAGGGTGTAGACTGCTGTCAGGGTTGCAGATTACAGATTAATATGTTTGAAGAATTCACCGCGGCCCTGGAACTCATAGGAAATTTGGAGGAACTCTGTTGAAAAAAAAAACATAGAGTTTCAACTGATACCATGTTTAATGTTTTTGATTATTATTTCCTTGGAAAACTTGCACTGTAATTAAAGAGAGGTCCTTCTTTACCCTGAGTCGTGGTAAAACCAGAAGTATTGAAATGGTCTTGTGAAGAAACTTGCAGACTATACCTATATTCCTCGTTTTTCTTCACCACCTACCCCCCCCCTCCCTTTGCAGAACCCTGGCTGCACCTTTGACCCTAATAATACATAATTATGTTTGTCTCAGATAATGCGTAACTTTTCATTTCAAGGTTATCAATCACTTTTGTAATGACAGTATATTTAAAAGTTATCATTGTTTTGAGTTTAAGAATCAGCATTTACTTAATAAAGAATATTTTCTTTTTCAAGTTGTAATTTTTTTATCGTTTAGTACTTAAATACCTTTTACTTTGCGCAGTATCTTTGAACTTCATTGGAGATAGGTTTTGCTATAGAAAATAGTGGAGTCTATTGTTTTTCAGCTGTATAGAGTAGGTAAGTACTTGATAAATCTCATATTGAAAAAAATTGCAAAATAATATGTATTTTTATAGAGTGATTTCAACCACACCTTAAAATCGTCTGGAAGGCTCCGAGATGCAGCTGTCATATCTTTACAATATATCATATTTACTGTATGATATTTATAACCACAAAAACTGGTAAAGAAACCTTCAAATCTGTCGAATAGAACAACCTGTTATTATGTGAAACAAGTTAAATTGCAGAGTGTTATGAACTTAGGAACATAGGGTCTGTACATATTGGACACCTTTTTGAGTCTTGCTTTGCCCATGATCAAAATAAAAAAAAAGGTGTCCAGCACATTAATGTTCACCACATAACTGGATAAAATGATAGAGATCCACATATTTCTGAATTGTTCATTCCCAAAGTATTCGTTTATTCCCAAATAATTGTCAATTGATTCAAATTAAAGGGTGCAAAGAGAGAATATCTCTTAGGATATGATGATGATGAGGTTAAAAAAGATAAGGGGCATCCATAAATTACGTCACACAGTAAGGGGGAGGGAGGGGGGCGACGAAGTGTGACATTGTGTGAAAAGGGGTGGGAGGGGTTCTAAATTTCGTGACGTCACATTTCAAAATCTATTTTAATCTAAGAGTTAAGTAAAACGCGAACAAATGCACAAATAAAATTGTAAATATACATGGCCTCTGACCAGTTTTATCTTATACTTATTATTGTTGGAATCTTCCTTATGGGTACTAATATAATTATATAAACCTATGTATATCTAAATCTAACTATTATAAATATTGTTGAAGAACAAAATAACATGTTTTGGGTGATGCCAACAATTTAAAAAAAGTCTCTTAAGTGATTTTTATTTTATTTTATGTGTGCACGTGCTATTCAAGAAATGTAAGTTTGATTGATACAGTGGTCCTGTATCAATCCATCCTCCCTCCTATAAAAAATAACTTTGCTGTGCTCGACAGGGTCCATAATTGATTCGATATTTTTAACAACCAACTGATAAAATTATGTACACATTATGGAATGCAATAAGGTATTGAGTATTTTTAGCAAATACAGCTCGCGCATGTAAAATACACCAGTCTTTACATACCTTTATTCTTAAACAATAATAAAGCACCATCTTGTTAGTGCCTCTAGGCGCGTCATTATGTAATTAATTGAATTAAGTATATTAGTGACACATAAATGTCAAGGTATTCCATGCAACGAAATGAATGATATATAGCCATAGAATGATTATCTAGACATCTACTGATTATATAGTCTAACGGCCGAACCCAATAACCGATCTATCACATACTGGAGATAGAAAAACAAATGAAACAACAGAAAACCTATATCATTTTTCTGTTGTTTCATTTGTTATTCTATCTCCAGTAGGTGATAGATCGGTTATTGGTTTCGGCCGTAACATAGCCTAGATATGTGAGTTAATAAAAAAAAAATATTTTGAAAAATATCAAAAACGTGGCTACACATTTCTGAATAAATTAAAAACACTGCTTTTGGTAAGAGACAACTTAATTATAGCTTTAGTTTCTTTTTTTACTTGATTCTAACAATTTCAATAAAATAATATTTGTAGCTGCTGTAACAATACAACCTTTTTTTACGTAAATCAGCAAATGACCTATTCCGCTCTGGACTGAGCGGAATGGAGTGTCAGACTCTTGCTGAGTAAAACCACCCTTTGCGTTCCAGGGCCGCGGTGATACTTTCGAACAAATTCCGCAATCCTGCCAATAAAGCGTCTTGAAAACGTCTTCCGACGTGTTCGTAAACAATTTCAGATATATATAGTCTCCCTGTCTTTTTCCTCTACGCAGTAGGATTTTGTGTTCTTGTATTTGGACGGTCATTGTTCACATCCACAAAGCAGCAGTCGATGAGACATCTCTGCATGGACTCCAGGCAGTGGCGTGCAGTGGTTCGAGTTAGGGTAGGCCAGAGAAAATGTCCAAAAAAAAAACGCACCACATTATTCAGGGTTGAATGATGTTATTTTTTTTTTATAGGCTATTTAAAAAAACAAAAAAAAAACTCATTACATTAAAATCAACCCTGAATAATGTGGTAATTTTTCAAAATTTATTTGGACATTTTCTCTGGCCTACCCTAATTCGAACACGCCACTGACTCCAGGACAGCCCAAGTCTCAACGGTGTCGAATGCTTTCTCGTAGTCCACACACGCTTATCAGATTTTATTTTGTTTAGTGTTAATTTTTTTATCCTTAATTTTATTAATTTGGTTCGAATGTTTTAAGTAAGCTAGGACTAATGTTTAAATAATAGTAATTATAGTAGGTACGATAGAGATGCATTTTTATAAAATTAATTTCATCGATTAATCAACTGACCACAAATCAGTGACCAGATAAGATAGACAAGTGTGATTAATGCGAATATTATCATTGACATTCAATATATTCGTTAAAAGCGATTTTTATAATTAAATTTCATTAATAATGTAAGGCAATAAGGAGTCAATTTTGCGTGTTATGTATCTCCCTGAAAATCCAATATATTGTAGAATCGTATCTTTACTGACTGGTCGCCAAAATGTCGTCAGTTTATGCGTAAAAATGTGTTCCAAATGTTCAGTTGACATTTTATCGAGAGTTTACAATCTCTTAAGACATTTTATAATTTCGTCTTGGCTTTGCCGTAGTCGGGTAAAAAGTTTTCGGAAGGAACCATCTATAATGTTTTAAACTCTGCCATGTTGCAGCGTTGTTTGAGCAGGAGTCGTTCTGAGAGCGGGGTGATTTGGTTCGGTCTGTGAAGCTCACTCTTAAGGATTATCCGGCTTCGACTCCTTTATTCTTCTCTACGAGGAACACGGATGGGTTTTCGTCAGCACGGGTCTGACACTGGGCGGAACCGAAGGGACGCTCGACCCAGAGCAGAATAAGTCATTTGATGATTTCCCATCATTAGAAACAAAAATAAAAGTCGCTTGATTGGAAAGGACGGAGCATCAATATCAACGGTCAGTATATCTTGCACCTTCGATTTGCAGATAACATTGTCATTAATGCAGAAACTCTGCAGGAGCTGGAAGTGATGCTGATCAGCCTGAGCAATTCTTCAAGGTGGGTTGATCTTGAGATACATAACATAACATAATCAGCCTTTTAACGTTCACACTGCTGGGACACAGGCCTCCTCTCTAGGAGAGGGAATGGGCCGTAATCCACCACGCGGGCCCAGTGCGGGTTGGTGAATGTCACATGTCTTCGAATTTTTGGTTCTAGGACATGCCGGTTTCCTCACGATGTTTTCCTTCACCGTTTTGAGAGCAGTGGTGATGAAATTAATTTCTCAAAGTAATGTGCCTGGCTGGGTTTGAACCCGCGACCTACAATTCGTAAGTCGGAGCTGTTACCACTTGGTCACCACTGCTGTCGATCTTGAAATTAATCTGGAAAAATCAAAATCATGCATGGTCAATGATCATGTCATCCCGAAACCTGTTATCGTAAATGGCTCTAGCCTCAAGGTTTCGAATTGTGGGTGACACAACTGAGAAGGAAGCGACCAGAAGAATACGTTTTGGCTGGGCGGCAGTCGAGGAGCGGCGTGATATCTTTGAATCGTCGATTCCTTAAGTCCAAGGTCTATAACCAGTGCGTCCTGTAATGACATATGCAGCCGAAATGAGGACTCTCACCTAAAGCCTGGTCCACAGATTCAAGGTTCATCAGCGTGTTATGGAGAGAGCAATGCTGAGGGCGGTTGAATTAGATGTATAGGATTCGCAACGTACTTAGTCATTTGCCATAGAACTAAAGTCACGGATACTGCGTTGTGGAAGTGGGCCGGCCATGTCTGTAGACGAACTGACGGTCAATGGAGCCGACATGTGTCAGAGTGTTGACCGTGTATGGGCAAACGTAGTGTTGCACGCCTTGTGGGACGATGGTTGAAGATTGAAGAAGGTGGTGGCAGCGGATGGATGTGGACTACTCAAGGCCGGGATGGTTAGAGGTTTGGGGGAAGCTTACGTTCAGCAGTCAACAGCAATTGGCTGATATGATGAGGCAAGTCGGCTCTGGCTTGATTCGACCGAAAATAGATCAAGTCGCTAAGCTGCATTCTTTTTCAAGATTTAGTGAGTGCAGGTTAATAATATGCAGGGAATAATACAAATCTAATAAATCAATATGGTATTTTACAGACTAAAAAATCACCTGTCAAATGAAATATATAAATTTGAAATATTACCTTGATTATTTCGCTTGTAAATAAATGAAATATGCATATTTGAATGTTGTCATTATTTCATACATCATCATCATCATCATCGAAATTTTAACAGCTTAGCGGTAATAAATTGTATTTTGCTTTTTAATTATTTACACCTTTTATTAATCAAAAGGAAATATTATAATTAAGTTTAGCGTCAAGGAAACATTCCACAAATGAGCATCGTTAGGGTTGTCGCAACTTCCATGGATAGCAAAGTGGACTGTTGGCCGGCCGGTGTTGAAGACCCAATTCTAGCAGAGTATTTCGGCTAAAATAATTATGATATACTATATTTAATTGACTTTTGAGTTCTTTAATTTTTACTTATGAACACGCTGTGCATAAAAAAAACACTGAATTTTTATGAAAAGACGAATTAATTTCTGTTACACATTTTTTGTGAAACGTTGACGTATTTCATGTTCTATTATTTTTATTAGGTAACAAACTCTCTGGAAAATCCTATGTTTACTAGTACCTATAACCATTTATAGCGGCAATATAGGATGCGGTATATTAAAAGGGTCGACGTGCAAGCTTATATTAGATTTAAGCGTGTCGGACCACGGCCACGCATAGTGCAAGATTCCCACTCACGAGTTCACTGTTAAAATTATAAATTTTTTAGTGTTTGTGAAGTTTTTTAGAAACCTCTATTTTATTTTGAAAGAGCTATCCAATGATACCCCACACGATTATGTTTGTTGGAATTTATTTTTTCATCCCTCGGTTATGTAAGTCTCACTCCATACTATCACAACACTATTGAATAGTGGTTCACAGGTTGCACCTATCTACAAATTTTCATTTATGTAGCTTTAACAGTCTCCGAGTAAAACGGCTGTGACATACAAACAGACGGACGGACAGACGGACTTGACGAAATTATAAGGGTTCCGTTTTTGCCATTTGGCTACGGAACCCTAATAAGTTTGATTTGTCGCAAACATTCGTTGTCACCTTTTCCGACATGTAATCCAGTACTGTAGGTCCACATGTGGTACGACTTACAGATTAGAGCCAGTGTGCTGTTGTATTCATTTCCCTTGAGTCGCGAGTTGTTATCTAGACGGTGTCATTCAAATGTACAACTAGGTTCATCCTTTACATTCACTGTTGTTGCATAAAACAGAACAAATAAATATTCAAGTAGCAACAGATCATTCCGTAGCCCAGAATGTCGCCTGTTGCGCTATTCAAGTGAATCAAAAGGAAACAAAAAAAATTGACAAATAGATTGAAACGGAGAAAACTGAAATCCTCTTTACACGTGGAGAAATATCTGTCACCTGCCTTTAGATTAAACATGTACATTATTTTTTTTATTGAATGTTAAGCTTTTATTTATTTGCAAAACTGTTTAGTAGATAACCGGTAGGTAACCCAAAAAAAAACCAAAAGAAACAATACATTTATTTTTTATCTTTTTAATTAGAAATATTCAAACAAGATGGAGAGCCTCAGGAGTTTCTTTGTAAAAAGCAGCTGATATACTCGTACACACCAACATTTGATAAAACTCTTATTATTAATTATTCTTAATTTTATTGGTACAATGTTTTTTCTTTTTTAATCTAATAGACAACCTTTGGATGGAAAAGTACCGAAGCCATGTATTTTTTTTTTCAATTCGTCAGTTGAGCAGCCGTTCAACCCTAGAGTGATTAACAACATTATGTAGCAATTATAAATTCATCATTCGTCGCGTGCTCGCTGTGGATCGCGCCGCCATGCCATCGCCGCCGAATAGAAACGCACTACACATTGATTGCGTAGTTCCCGTGGGAATACGGGAATAAAATATAGCCTATGTTACTCAGGGTGAATGTAGCTTTTTAAAGGTGAAAGAATTTTTGAAATCGGTCCAGTAGTTTTTGAGTTTATTCGTTACATACAAAAATACAAATCTTTCCTCTTTATAATATTAGTATAGACTAGTTATTTTGGGTGGTAATACTGATTACAAAAGAAAAGTTACTCGTCAGTCTTCAAAGCAAACGTGAGCAAGAGTGTGCGCTTCATTTACGGGTCTGGCTCGATACATTGTAGATCTCATCCATTGCTCACCATCAGGCAATTTGAAAGTCATGACCATCAGGAGATTTCAAAGTCATGAACCGGTATAAAATGACATTTCACTTGAAGAATATAGGTACATATTTCAAATAACATAATTATTCCCCGAAGAGTTAGGCTGAGGTACTAACACCTGTATAAGCAGTTAGGTACATACGAGGGTAAGGTGAAAATTTCTCGGCCTGACAATGAAAGGTTGCGATTTCATTTCAAAATGATTTAATTTTTCTACATAATTCCGCTTTACTTCAGCGCACTTGTCGAAAATCAGTATTCTTTTCCGGAAATGAGAGTCTAGAAGGCTGTTAAAATTTTCATCTACGGCTTTCTCAACTTTTTTATTGGATACGAAGCGCTCGTCAGAGACAAATTTGAGATCAGGATCAGGCGATTTGGGGTCTGCTATTACAATAGTGTCAGAATGGTCTACCATTCATTTCATAATGGTTGATTTTGACAAGTTTGGTAATCTACTAACATAAACGCGTCATTATGACTTTCCAAAGGTCAACCACTGACACTCCATTGAAAGAAATGGTAATCTCGTGCATAATGACAAATGAATTACAAACGTACGGTAATCTGCTAAAATTTTGACAGTTCCTTTGATCAGTGACCTACCATTAGAACGTCATTGTGCACTCATTACTTTTATTAGCTCGGTTATCAAAAAGACCGTGACCGTCCAATGATCGACCATTATGAATTTAGCAGATTACGAACTTTTAGCAAAAATGACAATGGGATCGTATTGGTATGACAAATATATAAAAATAGCAGACTTGGGGCCCTGATCTAAGTGAAATCCATAAAAGATATGGAAATACCTCTTCTAAAAATACACCATGACAAATAAGAAGGAATTAGAAAAAGTTTCAAACGAAGTGCCTCAAAAACCTCATTAGTGTGTGTTATCATTTAGGTATTCCACACGCGTTCCACTTTTGGTATTCACGCGGGTGATATCATCCTTAAAAAAAATTGTCCAAGGCGACATTCTGAAGACCGCCGTAAACTTAAATTTAATTCAGATTGATATGGAACTGTTCCGGACTGACCGAACTGGAGGAGCAGTGGTGGCCAAGTGGTAACGGCCCCGACTTACGAATTGTAGGTCGCGGGTTCAAACCCAGCCAGGCGCATTACTTTGTGTCATTAACTTCATCACCACTGCTCTCAAAACGGTGAAGGAAAACATCGTGAGGAAACCAGCATGTCCTAGAACCAAAAAATTCGAAGACATGTGACATTCACCAACCCGCACTGGGCCCGCGTGGTGGATTACGGCCCATTCCCTGTCCTAGGGAGGAGACCTGTGTCCTAGCAGTGGGAACAGTGAAAGGCTGATTATGATGATATGGAACAACTTCGGCAATTTGGATCATATTGTCTTCAGGGCGTTTTTTTACATGCTATTTGAGGTGGTATGACCTTTATAGTTGCCTCGTATTTTCATTTACCGGTAAGCTTCGGGCGGTTCCATTTTTATTTAAATCAATTAAAACTTATGTCATTTATAGATTATGCCCTGTATCTACCAAAAGGATTACAAAAATATGTATTTACTTTCATCAATTTGAGCAGAGTCTGTAGCCACTAAGGACTCGAATAAAGCGTCTGTTATTTGACCTCAACGACCCAATGATAAGAAAATGTTGATATCCAAAGGTGGATTTTGGGCTTCTGTTGGCCCGTCCATCGTAAAATAACTATTTGTAAGTCTATAAGGAAGAAGAATGCCTTAAGGCTAAACATAAATCGTCTTAAATAGGACAGAAAACCACTATGTTAATTATATTGGTCACACATTAATAAATGCCAACAACACACTTGAATATCAGAAAGTACTTAAAAAAACCGGTCAACAGCGACCTACAAGCACACGAAGGGTTCCGTGAATTCGTACCATAAACTGGAAAAACCACTACCCTTGTATGGAGCTTCCATACAAGAAACCCTTTAATTTTTATTGTTTGTTAATTTATAAAATAATGCAACCTAACACTTCGGCAGAAAATTTTAACTTTTTTGTTCATAAAATAGGTTTAGCCGGCTGACAGATAAACAGACACCGCAGGTTTAGTAATAATGTTGCGTTGTACACGTTTCAGGTAGGGATCCCAAAAAAGGACATTTCCACGAAATTAATGTAATAATGGTAACAAGGCAGTAAAACACTGTAATATAATCGTAATAATAAAATTAAAAGGTCACAAATGCATGTATTTAAAAGTTGAATTGCGTGGGAGTTATGTAGATGAAGAATGAAAGCGATCGTTGCCTCATCTCCATATATCACTCATATTATTATCTTAATGTCTACAATGACCACACTGAACTAAAACGGTAAAAACGTGACCTTGAAAGTTCGTAGAGGTCAAAAGTAAATGATTGACAAAGTTTTAGAATTAGTTGGCGTTAAATATCTCATCCGACATTGGGGAAGTTGAAAACGGTTTTGTTGTGTTTATAGCTTAATTTACCTTCGAAAATTCAACACTAATTTTTTGTAACCGAGCTTACTTAAAGGTTTTTTTTATTAGGTGTTGTATGCCGGTAGCATCCAACTACTGGGCGTTTGCCTTCTTCATGAATTATAGCTATTTCGATCCTGGGTAAAAGTGGACCGTTGGTCATTAATTTTTATGTCAGAGTAGCGGAATTTTTGCGGAACTTCTTCGAAAGAGTCTCCGCGTTTGGAACGCAAAGGGCGCGCAAAAAGAAGGATCAAGGGCGGGTTTTAGTTAGTAAGAGTCTGACACTCCCTTCCACTCCGCTCAGTGCGGAAGAAGTCATTTCATGATTTCCAATCCTTAAAAAAAAAGTCATTAATTCTGTTTACCTCGACCCGACATATTCTGCGTGGTCTGCCGTCTCTTCATTCTGAATGGGTCAGCGCCAGCCCCAAATCAATCAAATAGTTACGTTATTGACTGCCAATATAGTAGTTTAGACTTCGTAAATAGGGAATATGTTTAACACTTTCCACTTGTGTATACAGGTGATTTATCATTTATCAAGTACAACCTACTTTTTCCAGTCATCAGGTATCAATTAAAGTCACGGTTTTATGCATAACTACAATCCGAATAAAAAATGCTACATTTTGCCAAGTTCACTGTAATTGTTATGTAAACTATACTAAACATACGTTTTTATTTAACTGGATATTCCATAAACAAAATCCAAACCAAAAAAAACACAAAATTCAAATTCTGAATAATTTTATGTGAATTAAATAATTTGAATTCAAGTAAACCCCCTTCCGATTTGATTCATTTATTGTTTTCCAATTTCATGAAAACTTTTCTGCTGTTGTTATACTGTCTCATCTGAAAAAAGAAAGGTTCATATTACTAACAGGTAAAAACGTCTTTAAAAATCCTTTAATTAGATTCAATATCGAATAAACAAACAGTTGTTACGAGCACTAAGCAGTAATAATTTCTAAGTTTGTTGTTGTTAAGCTCTTTCTTTAGTTTTTTTTTATGTAGTTACTCTTGGTATACTTCAGTTTTGATATTCAAGTAAGTATGACGTAATGGATATTCATATGTCACCGCTGTATTGCTTTAAAAAACTGCATTGGCATTATAAAGTTCATGAGTGCTAAAATTAACATAATATTTATTATTACCTTAAAGATGCACCTGGGAACTTTGAGAAGAAAAATAATAAAATAAAAAGACGTGTCTAACCTTGAATGACAAGCAGACCAGGCAACGTTCACCTACTCAGGTAGCATAAATTTAAGCAAATATCACATGGTTTAATAATATCACATTGGGAACCAATGATTATGCGAATAGTTTTGTGGAGATGGGACAGTCCTTATTTGTATATAATCTGGTAAGAAATGAGTACGAAGTTGCTTTATGAATTCTATCATGTTAACTACCTTTTTAGCAGCTTTCTTCTATCTAACAGGACCTGTTCAGTTTTCAGTCAGTGACTGCAGCTTTTTATTAAAGGAAGAATTTTCATCATCGTATCAGCCGAAAGACGTCCACTGCTGGACATTGGCCTCTCCCAAGTGTCGACAACAACAACCGCTCCTGTGCGTCCTTCACCAAGTGACCTTCACCAAGTCATCGGTCCACCTTGTGGAAGTTCTTCCAACGCTGCGTCTTCTGGTAGGCAGCTACTCCAGCAACAAGCAATGATCGCACTTAAAAAAACAAACACACTATAAATATTTGAATAATTGTTTCTTTTTTTAGTTTTATCAAATTATTCAGCCACCGGTATCGGGAACAGGTACATACTTCCGACGGTTAGAAATCTAGTGAGAGGAAGCCGGAGTCTAAGGACAAAAATCACAGTCATGTACCTAGATGTAACAATAAGGAACATAATAAATGCTGCTGAAATCGATAAATTGACTAACAGTCATTTGTTTTGATGTTAATATTTATAATCCCTTTATTGAACGAAATACAACTGAAGAGGAAACATTGTTTGTTTTTGTAATTAAAATAAATGTGAATAGATTAGTCTATATTATGAACTAGCGACCCGCCCCGGCTTCGCACGGGTGCAATGTAGATACTGATGTTTCCTCTACTTTACTATGCATATAAATGTAATTGTAAGCTATGGACTCTGGTCTGAAAATAAATTATTATTATTATTATTATACAAACCTTCCTCTTGAATCACTCTATCTATTAAAAAAAACCGCATCAAAATCCGTTGGTAGTTTTAAAGATTTAAGCATACGTAGGGATATTGGGACAGAGAAAGCGACTTTGTTTTATACTATGTAGTGATAAACATTCTTTTGTATTTACCGAATATTTTTAGGGGATTTAAACAACAGCTGTTAAGTTACATCCAGGAGGTCTTGTTATATCAGAAGTGAATAGGTTAGATACTTTAAGATATGTACCTATGCTCCATCATTGAAAACATTATGGCTTACCAACACGTACAACAGCGGTCAACCGCGATTTTATCAACTACAAAGAACAGAAAAAAAAGTTGAGATTAATTATGTATATTGTTATTAAGTCCGTAAAATACGCATATAGATATTCTAAACGGTGACGAGAAAACTAAACAGTTTTCGTTCCAAATGAATAAAATTAATTAGTTTTTAATCCTTTTTTTCCTACAGAAGCTATTAAGATTGCAGCCCGTTTTATGCATAATTTTCGTTTTTATTTTTTATTGTTGTTTTCTTGCCAGCTAATTAATACTTTACTAGAAACTCATTTTGGAGAAAATAATGGAACGAGGAAGACGTCCTAGGTAGATTCTGTTAAAGATATTATATTTGGCAATCGTCATTCTCTTGCTGTCGACAATTTATTGGGGTCAACGCAACGTATCTTTTGATACAAGATGTTAAAGAATAAACGCACACCCTAAAAGATTACACAGTGAAACTTTTAATTTTAAAAGCAAGTGCACTGAATATTTGTGTTTGCCTAACTCAAACAGATGTACCCCGAATTAGCGAAGAAACATAAGCAGTTAATAGTTATGTTTCTTCGCTAATTCTGGGTAGGTACTATTGTACAAGTTGTTCAAAATTATGAGTTCAATGAGGTTTTATTAGAACCTGCATACTTTTCGTAGTATTCACCCCTTTCCAGTTATATCATATATCACACAGTAGATACATCCAACGTTTTGGTTAAACACTAGTCTTATAGCCATCCACATTCTAATAAGGATATTGGAGTTATTTTCATGAAGTCCATTTTTAAACATTTTTGCACGATAACTTCTAGTGTTCAAAAATTACGAACCAAAGGAATGACAATTGCTGAGCAAATATTGAGAAGAGAGTTCTGAGTACCGAAATATTTTCAGCAATCCTTAAGATAAAGGTCTCATCTTATGTTTCTCGTTTTCTCACAGGTTTTGTACAGAACTCAGAGACAGCATATTAATGACAGCACCGAAAATGCTCTTAATAAGGCTATATAGAGCACCGGTTTTATAAATATTCGGAGTCCACACATCCTTGATCGACTGTAATAAATGTATTGTTGCATAATCTGCATCACATTTATAATCTTTGACCAATGGCTGTTCTAAAAAACGAATAAATCGTCTTCATTTCTATTCTGGACGTTTCGTATATAAAGACGAGTTCGTAATACGAAAATCAGATCGAAACAAAAAGTTGACATCCCAATAGCATCATGGTAAGCATTGTTTTATTTTAAATAGTTGTTTTTTTTTAATTCTTAAAGTGTAGTAATAAAACTGATAAATAGCTTTTTCTTGTTGTTTATTTAAAATATGCTTTTGTAGTTCTTTGTTTCTATTTCTACATTAAATTCCGTGTTAAATACTTTGCTTCATTTTCTTTTAACGTTTTAAAACCTTTTTCGTGTTACAACTTAACTAACTCCAAGCTCTTACTACGAAAGAAAAAATAATAAACGTAAAACCTTTTCCAGAAATTCCTAGTGGTTTTCGCCGTAGCAGTCGCGTGCGCAAGCGCCGACGTCGCCCACCTCAGGGACGATGCTAACGCGCCCATATTGAGGTCAGACTACGAACTTAGCCCCGAGGGCGCCTTCCAGTATGCCTATGAGACCGGCAACGGAATCTACGGCCAAGCTGCTGGTGTTGTCAAGAACCAGAACTCCGTAAGTTATTAAGCGAAGTTTAACTGTCCTCCTTTCTTTCCTTCCATTCTTCCTTCATGCTTTTTTAAATTTAAATCAGGAGAAGGGTAATACAAGTATCGCCCGCAGTTCGCTCGCATAAAAAAACATATTTCTCAAAAAATAGTTTATAACCTTCTACAAGGAGCGTTGGCGCTCAATCAAAATTCATCATAATCGGTTCAGTGATTTAGGTGTGAAAGCGAAACAAACAAACTTATTTATAATATTAGTAAGGAAGTACTTCATAATATTGACGTCAAGCATGTTTTATTACGAATTGTATGGTTTGTGATACAAAACATGGATTAAGCAACATCCAGCGCCACCTCATTTGATAAATCTGTTTTCTAAAGCTTTACTTACAAACACTTAAAAACAAAACTTCTCTCTCGAAATTTTGACAAATTTCGATCAAAATCTCAAAATTCACACAAATTTCGATCGAAAACTCAAAATTCTCACGAATTTCGATCTTCCATCAAGTCAAGTGACACCTAAATCAGGATGTATATCTGTAAATATCATATATTTCCAATTCGATTTTATTCGCTAAAGTTAATAGAATATTTTCCATTGCATTATTTATGCATAGCCAAAATGATTCTGCAAGTAGTAAAATATTTAAAACTATTTCCCGTGGGAATATGAGGATAAAATATAGCCTATTTTACTCAAGGTGAATCTAGCTTTCTAATGGTGAAAGAATTTTTGAAATCGGTCCAGTAGTTTTTGAGTTTATTCGTAAAAATATAAAAATACAAATCTTTCCTCTTTATAATATTAGTATAGATTATGTTATTCTAAAATGCATTCTGAATAATGTAAGTTCTGGGTAAGGTTAAAATAATCTACATAGATGCAAAAAAAAATTGTTATTATCACAAATCAAAGTTAAATACTAAATAATTAGGTATGTGCTGTGGTTTATATCTGACACATTTCTAATTGGAACAACGTCATTATCGCAACAGACAAAACCGTGACTGAACTAGTACCTAATCAAATTAAAACAAGCATTGCATGAGTCGGGTGCAAATTAATTCTAAAGGAGGAAAATATTCAAATGATTTCTTTTCTACACATCTGATTGCAGTCATAGAGGTGCCATTTAGGAAGATTTACCTGTTAGGTACTTATGACTTATGTATGTGTTGTGATCTTAGGAAAATACAGGCTTTTTAGTGCAAAGTCAAAGTTTATGTCATAACAGTAAATGATTTAAAATAAAACGTGAAAACATAAATCAAAATTTAATTTACTGTGATTTGCCCGACCAAAAATCAAGTCATTTGTTTCATCTAGATCATTAAAAAGCACTTTTGGAAATAAAAATATTATAGCGCGCGACTTTAGCTGTCCATTAGCAAAAAATAGATTCTTATGGAGAAGAACGGACAAGAGACCATACATTCAATTAATAGTAGGTAAAATCGGATTAACCATGTTCTGTTTATTGAAAATAAAGTTAAAGGATTCCTAAAAACTGGTTTCGCAACAGTATTTAAGTAAAACATCAAGTTTTGAATTATTATTTCGTCGACAAGGGTTCCATTATTCCAGAATCTTTCCTCCAAAACATTTTTCTCAATTAATCCGAACTAGCACTTACAATCCGTCATGTGGTTACAGACGTAACTAATCAAAACGTAGGTATATTGCAACAATATTATCAACACTAATGTTACTGGCTGAAGCAAAGTTAAAAAGAAAAAATAAGACTGAAGCAAAATTAAAAAAAAAAGCTGCAGAAGTTCATTGTCTCAACCTTGCAGGTGAAGGGTTCTACATTACCACAGATTCCACCGTCTAGACAAAATCATCATTCGATGCTGTGTCAAGGCCCAATTATATGTTGAATTAATGCAAGCAATATTGAGAATATATTTAAATTTAATTGATCGTTAAATAAAAGCTTCAGAGACCTTGTCGCCGGCAAGCAAATTGGATGAAACCTGTTTCATATCACGTTCTGACCACGTGTACAGCTAGATGACACTGTTGGGATTCAATATTTACGTATCGTCTGATCTATACAAAGTCTTTTAACAAGGAAGAGCGTGATAAATTATGTCTTTAATTCTTATTCCGTATGTTTTATTGTTTTGATAATGCCAATAGGTTGATTGAAAAACAAACCACTGTATAACCAGTAATAGGAAAATAATCTATAAACATGATTTTATCATACACAGCAGCCTGTTATTTATTTACCTGTAAATGAAAGTGAGAAAGCGGCTGTTTCATAATCTTCTATTGACGTTTTATTCTGCATTTTTCCAGGAGTACCCATCCCTAGAAGTGTCTGGTGCTTACAAATACACCGCCCCTGACGGCCAGCCCATCGAAACCAGCTACGTTGCCAACGAGGGTGGATACCAGCCCCAGGTATGCATACACGTTATATATCTTCGTCTTTCGTCGTTGTTGGAGCGAACAAATTTAGGAACAGAGGACTGACAGTCGAAGGTGCATAAGGCGCTCATTTGATAACGCATCTAGTGAAGGCTACCACTGTCTTTTGGCCGTCTGGGACCTATGGCTATTGAAAATATTTGGCTTACTGACCTATTTCAATACGATTCTCGTTTGATTTAGTGGTAGGTAACGCTATTCAAGCACCAATGACAGCAAAACAGGATATTTGAAGTCTCACTCGTTTTTTTTATGCTACATTATCATCCATTATTGTTTTATGCGTCTTCTTAATATTTCTTTTTTCAATCCACAGGGAAGCCACCTCCCCGTGCCACCTCCTACCCCTGAAGCCATCCTTCGTGCTCTGGCCTACATCGCTGCCAACCCCCCACCAGCAGACAGGTCTGTCGCACCACCCAAACCTGCCTACGGTTAAGAAGAAAAGATAACAGAGCGAGATAGTACAAACTCTACTGCCATTTTGTAGTCAATAAAGTATTTTCGTTTGAGTATATTGTGTTGGAGTTATTTTTCTGATATTCGTTTTGTCATCATGATCATCAGCATTGCATTGATTGTGACCAACACAGTACCATTGATGGCCTCTGCAATTGCTTACCATTGAGCTTGATCTTGTAACGGCCGAACCCAATAACCGATCTATCACATACTAGAGATAGAAAAACAAATGAAACAACAGAAAAATTATTTAGATTTTCTTTTGTTTCATTTGTTTTTCTATCTCCAGTATGTGTTAGATCGGTTATTGGGTTCGGCCGTAAGTCTGTCATCTATTCGGTACTGATCCCGCAAGAAGATTCATTAGCCGATTCACGGGCTTCAATGTAACGTGAGACTGACAAGAAACAATCCAATTGGTTATGTGCAAAAAGGAATTCAGAACCCCTGAGAAATACTTAGAAAGAAAGAAAAAGAGTTTATTTGCGCCAATCACGAAGCATACCAAAAAAAATATATCATAGGCTATCGCTCAGCATAGTGCTGGGGCACATGTACGAGACAGATTTTTTTTTGAAAGGACCACTCGCAGTTCAGCACATTGAGGCTGGTTACTGCTTAACCGGGTACTCCTGTGGTGGCCTTAGATTCTAAGATTGATATTATTTAGGGGATTTAACGCTAATGGCTCAGCAGCGCGGGCTGGCTCGTTAGGTAAAAGTCGGGGAGGGTTTTGACGGGGGCGTCGCGATGGATCTCGTCGGCGAGGTCGGTATACGGAACGCGGTCTGTGTTTGTTTTTCCTAAGAGTACTGGTTTCCCTACTACTCTCTTGGGTCAGGGTGATGGGACGAGACAGAGCCACAGTGCAGGTTTTCAGCGACAGAATGATGTCGATCGGAGCATCATAAATGTAACTAAAACGAAAAAAAAAAAACAAAAAGTAAATAACAATAATAACTTTATTTTATTTTTAAATATATACGAGCTAGCTTTTACTTTGGACAAAGGATTAGCATTGCCGTACAGCGTGGCAATGCTGTTGCATCGCTGGCCACTGGTAATGTTGGGTACATTACCAGTGGCCAGATGCGCAGGAATTTTTCGACGCAATATTTGGACTATTTTTATTCTAAATAAGTTAAAAAAAATATTTGAGTGAATGATAAAGTGATAAATCTATATATGGGTGGAAATATACTTACTAAATAAAATGTTTAGAAGATGGTAACAGACTGTTGCGCAGACACTGGAACGTCGACGATCAATAGTTTGCGCTCACAACTCTAATAAAGTACTTCTTATTCTTGGTCAATACCTATTATAATAAAAATATTTTTCACGTTTCACCAGAGCATAGTCGCGGATAAATGCTAGTTAAAAGATACAAAGAAAACAAATGAATGGGGAACTG
Organism: Hecatera dysodea; assembly: GCA_905332915.2. Taxonomy (NCBI): domain Eukaryota; kingdom Metazoa; phylum Arthropoda; class Insecta; order Lepidoptera; family Noctuidae; genus Hecatera; species Hecatera dysodea. The sequence goes on from HG995299.1 coordinate 7,338,598, forward strand.
AAAGTTAACGAAGTTAATGAAAATGAAATGAAAAAACGAATAAATTATAAAATAATACAAAGCACCTTCAAAAATACGAAACAAGCATCGATATATCGATGGTTATGAAACATTCTTGATAAACTCAAAGTTGATTATTCATGATGACAAACTCGCTTTTGTGAACATGAAACTATCTCAACTTTGCACTTTGGGTTTTACGAAACGATTCGATATTAGGTACATTTTTATCTTCTTTTGTGAAACGTGATTTGTTTTATGTTGACAGCCGACGATATTGGTTTATTAGCTATTTCTAAATACATTATTTTAAGTTTAGGTCCCTTTTAGATTAATTCGCTTATTACTATTCTTCATTTGTAAACAAACACAACTGTATATCCGGGTATGTAATCAGTGCACTTGTGTATGTAAACTGTATACCAAATTTAGTCTATGGAAGCCGATCATTAAACATATCAGCATAAGTACATTTTTGTAGAAATCCAAAGAACACGTGGGAATTAAAATCAAAATATGGATATCCGGAAATATTGAAATTGATTAAAATAGACGTGAATATAGAATAAACATAAGATCACGTCTATTTTAATAAAAAAACTCCGCCTTTAGAAAATCTTACACTTACACCAGTCTTGCCAAGAAGTACCGTGTTCCCCAGTTAATGGGTTGTGGAGGTCTGGTAGGCAGTTGCTTCATATAAAATTCTGGTATTCAGCTGAATCCGGCTTGACTGAGAGCCGACCCCAATATAATTAGGAAAAGGCTAGGCAGATGATGGCAGCACGCATTCGTACTGATCTAGTAACGTATTCATCATGATGGATATTGTAAACGCTACTAGATGATGGGAATAAATAATACAGAGTGATCTTTTTCGCTTATTTAGATATACATGTCAAAATGTATACTCAGCACCAGTCTCTTTCTCTCACATAACCATACACACACGCACACACACACACACACAGACACCACACACAAACACACACACACAGACACCACACACAAACGCACACTCGACTACAATTAATTGATTGTGTTTATTTTTACGATCGATCCTTTTTTTTTTTCTTGTTTTTTCTCTATTTATTTATTTTAATTCTTTTGTTATAAAACTATACGTTCAAAATGTAAGGGAAGAGCGGAGGCTTCAACTACAGGCATCTTCCATGCCTAAATGGAGACTCCTCAATATGCAATGTAAGCTAAAAATGATTCGAAATAAACTTATTATTATTATGATGGGACAACCACAAAAGCAGGCATTGCACAATTGAATTCCGCCAGTTTAATCATAACCTACAAAACGTACGATGATGCGCCACTATTACATTTAGACCATCCCATTTATGCACAAAATGTTTCGGGAATATTTTCGTTGCGCGTACAGCTAAGGAGTGGAGTTACCTGCCGAAGTCTGTGTTTCCTGATACCTTCAAAGTTGTGGTCATTAAGTAAGATTGAATAGGTAACTTCTAGGCACGCGTGCTCCATCGTCGATCACATAATCGCTTTCAATCATTTGAGATTGTGGACACACGAAGCAATCAAAAATAAAAGCGTGGGTCAGCCACTAATTTATGAGGAAACTAACCACAACATTTCGTTTCTACAAATAGTACCAGTTAAAGTAAATAAAGCGCTCATTTTCCTGTTATTTGGATTATAAGCACCTTTTATTTGGACTACATTATGGTACACCAAATCAACGCCTAAAATAAATATTATTTTCAAATGTAGGTCGATTGTAGGTAATCTTCCAAATTGTTGATAATCACGATCCAAGTAACATTCAAATGATTAAATGCGATAGTAACTGTCTGTCTGTTTGTCGCCTCTTCACGTTTTAATGACTGAACGGATTTGGATGAAACTGGGCAGACGGGAAGACTATGTCTTGGAATAGGACATTATAAATTTGTAAATGAAAATAATATTTCTAGTTTTAATTTCCGCGAATATTAGTGGGTTGCAGGTATGCACCTCCCTCCCGCCCGCTTTATTATGCACATGCAAGATTACAAGGCAAATGCAAGGATTTTAAGCACATACGCCTGACTCAATCAATTTTATAGGACATTATGTAGGAATATGCTTTTTATCCCAGCTTATGTTCCTTTGGGACCGTTTTTGACTCAGAAGCAGAATGCTAGAGATCTATGATACCTATAAGGGGACAACGGCTCGTATTAAACATTCAACACAGTTTCGAAACAATACAGTCGAATATAAAGGTGTCGCTTGATTCGCTGTTCCATAACGCCGTCCACTTATTTAAATAGGTAAGAGCAGTTAATAATCAGTTTGTTTGCAGTTCCTCGTGGAATGCGTTTGAATTATGTACGTGCAGGTAATATAAATTAAGATTATGCACATAAAGTCTGTATATTTGTAATTTGGAGTTGACATTCGTAAAGTTCATCTGACGATTGGTAATGCTAGCATTTAACATACAAATTTTACTTTATAATTCGGTGAACTTAAGGTTAATGTGTGGAACAGAATGTTGATCATGTCAACATCCACTGATAAATAGATGAAAACAACAATATTATGACACTTTCAATTTCCAATTTAGTGTAGCTATACCTATTAATGAAGTCCAATAACCTTTAGACAGACAACCAAGTGCCAGGTACCGACCAGATTCTGCGCCAGCATACCATAAACACATGGCGGCATTGTAGGTAGGCGCGTGTTAGTCACACCTTAGTCCAGTCGCGCCATTCATAGCCCTGGAATTCTCTCAGTGCAGCTGCAATGAATTCTTTCCCCACTTTCTTTCCTGTTCTTTTTGCCTAACCACCATCTTCCAGATGCTTCCTGGTCCTGATCGTGGCTTGTGACATAAGCCATATAATCTTTCACATAATCCTTCCATCATTAAAATCAGAGGATTCTCTTATAACCATTTTATGACTAACGATTTCCATATAACTATTCAGTCACCGATGCCTCTTTCTCTCCTAATATATCTACTTCTTGTTGTCTTGTGCATAATCTTTGATCACTTTGGTTGTAGCCAAATATCCCTCCATTATCTATACATTAGTTAGAGTAGAATAGGGACTCTCCAGTATCCGCATTTAGACTCCTATTCGGATCGTTGTGCGTGGGGTGATCCTGGCCTCTCGGATCTGGCTTTACCAAGAAAGTTGCGGCATTAATTCGGACCGTCACCTGTCCGCAAAGCTAACCCGTAAAAAAACCCGTCACCCTGGAACGCAAAGAGCATTTAAAGGAACACGGATGGGTTTTAGTTAGTAAGAGTCTGACACCCCCCTCTGCTTTGTGATGACCTATTTGTCACGTTAGGAAGCTACGGCCTCACAGTCAAGGATCACGTGGGCGACTTATTTCTCGGCGCCCAAGCAGCTATACATTGGGCATTGATTTTGGTGATATAACCAGATACAGACCGATAAATCTCTATTTATTGAACACCATAACTAATAGCGATACTGACTGGCGATAGAAATAAGAATAGAAACAGTAGATAGAACTTACACAAAGACTATTAACAAGAAGTTCGTATTACTAAAGACGACTTACTAAAAGTTATGAACTTTCAAAGTACAGAACATGCTTGCGACCCTAAGTAGGCTAAATTGGGTACCAACTGTGATAACGTTAAGGTAACGTACATAGTCGCAAGCCGCAACTAGTCGCATTGTTACGGAAGAATTCGCACTTCTACTCCATATCAACTAGGACAGACAGTGCCGTGCGGATGTCCGTTTACTCAGCCTACTTCCCCAGCGGTTTCGGCTGCGGATGCCTACGATTCAAAGCGTAAATGTACTATCTATATATCCAAAGACATAAGCATAATCAGCCTTTTAATGTCCCCAGTGCTGGGACACAGACCTCCTCTCTCTAGGAGAGGAGATGGGCCGTAATCCACCACGCGGGCCCAGTGCGGGTTGGTGAATGTCACGTCTTCGAATTTTTAGTTCTAGAACGTGCCGGTTTCCTTCACCGTTTTGAGAGCAGTGATGATGAAATTAATTACACAAGTAATGCGCCTGCCTGGCTGGGTTTGAACCCACGACCTACAAGTTGTAAGTCGGGGCCACCACTGGTCAACTCACTATCCAAAGACGTTACGCTTTTATTCAATTTTAGTCTTCGACGCAAGGAAGACTGATGTGCAGTAGGTCCAAAACTGTTAAACTGTGGGCCCCGGGGCTATTGACTGTAGCCCATCGTTTTGAGAAAAAAATACTCAATTGGTCCGGAACATGTATATTTAATTAAGTTCTACTGAACTTACTATAGTAATATTGTTATACTGTTTATTTAAATATATGAAAATATATAGAGCTTAAAAATTACTCAAAAAGATAGTACTTACATAGATAAAAAAGTTATTTTCTACACTACGTAAAAAGTAAGAACAACTTTTCTAAGTAAAAACACTTTACACTATAAAGGCACAGTAACCTTAAACAAAACAAAAAAACCGACCACCAACAAGTCAACTTATAAGCAATCTGCTAAGAAGACCAAAATAAGATAAATAACAAAATTGAAATAAACTCAAAACAAATTCCGTTTACACGCTATAATCGATGGATTTCGAAGATGTTTTTAAACCATATAATTTGGCGTCAAAAATCTACCTTTATTTTTTTTTAAACAACCACACGCTCTAAGGACACTTGAATTATTGAGACAAATTTAACAATACCTTCACCATCTCAATCTATTCGGCTTTTTGGAAGATATAATAATAATAATAATATCGTTTATTTTTCTCCACACATAATGCATTAAAACTTATTTCTAAAATACAGTACATGTTTGTATCGATTGGTATTACAACATTGATGCTGTGGAGACTGGAGCCTGTACTAGGAAAACCTGTGTTACAGGGCTCCAGGCCTCCCAAACTACCTGGATAAGTTGCTACTGTAGGTAAATTTTCAAAGAGCGATATTTATGTCTTTATACAAAAATAAAATAGGTCATCAATTTTAACGTATTATTAATTAATACATATAGGAAAGAACGTTGGGGGCACCCAACGTTCTTGTTTGTGTAGCACTGTCTTACTTGTTTCTCTGTTTAGGTGCAAAGGTTGAAACAGTTCGTGTAAAGTGTTTAGTGGGGCGTAATGTTTCTACGAGATAACCTCTAAGAGTTTCTCTGTTGCTTCATAATCGAGAGATTGAAGCCATTTTTGGACCTTCATTTTACATTTAATTTTTGTCAAAGTGTAGATGGAAATAGCTTTGTTTATTTTATTATACAGGTAATCACCAAGGAAACAATAGAATCTACGACTGAACCTGGTTCTAAAAGACGTGGATTTACAGACTGTATGTTTGCGTCTCTTGTTCCGGATGTTATCTGGATTGTATGGAATGCAAGTGTGCTTACGAGTAATTGTGTTCAAGATGAATAATTGTCGCACAGTCAGTACATTGCATTGCTGATAAAGTTCTTTCGTTGGAAAGAGAAAGGAAAGCTTACGACTAACTTTTAAGATGGCCCTCTGAGCTCTCTCCAACTTTAGCAAAGAAGTTTTTGCTACACCACCCCATGCCGTTATGCAATATGACAGAATTGATTGCACTAACGCAAAGTAAATTGTGTCAATAGTCTCTGTTTCAGTCAGTTTCTGCCACTCGACGTAAACTTTTGAAGACGAACATTAATTTATTATTAGATATGAACTATTAAAGAAATTTAAATAGATACAAAACTAAAAAAAAAAACAACATAATTATTTCAAAATAATAACTAAAAAAAATAAAGTAGAGACACGTCCATCGACTCAAAAGCAGTGTTTGAACATGTTGGTATAAAATTCCATACTAATAATGAACTGAACAGGCATTTGATCTTGAAATATATAATCAGCTTGGTTATAACTTATAAGTCAGGGTCAAAATTCCGATACTTTGACCATAACAAAAACGGTTAATGATCAGTCGTATTAATATTAAAGATCTTCATATTAATTCTACGTGTATTTATAAGGTCAAATAATAATTGTATTGTAGTTTATAAGGATTTTATCGAAACAGGAAGGAACATCTGAAATAATTAGATAATAATTCAAAATGGCTTGAATTTCATTCCTGGATAGTAAAATCATAACAAAATAGAATAAGGTTGAATCTTCTTACGGGAAAGGGAAATACGCGGGTGAAACTACGGGTATTTTGTATGTATATTAATAGTACACCTATGACTGCCTACAGTACTGTATTTCCATCTCTCTTTAGAATCCATCCAACGGCTGTCTTTAAAAGATCGCTTTTAGCGATAAGACCGCCTGATATGATATATTTCATCATCTATATTTTCTGTTACTTATTTGGTGTACATAATGAAGACTATTCTTTTGTAAAGGTAAACATTATGAATGAAACAGCAAAAAGTTCCAAATTATGTTTTATTTGTAACTTAAAATGTCAGTATTAAAACCTGCTCTTTATTTTAATGTCAAGTGCATATTTAGCGATGCCACTTCTGGTAGATAACCACGTGAAGATTCCTCTTTTTTAGCTTTTTTGACATTTATAAAGCCAGTAAAGTGCGATTCGGGTTAGTATGTGAAGGGTTCCGTACCGTTGAGAGACTAAACATCATTTCTAAAATTTCATAACTCAAGTTCAACGGGATGGACCGAATAGGTTGTGCGGATATCAAAATATATTGCGTTGTGGAACCCTGGTACGACTTTGTTCTTTCGAATGAAGTTCGACTTGCTCTTGGCCGGTTTTTTATTATTTGTCATTATACTTTAACTGAAGCACTGTGCACTTACATAAGATGAATTGGTCAAAGACTAAAGTTAGACACACTATGTTGACGAATGTTTCTACCTAGGCCAGATAGTTTCGTTCCACAAAATACGAAATCGATGAAAACGCATGAAGGAGGTACTGGTCCTCCACTTAAGAGCAACCTTCCTATCTCACTATAGCAAGAACTCGTCGACATGTATAACCTGGCTATCATAAACTATTATGCCCAAACTTAGTCACTGACCGAGGTTCAGAAGTCCATGTTTAAAGTATGCCAAAAAGCGATGGAGCATATTCAAAATTAATACCAAAGATCGGATTTGCGTTGCCATAGTACGCTCGGCAGCTAAAGAAAGCATCGCTAATGATGGATATAAGTTTGGATCGTCACACTGTACCTGTGTGCCTGTGTGCCTGACGACGAGTGTTGAAAGTGAGGCAGGTCTATATAACACAGGCGTGATGAAACGAAATGAAAAAAAAAACGCTGCAAAATTATGAGGAGACCAATATATGGATATACATTAACACTCGTTGTATTATTTGTTTTTATAGCGGCTATATAATAAACATTTCAAATATCTACATACACACTTCAAAATTGTCTAAATGATAAACGATAAATGATAATTTATTTTGTAAGTCGTTTAAACATAACAATTCTACACGTCCAATATTTCTTGTCATTTTAAGCTAGATGAAGCCGGTGTTTCCTAGCCGACTACCCTGAGAAGAAACACCGAAACAAATTTCGGATGGAGAGCTCTGGAGCCTCGTAGCCAATATCATGGAGTCATGGTACGATTCCATCAAGCAATATTTTGGATGCCGGTCCTGTCTGCAAGTGGTGATACGAGATCGCCCTCCATGTTACTCAGCCACGCTGCCTGAGGTACGATAGTGTGTCTAGAGGTTTTCAACTGAACCTTACGTTACGCGCAAGAACGTAAATAAGACTCTTTTGATGTGTGTAATCCAGAAGATACAGCCTTATAAGAGGGCAGGTGGACAAATAGCAGAGGTTCCGGTTTTCACCCGATGGAAATAGAACCCAAAAAACATCGAAAGAATAGGCAGAGATGAGAGTTTATTTTGTGTCTTTTTTCTTTTCTTAATTATATTATATGAACACCACGCTGTGAGGATCACCCAGAAACGAGGGGGCATACGGTGGCAGTCTCCCCTACCTTGGCGGAGCAACACCAAGTCCTCATCGAGGTGATTGGCAGCGGCGACCTCTCGTTTTCGGCCCTGGTTCAATCCATAGTACAGAATGATGAGACATAAGAAGCGGTCACCTCCTTCTAGCCTCCTTGCTAGCGCAGAAGGAGGCGGACCGCGTGAGCAAGAGGTAAACCTCATGCACCAGCCGCTGCAACAGAAGATGCTTCGGGCGTCGGGGGTCACAGAGCGATTCCCGGCCACCGGCAAACACACCTACCGATGCCGAGCGTTGGGTGGCTCGCCGTCAGGCCCGGGTCGACGGCGCGTCATGCTCTACGCGCACCTGAAATAGATGTCAGCAAAAAAGACGGAGCTCCATAGGGTCATGAGCCTGCTAGGGTTGCGGAATTTGTTCGAAAGGGTCACCGCGGCTCTGGAACGCAGGGCTTTGGAGGAATACGGGTGCATTTTAGTCAAGCCTCTGACACTCCCTTCCGCCCAGAGCGGAAGAAGTTAGATGATGATACCCATAACGAAGCGAAACTAGGCAGATAGAAACTAATTTCATTTGATATATTATTGCATTCTTTTTAGGAACCTAATTCGAACAAAACAAATATTTTTAGAAGTCAATCTTTTCGTTATATTCCGCCATGATGTCATAATTTATGTATATGGATACAATCTAGGATTCTTGGCAAATAAGTCAATAGCAAGCAATAAAATAAACAACTTCTTTAATTATGTGACCTATTAAACCAGTAAATTAATTAAAATATTCATAACTAATAAATGTTGCACGTGATTCGGGGACACGATTATTTTTAAACGTCTTCAAAAAAAGGAGGAGGTTCTCATTTTGACTGATTTTTTAAATCATTTTTTTTGTATATTCATTCAGGGTTATTTTCGTCAATTGTCAACCAATTTGGATGACTGAGTGTAATTAGTTCGTGTTGTGTTAAAGGAATTGATTGAAATCGAAAGTAGAATCGATGATTCCCAACACAAATTCAAAATTAGGTAGATTATATGGAGGGCAGTATCCCGTGAGACCGTCGTGCGCCAGTGTCACGCTACGTGCCAGAACCAAAATCATGGACGTTACTCAGAAAGCTGCTAAGCTTAAGTAGGATTGGGCTGAGCATGTCTGTCGCATGTTAGATACGAAATGGCATAAAATAAACCACCGAATAGGTTGCATCAATGGCCAGACGATATCATGCAAGACCGAGGCGTAGATGAGAGGACGAACTCGACTGATGATTGAATGAGGGAGTCGAGGCCTTGCCCTGCAGTGAGAAAATAGATATATTTTATACAGTTAAACCGCAGTAACACGTAGATCTTGATATTTTATTAGTCAAAGACCGCATAATTTATCTGTAATGGAATCTTGTGACATCCGCTGCCACCATCCGATACACCTGTTCAGCATGCTTATAATACGGTAAATAGATAGTTGCCTATGACAAGAAAAATGATCTTTGATAACTTTGAGTTTGAGTTTGTTTGTTTAGTTTGAGCATGTATATTATATTTATATTGTGGATATTATACTTAATATTATTATTTATACTTATAATAAATCTGTAGAGAGGTCAATTCTGTACAAGGAATATATTTTCAAAATAACTATCAGGGGGTAATTAGTGATCGATACTGGTGCCAAAAATGCAATCAGTAAATTTTTTGTCTGTCTGTCTGTCTTTCTGTCTGTCTGTCTGTCTGTCTGTATGTTCTTTATAGAAACAAAAACTACTCGACCGATTTTAACGAAACTTGGTGCAATTATTCTTCATATTCCTGGGCAGGTTATAATATACTTTTCATCACGCTACAATCAATAGGAGCAGAGCAGTGAAGGAAAATGTTGGGAAAACGGAAGAAGTTACTCCATTTTTTAAGCTTCCGTCACGTGTGTAGCCTTAATGGTTAAAGTTACATAGAAATCATGTATTACGGAAATGTTCTACATAAAATTATCTAAAAAATATCCCGAAACAGCATGTCTATCTTTTGTCAATTTTAAACCGATCGGGCTGAGAGTTTCAAAATCGGGGGTAAAGTAACTATTCCACGCGGACGAAGTCGCTGGCAGAAGCTAGTACTTAATATAAGTTGTTTTGGTGTACAATAAATAAATAATAATAATATATCTTTCATTTCGGGTAACAAAGACCCATAACATATATACCTTACAGACTATCATACATATTAAAGAAAAACATTACGCATGTACTCAGTATACAGGGTTTCCACAAGTGTGCGGTCTTATTTGAGGGTCCGATCACTGAATGCGACTGAAAAACTTATCAAACAGTCAGATGCAATTCCTGATAACGAATCTGTTATTGAACTAAAACAAACACTATCAACTGCATAAAACTGCTTGGAAAGTGATTTTTTATAACGTTTTGTACTATTTTTGGTCGGGTTAAGTCATACAGATATAAACAAACCTTGGCAGTCTTAATTGCGTGAGCATCAAAATTAATTAATTACTTTTATCTATTTTAGAATTTAGACTTTGGAACTTAAAAGTATTATCAGTGTGTTTGTAATAAGTAGTAGCTTCCTTAAACTTACGGGGAAATATGCGTCTGTTTAGGAGGAATAAACTATCTTTCTTTCTTTTTTAAACTATCGGCTAGAAAAGGATCAAACCCACAGCAATCCCAAAGTTTAATCACTGTACATGTATTTATTTGTTCATGACGATAGTTAAGTCATGTTTGAACCAGCGGTAAGTTGAGTCACTGTGCATGTATCCATTTGTCCTTGACAATATGGGCAATCTTCGAACCAGCGGTAAGTTCAGCCACTGTACATGTATCCATTTGTCTTTGAAGATAATAATATGGGCAATATTTGGACCAGCGGTAAGTTCAGCCACTGTTCATGTATCCATTTGTCCTTGACGATATGGGCAAGCTTCGGACCAGCGTAAGATCAGCTACTGTGCACGTATCATCACGTATCGCCCTTGAAGATATAGGCAATGTTTGGTCTAGCAGTAAGTTCAGTAGTGGTGATTGTGACACCGGATAATTGTAAATTCCCTAACATTGTAGTACATTAGGACATGCCGGTTTCCTCACGATGTTTTCTTTCACCGTTTTAAGAGCAGTGGTGATGAAATTAATTACACAAAGTAATGCGCCTGGCTGGGTTTGAACCGCGACCTGCAATTCGTAAGTCGGGGCTGTTACCACTCGGCCACCACTGCTCTCCAAGATAAGATATTATAATTAAAAAAATACTGTATCAGGAACAGAGTCCAAGCTACCGGTAGTCAGGGGTCCGGAGAGGGAAACTTTCTAACAAAGTGAGGTGTTTCCAGAAATGATGCTGCTTTGCGAGAGTGGCTTGGTCGAGTCTTGTGGCTATTAAGCCATTACATTATTGTCGGTACAATGATCGCTGAGCCCGCATCCTACTTTTGCTTAGCTAGAGCTTTTAAGAACCTAAGATTTGTTTTAGGTCCTGTAAGGTATTTAAAAATATTGGGGCTCTTGACTCGATGTTTTAGAATAGGCGCGCCCAATTTAGTCCTCCAATAAATAATTTTATAAAAATCAAAAATAATAGGTTAAAAAAATATCGTTCACCATCTCAATCATCGCCTCCGTGAACTTCCGATTACTGCGAATATAGCTGTCGAATATATGGTCTGCTAACAGTCGATGAAAGGTGTAAAGTAATGGACATGTGTTTGCTTTATGATATTCGCAATGGACGCCTGGTTTGCTCGGAGTAGGTCGCACTGGTAACTTTTATCACTCCCCGTCAAGTCCGTCTAATAGATTTCCAAAAAATATTGGAAATGTGTTTTTTCTTTTTTCACGTAAACAAAAAATTAAGTCGATACAGTGCGTTGAAAACTTGGGTGACCTACCTAACTACGTGCTACAATTTTTACCAGCGACGTGACGTCACCAGCTCCCACTCTTGAACTTTTGAAAAAAAAAAAGATAATCGTCCCGTCATACCAACTTAGGGCTCTCCAACATGAATAAGTCCCTGGGGCCGTATTATGACGTCTTAAAACCATCATGTTTTCGGTGTGAAAAAGAGACGGAGCTATACAGGACGTATAGCACTATCCTTTTCTCACACAGAAAAAATGATGGTTTTAAGATGTCATAATACGGCCCCTGTGCCGCATGTTCCGGTACTTGACTAGGCCAGAAAATCCGATAAATTGTGGAACCGTATACTGATAGGTCGCCAACATGTCGTCAGCTTATATCGGTTCACAATATCTCGGAAGACATCGACAGATTACTGACTATCAAATTCAGATTCGTAAAAAAGTTCAGTTGACAATTTATCGATCTCCAAAATATTTTATAATTTTACACATTTTACAATTATCCGGTGACATATTATATTTTACTCGAAACCTATGAGAATTCTGTGGTTTCAAAGGAACATGTTAATAAAACAAGATTCGTTCGGAACCAAAGTCCGACAACATCTGTATAAGAGGAGCGTCTTCTCATAACCTGTTTCAAATAAAAATAAATAAAGAAAACAATGTTACAGTTACTTATATACATCAAACTTTTACACAGTTCCAAAATATTGAATTTGTTTATATAATACATTTACAAATTATAAAACGTATGGTCTAAGGATCAGTTAAATATTATCAAGAGCACCCGAAATTGAAACTGTTAATACGAAATCAATTAACCGAGTTGCATTATTCTTAATCACTGCAAATGACATGTTTCAATTCAAGCAAAGATCGATAATGAATGAAACAGAAAATTAAAACGAATACGGATATGGTCGGACCACAGAAGAATCTCCGAATCGCGTTCACCTTGTAAACTAACAAATCATATTGAAGACCAGAGCTTCTTTATTGCAAAATAATGCAAATGCCGATGTTTAGAACCATATACGAAGGAAGAGGGTCGGGTATAAAACCGCGGCTCGTGTATTCTATAATCACAGTTACACATCGTCTGTTAACTTTGACACACAAGATGGTGAGTGAAGATAAAGTTGCATCATTGGCTGGCATTTGAGAACGGCACCTATTTGACCAATCACGTGCTATTCTTGTACATTCGCGATTGATAATAATCGTCCATTAAAAGTGATTGTGATAGAAATTTGGCACTTCACCCTCCGGCAAAGGGTTGGGAAATAAAACCTGGGAACGTGATCAAATCATATTAAACTAGAATTTCGTTCAGTGAAATTAAATCGATGATTTTTTTTTAATACCAAATGCAACACTGGCTATAAAAACTTATTGGGCTCTTGTCTTTCAGAAATCCTTTGTAGCCCTCCTCGCCGTTGTGGCCGTAGTTGCCGCTGATGTGTCCCACTTAGCTCGCAGCCCCGAGGCTGACGCCACGATCGTCAGGCAGGAAGCTGACGTCTTACCTGACCAGTTCAATTACGTTTTCGAGACCAGCAACGGCATTGCTGCCCAGGAATCTGGTGTTCTCAAGGCTGGCCCTGTAAGTACCTTAACCTTAACATTTTTGAACTTGGACATGATTAGATACATATAGCGTGAAGTGTTAATAAGTGGAACTCTCCTTTTCTAGTTCATTTGGATGTTACAATCGTTCAATGTTGTGAAAAATGGAAGTTCTTGGATCTTTCTTTTTCACAACATCCATAACCTACCCCATGACGGAAAATTGTTAAATGCCGATACCTAAAGTTTAACGTCAAAATAATCAAGACTAAATAAAATGAATGGACAGGTTCTAAAACAATAAATTGTACCTAAGAATCAAGGCCATGCTGATGACATTTAACCTTCCTATATGTATATATTTAGATGATCTTGCGTACTAAATGTATTAATGTTTATATCGTCTTAAACCTTGATATTTCTTCTAAGGTCAAAATAGAACGCAATAGTGGAAATATACGACATCATCATCTGCCTAGCCTTTTTCCCAACTATATTAGGGTTGGCTCCCAGTCAAACCGGATTCAGCTGAATACTAGTATTTTACGTGGAACGGCTGCCTGCCACTGCTCCACAACCCATTAACTGGGTAACACGGTACTTCTTGGCAAGCCTGGAGTCAGATTTACTGGATTCTGACAGTTAATAACGGCTGCCAAAGATCTAAATGACAGCCGGGGCCAACGGCTTAACGTACTTTACGAGGCACGTAGGAAATTCGTTATAAATATACGATACAATAGACATAATATGATTGTGTTATCACCAGTTTTTTGGCGCTTGATTGTGATTTAAATTAAAGCTTTAACTTTATCTTGTCTTTAATCGGTCTGGAGTTATTGTAAATCGGTGTTGATATTCATTCCGAAAACTCAATATTTTCTTGTTTTTCTAGGATGGCGAAGCTATTGCAGTCCAGGGATCGAACTCCCACACCTCTCCCGAAGGTCAACAGATCTCTCTTACATACATCGCTGACGAGAACGGCTACCAGCCCCAGGTAAATACAATATCAAGGCATATAATCTTACTACTATTTATCGTAAATGCGGAAGTTTGGATGGAAGAATATTTGTTACTCAATCATGCTAGAACGGCTGAACGGTTCTGGTTGAAATTTGCCATTGAGATTATATTATAGTCTGAAATAGCATATATGATTTTTAACCCGGAATAACATTCCCTTGGGATAATATTCGAGATTCACCTAGGCGAAGCCGTTGGCAGAAACTAGTGATACATAATAATCAGACGAAATAAAACTTAGTTCGCTTAGCTAAGCTTATATTGTTTCGCCAATTTTGATGTATCAGTTGGAAACTTGTTTTTTTTATTAGTGTGCAAGTTGGATTAGCTCCATTGGATCTAATACGTTTAATGTCCTAAAAAAAATAAACTACAAACGTGTCGCTGTAGAAAAGTACCACTCTTTTGTTGAGAAGTTATGAACATTTGAGTTTGTAGATTATTGTACAGTCAAACTTAATCTTAATTTCATTCGCATAAGAACGTTAATGATTTAACGAAATTCATTCATACTCTTAACGCATCAAGATTTATTAGGATAAGCATCTAAATCAATTTGTTTTTATGATCTGCGAATGGTCTTATGAAATAGTTTAATGATTGTATATCTTTTACAACTTCATTCATAGTTAACGTAGCTTTTGAATGGTCTTCAAGATTTGTATGAGTTATATACGACCGTTATTTTGTATTGTTTCTCTTCCGTTCTAATATTACGGACTTTATTTGAATCAAGGTCTACATTGTTACAAACTTATGAATCTTGTAGATTGTTTTGCTTATTCTGATTATCAATATGTGCTCACACGATCATGTTCCTTTTCAGGGTGCCCATCTCCCCACTCCTCCCCCCCCTCAGGAAATCCCCGAATACATTCTGAGGTCTCTCGAGTACATCAGGACTCACCCCCCCAAGGAGGAACCTATCAGGAGGATTTAAGTTAACTGTTATAAGATAAGAAATAACTAAGGAACCATATCTAACACTGGCAATTTTTTGTTTTATCTCTAGTCGCAATATGTATGTAAATTTTGTAAAATAAAAAAGATTTTCTTGTTGTACAGTCATTTATTTTTTTCTTTTTACTCCTATAATGGACTAAGTAAATATTATGATAACTTTTTTAAGATTGGTAGGCTTCTTACAAACCTAGTAACTCTATTATAGCTGCAAAAACTCTTAAACAATTATTTTATAGTTTTTTGTTGCATGCATCAAACCTTCAATAGTGGAAGTCCTTCACACTTCAGGTAAATGCATTAAATTATAATAAAAATTGAATGTAATCGTTATGCAAAAAAGCAAATATAACTTAATATTAAAAATGTATATGACACCGAAAAATTGCAAACATCGTGAGATTGTAAAATATCGCGTGAAATTGTAACCAATTTTTTCTTAATAGGACACGGATATATTGGAAACACAACACACTTTTTTCATAATACCAGTCCACCAATCCACATACCAACCTTGGCAAGCGTTGCTTAACCTTGAAGATCAACCCGTGCGGCTGTTAGTCTAGCCACGAGCTCCTATAGAATTTATAATCTAATAAAGATTTATTTAAATCGAAAGGAGTCGATCGAATCTAATCTAATCTATAAATCGAATTTTTCGGTGACATACCATAAATTTAAAAAAAGCTATGAAACAAATAACATTACGTCAGAACACATTCTGAAAAAAACTATTTACTTATCACTACAAAATAATAATTTTTATTCGGGTTAAAAGTGTGTGAGTTAGACACCATTATATTTCGACCTCGACCCGAAAACGTTTGGCGTCACATGCCTCATATAAGTCCAATTTATTTTACTTAGCAACTTAAATGTTATGCATCTTACATGGGGCGATAACTGAACCAAGTCACGCCATCTAGTCATCAAGTAAAAGCGAATTGTATAAAATGTCCTTATTGTTTTATTACTTACTAGCTTTTGTCTGCGACTTCGTACGCGCATATGCAGTTTTTTCCCGTTTCCCTAGGAATTTGGGGAAATCCTCTCTTAGTGCTCCCCTACACTCGCCAAGGAACCTATACCCCATTCACAATAAGATTAGACATTGAAATAAATATTTTTTACAGTCCGTTCAACCGATTTTGACTTCTATTGCGTTGGAGGCGTGACAAATGGCAGCTGCAGTAAACAGGTGGTATTATAATCACGTTTTTGGTTTTAATGCCATCCTTATGCTTATGGAATAGAAGTAAAAATCGATTGAATGAACTGTAAAAAGTTTTGTTTAAATGTCTAATCTTATTGTAAATGGAGTATAGATGGATGTCAAATTATAGCTTTCGACCACCAGTAGTTTCGGCTGTGCATTGTCTGTCAGTAACTCAGTTACTGAAGAGTTTTATATATTTTGATTAATTAATCTTCTACAACATAGTCTGTACACTGAATGAATAAGTTGGTGTAGAGTTCAAAACTATCCAAAGCGTAATTGCAGATCGAAAAAGCATTATCGACTACTCGCACAATCCCGAAAACCCGAAAAAAAATCAGCTGGTCAGTACATTTTGTCGATTTGTACACTTCAATGACATTGAAGTGTACAAAAACCCTATGAGATAGATGAAAATAATGCACTACAGTATTGTACACCTTAGAAAGGTCTACAAAAAAGTCTATTATGAAATGTACTGGTTCCATATTCGAATTTTTTTATTCAAAGTCCTTGCGGACTTTGAATAAAAAAAAAACACTGTTGAACTTTGAAGGTTAGTTTTATTGCTATAGTTATATCCGTACAGTACCACAGTTTGATTCGATTTTCGATGTAATGCAAGCGTTTATCACAGATGTCGAAAAACGAATGGTCTGCTGCCATGGCGGGCATTAAAATGCCTGCCGAGTATTTTTTTATCCCCGCCATTTACTTGCTTATGATTGGTCGTTGCTAACTGCCAAAGTCTCGACCAATCACATTAAGTCAATACAATTGCTTTTGATCATACAAGTTCATAGACATTATTGTATTTAGTAATTAAACATAAATAATTATAGGCATGATTTAAATGTTTATAACACTATCTCTTAGTAATAAGTACAAAGTATAAGTAAATCCTTAGCTAACTAACTTAGTATAAGTAAATATTAGCCACAAACAACGACGTTTTCGAAAACAACCGCTTAAGTCGTAGAGGGAGGGCAAGGGGGGGGGACACTGGATTCTAACAAACTCAACTCAAAGCATTTATTTCAATTAAACCATTACGCACTTGAAATGTCAAGGTCGGTCATAGAGGTGAAGCTACTATATTACTATATTATAAAGAGGTAACGTTTGTGAGTTTGTGTCTTTGTATGGGGTAATCTCTGGGTCTACTGAACCGATTTTCAAAATTATTTCACCAATAGTGTCATAGGCTATATTTTATCCCCGTATTGCCACGGGAACGGGACAATGCGGGTGAAACCGTGGGCCGCTGCTAGTAAGGTATATAGCATATTATTATACCAAAGCATAGATCTCTATGCAGAAGAACGTGTAAGAAACTCCACGGATACTCTTTTAAATAAATCAATTGTTACAAAGTTGTCATGATAATGCATCGACTCGGTAACTAATTTTTGTCGTTACCTACTTTTTAATTTATCTAATAATTTTTTTAAAACGTGGCCCGTGGGTGCCTTTACAGACATATAAATTCATATACACAAACAGCCAGACCCGAAACAACTAGGTAGGCCATACAAATATTTGTTCCGTGCGGGAATCGAACCCATGACACGCAGCAGTAGAACACCGCTCAACCAGTGCGCCAACCGGTTCGTCAAAGTTTTCAACTTGCGGTTTTCCGTGCGTGGAATAAGCAATTACCTATTTGTGGTTTTCGTCAAAATAACTGGGGAAGTACAAATTCGACTCTTGACTGGAGTTCAAGGTTAGTGATCTTCTAAATTTTTGATATTTTACGTAGGTATGTATGTAATACAGAACATATGATTTAAAAGAGTGTCCGTGGAGTTTCTTGCACGTTCTTCTCCATAGAGATCTACGCTTTGGAACGTGCAGATAGCTTCACCTCTTTCGAATTGACAATTCAAAAGTGCCTGTAAAGGGTTTAATTGAAATAAATGCTTTGAATCTTGTAATTTTGATGTACCCTTGAATGAAGTAGCCATGATATTTAGGATCTATCTTACACCACAATTTGTATTTTGGTAAACGTGCTATCAAAGAATATAAAATTTATAATAAAAGGAAACCTGGCCAATTTGAATTAAATATTTTATTTTTAACGTATGTAAATTTTGTACTTTTCCTCAAAATTGCCTCACAATACGGTCCAATACCGAGAACTTTCGACATTTCAATACTTATGTAACCAGTATCGCCAATATTGTAAAATAAGATATTAGCAATTTCATCCTAAGTGTTTTAACATACAGATAGGACATTCTCTGCATGTTAGCTGAACTCGTCAAATGTCATTGGGTCATCTGTAAGAATCCACTTGTTGGATTTGACGAGCGGTCAGAGACCATAAGGTCTTAGGTCATAAGGTAACATTATACACGGGCATCACGTCCAGCGGGCGTACCATGAGGTGTTAAAACGTGAGTCTTCCGAGCGAGAAAGAGGGCTATCCCTCTTTCTCGCTCGGAAGACTCACCTTTTTGCACCTGATCCGGATGGAGCTCCATCCCTTTTTCTCGCTCGGAAGACTCACGTTTTAAGACGTCATGGTACGCCCACAGCAGCCCTACCATGACGTCTTAAATCCATCATGATGTGTGAGGGAAAGGGATAGTGCTATTCGTCTTGTGTAACTCCGTCTCTCTCTGACACAGGAATCATGATGGATTTAAGACGTCATGGTAGGGCAACAGGATCCTAAAGGTTTTGGATTGAAATATTGTATTTATTTGATGATGATTTTTAGCTTTATATTTAGCTTTTTACTGTATTTTTTTGACATGTTTAGCAGTTTTGGGCCCAACCATCAAAGAGGACGTCGTACCATAAACAACCTTTTTTTTGCTGGATAGGTCATCAAATGACTTCTTCCGCTCTGGGCGGAGCGGAAGGAAGTGTCAGACTCTTACTGATTAAAACCCACCCGTGTTCCTCCTTGTGCCCTTTGCGTTCCAGGGCCATAGAGACTCATGGTTCCGCTTCTTATGTTTCCACAGGTAAAGCACACATTCCAATTCTAATGGTTTGTGGAGCTACCAATAGGGATGTTGCCTGAGTAAAAAATATATGATTATGGTTAGTCCGTCAGTTAGATTATAGACAAATATTTGACACGTATTTTTTCCTTTATTAAATCTATAAAAACTGACGAAGATAAAAGAATCAAAGATCAGGAGTGGGAGCGTGTGACGTCACGGCCCGGTAACAACATACTGTATCGTCTTCATTTTTTGTTTATGTAAAAAAAGAAAAAATACGTCACCAATATTTTTTGGAAATCTATCTGACGGACTAATCAGTTTTTTTAGTTAACTACCCTATTGGTGTCGAGTGATTTTGATGCGTGACCGCTAAGTCACACAATTTAATATATTTATCTGTTTTTTTTACCCTATTGTGCTAGATGAGCGATAAACGGAACGCGTTCCAACGCAACGCAGTGCAGAATGACATAACTTGACACGATAGTGACACAATCAAAGTGGTACCTATACACAATCAAAGCTAAGAAATAAATTCGCGCAGTGTCGCATCTGGTACTAAATGATATCACATACGTGATAATGAAGATCACTTTCGTATTGCAATATCCAGGCTCTCTGGTTTAGGTAAACAGGCATATTTTCCTGTATTCACTTGTAAAATTATGTAACCAGAATGTAACTAAGTCAAGGCCACAAAATACACAAATGTATTCTGGGCTTTTCCTTTTTCTGGTGACATATTATTTCCTGCGGTTCATGAACATACACAGTTATCCATATGGATGGATTTGTCTGAGGCTTTAAGTAGCTTTCAAAGTTAATTAAGTTAGGGTAAATATTCACATAAAAATACAGGAAAAAAACAAAGGACAAGCGGACCATTGCTGCTCTAGCGGAGAACTCACTAATCGGCCATGTCTTCCGAACTTTGTTAATATTTGTAGATAAATGATTATGTCCACTTATAAAAAAAATAGGTTATTTGCAGCCATTTTCATCATAACTATCCATAAATTACTAAAATAAACACAACATCAAACACGAATAAAGACAGACAAGTACATTACAACCACACAGTCAAACGATTGTATTAAAAAAATAAAACAAAAATTAAATTAAAATAAATACATACATTATAGATAAAACTAATTTATTTTATCAGAATATATAACCTATACTTCTGAGGTAAAAAAAAACAGAATCAATAACGGACGGACAGACATAAAAGAGAACTACAGGACTGAGGTCATCGCTCCCTCAAAATCAAGACAAGATAGAAACACATACCAAAATACAACAACCACAGAGACGATTCATCACATCTAACAATCCGCCTCGCTCCTGTACGTAAATCTGCCAAACACACGTATAATCATAATAAATATCGATACACAAACATAATAAGCGAACAAACACTTCAGATTCATAATAGCTTCACTGAAACCAGAACAAAGGCTGATCCTGACGTGTGCAGGCGACAGCGGGGCATGGGGGAGGAGGGGCGTGTGAGCAAATATTGTCTCGTAACCAACAGGCTTCATTAGCAATGAGTGATGTAATTAATTTCACTGTTCAATGGATGAAGGTACTGTTTTGCGGTGTTGGCGTTTTGTATCAGTGGGGCTGTGTGTTATGAATATTTTTTTTTTGTATATTATGTAATAGCAGCGCCCCGTGGTTTTACCCACATAGTTCTCGTCCCGTGGGAATATGGGGATAAAATATAGCCTATGCCACCCGGGGATAATGTAGCTTCCCAACAGTGAAAGAATTTTTCAAATCGATTAAGTAGTTTCGGAGCCTATTCAATACAAACAAACAATCAAATCTTTCCTCTTTATAATATTACTATAGATTAGGTTCGATCGAATCAAATAATAATGGTGAAGCGATTAGGAACGGGCGTTTTTTTATAGATATTGTCATTTAAAAAAGTTGACTCAAGAGAATCAACAGCATTATTGTATTAGCAACTGGCAGACTTATTTTTTAAAAACAAATGAGTGAATTATATCGATGCAGTTAGGTTTGCGATCGGAGCAGCAATAGCTTGTGAAATAGAATTGAGTAGTAGGTAATAATATCATTAATGTCCATGTAATAGTCCATTAAAAATGGTAAAATAGAAAACTCATAAAACGTCAATTAGCAATGGAAAGCTTTTGAACATAAATTAGGTACTTTATGGGGGTCAAACCTAACGCATGACTTAGTCTTAATTAAGTTAAAATTTGGTACTGGGTATCTTTTTTTCTGGTGTAGTATAGTATTTACATAGTATTATCAATGCATGAAATTTGACCTAGTTAGTCCCTGCCATGTTGTCTCCCTCCTATTCACTAGCAAAGGGTAGTTTACAGACTTGTATCAAAAGGTACTTTTACATGTTAACTGACCAACTGATACGCAAACACCTCTTCTCGTCCTTAATTAGAACTTCAACGCAAGTACGCTCCACGGTAACTAGCCAGGATAACAAAGGCAGGGTATTTCAATACACAGCGGAAATTGTCCCACCTACACTACACCCACTCACACCATCACAGCTTCCTATTCCTAACTAGAATCAATAAACACTAATGTATGCATCCCTATAAAACTGTTGACAATACATGAAAACTCATTTAGCCGTTGCAAAACCGCCGAACGGGAGCGTAGGTAATTCGATTAACTGCATTTCGAACGGTACTCGAAAGCGTCTGACTTATCGAATTTGGCGTTTGCGCCAAATACGTATGAAATGGGAATACACCGAGTTTGGGTGGTGAAATATGCTCTGATATGCAAGGATCAGTACATATCACATACCTTTGAGCTTTTGTTTCGTATGACTGCGTTTTTCGTTAATGTTACGCCTGTTGCTAGTTCGGTAATGGTTTCATAATAGCCCATTGTTGTCTACGACTCAGGGAGGCCCATATACAGCTTTAATAAACGATCCGTCAAAATTCTTGCATCTGCCGGACAAATTTGTGCTTTATTGTATTTGTAATGTTGTTGTAGTGTTATGGACAGTGTCATTTTCTGATTATTTTTTGTTTAAATAAAGTTCACTAGTATATTACATGCATATACTACTGTGTATATTACTGTATGTATTATACCAATAAGTTCCGTAAGGATCCCCCTGCAAGCCGTATCAACTCATAGCTCATATGGAGTTTGCCATCTATTTTTCTACATACACTCTCGTGCTCTCCCTCGATAACGTTACCACAGAATCATAATCATTCGGTTTTGCTCATTTGCTTCATAAAAGAAATCTCACGTGACTGTAATGCATGAAAACGATAGAAATTTATCCTACAATTATGACTTTATCGTGTATTTGCTAGAGAAGAAGCTTTCAGAAGATTCGCGATCCCGAGCGACGTTGAAAACGGATGGGGTGAACGAAAGTGAAGGAAAAGTTTTATCTGTAGTTTAATGTTGATTTGAGGAGGATCTATCGAGGCGGGGTTTAGTTATTTCAATTTATGGTGGTACGGAACCTTTTTTTTTTGGATGGGAAATCATCAAATGACTTCTTCGATCGATTATTTGTCGATCCCTTTTATCCTGATAATACATTTCATATACTGTCAGTTTGCCGTATTAACAGAAAATAATTTAACAGACGACAAAATCGAGCATTGTAAATAAACAGTTAAAAATGTGCTTTAAATTTCAATTATTAACTGAAACCGAGACGTGAGAGATTACGACAGGCTCATTCTGTCATTACTGATGCACAGTCGAAGTCGTCCAGCCGGAATGCACAGAACAAATATTAAATTTTTAATCGCCCTTTCGTGCAACTTAATTTCAATTAAAATTCATATTAGCTTTTCGTATTGGGCGTCGCGGTTCTACCCTGAAAATTTATTAAAACTGAATCATTTTATGTATGTATTTTGTTTATACTCGCGCTTGATTATTTAGAAGCCTACCCCTTTTTTTATGGGAAATCATCAAATGACTTCTCCCGCTTTGGGCGGAGCGGAAGGGAGTGTCAGACTCTTACTGACTAAAATCTACCCATGATACTTCTTTTTCTTCTTCCGTGACTCTTTCGAATAAATTCCGCAACCCTAGCAGGCACTGACCCTATGAGGCCCCGTCTTCGTAGAACCTTACCCTTTTTTTTTCTGGCTGGGAAATCATCAAATGACTTCTCCCGATCTGGGTGGAGCGGAAGGGAGTGTCAGACTAAAACCTTAACTAGGTTTATCAAGTTCATGAGTAATAGTCGACTAGTAACTGAATCAGTAAAAATGTAGGTGTATAATTCCTTAGAAAATGACGTAAGATTCAGTGCATATGTAACTTAGTAAGCTTCTAGTAAAAAAATATGCTACTTACTCATTTTTTGCCATTTTTTTCGGGACGCGTAACTACACGAAACCTTTCACTGTGCGTGGCCCGATACACACTTGGCCGGTTTTATAGCTTCTGTAATACTCTAAGCATAAAACAAAATAACCGTCTATTTGTTTTTCCGTTTCTTACTTCTTCTAAACCACGCATTGGATTTTGATACGATTGTACATATAAAACTAGGAACACATATTTTGCACCTGTATCAAAAGTCATTATTATCCATAAACTTGCTAAAAAGAAACCAAGCATCAACAAAAGAATAGGAAGTAACGTTGAAGAAAAACAACTTTTATAACAGGATATTAATTTCCTCTCGCGCCGCAGACGGGACGCATGCAGACGAAAATTTATTTCCATCTCATCAATATGTTTCCTCTTTTTTCTGAAGGAAATGTAAACGTTAAAAGGATTAAGGATCGTATTTTCTAATATTGGGAAGGAATCTGGCGTGGTATGAACAAAAATGTCTGGGTTTTATATGATTGAAAATTATGTTGATGCTTATGACATTAACTCTGGTGATATTTTTTGAGAGCTTTAGCGGCGTTTGCTATTAAGCGTTCAAATAATGCATGACGATAAGGAATTAAGGACTTATAGTCTTTCTATTATTTTAGTTAACAAGTCCACTTTAGTCCCCAAACCTATAATAGCCCACAAGGTTAATCGTCGGTTGGTGCCTTATTTTATTTTAAAAGCATCTAAGGGCCTTGTGCATTGGCCTTGTTCCTGAACCTTTGACACCGAATATCGAGACATACCAAAAACAAAATACACATGTAGAAGATAAACAAAACTAGTTGATTAGTTCGCGTTATGTTCGTAAACGGGCGCCGATAGTAGAGACTGGTCATCTCTTGATTCCCACAGGCTTATTTTAATATTTGTATTTTGAATTGGTTTACTAAGTTTTTTTTCTTTGTATTGTCCTCACATGTAGGAGCAACAACGATAAATGAAACCAAGATTTTTGTTAACATAACATGTTTTAAAAGCTGGGTTTTTGCTACTTTTTTCTTTTGAATGTGCATGTTCATGTTATTGACTAATCGAAAGATGCCTGTAACATGCAATTCAAACATGTCAACATAAAATTTAGGCTACATCAGTGTCTGTACCTATCTCTCTTTCATTTCAAAACCAAAGCAAGTAACCCCAAAAGCACCAACTTCTTCTTCACTGTAACCGTATTAGGTTGCACACCAGCCCTGCGCCAAATGTCGCAGCATACATCACGATCAAGCAATTTCACAGTTGTCGTGTCGTGTATCTGCATCCTTATTACTGGATACACCTGGGAGGGTAGCTCGCGATACAAATCTCTGACGTGGGGACTTACTACTGGATGTGAAATGTTTGAGTGAGTTTGTAATGATTTTGATAGGAATAGGCGCTTTTATTTTAGAGAGTAGAAAGTGAATAACAGGTTGACTTTTAGAATACTACTGAAATAATGTTAGTGAGCAATAGGAAGCGGAAAACATGTTATGATGACCACAAGTGCATATAGCTAAGGGCATGATTCTGATGGTGAAATAATTTCAGTAGCTCAGAAACATCGACGAATTCAGTTGATTCTCCGTTTACATACTTCAGATAAATTGACGCAAATGACAGAGCAATGTTAATAATAGTATAAATAGTGGACTGCACTTGACATAATGACAATAAAAAAATGATGATACCTACCGATATTTTTTTCTAATCATGTCTAGCCATTTATTGCCCAAGAGAACAATATATTGCCTACTGATCGGTATGTAACTTTATTTATGTCACTGTCACGTCAGAATTCCACCGAATTAAAGTAAATCGCTAATTAAAATTCATAATATATTTCGTAACCTTGTCAAACCTTTTCTATCTAAATGGACGCAAATATGAAAATAATTCTAAATTTTATTTTATACTAGCTTCTGCCAGCGACTTCGTCCGCGTGGAATAGTTACTTTACCCCTGATTTTGAAACTCTCAGCCCGATCGGTTTAAAATTGACAAAGTTTCATACAATCGTTCATCCCCTATTTTATCCCCTTGGGGGTAGAATTAATCAAAATCCTTTCTTAGCGGATGCCTACGTCATAACATCTACCTGCATGCCAAATTTCAGCCCGATCCGTTCAGTGGTTAAAAAATGGAGTAACTTCTCCCGTTTTCCCAACATTTTCCTTCACTGCTCTGCTCCTATTGATTATAGCGTGATGAAAAGTATACTATAACCTGCCCAGGAGTATGAAGAATAATTGCACCAAGTTTCGTTAAAATCGGTCGAGTAGTTTTTGTTTCTATAAAGAACATACAGACAGACAGACAGACAGACAGACAGACAGACAGACAAAAATTCTACTGATTGCATTTTTGGCACCAGTATCGATCACTAATCACCCCCTGATAGTTATTTTGAAAATATATTCCTTGTACAGAATTGACCTCTCTACAGATTTATTATAAGTATAGATAGATTAATTCAGTTTGTAAATTGCCTTATTGCCCTTTAATATTGGCAAAGAGGACTTAATTTAAATGGTTACGTGTTGTTTGTTGTTGTCCATTTAAGGCTCCAGTTAGTTTTAATATAGTTTGAAAATGAAAATGATCATCACCTAACAGAACACAAAGCTTGTATTTCTTGAGGGGGGATTGGCAGAGAAGCATTTCACCAGTTGTCTTTAAATCTCATTTCCATTAAAATACATTCAAATCTAGACCCTGGGCTTTTACTGAGTTATAAAAGATTAATTAATTCGGCGAATCCAGGACCTCATGTCCAGCAGTAGCGGATAAAATGTATTTATTTTGTAAATTGGTTATGAACAACCATTTTACTCGTCATTTTGGTCGATTTAAATGTGGTCGGTGTTTCCTAATTGGTTAACCTTTTTTTTTTTGGATGGGTAATCATCAAATGACCCGTCCCGCCCTGGGTGGAGCGGTAGGGAGTGTCAGACTCTTACTGACTAAAACCCACCCGTGCTCCTTCTTGTGCCCTTTGCGTTCCAGGACCGCGGTAACTCTTTCGAACAAATTCCGCAACTAATTGGTTAACCTGAGAAGAAACACCGTAACAAACTCAGAGGTCAAAGTCTTCTTTAAAGTTCATACGATTGTAAATATGTAATGTAAATATATAATATCCTAGAGAACCTTGTAGATTGATGACGTGGTCTTTTGAGGAAAGAACCACATAGATTTGAATAGAACTGTCCAAAAAGTGCAAGCACAAAAGCCAAAGCTAGTTATTTACCGAAAATACTATATTCTAAGCTGGAGTTTCTGGTACGAGTATTTCGTGAACTCGAATTGAACGCCGCAATCTTCAATCGAAAACCATGGTAGGGCCGCCTAATGCAATGCATGCAGTGATACGAAGCAATGTAACACGTGAAATATCTACAAACTAGAATATATTTACGTATATTAAGTTATTTGTTGGCTGGTTGGCACCGATGAGCCGAACGCGATAGCTGCACTTAGCGTTAAAACGCGAACTTATCTTGATAGTCATCTTTAGTGTTTATTGCCATGAAAACGGTGTGAATAACAGATACTTACGAACATTTATGGTACTGCTAATGATTTTCTTATATTGACTTGAGACCTCGGGGAGGCCTTTGCCCAGCAGTGGGATAGCAATGGCTAGTTAAAAAATCCATACGTGTTCCTCCAAGTGCTCTTTGCGTTCCAGGGCTACGGTGACTCTTTCGAAAAAATTCCGCCACCCACGGCACTGGCCCTATTGGGTATTATTATGCTATGCTTACGTCACTTAGAGGAGCAGCGTTGACCCGAGACAGGTTTTTATTGGCGTACGGCGCGCCACCCAACGTTCGGCGTTCGCAGGCCCGCGCCTATGATGGTCGGGAATCATCCTGCGACTCCCGACGCCCAGGTCATCTTCTTCTGTTTCGGTGCTGGGGCGTGAGGTTTGCCTCACCCTCACGCGGCCTCCTCCTTCGCTAGCGTTACTGCTTCGCAGATAGAGATGACCACTTGCAATGCCTCCTCACTCCTGACCATGGATTAAACTAGGGCCAGAAGTGATCACCTCGATGAGGACACGGCGTTGTTCCTGCCAAGCACGAAAACCTCTTCCGTTTGCTCCACTGTGTCCTCCAGGCGATCCACACAGTATTGACACCCGGGCGTGTCCAACCGCCGAATCTGAAAGGTATCTCCCATTCGTGTCCGGTGAGTACCTGCGTCAGGCGGAAGGTGGCACTGGCGTCTCTCCAACTACTCCTCAAAGAGGGGATTTATGACCACAATGGTAGCGTGCCAAACTTGATATACTTGACCTTTGATTACGTGGGTGTGCGTAGGTGGTACTACTTCTTTGATTCGCGTAGATACGACCTTTAGCTTTAGAAGTATATTGAGAAATCAATCGGTAACGGTGTTTTGAATGTTGAACATGCGAAACCTTATTTACCTGAAAGGCCTGTCGAATACAATCTGAGCAAACTCTGTATATAATCTGACTACTGACATTCTTATTTGAGAAGTCTTTACTGTTATGCCAATCCTTCATCATTATCATCATCATGTACAGCCCGATTTCACTTCTGGGCAAAGACCTCTCTTTTCTTGTGTCGATACCCTCTCTCTTGTGACATCTCATCCAACGGCCTCCACTCCTTGGTTACGTGAATCTAATTTGGGTTGATACGGTATTGTTGAGTGCAATTTACATAGATGCAATAGTTGAAGAACCGCCGTGCATAAAATATTATTTAGAGCGTATTCAATTTACATAACGAAATCTTTTTAGCTCCCGAATCAAAATTTGTTCACTAATGGAAAGCATACTGAGCTCACTTTCACTCAGTGCCACCTCCCGGAAAAATGCATGGTTTCTGAGGGAAGGGCCGTAGAAGTGAAGTCGTGGGAAAAGCTATTCGTAATTTCGTACATACAGCTTAATAACTTTAATATTATCGGCTAATTATGATAATCATGTTCGTGAACGGGCACAATTAGTGGAGACTGATTATCTCCTAACTGCCACTGGCTTATTAAAATGTTTGACCCAAAAAATCTTTTCTTTCTTTACATTGTTCTCAAATATAGAATCAACAAGGATAATGTAACCATGATTATTGATATAAAAATTGAGTTTTCGTGAAGTTTCTTGTACATTCTTCTTCATAGAGATCTACGCTTTGGAACGTGCAAATAGCTTCATGATTTTGTCTGACTGACTTTCATAATTCAAAAGTTTTTGACATCTTAATGAAATTCTAACAATGGCCTAGTGGGAAGCTGTGAGGTTATCATTTACATGCTCTTTTAGGTAATCTTACAAAATATGCCAGCCGTTGACAGGCGTTCATCGTGATTAGGTAATTAGTTATATTTCTTCTTGTTACTTTGTAGGCGTTTCCGCAAAAGGTTAGAGTTGAGGCCACCATAGAAAGGCATTAAATCAAGGTGTGTCAGTTGTTAAATGAATGTTGGTACTTTGCTAGAAGTAATTTTGTGCTTATGTTGTAGGTACCGGTATTTTTAGATTATCTTTGAGTAATAGAGCCAATTTCAGTTGCCACTGGAATTAACCCTATTACTTTTCATTATTGAAGAATGAAGAAAACTTTGTGAGCCTTCTTTATTAAGACCTATCTAGCACAAGAAGCAACTTATTTAAGTTAAATATAGGCGCCTTAATCAAGTAATAATTTTTTAATTTCTAGCAACTGCAAATGAAAAGCCATGGGTACACATTATAAAATTTGAAGGACACCTACCAGAGGGATTCTACCCGAAAAAAAAAAAAAACAACAAGGGTGCCCAAAGTGAACGACTCCATAGCACATCCAGCCGAGTGTTTACGGTCTCCAATGAAATGCAGCAATTTAGAGCATATAATAGGTTAGTTAACTAAAAAAATCTGATTAGTCCGTCAGATAGATTTCCAAAAAATATTGGAGACGCATTCTTTCTTTTTTCACATAAACAAAAAATGAACACGATACAGCGCGTTGAAAACTCGTGTGACGGCAATACCCGCTACAATTTTTACCGGGCAGTGACGTCACACGCTCCCGATCTTTGATGCTTTTTATCTTCGTCAGTTTTTATAGATTTGATAAAGGAAAAAATATGTGTCCAATATTTTTCTAATTAGAATCATATGTTTTTAATCAGGAAACATCCCTATTACTATCCTTGCCTTGCAGTGGGACAACATGTGCTAATCATTAAAATACAATAAATTGATTGTCCTCCAGACACAATTTGAAAGGTGATTACAACAAGGGAATGTACTTCAAACTCAAATTCAAAAATTCGTTTTAAAATACCAACATTTCTGTATAAATAAATATCAAAAGTGAATATTAAGTAAAGTTACGAAAAGATAAAGATGTATGAAGCAGATTGCAACGTTGATGCGAATTTGTAATTAACTGTGTGAAGATATTGCAGGTACCTTTTGTGACTGAATAGGTGATTTTTGATGAAATTCGTTTTGAAACTTATGACCTTGTGCTTTTAGCTTGGTTAGTAACCTTATGAGAGATATGAAAAAATTGACTGAGGTGCAAATTGGAAAAAAGTTAAATATGTTAGAAATGCATCATATTATTATTGAAGAATTTTAATTTATCTATCATATTAAACTACTGGACGTATTTTTGACAAGAAATGTAAATGAAGGAAGCCTCCTTCACTCTCCAAGGAACCTACATGGTTTCTTCAGGAGTGTGGGGGAGCATAAAGAGAGTATTATCTAAATTCTTGGAAAAAAACGGATAGTATCTATGCATGCATGTAATTTTTTTGGAGGAGGTTCTCAATTGGAGTGTTTTTTTTTGTATTTTTGTTCAGCCAATATTTCGTTAATCATCAATTAATATATTATATGATTATTTTTATTTGGAAGAGTATTTTGCCGGGCTGGTCCCATTTTAATTAGATGAAGTACTTCGAAGATTGTCATTGGAACTCTTCTTAATTGTTTTTTTTTTCTCAATAAACAACTTTAAAGTACGAATAATATTTGTAGAACAAAGACCTTCCTCGCAAAAACTCGCCAAATTAAATACGTTCTTTCAAAACGAATGGCGCCAAGCATTGCATAGACAAGACACATGGCGTCTGAATCTAAAAGGTTAATCTATTGTAGTTACTTCACTTTACATACTCGTACACTATTAATCCGATAAATGAAGGAGTAACATGACCTAACTTGACCTTAACATAAGTAGGTACAACTAGTAATCTGTCCGCAGTGTAACTAGGTCTCATTCTTAAGTACTGTTTTTATCAAATATCTAATAGTGTCAATCGCTTATCACAATGATTTTTGTTTGGATTCTAAAATAAAATTGGAAGATTTTAAGAATATAATGAAGAAAAATTTTATGAAGTTGATATAACATGCAAAAGATAATTAAGAAAAGATTTTCTAATTACATAAAACTAGAAGCTGTTCCATCCACGAAGAGGCGTATTATGTGGGTGACTTATGACAAAACTTCGCTGAAGAGTTTAACAAAATGTTCATGTTCGACCGTGCTTAACTGTCTAAAGTTTAATTAAATTCGCGAAAAAAGCTTCCCTTTAATGACGATAGACTATCAAGATAACATTCTCTGGGATTAATACTGATTCAAATAGAAGTTTTACATTTAAAGTAGGTAATTGAATGAGTCGGTCTAAATTATTTGGGGTCAAGTGTGTGGGTTTCTAGATCGTAACCAGAGAACCAACTGACGCAGAGGAATGGAGAAAATATCGTAAGGAATGTTTTCACTTAGGCGTTGTCCTAATAGGAAGCGATCGTCGCGGGAATTTGCGATCGCCGCGTTCAATATGTATGGGTCTGTTAAGTCCATCAGTTAGTTTATCGAATAATATTGGAGACGTACTGTTTTATTTTTCAAATCAATATAAACTGACGAAGATAAAATCATTAAAGATCACGAGTGGGAGCTTGTTTCGTCACGTCACGGTAAAAAGTGAACTTAATTGCTCTGTGAAAAACTCGTGTGAAGTCATCTTACGAGTTTTTAGCGCACTGTATTGTCTTCATTTTTTGTTTTTGCGAAAAAAGATAGAAGAAATATATCTGTCTGTCTCTATCTCTCTTATATATCTGTATCTCTCTTTTTGTTTATTTACCCTATTGTATGGCATACCTAAATGCGTTGTCACGTCAATAGAGAACGCTTTTAATAAATATATTGTTCTGAGATCGCGTATTCGCGTAATGATCGCTATGTTTCAGGACGACATTTTAGAATGAAGATATTGATAAGAGTAGGCGAAGACCAATGAAAGGAAAAAAGAAGAAAAATGTGTATTCCAAATAAATTGGGATAAAGGTTGCATAATGATGACCATTACCGACTAGATTCATGTTATAATTTCAAAAATATGTTGTTAACATATATGAGATTAACGGCGCCCCGCGGTTTCACCCACGTAGTTCCCGTTTCCATGGGAATACGGGGATAAAATATAGCCTATGTCAAACGGGGATAGTGTAGCTTCCCAACAGTGAAACATTTTTTCAAATCGGTTCAGCAGTTTCGGAGCCTATTCAATACAAACAAACAATCAAATCTTTCCTATTTACAGCATAGTATAGATTTTAATGTGATGAGATTTTAGGTTACCTACTAACTACAAACTAAAGTGGTTGACTTCAGCTTATTTTTGCGTTTCTCGTGGAACCTAAAATGTGGGTGATGTTTTAAATCAAATCATTTTAAAGGCTTAAGTAACTGGCTTATGACTTGAATTATTCTAGTCGGTTAAAATATCAGCAACATTACCGCTAAGTTCTGTTCGAGTTTCAATAGTAGGTAAAATCGATCTGGAAAAATATATACCTAACATACTGCGAATAAATACGGCGATAATAACTGTTGCTCATTAGAATTAAAGAACCATCACTATACAACTAAAAAAAACTTTGAAGTATACCACTTGAATTTTCAGGGTCTAACAGTCAAATACACTGTCGCCGTTCCGACGTGGGTAAATAGATGATGATGATGTGCCACGCTAGTGATAAGAGCAGCAAGAATATTCCTCAGCTAATCACCGAACCATCTCGCATGTTCTTGAGAAGGTCCATAATCCTTTGGAGAAGAACGTGCAAGAAACTTAATGGACACTCTTTTAATTCAATTTATAGTTACAAAATCATGGTTACATTCGTTTTGAAATAATAAATGCGTTAAAATTATACAATGCTAAAGACATTGAATCTATATAAGACAGAGATGGTCTAACAATCTTCAGCAGGTCCAACAATGCTTTCACATCTTAATCAAAGTTTATGTGCCTTGGTGTGGTGAGCCGACCAGCATTGAGCCAAGAATTTCTATCAGCAAATTTTATCTCAAAACTTAATTTATTTGTAACAGCAATTGCGTATCCCATACTTAAATTGGAATATCAAATCTAATGTATTTTTTCACTATAAGCAATTCTAAAATGGAATGACTAATACCTTAATTTTGCACTATTGCGCAGTGCAAACCAGTCCTTTTTATTTATAGACATTACATTGAGCTGTCACTATTTGAATCTAGTTGTAGTGTCCCACCGTAATAGCTTGCCTAATGAAAATTCATAACACGAAGACCGAACTACCTAAATAGCGAAATGACACGGTGTAATTCCATGAACGCTCCCAGTATCACATCGTATGATTGAATGAACGAACCATGAATGTATTGGAATTTCCGTGACCAAACCTAGCAATTGAATACAAATCGCTCATATTGGTACCCTAAAAATATCATAAACGTGAAACGAAGGCGAATCGTGAGCCAAACGACTTCTGTCATAAATGGTGACACTAGCTAAACTACAATACGGCCAACTATGTGTTCCAATATAAAAAGAGCTCCCCTGTAACAGAGAAATACTCTTCTATTTTCTATGGATTGTACTGCAAAGAGGGGCGTGATAGGTTAAGTGACAGTGGTTGACTTACAGGCAGCTTCGTTTTTTCGTATATTCTTTTTTTTAGAAATAATAGGGTGCACTAAACATACGCTATCATGTCGCTAGCGTGACTCTCTCGCGTTTTTATATTTCACATGCTTACATGCAAAATGTTCTACCTAATAAAAGGAGGGAATGTATTAAATTAGTTTGCTTCAAAATGCTAAATGGGCCTATTTAACTTTGAGCGAATTCATGGAATTTCAATTCGTTTTGCTACTTAATTGCGTTAAGTATTTTTATGGTCCATTATTTAAAATGGATGTGAATTCTCTTCTTTGATTAATGTGAAATGCTTTTCTTAGGTATTATGTATTTTCATATGTATTTAGGAATTTATTCTATAACATCATTTGCAATCGTAGGTAGGTACATATATACAATCTGGTCTCTAATATTTTGAAAGCCTTCAAAGCATGTCAAAATTTTTATAAATCGCTATTAGAACGTGACTCACGTGTATTACATCGATGAAACAATTTAATAACAGTATAACGAGGGGTTTATTTCCAACACACGTGACAACAGTCGCTAACCAAAATATTTACGTATGCGAAATAGCGAATTGATTGGCTAAAAATATAGCTCGGCGAAAATGCGAAAATCAATAAACAAAAGAGTTGAATAGCCGTATATCTACTATGATTCTACCCTCACTTGTCCTTTGAAAGGGTCAGTAGACAACCAGCGCAGTCGTGTGACACACATTTAGTTTTTTGCGTGTATATACTTTTTTTGTTATCAGCTCGAAGGTCCGTGTGTGTTTTATGAACATAATTATATAATTATGTGCTAAATAAATATTATTTTTATCTTTCTTTGAATACGAACAAACTAGGGAACTCCATTTATTTTACAAGTCATATGAATAGCTCCGAAAAAATAAGTTCTAGTGAAGTCAAAGTTTACTGACGAAACAGGTACTATGACCGAGAATGATAGTAAATAATTTATGTATATTTTTAAAAGTAGAAATTATATGATCAGTTCTCCAAAAAAATATTTCAAGGTAAGATACAACAAGAAGAAAAAGGCTTTATGCTCTCGATATCTTTATTATGCACCCTTAAAGGTCACTAGCCAATCGAGTTTCCATCTCGTTCCCTTCAATCAACACCAGCATTCATTGACTATAAGCAGCTGTCAGATCCTTTTTCCTTTCTCGTTCATCCTTCTCAATAACCTTGGTTTTATTCGCTTAAGCGCTTTTTTACCCTCTCTCCCCTCGGGTTAAAGTGTATAGCACTCATTTGTTTAATCAAGGGATACTTTATTTGATCAATTGTCCCGCTCTGTTGTCATTGCTGGCATTTCGGGTTTTTCCTTTAACTAATGGTATTTGACTGTTGGTTTTTTGGTTTTTGTAAGTGCTTTCGCTATTTGGGTAATTGTTTGTTTAAGTTTTATTGCTGATTCAGGATTTACATTGAAAAATACACGCCCTTTAACTGCTGTTCTTCTTGTTTTACGTATGTATCTAGCGAGAGTTAGAATATTGTTTCAACATTTATTTTTGTTTTGTAATGCTATCACAATATTATTAGGTTTCGCTATATACCTTATTTTCTTGTTAAAAGTTTTCGCTATCAAGTGGTTCAGATCCTGTCATAGGTGTTCAAATTTCCTTAAAGTTATTCTGTTGTTCAATTGGGTACTTTTCAGCAGTAAAAACCTCTACTGTATTGTTTGTGGTCCTGTGTACTGTATTTTTTCAGTCCGCGCATTTTTGA
Source organism: Hecatera dysodea (assembly GCA_905332915.2). Taxonomy (NCBI): domain Eukaryota; kingdom Metazoa; phylum Arthropoda; class Insecta; order Lepidoptera; family Noctuidae; genus Hecatera; species Hecatera dysodea. Next base: position 7,374,177 of record HG995299.1, read on the forward strand.
ACTCCTTACATATTACATAAATAAAGATTTACAGGATCTTTATAATAATATACTATTTCAATGTCTCTTGTAACGTCGCGTGTCGCGTGTCGTGCTCTTTCCCTTTAATGACGGTCCTTTTTTTTTTCATATACTTATGTGCATAATTCATGTAGGTAATCAACAAGCATAATAAAAAAAATTAAAAAAGTTTTAAATAAAATGCAGGAAAAATTCTAAAGAGGTCTCAAAAAAATCTTTAAAAGTAATAAAAAGTTTTTAATCTTCTCAATAAAAGCCAACTAGACGGCGTCATGCGCAAAAGAAAACTGCCCTACCGCGCATGCGTCATTTCCATGGCGTCGAACAAATGACAGTTTTGACAACAATCCTGCAGGAGCGACTCTGTTTTCAATTATTTTATTTAAAAATTACAAATATTTGACGAAATTCTTCCAAAATATAGTGTTTCAAGTTATTATTTTCATTTTGTTCTTTGGTTTTGAAGTGAGAAGTTCATTTTAAGTATGTTTTGTTAGGTTATTTTCAGTAACGTGTTTATGTTGGGGGAATGCATTGTAAATAATAAATTCAAAACTTTAGTGTGGTGGTAGTGAGCTAATCTTGTAAAAACTGAAAAGTTTATCGAAGTGAGTGAGAGACTTTGAAGCTGTATGTTCGCGTTATTCAGGGAATTCAAAGGTAAGTGGAAATTTATGGGTTTTGGAAGACTATGCTGCAAGTTTCTGAATGTAAACATTATGAGAATGCGAGTAAACAATATCTTAAGCACAATTTTGTTAGTAAGTCTTGGAAAACCCTTGGTATCTGAAATGATTTTGAATGATTGACCTTCTAGTTTTCACAATAAGTAAATAGGTAAGTTACATATACGAACTCCGCGGTTGATTTTGTTGTAAGCAATATTTAAAACCAACTTACTAAAGTGTTTTTAAATAAAAATGTTCTAAAATACTGGTACTTACATAATAAGATGGGTATATGTAGCTCATAATATCTAAGTAAAGAAGTATGAATTGCTTATCTTTTTCACATCACTTAAGGAATTGGGTCATTACCCCGTATACGAGGGTCACTAGTACTCAATCATTCTTGAAGGTAGATTACACTATTGTAATATTTGAAAGTCTAGTGTTAACAAGGAAGTTGCGGCACCAAAATAAGAATGTTTATTATATTGTCTTGTTAGTGTTAGCGTAGTTACGTAAAATATACGAATTGTAGACATGTGTTGTTGGTCAGCAATGACTCAGGATAAACAGTACTCTGGGGCATTGAAAAAAAAAAAACTTTTTTTTTCGAATTTATCTAAAAGTAGGTAATTTGAACTTTTAGTGTAATTTGTTTGACTTCCACTTTTCAGTTGGGTTGATGTCGCCTTTTCATACAACCTTCTTTCTAGTTCAGTTTTATGATGAAAAATAACGGGTAATAATATTGACCAGGCCTAAGTTTTTATATACTAATATTCAAACTGAAGAAAACGGAAAGAAAGATCGCGATGCCGTTTTTTGAAGAATTGGAGTTATCTTATAAGATATTCTTGCTGTTTTCGATGTTATTTGCTATAAGCCCCGATGGGCTTCTATCGCGCCATATATAGAGATAAACGCTTAGTCATATCGATGACTAAGCGTTTATCTCTATATATCGCGCAGTAGAAGTTTGCACTTACTACTCGCAGTGGTATCTTGTTTTTATGATTTGATAAGCTTGCGTTTGACCTACTTTATGAAAAGCGATGATGCGTCATGCGGCGGACATTATTAGTAGGTACCTAGTTTCCGAACGGCTATACTTAGTTCGAGTATAACATGTGATTATAAGAGAAAACGATGACCTAAGAAATGATGGTTGGTTTGTGTAAAAGACGAGACGGTGAGTCGCCGGCGCGTCGTGTTCCACGAGCGCCAGCAAAGAGATGTCAGCAGAGAAGACGGGGCCCCATAGGGTCAGTACCTGCTAGGGTAACGGAATTCGTTCGAAAGAGTCACCGCGGCCCTGGACCGCAAAAGGCAGGAGGAACATGGGTGGGTTTTTGCGGAACTGAAATTAATTTGATGATTTCCAATCCATAAAAAAATCAAATAACAGTAAGTTTAATTCCTTTTAATTTCTTAAGATATTACCTATAATAGTTTGGTTAATCGAGCATGCAATTACCATTTTTGAAAGATGATACGGTCACGAAAAAAATTGGCTTGTCTAGAAACAAAATCAATCGAGACTAGAAGATTTCCACAGCTTATCGAGGAACCAGCCCCATTCCCTATCGTTTCCTCAAGATTCTCAACGCTCATTAAAATTCGCAATTCCAGAGCCTACTAAATTCAAAACATTTCCCTTTACACAAGAGATTCTCTTATTCGATATGCCGCAAACGAGCCGGCTTATATGTGCCCTAATTAGGCCGGTTCATTACATGCCGTATTGACGTTCGCGCTTTTAAACCCTCCACTAATTCCGTGGCTGCCGATGCTGAGCTAATAGCAATATGATAACAGTGTTGTCGATGAATAGTTGAATAAGGCCTACTTGCACAAGCCAGAGTTATGTTTTAGCCCGAGTCACCATTTAAATAAAATATTTGTTATTTGACTTTGTGTTAGCAAATAACTTAGAGTTAAAAGATGATTCTGTGCAAGCTGGCCTTTGATTTCCATAACTAGTATAGCACATAACGCGAGAGAAGTCACGGTTTTCATCCGCAGCATGGTTAGATACTAGCTGACCCGGCAAACGTTTTTTTGCCACAAAAAAAAAAATAGGGGTGGATCACCCTTAACATTTAGGGGGATGAAAAATAGTTGTCCGATTCGCCACCCTAGCCGATATGCACGCTAAGATTCACGAAAATCGGTCGAGCCGTTTCAGAGGAGTTCAACCACAAACACCGTGACACGAGAATTATATCAACTACGAACTATTTGCTTTTAAACCCTCTGGGGTTTTTACTTATAAAAGAGAAGCCTGACATTTCAGCGTTTTTGAAAAAAACAAATTGGTGAATGACTGCCAGCTTTTGAAGAAATATATTAGTAGATCCTTCCATCCGTCTTTATTTAACAGAACGTCATTTATTTTACTTTCTTAAAGTAGTATTTTAATTGTTTTATTATATTTGAAGGAACACAGATTGAAATCTTGAATGTGGTGGCTCCTGTAACGCCTACAGCTTTTCGAACGCGTCTAGAGGTAGATGATATTGCTATAAGGAAAATTATAGGCGTTCATTTGAATAATGGGATCCTTTCCTATATTTTTTTGAATAGGGTCTTATTAAGAGTTATTTTAGCATTTTTCTATGTTATAGGGGTTCACGAGGGGATGAATAAATATTTTTGTTCAAGTATTATTGGCCAAATAAATCGATGCGGCTAGGAAATACTTTCCTTCTTACTTATACAAACTTGAAAGCCCTGTTGTATATTTATGACGGCGAAAAACTGACAAACTTTTCACTTGGTTTTCATCTTGTTTTGGTATCGCTTACTTTGCAGGTGATTGTTTATTTTTCGAAAGTTTAGTTGATGAATTAAGCACAGAATTTGAACTTAAACAAAAATCAATACCAATAAAATCTACGACTAGCAATGATGACGCGTCGAAAACGAAAAATAAGCACATATTTAAGCTTATAAATTGCTAATTGCACAATAATACATTTTGTTGAGTCCAATAAAATATCATTAAAACCACAAAATCGACACCATAACGCGGGGATTTTAATTAACAATGTACACCTAAAAGTATTTCGGGCTTACTGGGAACAGCAAGCCGGTGCCAGCTCACCGAAAATTTAACCACAGCCGGTATACTTGTTTACGCCTAAAATTTCATTTCTTGCCCCGGGTAATAAATAATACGTCGCTCGGCCTCCTCCAAAGGGTTTTTGCATGCAGGTCGGATGTGTTCGGGCCAATGTTTCGGCCGTCATTAATTACGATATTATGAATTCTGCTCACAACTCTGTGCCATAATGCGTTTCACCGTAAAATCGTACGTACTTAGGCTTTGCTCGAAGGCGGTGTAAAAAGTTAGCAAAACATCCCTTCAGTTTCGCCCCTGTGAAGTATAATGGATCTCATATTATTGTTATTTTTGCGTTCGTGCTTATCTCGAGCAGAGTTTCGGCATTTGGAAGCCCAAATGTCGAAATGCCTTGTGCCTTGGCTTGACTTTGTGTTCTTTTACTGTTGCTCATTTTTTCAGGATTTAGGTCCGTACTTAGTATATGTAATAAATTAGTGTATAGTTTTCTAGATGGGGCACAAAACTAACATGCTACTGTGTCACTGTAGAGCAATGGACTCTTCTGGTACAGAGCGGGCAATATAAATTACCACTCTTGCCAATGATTTTTTCTCTATCTCCTCTTTTTTTGATTAGCTGTTTTCCATTAGTCGGCTTTCGTCATCATTCATCGCCAAACGAGTCTGTGCTAAGTCGTCGAGATATCCAAATGTTTGGCCTTTGATGTATATTTACGACGGACATCCATGTTAATAGGGATGTTCCAAGCTTTTTCGGATCTATGCTCAGGACTGTTCTTTGAGCCTTTTCTGTAAAGACTCATTTTAACTAACCACCATTAATGATTAGTTTCCGTTTTGAACCAATACTCATTTTCAAGTAAAGTATTTATCATATATGAAAGCAAAAAAAAATGGCGCATGCGATTGTAATGATTTTCGTATTGTGCTTTAATTAATATTTTAACACTTTTGTCATCCACTCTTAATGGATCTGCATTTCATTCCGGAAGTTTTAATTTATGCAATGCGTCATTTATTCAATGCGTTTTTCAATCCCATTATATGTGCAATAATGTGTGTATAAAAAAGTTTAATTTTTAATAGTTTTCGTCAACACGGCTCCCTGTTGCTACATAACATGACGAACATTCAATTTGATGCCTTCGCAAAATTAGTGTTCCATGGAATAGGAAACTACTTTTCATGAAAAGCGCGGGTATCGTATGTATACATCTGTTTGTATATCTATTGCCTACCATATTTATTCGCAAACAACAAAAAACTGTCAGATGCATCTTTGTTTGATGTTTTTTTCGGGAATTTGTATGTTCCTATACCGCACACAAAATATTCAGGCTATTATATTTCAAATTCCACAAAAGTCATACACATAATGTAGCAAAAGTTCGCCCACATGTGCGTATATTGTATAATATCCAGTATTAAATTCCAAAAGAATCTACAAACGGACCGCATCCAACAATTTCACTAAAAAATAACGTGTACATGGAACCCCTTTATTTGGATGGAAGGTAAAACGGCATTATTTATGGTGCATATGGAAATACGTCGTGTGAAATGGGATCGTAATGTTTGATCGTTTTCGAGATAAAACCGGCGCGTACGTTACCGGGATGGCCATTTCTCTCTTTATTTGCTTTTCATTTGCATAACTGATGAATAAGTAAAGCGGTGTAATAAACTGGACGCTACGTTCCGCCGATTTGTCTAGTTGGCTAACGAATCAAGTTGATGGAATGCATTTTGTATGTTTTGTTTATCAAAGGCTCGCGTTTTGAGTGGTCGGTAGTGAGAGATTAGATATTCATGTGTTTTGATGAGGCTTGTAAAAGCTTTACTGTGATTTGTTTGACTTTAGATGGTTGCAGAATTAGAGCTAGCTGCATCAAGCTGTAGTTTAGGTAAGCAAGCAAAACAGCGATAATTTGTCAAGACAAAAATAGCTAAATGTGTAGTTTGCAGACGTATGTAAGTATGAAACAAGCTTGAACTAAGTAAGTTGGCTTTAAGAGCGTGTACGCCATATGGCATTTCATACAAATTTTCAAGTCACTATTTTGCGAAATGACTGAACCGATTTTAATGAAATTTCACACATATAAGCAGGACACATAGGTCTAAAAAGTTAGTAAATCAGTTTTATAAAGTGTTAAATATACAAGTACATAGATATATACTTGTATATTTAATAACTTATAAAACTGATTTAAATCTGTACACTTCAACGTACGGTTCAGTTGAAAATCAGCGTCAGGCAGCTCGTAGTTGTCTGACATTTTGCTGAACTGGACCTATTTGCGCTGCCGGCGGGGCACACAATATTATTGTTTTAAAATTACGTTTCCTTTTGATTTGTATCTACATTTTGTGAATCTGTCTTTGCCAAATAAAATTATTTTCTTTCTTTCTTATTTCAAACGTCCGTATGGAAAAACGGAACCTTTATGGGATCATTCGTGTGTCAAATTGGCAGTGACAGCTAAACAGATGTTTGCCTGTTACTGCCAACTTTCTAGGAATCTAATTGCACGCTAATTCGACGCACTGATTATTTGCTTAGATGACTTTGTAAAGAACCAGCCAAGTGTGAGTGGAATTTCATATCATTGAGCGTTTTAGGGTTGAAACGTTCAACACTTTAATAAAATTCTACTAGATATAATAACATTATCTATTAGCATAACATAACCTTACAGACGCTACGCGATCGGAAAAGCATTATAACAATGCTCCCAAAAGACTGATCTGAATATTTTTTCCGAAGGTCGCGTTCCTAAAGCCTACATAATATGAAAATGGATGGAAATGTTTTGTGCAAATGTTACTTTTGCAAATATTTTCTGGAACTAAAAGAGGATGGCCTTGTCTAAAGCACTAGTACATTTAAAGCTTCAGAATAGAATAGAATCGATCGTTTTTTAGCACAGAAAGTCGGTACAATATACATATATATGTTATATAATATTAAGTGATCCATATACTTTCTACTTTAACTTAGGCATGCAAAAAGTTTTATGAAACTAATAAATTCAATTAAACAATACAGCCATAATACAAGCATAATTCAAGCACAATGACAAAATAAATGATTAATTAAATTCACAAATAAAATATTGCCTTGCCTTGGTCATTACCAAGGCAAGGCAATATTTTATTTGTGAATTTCAAAATCAACATTTTGATTTTGAACTCTGTTCCAATTTTAATAGATAAGTGTGATCGGTATTATTATTCTTTGACATTGCACGGAAATAGGTGCTGATATTTTTTAGGGGGATTAAACAATATTCAACTGCTTGAAGACTCGATAAGACGAAATAAATAATGAGGAGAATGAAGACTTTCATGCTGTAAGTGAACAAGGCTCAGTTTATGTCCAAACGGTTAGGTTATTGTTACTCAAACACATACCTGTTCTATTAGACCTCCTTTCACTTCATAGTTCTGCTCTTGGACTGTAAAATCAGCTAAGCGAATTAAGATATTCATCTATGGCGGAATAAACGAGTTTTCTTTCTTTTCTTTATTTCTTTCTAAATCATACCTAGCTAGGGCATCATTGAAATCGTTTCATCTCGAAATCAAGCTTCGTAGCTATAGTGTAGAAGAATTGAATCAAATAATAATTCTAGCGAACCATACCACCATCTATCTCATCAATAGTACAACAACTCAAAACAAAATACTATCGGGCCCCAGCTCACCCATCGCTCAATTCCACCGCTAAATTATGAAATCTAACGTTCATACCGCAACGCACCCGCCGTAGACCGTAATACACGTCCGTCCTTCAGTTGAATAAATAATATTTCCAATCGTATTATTCGCGGATCCAAATAGCATTTGGGTCAGTTTCGCGATGTTCAACTAAAATATCGCTACGACGAAAATGGACCCACATTTTGAGTCCATTTACGAATGGTTGATTGAATCGCATTGAATGCATTAGAGTTTGTCGGATTGAATATTTTGTTTGACTTAATTCGGTGAATTGGTTTGTAAATAAACTTGAAAGATATTGTTAGTAAATTGTTTCCTGGCATTGTTTAAAAACCTTTGGTCACGGTGAGGCCTGCCCGCGAGTCCACTGGATGCAAGAAACATAGAAGATGTAGTGACACTGATGAGTATGTTTATCCCGCATTGGATGTCTTTCGGGTGAAATAATTATGACGGGAAAGTCAAAACGTGACTCAACTTGCACAAATCGCCTTAAAAAGTTAAATCAATCTAATATAGCCTCTATTAACACTGAAATTCCTTTGAACACAGCTAAGTTCAACTTAATCTTACTTCTTGTGCTTAGAAACGCTACAAAGTTAGTAAAAGAGATAGTTTCCACCTTGTGATACTTTTCTTCACCGTAACGCAATGAAAACTTGAACACACCACATTGCGGGTCTGATCTAATTGCAGGAAAAGTTAGCTCTTTCGCTGGCTTCTTAGAAGATGTAGGTTCCTACGAAGTGCTACTTCCTAATATGTTTTTAAGAACAAACTTAAAACGTACATACATAAACTTTTTAACGGTTAAGCTAGCTTTTATCTGCGGCCTTGGCCGTGTAAATATTTGGAATAATTAGAATGTACTCAAACTCAAAACATTTATTTCAATTAAACCATTTACAGGCACTTTCGAATAATCATTGTCGGTCAGTCAAAGATATGATCTATTTGCACGTTCCAAAGCGTAGATCTCTATGGAGAAGAACGTGCAAAAAACTCCACAGATACTTTAAAAAAAAATAGTAACTTCTTAAAAGTTTTCAAAGTTTATAGGTTACATTATTAATGTTGAAATTATTCATAATGTATATTACGTACTTTATTGTATACCTTATAATAATCACAGGAAAAACATTTATAAAAAAAAGTGTAGAATGGGCGGTCTTATCGCACAAGGCAATCTCTTACAGACAACCGATATGTGAGAACGATATTGTAAAAAGACGTGCACCATGAAAGAGTCCGGAGTAAAAAAGAAACAAATCATAGAAATTATTAAAATAAACCTTGGCAGGAGAGAGATGACCAGTCCCAGCTGATGGCGCCCGTTCACGAACATCCGATACGTACAACCGACATAAAAAGCATTACCCTCCTTTTGTGGCAGTTGAGTAAAAAGTATTCTCTTAATCAAAGCTATAGTCTGGGCCCTAAGTCTGCTATTTTTATAAATTTGTCATTCCAACACGATCCCATTGTCATTTTGCTAAAAGTTCGTAATCTGCTAAATTCACAATGGTCGATCATTGGTCGGTCAATGGTCTCGTAATACTTTTTGAAACCCGAGCTATTAAAAGAAATGACTGCACAGCGACGTTACTCATTGATCAAAGGAACTGTCAAAATTTTAGCAGATTACCGCATACGTCCGTCGTTCATTTGTCACTATGTACGAGATTACCATTCTATGCCATTTCTTTCAATGGAGTGTCAGTGGTTCACCATTGGAAAGTCATGGTGACGCTTTTATTAGATTACCAAACTTGTAAAAATCAACCATTATGAAATCAATGATAAACCATTTTGACACTATTGTAATTGCAGACCTGGGGCCCTGTATAGCTGTGAATTAATAACAAATATATTCACACATTAGTTTCATAGGATTAGAATTAAAAGTTTCAACCTACTCTCATTCTATCACATCCATAACAATAATTGGCCATGAATTTATTGTTAACAAAACCAAAAATAATGAACCAGACTTCAATATTGTTTCAAACAATTTTAATTTTTAACTAACCAACATCGTATCCGTCAGAGCCACCAAAAAACTTGTCTAAACAGCGTCGACGAACAATCTGCTGTGAATTAATTTAAAATAACTCAACAACCACGAACCACGGTAGGACAATAGCGATAATAATAAAACGGAAATTACAAAATTAAATTTCAGCCAGATCTAAAGCTCGGCGGTAGTGTCAACAGACGAAATGGATAAAGTTCATAAGTGCTTTAATGCAATCATACCGAGTTGTATGCTTACGTAATTTAAGTGGTCGACTGTACCGGGACGGATGCGGTAATTGTAATGTTTTGCTTAGGAATTCTCAACTGGCTCGTTGATTTAGTAGCTATAGTGTCCGTCCATACTGCAAGCTTAGCGCGGATGCGATGGCGGGCGCGAAATTGCAAACAAATTAAAGGCGCCTTTGAGTCAGCGCGCAGTGACTAAGGCGATAGCGGGGATATCAAATCAGTTCGGTCTTGTCGCTCGGCGTCAGGGCGTTTGCATCATTAAAATTTAATTCTTCGTATGATTACCTATTAATATAAACATGTTTTATTCTTACTTCACAGTTATGAACAGTACTAATACGTTTGCGAAAATTTGTATCAATTTTGGTGAGTTTAGGTGATATTTTACTTAGGGTGTAGTCAAATGTTGACACGGACATTCGAATGTACTCAAAAAAAATGTAGGGTATTGTATTGTAAAATGTAGGGCAATTTCAATTCTACGTATAAGTTAAAAAAATCAGCACTCATTTCTCTGTTTTTATTTATTTCGTGCACACACACTATCTCGAGTATTCAATACCTCCCATCTCAGGATCGGACTGTCTAGTAAAAATATCGAAGCCTCGTCTACGGTGTGTTACCCCCTTTTTTTTTTGATGGGAAATCATCAAATGACCCCTCCCGCCCTGGGCGGAGTGGTAGGGAGTGTCAGACTTTTACTGACTAAAACCCACCCGTGATCCTGCTTGTGCCCTTTGCGTTCCAGGGCCGCGGTGACTCTTTCGAACAAATTCCGCAACCACGGTCTGTTACCCCTGAATCACGTCCAAACGCAACAAAAGCTCGCGCGTCAATGTGGCCGCTGCACCGCACCGCTAGTCGCACCCGCCGCAGGCCCCAGCCACCGCGCATTCACTGTGGACGCTCACATAGTAACGGCAAGCGCAACTAATGACCATGAGCCCTTGGGTTCGAGTCCCGGGTCGGAAAAAATACTGTCTGGATTTTGGTATCCAGTGATGGCAAAAGCTTGACTTACTTTATTAGGGAGCTTTTTTTTGTGGGGGGGGGGGGGGGAGCTATGTGACTCAGTTGCCCTGGAAGGAACGCTAAGGGCATCAGGAGGAACACGGTTGGGTTTTAGTCAGTAAAAGTCTGACACTCCTTTCCGCTCCGCCCAGAGCGGGAGAAGTTATTTGATGATTTTCCATTTGTAAATAATGGTTATGAGATTTAAACATAACTTTGGAAAGTTGTGTTTGGGACAAATATCCGAACCGTTTTTATCACGCTATCGTAAGCCAATCACAGCACAGCTAAATGACGTGATACCTTGCTGTGATTGGCGCGTTTGTTCCTGCCCCTTTTCCCTCGATCGCTGTATAATTAGAAAAAATAAATTACATTCGCTAACGAACATTTGTAACAATTACTTGTTTTATTTAAATCACTAAATCACCATCAAAAGGCAAAAGGTAGTTCAAAATTTCACACCAGAACATATCCCTAACAGTTGGGTTGTGGGTTTTGCTTGATTATTGTTCTGGTATCGGGTTTTGTCCAAAACTAGCTGCTGCCCGCGACTTCGTCCCCGTGGAATCCCCGATTTTAAAACATTCTTTATCGCTGCTCCACTCCTATTGGCTTAAGCGTGATGATATATAGCCTAAAGCCTTTCTCGATAAATGGTCTATTCAACCCAAAAATAATTTTTCAATTCGAACCAGTAGTTCCTGAGATTAGCGCGTTCAAACAAACAAACAAACAAACTCTTCAGCTTTATAATATTAGTATAGATAAAATTTATAAATTAAATACCACGCATAAAGTCGTGGGCAAAAGCTAGATTTGCTGCTGATTCTTGGACTTTTCGGTTTCTTTACAATAGGGTATTTTACTGTAAAAATCTAATTAGTCCGTCTGATAGATTTACAAAAAATATTGGACAAGTATTTTTTCTTTTTTCACGTAAACAAAAAATGAAGACGATACAGTGCGTTGAAAACTCACGTGACGTCACTACGTTGCTACAATTTTTACCAGCGACGTGACGTCACGTGAGTTTTCAACGCACTGTATCGTCTTCATTTTTTGTTTACGTGAAAAAAGAAAAAATACGTGTCCAATATTTTTTGTAAATCTATCAGACGGACTAATTGGATTTTTAGAGTAAAATACCCTATTTGTTCCTTGAAGATGATTAAAGAAATGTGGGTACACTCAACCTCCGATTTACAGACGTGATATTATGATATATTATTCACTAGCTGATACGCGCAACTTTGCCTGCGTCACATAAGAAAAAATACCCTGTTATTGCAACATTTTTCATGGATGCTTCGCACTTTTTGGTCTTATTGTGATGTTATTCATTCAATTCGAACCAGTAATAAATAAGATAAGCGCGTTCAACCAAACAAACTCTGCAGCTTTATAATATTATTGTAAGTATAGTATTTAGGTTTGTCACTATAAAATGATAAACTCCGTCAGATTATAATATATCCTGAGTTTATAAACTTTCGAAAAATTGACAGTTGAACATTATTTGGAATACTATTTTACTCATCAAAAGCTCTTAAAGTAATTCCAAAAAATTGTGGAATAGCAAGTAATGAAGCGTTAAGTATTAAAAAAAAATAACATTCTAGCCTCGCTGCGTGAGCGAATTTAGTCAGCAAGGTTTATTAAAACTACTATTCGAACCTAACCTATCCGTGTCGGGGAGTCCTAAGCTCCCTTTTTTTTTTTTTTTTTTTTTTCTGGATGGGAAATCATCAAATGACTTCTCCCGCTCTGGGCGGAGCGGAAGGGAGTGTCAGACTCTTACTGACTAAAACCCACCCGTGATCCTTCTTGTGCCCTTTGCGTTCCAGGGCCGCGGTGACTCTTTCGAACAAATTCCACAACCCTAGCAGGCACTGACCCTATGGGGCCCCGTCTAATTTGCTGACGGCTCTTTGAGGCGCGCGTGGAACACGACGCGCCGTCGACTCGGGCCTGGTTGCTATCGGACGGTGAGCCACCCATAGCTCGCCATCCGCAGGCCCGCGCCTACGGTGGCCGGGAATCGCCCTGCGTTTCCCGACGCCCGGGGCGTCTTCTTCTGTTGCGGCGGCTGGAGCGAGGGGCATCCCTCTCTCGCACGCGCTCCGCCTCCTCCTTCGCTAGCATTACTGCTTCGCAGAAGGAGGCGACCGCTTCCCATGCCTCCTCGCTCCGGACCATGGCCCGAACCAGGGCCGGACGCGAGAGGTCGCCGCCGCCGATCGCCTCGACGAGGACACGGCGGTGCTCCGCCCAAGCAGGGCAGACCTCCACCGTATGCTCCACCGTGTCCTCCGGGCGATCCACACAGTGATGACACCCGGACGTGTCCTCCCGCTGGATCCGACACAGGTACCTCCCGAAACAACCGTGTCCGGTGAGCACCTGCGTCAGGCGGAAGGTGAGAACGCCGTGACGTCTCTCCAGCCACGCCTCAAAGAGGGGACTTATCGCCACAATAGTGGCGTGCCCAGCACTGGGTTGCGATAGTCGCTGTCTCCAAACCTCCGTGAGATCCCGCCGGAGCTCCGTCCGCTGCGCAGCAATTTGCCGCGGCAGCAGCATTTCACCCCGGCTTAGCGCCTCCACGCGCAACGCGTAAACGTGCGCGAGGGCTCTCGCCTCCAAATCCCACGGCAGTAATCCGGCAAGGAGATTCGCCGCCTCGCCAGAGACCGTGCGGTATCCACGGACAAGCCGAGTGGCCATGACCCTCTGGGCCGAGACCAGGTGGCGCGCTGGCAGTCGCCTTCGCGACAGCGCCCACACTGGGGCCCCGTAAAGGGCCATGGACCGCACGATCCCCGCGTACAGCCTCCGGCAGGAGGCGTTTGGTCCCCCCAGATTGGGCAAGAGCCGCTTGAAGGCAGCCCCAGCCCGCCCCAGTTTGGGTGCCAAACGTCGGAAATGCTCCGCGAAGTTCCACCGGCTATCGAGGACGAGGCCCAGGTACCTCATCGTTGACCCGACGCCGATGTGAACCCCTCCTACCGTTACCTGGGTTCCCGGTGGTGGCCGGTTCCGAGGGCCATGAAAACACATGGCCTCGGACTTGTGTAGGGCCACCTCGAGACCCAGTTGCCGAATTCTGTCAACAACTATCGCAACCCCGCGTGTCATCAACTCAGCCGCCGCCTGGTGCGACCCCCCTTGCGCTAAAACCAGCGTGTCGTCAGCGTAGCAGACTACGCTGACGCCGCGAGGGAGGTCGGCGCGCAGCACCCAGTCGTAGCCGATGTTCCACAGGGGTGGCCCCAGAACCGAACCCTGTGGAACACCGCACGACATCTCTCGCCGGTTCCACTCTCCCCGGTGACCGGGGTAGATGACGGCTCTATCCGTCAGGTAATCCTCGACCACGCGACGGAGGTAGGTTGGCACCCGGTGATACCGGAGTGCCTCCCTGATGCAACTCCAGGGCAGGGAATTAAAGGCGTTGGCGATGTCAAGGGACATCGCCACGACCACCCCACCCCGGGAAATCGCCTCCCCCGTCGTGAGGGCTCTCACGCGCATGATGGCGTCCACCGTCGAGCGCCCTGTGCGGAAACCAAACTGGTTCTCCGCCAGATCCGGCCCGTCCTAAGCTCCCTGTAACCTATGTTCCGCTATTTGGAAAGGCAAAAAAAATAATCGTCTGATTGGTCGCCAACATGTCGTCAGTTTATATCGGTTCACAATTTGTCTTAATGACTTCGAGAGATTGTAAGACTATCAAACTTTTGATGCGTAAAGTGTACAGTTTACATTTTATCGAGACGAGACAAGAGATCGAGAGAAAGAGCTCGTGGCTAAAGAGCAACAGCCGCACAGATCGATCTTTAAGGTTAAGCAACGCTTACCAAGGTTGATCTATGGATGGGTGCTCATCTTAACATACCGAGTTTCCTCCGTGCCTCGGAAAGCACGTTAAGCAGTTGGCGCCGGCTGTCATTTGAAGATCTTTGGCAGTCGTTACGGATTCTCAGAAGCCAGAAAATCTGGCACTAGTCTTGCCAAGAAGTACCGTGGTCCCCAGTTATTGGCTTGTGCAGGTCTGGTAGGCAGCCACTCCACGTTAAATATTGATATTCATCTGAATCCAGTATGACTGGAAGCCGACCCCAATGTAGTTGGGAAAAGGCTAGGCAGATGATGACAATCTCTCAAGATATTTTTTTCATCATTAATTTTACGCATTTGTCATTATTATATTCTTTAAGTTTACGTAAGAGCGTCGGTTGTGATTGCACGTAGGTAGCGCGCCGTACCGCGCCGCTGTCCATATTAAACCGCATGTGCTCTGCTCTGCGGAAGGTACACGACTATTTGGAGGAAATTGTATTCAGGTGCAACGTATTAATTCAGCGTTTTAATTACAAGTTTCTAACTGTAGCAGCTCTCATGCATTCTGCAGCGTTTGCACTCGTTATCATACGTGTTTTTCATGTGTAAAATTAATAAGGCTTTATTAAACTTATCTTTGTTCTTGATTACCTGTACAAAGTGAAGAATACCTATTTAAAAACGAAATTAAAAATCAGTGGCCTCGCAAAAACTCTAAAATGTCACGTTAAATTCGTTTTTGTTTGTTTTGTCCGCCTGTGGACTGAGGAAGAGGGTGGATTAGAAAAAAAATCCAATCAAATCAATTTCAGGTGGCACGATGTACACCGGTCATTTGGTCAGTTATAAAAATGTGTCGTTTTGTAATTAAAATATTTACGACTTATCCATAATTTGAAATCAAAGTTAAAGTTAAAACGTTTATTTCAATTAGGCCATTAAAAGGCACTTTTGAACGTCATCATTAAAATGTATTATAATATATATAATAAGTGACTCTAGCGTCCATTCGCAAAGGTAGATTCTTATGGAAAAGAACGGACAAGAAACTCCATAGTTTTCAGAGTTTCAAATAAATGTTTTACAATATTTGGTATACAAAAAATACTTCATATATGTGAGGATGATGCACCAAGAATACTAGTTATAAAACAAAGTATTACCAGCAGGGGAAAGCTTCTTGGGCACGCCATCATTGCGGCGGTAAGTCCCCTCTTTGAGGAGTGGTTGGAGAGCCACGGCGTCCTCACCTTTCGCCAGACGCAGGTGCTCACCGGACACGGCTGTTTCGGGAGGTACCTGTGTCGGATCCAGCGGGAAGACTCGTCCGGGTGTCAACATTATGAGGATCGCCCAGAGGACACGGTGGAGCATACGGTGGAGGTCTGCCCTGCTTGAGCGGAGTACCGCCGTGTCCTTGTTGAGGCGATCGGCGGCGGTGACCTCTCGCGTCCGGCCCTGGTTCAAGCCATGGTCCAGAGCGAGGAGGCATGGGAAGCGGTTACCCTCCTTCTGCGAAGCAGCAATGCTAGCGAAGGAGGAGGCGGAACGCGTGCGAGAGAGGGAAACCTCACGCCCCAGCCACCGCAACAGAAGAAGGCGCCCCGGGCGTCGGGAAACGCAGGGTGATTCCTGGCCACCGGCCTACGGCTGGCGAGCTATGGGTGGCTCGCCGTCCGATAGCAACCAGGCCCGAGTCCACGGCGCGTCGTGTTCCACGCGCGCCTCAAAGAGCCGTCAGCAACGTAGACGGGGCCCCATAGGGTTCAGTGCCTGCTAGGGTTGCGGAATTTGTTCGAAAGAGTCACCGCGGCCCTAGAACGCAAAGGGCACAAAAAGGATCACGGGTGGGTTTTAGTCAGTAAGAGTCTGACACTCCCTTCCGCTCCGCCCAGAGCGGGAGAAGTCATTTGATGATTTCCCATCCAAAAAAAGGGCTAGGCTTCTAAATAATCAAGCGCGCAATAATAAACACAATATATACATACATAAAATGATTCAGTTTTAATACATTTTCAGGGTTGAACCGCGACGCCCAATACGAAGAGCTAATATGAATTTTAATTGAAATCAAGTTGCACGAAAGGGCGATTAAAAATTTAATATTTGTTCTGTGCCTTCCGGCTGGACGACTTCGACTGTGCATCGGTAATGACAGAATGAGCCTATCGTAATCTCTCACGTGTCGGTTTCAGTTAATAATTGAAATTTAAAGTACATTTTTAACTGTTTATTTCCAATGCTGGATTTTGTCGTATGTTAAATTATTTTCTGTTAATACGGCAAATTGACAGTATATGAAATGTATTATGAGGATAAAAGGGATCGACGGCGTGTAGTGTTCCACGCGCGCCTCAAAGAGCCGTCAGCAACGAAGACAGGGCCCCATAGGGTCAGTGCATGCTAGGGTTGCGGAATTTGTTTGAAAGAGTCACCGCGGCCCTGGAACGCAAAGGGCACAAGAAGGATCACGGGTGGGTTTTAGACAGTAAGAGTCTGACACTCCCTTCCGCTCCGTCCAGAGCAGGAGAAGTCATTTGATGATTTACCATCCAAAAATAAAGGCTAAAAGGGATGATTCCAACGTAAACAAAATATGATTCTATTAAGTCCGCCAGTTAAAATGGTTGAATAATATGGGACACATATTTTTTTTCTTTATCAAATCAATAAAAATTGACGAAGATAAAAAGCATAAAAAATCAGGAGTGGGAGCTTGTTACGTCACGTCACGGTTTTTCGAGTTTTCAATGCACTGTATCGTCTTCGTTTTTTTTCTTTTTTACTTGAAAAAAGAAAAAATACGTGTCCAATGTTTTTTTGGTTTTCAGTAAATCATTAGGAAGTGGTGACGGGAAACATTAGGAAGTGGTGAAGGGTGGGTTTTGGGGGACGGTCTTTATGTAAAATTTGACGTTCAAAAAGTACTGCCCTCTCAGCCTAGTTCGAATAAATGACTTTTGATTTTGATTACCCACCGTAGTGGCATCATCTATACTGCCACATACGCAATAAGTATAGATTTAACTTACGACGTCTCAAAAATTCCATATCACGCTAACAATGTTCGCCACGCGATTTGACCATAACGATAACAACCATCGGGCAGTTGCACACCGGACACAGCTGACTTATTCACCCGTTCTCACCATATTTTAACTGTATTTTTTTATCATGACTTTCAGAAAAAAACTACCAGTTACATCAAAGTCCCCCGGCCCCTTTCTACCGTAGCAAATCTTGATGCACAGTAAGTTACCATCCCTACCTTGTTGCTTTTCCACCAATGCGCATCAAGCGTTTCCAATCGTCTTTTGTAATGCGCACAGCAAAGGAGCGGAACTCTCTGCCTGCGTCTGTGTTTCCGAACGCATTTAACCCTAATCTCTTCAAAGATAGAGTGAACTAGCTGCTTCTGGGTAAGCTCATTCCATCGTAGACTTTGTCTCTGTCGCCTGTGACCTAGACTAGAGTCAAAAGTAAATCCAGCACATAATAAAAAAAAGTTATTTGTCATTACTGTTATATAAACGTTAAGGTTTTAATTCGCATAATCTTCTAAAACTCGCATCGTAATGAATTCCACCATTATCGTAACTGTTGAGCAGTCACTAACGCACGACAAAATATACTTCATCAAATTCAGATGGCACTTGTGCATTAATTTGTAATATTATGCATGATGTTTTGACGGCAGATTTCAGTCGTAAATACGATCAGGAGAATACGCTTAACTTTATTATAAATTCAGATGTGCAGTGACACCGTCCTTTTGATCATCGTTATGGGAATATTTTGGCTCTTCCAATTCGGCTTTTTCTGCGAACAGTTTAATTTTCGTTTATGATTTAATAATATTAAAACATAAAACAAAAACAGTCGGTAGTTCTGAACGATGGGGTTTTTCTAAGAGACTTTTTGCATTTATTATTTTAATAGCGAGTCATGAAAAATATTTTCTGATGTTACCGAATGGCTTGCAGATTTTACATTTTAAAATTACACTGGGCTAGCCATTTTACAATATCTAAATAAAGGGTCATTTATTCAAATTAGCCGTAAAAAGGTAAGCATTTTTGACCGTCCGGAAGCAGAAGGGATGGAAGATAGCCCGGGCTGTGTTTTGCACAAAGGGCCGGGGTTATTCAAAGACGCGGTGGAGCAAACCGTCTCGAGATAGAGACTGTGAATCAACTGACGCTGTATGAAATTAGAAAGTCCCAGCTATATAGACCGATGAACCGAAAAAAGTTGACTAGAACGGAGTTGAAAGACAAACAAACAGTTTTGAAAAACCATTGTATGAATTGAACTCAAGCGTCCCGTTCTACTTCATAAACAAGTTTAAATTTTCAGGGAAATGCTGAAACCGTCAACGCTTCATGATTAATCAAAGCATAGTAGTTAATTGCACTATCAATAATTTTGTATCAATTACTGCCAATATTAGCGATAGCTATTCTGCCTCGCACATGAATATTGATTCAGTATATTATTAGTCCGCTCTCTAGACAGTCAATGATCGGGAATAGCTCGCGCCGAGTGTTACCTACATATTTTATCACTCTGGGTTTAGGATCCATCCAGAAATATTCAGTATTTTTGAATAAAAGGCGGAGTGATTTTTTTTTAAATCCGTATTTTGAAATTTTGACGTTAGATAGTTTTTAAGGTTCCGCATCTGCAGTGTCCAATGTCAGTGTCCACCAATCGAAAACAAAATGACTAGTGAAATAAATAAAGCGTAATGGGTGAACAAAAAATAATAAAATCAAAATTATAATGGGGTCCATGCAAGAATCAGGAATACAGGTGGGAAAGGATTTGAAAGAAAATTGATAGATCTACACGAGATTCCTCGATCAAATATGAGTGTTGTCAACCATTGTTCTTTTTTCGGGTTTCACATATCATGAATTTGGAGCACTAAAGAATTGAGTTGCTACATGCTACAAATTTCATGTAAACACTAATTCTCACAAGGTAGTCCCAGAACAACCTTTTTATATTTATATTTGAAATGGGTTGGCTCTTGACTCTAGGTCATAGGTGACAAAGATAAAGTCGACGATGGGATGAGCTTTCCCAGAAGTTCACTAGTAACTTTGAAGAGATTTGGGTTGAATGACAAAATGCGTTCAGAAACAGACACAGGCAGAGAGTTCCACTGTTTGCTGTGCGCATTACCAAAGACGATTGGAAACGCTTGGCACGAATTGGTGGAATAGCAACAAAGTAGGGATAACAAAAAATGCGTCTAGATGTCCAATTGTAGAAGGGGGCGATGGATATGAGGTCGTGGAGTTCATAGGCACACTCGCCTTCAGTGAGTTCAGGACACTGCCTACAACATTTCTAACAAGTAAATCATTAATCAGTTAAAACTAATAAAGAGTCCATTTCATCATAACACTAGGTAAGTAACAGCGTCACAACGCCCAGTACATTTCTATCAGCACAACGGTAAAAAATGAGCTTAACCTAATAATGTCCGACACGGCATTAATTCGTCACTATAGTCACTAGCCATGGCATCACATCTGACTATTTCCGTCTCTTCCTAGTCAGGCTCAGTTAAATACCAATTGGATTAAAAATTTAAACAGTGCCATTCACGAGTCTCATTTGAATCACAAATTCCACTGAAATGTAGATATTTCTTATTCGAGAGTGGTATTTTTAAAAATTTCAATTTGGGATTTCGTTTTGAGTTGCATTCGGTCAGAATTTTGCGAAAGCAGTGGGGATGAAACTTGAGTTTAATTGATGTTTAGTAAAGACGTCGTTAGAAGTTTATTTTTATATAAAATAGTATGGTTGTTGTATGTGTTTTTAAATATCTTTCCATCCTAACTTTGGTGAATAAAGTTTATTTTGACCTGCTTGAGCATACCGAAATCGGCTGTATTTTTAGAGTCCAGAACCTGAGTATGGAATAACGGCGCCCTTATACACAGAACCTCTTTTATTCGTTCTGTGCCCTTATAAGATCACTCAGTTGTCTGTCCGTCAGTCAGTCACAGCCGATTTTCTCCGAATCTACAGTGGGTACTGATTTAATTGGTACACGTACATATTAACGTCTGCTACCCAGAAAAGAACGCGTGATAGATTTAAAAAATGGGGTCACTTTTTGAAGGAAACCATAAAGTTTTTTACTTGCATTTCAAATCAAAGGGCTCTTTATAAGGGTTTCATTTTTTTATTAAATTTATTAAAGAATATACATGAAAATTTACCATTTCCCCGTTGTCTCCGAAATTACTGAGCTTAAATTTAGGGGAAAAAGCAGATAATAAGTTTTTACAGGAAGACCTATAAGAAGTCTATGATTTTAAGGAAACATGTTAAAAGTATTATTCGTTCGGAATCCTTTGCAGTATTAGCATTTTTTTCTATTGGACTATCAATGATCTAAATAGTATTAAAATTTCAAGATTACAGCGAAAGGTTTATCGTTTATAGATTATCATAGCTGATGAAAAGCAGGCCTGACGCTTGTCACATCCTATGACTTATCTTTAAAATATCTCCCACAAGGTGACACGATGATCTGGCGAGGGTCGCGGGTGGTCGATGGATGACAGACGCACAGGACTGGTTGTTGTGGCGACATTTAGGGGAGGCCTGTATCCAGCAGAGGACATCTTTCGGCTGATATGATGATGATGATGAATGCTAAAATAACTTTTAGCACTATCGGTAAACCGTTAGTCGGTACAGTAGGTGTTAAAAAGAACAAGAATAGATATGTTAAATCAGCTATAGCGTATCGTGTGGTACCTTCCACCGAAGCTACCACCCGATACAGGATATTTAATACAGATTCGATTCATCATTCGAGTTTCGAACAGTGAAAGGAACGCTGGAAAATCTAGCTACACCAGAATTCATCTTCTAGTAGCAAGACTCCGCAGCTAGGACTGGTAGATAATCATTCATCTCATCGAACATAACTTTGAGTTGCTAAATTCCGTTGAGCACCAAGTAAACTAAGCTGATAGAGCTAGATAGAGAGCTAGACGATATTAGAAATCTAGTTTGTTATATTACTTAGTTGGATAACATAGTTAAAAGTTTTGAACAAACTAACTAGATATGAACATCAAACCATTAGGTGGCTACTTTAGGCCAAGACTCCACCTAACTAACCAAACGAAAGTAGTTTTTGTCTAAACATAAGAGCCGCTAACTCTAACTATCTCTATCTATCTCTAACTATATAGGTTTAATAATAAAAATGTAAATGGCATGAAAGTATGTGGCTTGTTATTTACAACATAAATAGCTGTCATCTTAATAGTTGTTTTCTGTAATTATATAGGAACGTATATTTAATTATTATTTATGTATATTGTATATGTACCTTAAGTTGCACTGTGTGTCTCTTCACAACCCTTTATAGGTTGGTAGAGAATAACTAAAGCATTGAATCCACCATTGTTCCTATGTGGATGGAGTTTTAATGAATACACATAAAGATGGACTTAATTGCACTCCAACATTTAACAAAGCCCACAGATAATACTTCCAATATATACCAAATATCCGTTCGAATTTAGACCCACCCAAACAATATCGGTTTCAAGAAAATACCGTTACTGGATTTCCGGACGGTACACCCTTGGAGTTGTTCACACAAATACTCGACTATCGCAAATACCAGTCGTGAAATGAACTCTCTTGCTGTGTGAAGAAATGTCAAGATGACAACTCAAACAGGTCTATATTGACTTGTCGGCTTATTATGGTTTGTCTATGTTTCTTGCGACTGTTCAGTTCCTTTATATTCGACTACATGGAGAACTGTTTCTAATCCGGACGAAAAATTAGTGTTGCAGTCTACTCTAATATTACAAAGTGGTAAAGTAAGCTTGTTTGGACGGAAAAGATAATTCACTCGTACCAAGGTTTGCGAAATTTGTTCGAAAGAGTCACCGCAGCCCTGGAACGCAAATGGCATTTGGAGGAACACGGATGGATTTTAGTCAGTAAGAGTCTGACACTCCCTTCCGCTCCACATAGAGAGGAAGAAGTCATTTGATGAATAAAAAAATCGCTGAGTGTCAACCATTACTTTTTATCTCGGAAAAAACACACGGTTTTTGTGACACCGAACCTGAAGGAAAAAGATAATTATCAATAAAATATACGGTCATAATTATAGGATGTCTATGCCAAAGTATGGTATAGTTGTCTAACTATACCATACTATGCCATAGATACCCTTCCTTCCTAATTTTGTGGGATAGAAGTTCTTCAAAGCCAAAAAATTAAGAAGGAAGGGTAATAATCAAAACAAATAATCATATTTGTCATTTTATCAGCTCGCACTATCTCACTGCACGTCAAAACTCTCTTTTAAAATAGAAAAGGCACAATTTTCTCAAGGCGAGTGGGCGTTTTCAAACTTAAACTACTTGTAAGCCCAGATTAAGTCATGATACCAACATTGGCAAAATAAAGCTGGTTTAATCCTCTTCAAAGTACCGACGCAGGAAATATTATAGTACACAATAGAGAGCGCAAACACTCTATATTCCTTATCTCTAACAGTCTGAAGGGACGGCAATCCAACACGATTGGAAAGAGAAAAAGCATAGGACTGACTGCTTGACGTGCTTGCCGAAGCACGGGGTTGTCACTCAACCAACTTTTGGACTTTATGATGTTATTCAGAAATTACGAATTAAAAAACCCAGTGAGATTTCTTACCCGACCTGAGAATTCAACCCAGAACGAGAGTTGCAAATATAAGACTGACGGAGAAAATATCCTTGATACATGTTGAATGACATCTATAAAAGTACATAGGTATGGGTGGAGTGTATTTTATGCGATTTTAAAAACATACATTTCTGCTTAATGTAATCCCAATACAGACACGGCTGTGTAAAGGCTACGTCATGAAAAATAAGAACGGACAACAAACGAAAACGAAAACATATTTGAAGTATATCAACCCTCCGTGTTTGCTAAATTACAAGTATTTGGCCTTTCAGCTATTTTTAAATTATATGCTTTCAGGGATGACAATGTCCTAAAAATGCTAGGGTGAAATTATTATGCAGGATTAATTTTTACCTGAGAAATGACTACATAACAATATGATTCGCAATTTTTACAATGTACTAGGGACGGATTCATTAAGTTCTTTGATCCCAAATTAAAATACATTTTGTTCTTTAATATTAGAAGAAACATTTTGTTTAGTTTTTAACCGACTTCCAAAAAGAGGAGATTCTCAAATTGAACTGTAACTTTGATTTTAGTGTTTTCTTTTTTTTTAAATTGGGTTTCATATTAAACGGATTATGATGAAAAAGGATTAGTTAGACCGGAAAAACCCGATACAATTTATAACGTTACCTTTTTTTCGATATTTCAATTTGTTCTAGGCTTTTTACCATATTATTTGAGCATCTTGGCAAAGTAGGCTTATTTTGTGTGGATATCAATGAAGCCTATCTTTTGTAGTATTGGCGTTTTGTCCTTTTTTGGTTTTTACGTGTGTGGTCAACAATTTACGCCAGGAATGTTTAGGTTAGGGCCGCAAACTTATTTTTTGTCCCAAAAAGAATTGATAATTGAGAAAAAGAAATCCTATCTAGCCTATGAGAAATTTAAATACGTTTGTTTATTAATTTCGTTCAAAATGCGTGTAATGTATGTTTGAATATTTATTACTTTATCTAATAATAATAATAATATAATAATAATAAGTTTATTTGTTAGAATATTGTTGTTACAAGGTGTTACTACAATTTGATGTCCAAAATATTCTGCTGTTTCCAGCGTACAAATATTTTCAAAAATTTAAATGAAATTAAAATCAATTGGCAACATAGGAAAACATTATCTGATATTAATATAAAGGAATTATTGCATAAAATGTCAAAGCATAGTAATTAGAATGTCAAGAGTTATTAAATACAATTTAACCGTATACTAAATATGTCAGGAATTATTAAGTACAATGTCAAGGCAAACTAAATAATATAATGTCAAGAGTTATATAATGTCAAGGAATAATAAAAATAATGTAAGAAATTAATAAATAACAGTGTTAAAAATTATTCATAACATATGTCATAGGCATTAAATTCAATTCAATCGTTACGGATACAAGGCAATACGTCGTCAAATTTAAATTTAGAGTCAAACTTTTCATTTAAAAACTCATCTGTTGAATAATAACACTTAAATAATAGGAAGTCAAATAATTTCTTTTTAAAAGTAATGAAGTTAAGATCTTTAAAAACATTAGGTAATTTATTATAAATACGAATTGCCATACAGTAAACATTATTAGAGAATAGTTTAATGCGTTGGTGAGGTACACATAATTTGTGGATATTATATCTCTGCTTTTTCTTACCACAGCATCATTACGTAATTTAAATAAACCCATGTTTTTACGTACAAAGATACAAAGTTCGAATATATATAAGGATGGGAGTGGTAATATTTTTAAACATTTAAAGAGTGGGACACAGCTATCTAATGGTTGAGCTTTGGTTATTGATCGAATACATTTTTTTTGCACTAGAAATGCCATAATAAAATCCACAGAATTGCCCCATATGATAATACCGTAGCGTAGAATTGATGCTACGTAACCATGATAAGCATAAAGTGCTGCATTGAGACCAGCTACACGAGTTATTCTGCCTAAAACAAATACAAATCTTTGCAGCTTAGTACATAACTTTTCAATGTTCTTTCCAGTTGCAAAATTTATCTAAAGTTATACCTAAAAAAGTAGCATTTTCAACCTCTTCTATAATGTCACTTGCATATCTTATTTTTAATCCGTGATGTTGGCTATTATAAGTTTGGAACTGTATAAGTTTAGTTTTACCGATATTGACATGTAAATTGTTGTCTTTTAACCATTCTATTAATTTTTCTAGTGTGTCATTGATCTCTTTTTCGTATTTGGTGATATTTTTATCAGTGAGTTCTATACTAAGAGTAGTATCATCGGCGTACAAAATGCATGAATGAGGAGTAACATTGGGTAAATCATTAATGTATAGTAAAAACAAAAAGGGTCCTAATATACTGCCCTGGGGGGGAGTTTTGACGATAGTCAGATCTATATATAATTTTTTCTGATATATTACGTCTAGATATTTCTACACATTGCTGGCGATTAGACAGATAAGTTTTTATCCAGTTTAATGCATTTCCCCTAATACCATAGCGATTCAATTCAAGAGAAGCAGTTTGTGACCAACGAAGTCAAAAGCTTTTGACATATCAAGAAATATTGATGCTATTGACCTTTTTTCGTTAAGACTTGATGTAATCTTTTTCATGAGAGAAAAACATGCGAGAGTTGTTGATTTACCCTTCCTGAAACCAAATTGTTCCTTTTTTAAAATTGCGTGTTTTATAATAAAGGAATGTAATTTATCGTACATAATTCTTTCAAAAATCTTAGAAATTACGGGTATTAGAGTAATAGGACGATAATTATTCATATCATTTTTATCACCTTTTTTATCTACCCAGACTTGATATTCAATTTAATTAATTGTGAAGTAATTTCGTGACACTACGCTACAATTCTGACGTCCGCGTCCTTGACTTTTGAATAAAAGTCTTATTCAAAAGTTAAGTCTACACCTGTTTTGTATAGCACTTGTGCTTTGTTTAGTTAGCTCAACAACATTTGTCTTTCTGTCGCACATTCAAGATCTAATTTTAAAGAATTTGCTTCAATGTATTTAATAAAATCATTCTCGATTTCGCCATCTGCTTCAAAACAACCTATACAAATCAAATAATCTTCATCATAATTATCGTTAAGCTCAGCTATTGCCATTAATAAAGCTAACATTAAAAAATCGATAGCTCGTCGTAGATCTAATTACCCCCGTACACTTCAGGCGAAGGCACGCCATTGCTCTAGTTACTAGGAGCGTCAAAATGAATTATGTCTCTTCATTAAGCTAAAGTGCTGTCTTAAAGTGTCTAAAAAGATTCCATTATGTTAGGCGAATAGCACCGCCTCGTTTATTAAGCTCGCCAACAGTTTTTTTTTTATCTGATTACAGCGCGAACAGATTTGTGTTTTGCAAGATTGTAAAATTTGTGAGACGAAAAACTTTGGACGTTTCTCTATTAAGATAGGTGAAATTGAAAAATCTAACTATATTTTTGGATTATTTGGGTTTTTCTAGTGTTTGTCTGGCTCGTTGAAGTGATTTTGTTATCGTATTGGAACTTAATGCTAAAACCTTGTATTCAAATACATACATAGGTAAGTAAGTAATATTTGAAATCGTCGCATTTGTGTAGAACGATAATTTTTAAAGGTTTTTTAGTTTAAATGTTGTTTCTAAATAAGTATAATTTATTCGGCACATATACATACACTCGCGAGAAATCAACTGGAATCACTTCACGCTCAAATAATTATTTACAATTTCTATGCAATAAATTATGAATTGTAGTATATCATTTGAAAGGTAGTTTTGCTAGCAATTAGTTCAGAAAGTAATTTAACTTCTTTCTCCAATATTATAACCAAAAATGATACACCTTATGCCATGGAACGTTAAACAATAAACATCCATTTTTAGACAAAACTACCACCATTATGTTTGGTAGTGCTGAAACCCTATAAAAAGTGGGATTTTATAAAAATCAGTCATTAGTCCAATGTTTCACGTCACTGGGAACAGAAAATGGAAACTTCACGTATAAAGGCCGCTCAAGTCATCATCTTAATCCAGCAAGGATTGTCCAAGCGTACTATCACTCGCCAGATTCATTTGAGCCAGTCTTGTATCTCGAAGGTATACATACTTATAAGAGATTCAAGGAGACTAAACACTTGGTACGGAGACCAGAATCTGGACGACAGCGGTGTACTTGGTTGAGTGATGACCGATTTATTGTCACCTCTTCTCTCCGAAATCGACACCTGACCAGTGTGGACCTCAGCAGCTCAGAGAAATTCGAGAGAGGGCTGTCAGAGTGAGCCGAAGACTCAAAGAATAGAACTTGACTTTAAAAACGGCCAGCCACGGGACCCAGACTTCAGTTTTTTTGCGATCTCTTAGATTGGGATATGTAGCAATGGAGTCGAGTCCTGTTTTCAGACGTAGCCAGGATGTGATTAATTTAATTAGACCGTTTACTGGCAATAATTAGGGCCAGGGGAGGTAAAAAAAATATTGAAGGTAAATAGCATTAATTGAAAATTACTATTCATGTAGACGAAATATTGCAATAATTCCCTTTTATGAAAAAAATAAAATTAATTATCATTTTAGATATCATTTAAAAGGAAATTTAATAGGTTTCTATTGATATATCCCACAATCTGTAGTTATAGCAAATAAATTGTTTTAACCAATGCGTGATAAAGAGATTCTAGTTTATTGCTCGCGAATGTATACCTGGGACATAGACCTTTTCAAGAAGCTCGTTTGTCTGAGCACCTTCATCTACTTTTTGAACCTAGCCTGCCAGTTTTCCCTATAAATCCTCATTGTAATCAAATTCGTAAATCCATGATTTGATCATCCCAATCAAACACAGTTCAATTACATGAAAACGCATCTCTAATGCCTGTTTACCTAATTATCGAGTCTGCCACATTACCAGTGCAAATCAACCCACTAGCCGTACTAATAGTCCGTCCGTCCCTTTGTCCGTCTGTTGCGACCGCATCACTTCCGCTGCGGTCAGCCTATGATTTACTGATACTGGTTCCAACTGACGGCATATAACTGTCGGGAATAGGAATATATAGGGAGCTAGATCGTTTATTTAATTGTAACTTGAACTGCTGAATTTTACAACGTCTGCAGTGCTTGATCAATAGATATTACTAACTGTTTTTTTTTTGTTACTGTATAACGTCAAACATAATGACATAACACTAAGGACTATAATCGGATCTGTAATTCCAGAGAATACCTTATAAGGGGCATTTAGTAAACAGAAAATTAACGTCTGTATAATATTTAACATAAAACAAAAAAAAAACATTTTAATTTTTCTCCAACGAGGTTTCACGATAAGTTTAGTAATAAATACCTGACTGGTTTCTTATTTCTCTTCAAAATAATTTACTTAGTTAAAACCCTCAAAATGATCGATCCAAGTAATTAACGGGATCTCCTGGGTGACGGATGATTATTGGGTTTACATGCAATCACGGTGCTTCTTTGCTTTACTAACCAAAATTTCATACTGAACTTTTGCAAAGTATCAATAATTTAGGCAATATTAGTTTTTTTTTTAAATAAATATTTACACGTAAAGTCTCCTTGAGGAGCTCGTAGCTAAAGACTAACAGCCGCACGGGTCGAACTTCAATGTTAAGCAACGCTTGCCAAGGTTGGCCTTTGGATGAGTGACCATCTTAACATACCGAGTTTCCTCCGTGCCTCGGAAAGCACGCTAAGCCGTTGTTCCCCGCTGTCATATGTAGATCTTTGGCAGTCGTTACGGATTCCAGAAGCCAGTAAATCTGATTCCAGTCTTGCCAAGAAGTACCGTGTTTCCCAGTTAATGGTGGAGGTACGCAGCCGCTCCACGTAAAATACTGGTATTCAGCTGAATCCGGTTTGACTGGGACCCGACCCCAATATTGTTGGGGAAAAGGTTAGGCAGATGATGATGTATACGTAAAGTCCCTAGTAATATGTAGGTACTACTAGGTTCTGATAGGTTGAAAGGTAAACTTTGCTCATACATTGCAGATTTAATATTTTGCAACCATAGGTACCTGGTCTACTTACTTGAACTTATGTACTTAGAGTTTGTATGCATTTCTGGAACTGCTCTAGATATAGACTTCACCACTTTTATTCTACCCTTTTTTTTCTGGATGGGAAATCATCAAATGACTTCTCCCGCTCTGGGCAGAGCGGAAGGGAGTGTCAGACTCTTACTGATTAACACCCACCCGTGATCCTTCTAGTGCCCTTTAATTCCGTAACCCTAGCCTAGCAGGCACTGACCCTATGAGGCCCCGTCTTCTTTGCTGACAGCTCTTGGAGGCGCGGGGCCGGGCCTAGTTGCTAACTTGCTATCGGTTGGCGAGCCACCCATAGCTCGCCATCCGCAGGCTCGCGGATGGGAAATCATCAAATTACTTCTCCCGCTCGCGTGTCAGACTCTTACTGACTAAAACCCACCCGCGATCCTTCTTGTGCTCTCGCGCCTACGTTGGCCGTTTTATCCTACCCTCCTTTCGCATGTATGCTGGAAAAGATTTCTTTAGAAATAAGCATAACCTTTGTACTCATTTTTCCGTTGCCCTTTTCTTATCTAATCTTTAAACGTAAGTACGTAAACTGTTAAATAAATAAATAAATTTTTGTAAGTTATGGTATACCTCATAATAAGCAATGGACAAACAATTATAAATACAGGTGTACAATGACTCGATAGAACGTATTTGTTTCTAAAACGTTAGATAAACATTCAAAATAACAATATACTTTACAACTATTGATATTTAATGTAGCTTCATATCGTTTTTATTAGAGATGTCTCGCGGTTTCATCAGCATAGTTGACGTTTCCGTGGGAATATGGGGATAAAATAATTATAACCATATCGTTTGGTAAATATTATTTCATTGTTGGGTATTCCCAACAACGAAATAATATTTCAAATCGGTTCAGTGTTTTCAAAGCCAATACAAATAAACAATCAAATCTTTCCTCTTTATAATATTAGTACAGAAGTAGGAAAAATACGTTACGTTTGTAAAAAGTTTATGGCAGATTATTTTTCGGACATTTTTATTTTAGGCATCGTTCTAAAAAATAATCGAAAGAAACACCCTTCTATTCGTTCCCATGCTTGCAGACATCTAAATATTATATCTACCTATTTCTATTGAAATAAACTAACTTAATTTCTATTTCCAATGAAAAAATCTATTTCAGATAGCCTTTATAGAACCTCACTAACTTCAAAATCTGTACAACGAAATTCCATTTGTTTGAAATAAAGTAAAAAAAGAGTTTTCAAATGGTAACGAAATCTATTTAAAAATCTAGATTGGTTATCGTACAAGCTGGGTATTTACCCGCCCAAAATGTTATGAAGATACTTATCTAAAGCTTTTTTATTTATAATCAGCCTTTTAACGTTTCCACTGCTGGGGCACAGGCATGGCACAGGCCTTCTCTCCAGGAGAGGGAATGGGCCGTAATCCACCACGCGGGCCCAAAGCGGGTTGGTGAATGTCACATGTCTTCGAATTTTTGGTTCTAGGACATGCCGGTTTCCTCACGATGTTTTTCTTCACCGTTTTGAAAGCAGTGGTAAAAAATTAATTACACAAAGTAATGCGCCTGGCTGGGTTTGAACCCGCTAACTCCAATTCGTAAGTCGGGGCCGTTACCACTTGGCCACCACTGCTCTCTTTTTTATTTATTTTACAAGCATTCGAGCTTTTTCAAATATAGCTTTTGCCTACTTCCTGGGGTCTGTTTTCTTGATAAAGCCTGGGAAACTTTAACTCAAGAGTAAATAAGCTAGGTTACTTGTAGGTACGAGTGCTCCATCATTGACCACATCATTGCTTACCATGAGGTGCGATATTAATTGAATGCGAGCAATAATAAGAATAAAAAATAATATATTAATACATTTGTAATCGGATTTATTGTGGATTATATAGAATAAGTCCCGATCACCCGAACTTTACTTGACTGTAGAACGTTTGGCCGACTGATCGTTCACCCGAACAACTGATGGTAGTGAAACTATGCTTGTAATGTTTTCTTCATTCTCTTCCTCAGATTATCAAGGCATTTTATTCAGAGGGTTCCTATGTTATATGCTATGTTTTACTGGGAGTTTGATGCGACTCTTCTTCTTCCCAGCTGACGTGGTGACGGGCGGGCGTTTTGGGGGACTGTCTTTATGTAAAATTTGACGTACAAATAGTGCTGTCTCTCAGCCTAGTTTGAATAAATTACTTTTGATTTTTTATGATTCCTCATTATAACACCGTTGACCTCTGAACTTTTCTACCTTTAAAG
This sequence comes from Hecatera dysodea, assembly GCA_905332915.2. Taxonomy (NCBI): domain Eukaryota; kingdom Metazoa; phylum Arthropoda; class Insecta; order Lepidoptera; family Noctuidae; genus Hecatera; species Hecatera dysodea. The sequence continues at coordinate 7,405,816 of HG995299.1, forward strand.
TTATACCTTGCCACATAAAAATGGCATCTAGTTTTTACCCTTTCTAGTACAACCGTGTGGGTTTTCGTAACATCTGGTTCGGAATTGCCAACGTTAAGCGGAGTACGTGACAGTCCGATGCAATGTGTTTGTATGTGTTTAGGGCAATTGTGGGACGGTCCGGAGACTGAATCGACGCGTTTATCCTTAAAACTAGGAACATAGAGTATTTGGTTTTGAAACTGATTACGTACCTAATGGTACAGTCTTCGCATCCCTAGGTGCACCAGAACTATTTTTCTATCTAGCCTACTTTGTCCCATGGCTGGGAATTACCGGGCAAAGCTTTCCTATCCTTTTTCCACACAATTCTGTCTTTTGCTAGAGTGGGTTAGTTCTTTCAGTAGGAATAGGAGCTCGTCCCGCTTTCCACGCCTCAGACTGGCATCAAAAGTACAGGTATTATCTCGGGAACGCGTTGAGGTTATTCAAGTCTACAGTCCCTTATGAAGCTGTGAAAAAATCAAACATCTAACTCAACGTAAATTACAAATACGGCCGTTTAAGCCGCAAAAAACGCAGTATTCCGACACTCAAGGGAATCAAAATTTATAGGGTACTTTCTGTTGATCTAGAACTATGAAATTTGGTAAGAAGAGAGAACTTACAGTACAAGTACAGGTACATAGTTTAATTGGGTATTTGTAGTTTTATCAACCTACTAATATTATAAACGCGAAAGTTGGTAAGTATGGATGGATGGATGGATGGATGGATGGATGGATGTTTTTTACTCTTTCACGCAAAAACTACTGAAAGGATTTGGAAGAAATATGGCACAGAGATGGTTTATAACCAGGATTAACATATGAGATAAATTTTACCCCGATATTCTTACGGGATCGAAACTTAGGCGAGTGAAACCGCGGGGCGCTGCCAGTATTTAAAATATGTATGTTTTTTTTTACGATTACAAACTTATATTTTCGCTTGAGGAACCGAGATGTACCTACTACATACATTGATGTATGGGAGAATATTTTGTTCATTGTCCTTCAATCTTCCCTGTTATATAATTTGCTTTTATGGACTTCCGTAGGTAATGTATAGGTATATGGAAAAAATCAAGACTCAATCGTTACCCTTGGTGCGCGAGTACGCCTCGCACTAGTCCAGTTTTCAACCGACTTCCAAAAAGTTTTTTGGAAGTTGACTGTTTTTTTTTGTGTGTTACGTCATAACTTTGTACTGGGTGTACCGATTTTGATTATTCTTTTTTATATTAGAAAGCTAGTGCTTGTCGTGTGGCCCCATTTATTATATACTTTTGTTTCATTGAGATCTGACGACTAGTATTTGAGTTATACCTAATAATGCGTGGCTTAGTTTACATTGACGACGACGTTCTCATTCCCTCTTGTCGATGTAAAATAAAAAAATAAAATTGTTTCTGATGGTTTGAAGAGCCTTTCTAGTTTGAACAGAACAGAGATAGGAAACGGAACTTTTTAGTAAATGATAGCAAATCTATCGGGATTGCTGAAATCGCATTTGTTTATTGTTTACACCAATGTATACCGTGTACGCTGTGATGGGTATGTTTAGTTGGGGAGTGTAACTACTGTTACACCCCCCTCACCCAACTCAACTAAAAATTGAAAAATAAAATTATACTAAAGTAATTTCATACATTTTGTATATTATTGTTTAGAAATCGTTTGTTTTTGTAAAAAGATTTTTATTCTTATTATTATTATTTATTTATTTCCAAAATACTTAAATCTATTTTAACAATGATTTTTGCCACACAACGAAAACCTCTCAGGGTTTATCTGTGTGCTGGCGAGCCGTTTATTTAATTATTACAAATTGATGTTGATACAGTCGAACTTGCATGATAGTAAAATAATTATACATAGACTTTATGTGTAAAGAAATACTTTGACTTACACTTGTAGCTTTTCGAACTCGTTTTGTATAAGGTTTGTAAATCTTCTGGAAGTTTATTAAGAATGTAAGGTACTAAATATTCTGCAATCCTCATTCCGTACACATTGTTGGTTTTTGGTAGAATGTATTTATTTTTTAGTGTAATGGACCTCAAGAAGTCAGGTCTTGTTTTTTCGGTTAGTAACTCAGGCCTATTTACTTCAGCAAGGGTGAAAAATTCAACTTTATTGAACACATTCATAACATTACAGTATTTAAATAGATCATCATCATTGTTTTTAAATTTATTTTTTATATGTTTAGGTGTAATGACTTTTAATATTCTTAATTGTAATTTATAAATATCTGATAGGTATGTATGGTAAGTTCTCCCGTAGCTGCTGAGACCGTAGTTGATAACCGAGTCTGCCAGGGCCATGTATAACATTCTTAGTGTTTTATAAGGCAATTTATACTTTAAGATGCTAAGTTTACCTATAATAGACCTCAGCTTGTTGCAAACGTATTCTTTGTGGGGACCCCAACAGAATCGGCTGTCAACTATTAGACCGATGTACATGTGTTTATCGACTACTTCTAGCAGTGGGCATGCGCATGCCTTTGACGAGGTATGGAGGCAAGAATGTTCGTGTGCTATAATTGTCGGTATGGTGGTACATTTGTTGTGTGATGAACGTATGTGAACAACTTTGGTTTTAGATGCGTTAATTACTAATCCTACGTCATGAGCCCATTTACACATTTGATCGAAGTTAACTTGTAGGGATTTTTGAGCATCGGAGATGTTTTGATTGGCGACTAAGATACATGTGTCATCTGCAAACTGGTATACGGATCCCGAGTTTATAGCGTTACTCATATCGTTGACATAAAGCAAATACTCTGTTGGTCCTATTATTGATCCCTGGGCTGTTCCTTGCGTGGATGGAACCTTTGTACTAAGCTCATTTTCTATTTTAACAGTGGTATATCTGTTTGTATGATAACTTTTTAGTAATTCCAATAAAGGTCCTTGTATTCCGTTTCGTGACAGCTTATCATAAAGTATATCAAAACGGAGCATATCAAACGCTTTGCTAAAGTCTATAAAAAGTGTCAATACATGTTTTTTTTCATTAAGGTGTTTATTAACTTCATCAGTAAACTCTCGTAATAATTGTGTCGTACTCCTATCTTTCTGAAATCCATATTGTTTATTGTTTATTACTCCGTATGTTTGTAAAAAGTTATTTATTTCATTACCAATATAACGTTCTATGATCTTATCAATACAAGACAATATGGTGATTGGACGGTAGTTATTGACGTCATCACGTGGACCCTTTTTGTGGATTGGACGTATTACCCCTATCTTTAAAAGATCGGGGTACGTACCAGTTCGCAAGCAACTATTAATTAAATGTGTAATAACTGGAACTAATTTATCTGAGACATACATTATTTTTTATTATTTATTATAGTTTATGCACTTCCGTAGGTAGCCAACTACATTGATGATGTTCCCATTCACTCTTGCCGATGTAAAATAAAAAAATAAAATTGAATATGATGGTTTGAAAGAGCATCTTAGTATTTCAAGGTTCTAGTTTGGGGAAGATCTGATGAAAAACAGAAATAGGAAGAGTATTCTATTCTATTCTATTCTAATAGGAAACGGAACTCTTTAGTAAATGATAGCAAATCTATCGGGATTGCTGAAATCGCATGTTTGTTTATTGTGTACACCAATGTATACCGTGTACGCTGTAATGGGTATGTTTAGTTGAGAGTTGAGGGGCGTACGTAACTACCAGTAAAAATTGAAAAATTAAAATTTTCAATTTTATTTTTACTTTATTAAAGTTATTTTATACTTTTTGTGTTTTTTTTTTCTGTTTAGAAGTTGGTTGTTTTTTGTTTTGTAAAAAGTAGGTTAGTAATATATCCTCGGAAAAAAGACTCGATTGGAACACTGGGTACAGTTTTGTGTAATTAAACTGTATCTATTGATGGCGATGAAATCGTTACGAATATAGTTTGATTAGTTTTGGTTTATTTTATTATTATTGATTGCCTATTTTGTCGTCCACACATTTTTTATTTTGTATAGCAAGTTAGAGTAAAGTTAGATATATAAAGTGACAGTCTAACTACTTCATTTTCAAATGTCTGAATAACGTGTAATAAAGGGCAATTCTGCTTTCAGAGTAAGTCTAATTGTTTCAATTAACGTTTTATACGCACTTTCTGCCTTACTTAACCCATTAGCAAATAACGCACTGAAATGTTATTGCTCGCAATAAAATATCAGGCGCTTACATAATTATTGTTTCTATAAAAATATTTCCCCCTTTTTGTGTGATAACAGTCGTAACTTACAGTTTTACGAGGCAAGCAAGTAAAATGTAAAAACACAGTCCTATGTCCTTGTTTAAAGGGCTCGTAAAATACTTACTTACCTTAACGAGCTTCAAGATAAGAAAGCGATGATAAGAGGGGTCCTCTTTAGAATATAAAAAAGCCTATTATAAAAAAAAAAACTGTAACGTTAAAAATTTTTGTTAATGTTTGGCCGTTTTCCCAAGGTGAAAATTACTTGAGCCGATTTATGGAGTTCGGATCGGATTGATTGTTGTCAAGTTCTTTATGCTCCTTTTGATAGGGTAAGAGCTCGGCTTATTAAAAGCGACGTTGCTATGGATGCATAGACGACGCTTATTCATCCTTATTAGATCAGCGACATCTTTTCTATCCTTTTTACTCGTATTTCTGCCTTTGGCATAAAAACTTACTAGCTAGGTCGACGGAACGTCAATGCAGCAAGCAATTAGTGTTATGATTGAAGACCACGCGTGGCCCGACGGATTAGAGCAATGAATTGGTAATGAACCAATTAGTCGGCCGTTGAATGTCCTAGCTTTATCTTTCCTTTGGCAAGGTCCTGCCACTGAATTATGACAATTGTTTGCCTCGCTTCGTGATTCACGGTTCGATTGCAAGTGGAGAATTTATTTTGGTGTAGAGGTTTATTTCAACAGGAGGGATAGTATTTTATTATTGAAAGAACTTAAAGAGTTATTGTTGTATATTGTGGGTCCTTAAAAGTCGATGATTGTTAACTCTTTGTGGGCCAAAGGAATCTTTGAATGTAAAAAAGGGACGAGGACGAAATTATGAGCATACTTACTGAATACAAAATGCAAGTATAGGTACATAGGGTTCCTTCTAGATGTTCGTTCATTCGTTAATTATCTATTCTTATTATAGATATTATTAAGATAAAAAGAAGATATACCTATAAAAGTGAAAATTCATATTAATTTATACCTTAATTACCGTACGGTACTTAAATAAAAATAAGTACTCGTAGGTACAATAATAAGAAAGTACTAAAATTAAATCGAAAATGTCACATTGATACTTCCTCATCAAAGTTTAATTTAGACACTGAACTGGTACAAAGTTAATTAATTAAACATCTTCAAGTTGTCTACTTAGTAACTTCCAATGTAACTCATATGACAAATCTTCCGTATTTGTCTGCTTTTCCTTCTGACACGTTTCTTTAACAAGGGTATAAATAAACTCACTCGTGCCGACATAAATTTATCTACATTAATGTATACAGTGATATGTTTACATTCAAAACATACTTGTGTCCCAATTGTACTTATGTTTGTATGTATTTCATTTGTTCTTAGTATCGTCATTATATTAAATACCAGCAGCGCTCCGCGGATTCACCCGCGTAGTTCCCGTCCCCGTGGGAATACGGGGATAAAATATAGCCTATGTTACACAAGGTGAATGTAGCTTTCTAATGGTGAAAGAATTTATGAATCGGTCCAGTAGTTTTTGAGTTTAGTTATATACAAAAACTAGTATTTCGCTTGGGGGCGCGAGTTGCGAGCAACTCGCGGTGTCTTTTTAGTATTTTTTGACTAACAATTATTATCTCTACAATGTCAGATTTCTGAGATACGCAAAGGGGTTGAAACAAGGGGTTTGAAAAGGGTTGAATAGGGTTGAATTTTTTATTGGCCATATACTCATCCAGATACCCTCTATACAACCCCGAAAACCATTTTTCTCTAAAATGTCAGATTTCTGAGATACGCAAAGGGGTTGTAAAAAGGGGGTTGAAAAGGGGTAATTTTTTTTTTCGTTTTGTACTCATCCAAACACCCTCTATACAACCCTGAAAACCATTTTTCTCTAAATTGTCAGGTTTCCGAGATAAGCAATGGGGTTGAAAGAAGGGGGTTGAAAAGGGGTAGTTTCAGATTTTTCCCATACTCACCCCGACACCTTCTATACAACCCCATATAAAGTTTTCCCCTCCTAGCACGGGAAGTGGGAGAACAATTATGTCAATCAGTCAGTCAATCAATCAGTGGTTTTTTAATTATATATAATATAACTAGTATTTCGCTTGGGGGCGCGAGTTGCAAGCAACCCGCGGTGTCTTTTTAGTATTTTTTGAGTAACAATTATTATTTCCCTGTGAAAATAATAATTTGTGTCAGGTTTCTGAGATACGCAAAGGGGTTGAAAGAAGGGGGTTGAAAAGGGTTGATTTTTTATTGGCCATATACTCACCCAGATACCCCCTATACAACCCCGAAAACCATTTTTCTCTACAATGTCAGGTTTCTGAGATATGCCAAGGGGTTGAAACAAGGGGGTTGAAAAGGGTTGAATAGGGTTGATTTTTTTATTGGCCATATACTCACCCAGATACCCTCTATACAACCCCGAAAACCATTTTTCTCTAAAATGTCAGATTTCTGAGATATGCCAAGGGGTTGAAAGTAGGGGGTTGAAAAGGGTTGAATTTTTTATTCGTCATTTTCTCATCCAAACACCCTCTATTCAACCCTGACAACCATTTTTCTCTACAATGTCAGGTTTCTGAGATATGCCAAGGGGTTGAAACAAGGGGGTTGAAAAGGGTTGAATGGGGTTGATTTTTTTATTGGCCATATACTCACCCAGATACCCTCAATACAACCCCGAAGACCATTTTTCTCTGAAATGTCAGATTTCTGAGATACGCAAAGGGGTTGTAAAAAGGGGGTTGAAAAGGGGTAATTTTTTTTTCGTTTTATACTCACTCAGACACCCTCTATACAACTCCGAAAACCATTTTTCTCTTCGACGTCAGGTTTCTGAGATAAGCAATGGGGTTGAAAGATGGGGGTGGAAAAGGGGTAGTTTCGGATTTTTCTCATACTCACCCCGACACCTTCTATACAACCCCATAAAAAGTTTTTCCCTCCTAGCACGGGAAGTGGGAGAACAATTATGTCAATCAGTCAATCAGTGAGTGGTTTTTTAATTATATATAATATAATACAAATCTTTCCTCTTTATAATATTAGTATAGATTCCCAGTAGGTACATAAACAATAATATAGGTACTAAGTGCTACAGAATAAACGTTACATTTGGGAAGGGGTAATTATACTCATCATTATAAACGACTTTAACTATGGATAGCACCCAAAATCGCGAAAAAAAGAACAGGCGTTGGGCACATTCTTTCGAGTTATTGAGGCAGTTGATTGTCTCTTGACGATCTCAAATTTGATCCTCTTGTAAAGTCGGAGGTATTTGTGGAGAGAAATGATAGTCACGACTGCCCAAACAATTATCTCGTTTATTTTAGGAGGATATACTTGATTATATAGGATTAATTACATACACATACATAGTTACAACATACATAGAAATCAACTACACACATCTACACCTCCCATGGCGAGATAAAAATAAAATAAAATTACAATTTTGTTTTATTTGTAAAATATAGTAAACTAGCAGCGCACCGCGGTTTCACTCGCGTTTTTCCCATTCCCGTGGCAATACGGGGATAAAATATATGACCTATAACACCCCACAATAACGTAGCTTTCTATTGGTGCAATAATTTTGAAAATTGGTTCAGTAGATCCAGAGAACCCCTTACAACATCACAAACTCACAAACGTTACCTTTATAATATTAGTATAGATTACAAAAGAAAATATTTCAAACAAGTAACAGTTGTTCATAATGATGAGTATAATGATGCCTTTAGTTAAGTCTATTGCGTTAATTCTGTTACAAAAACCTAAACATATACACTCGATTTTCATTCAAACATTTTGAATAGTATTCCTACCATTTAGACCGCTAAAATAGTTTCTATCACTGACGTCTCAATCGAAACTCCAGGAGAATTCCAGTCTATCGGGTCCAAACTTTCTCATGGATATTTTGAATCGTGCATTTCCAGCAAATTTTCGTTTCGCATCTCACTTCAAGTTGGATGAATATTGACGTAGCTGTTGCCAACATCTAATTTCCGTATTTATTCTTGACTGCGGTAAAATGTACTTTACAAAGAAACTTTTCAAATTATGTCGGTTTTTATCATCATTATTGAGGGGCTCTTTGTATCCATTTTTGGGAATTCTGCTTTATAATCAGCCTTTTAACGTTCGCACTGGTGGGACACAAGCCTCCTCTCTAGGAGAGGGAATAGGCCGTAATCCACCTTATCCACCACGCGGGCCCAGTGGGTTGGTGAATGTCACATGTCTTCAAGTTTTTGGTTGTAGTACATGCCGGTTTCCTCACGATGTTTTCCTTCACCGTTTTGAGAGCAGTGGTGATGAGATTAATTACACAAAGTAATGTGCCTGGTTGGGTTTGATCCCGCGACTTACAACTCGTAAGTCAGGGCCGTTACCACTCGGCCACCACTGCTCTCGCTCAATTCTGCTTTATTTCACCATTAAATACAATTTTTCATTATATGACGAATTTGGAGTTGGGGAATATAAAAGAAAATTACTATGTGAATGATAGTGACGGTTAATAGGACGGAATGGAAGTAGAAAACATCTTGTAAGTACTGCCCCAAGTGATAGAAGCAAAAGACAAAGTTGATGACGATGATGATTAAGAATAAGTAACCGGAAAGGGGAGTCAGCCAGATGCGAGGTGTAAAGGACCAATTAATGAGGCGACTTTTCAGGAAGGGCCATGCTCAGTAGTAGGTATGTGGCTAGTTAAGTAGGTTTAATGGTGATAAACTTGAGCGTTGTACTAAATGTATGCAGGGTAACTTCTGGTATTACCTACTGTAGCGAAATAAAAAAGAAAACTCGTTTATTCCGCCATAGATGACGCACAAAAAATAAACTTAAAAACAAACAGAAAATAACGTTTCAATTAAAACTAAAAACAATGTCAGGACCGGGCACGACTACGAGGAGCCTCTGGTCACACCACAGACAAAACAGAACACATTTAAACTTCTGTCTATGGCGTGACATCCGGCACCGAAATTGACAGACAGTGACAACATAATAACAAACAAATAAATAGCTTCTCTACATTAAAACGTATAATTTTGACAACAATATAAACCGAAAAATCAAAAAAAATATAGTTTAAGTGAGACAGGTCCTTAAATAAAATAAAAAACAATAAATGTTTAAAAAACGATATCAACAATATATGAGACAGCTCACTGTATAGCTAAAACATCTCCATGAAACTCACAAACATTGATTCATTTCTCGACCTCAGAAAAATTTAATTAATTGTAGAGGAAGACAACTCAGAGCACATTGAAGATTGAAAAAATTGATAAACATGAATAAATGTTAAAGGTCCGAGTTATAGTAGCATCATCAGCACAGTCAGAAGAATTTCTATTTAATTTTGCTTCTCCTCAGCTTTTCCACAGGGCTTCAAATTATCTTCCTGACAAATGATAATTTGAAGCCCTGTGGAAAAAGCTAAGGAGAGAAGGCTAAATATTAAAAGGAATATCTATTGACTTAAATGTACTTCAAGGTACCTACTTCGCTCCAGGGGGGATTAATATGCATGTTGTAGATATTGAAACTGCTTCAATCAAAGGATCATTCGCTGTATGCCTGGAACCCCAGAGGATACGTAGTTATGAATGCTAATATTAGAATCAAATTGTATGTAAGTACCTACTCGGAACTGATTATTATTATAATTTATGTGTAACTGTGTAGGTATAGTTAGTATAATATGAGTTGTATCTGTAGTGAGATGAAATTTAATGGGCCATTCCCCTCGAGATCTATCCAATTGCATATTTTAACGGGTGGGCGACGCAAATTAGCATGTTTTGTAAATTTTTATTAATACATAAGTTACTTTTCTTGTACAGTTTTATGTTTATTTATTTTTAAATAAGATTTAATGTACTTTCACAGTTTTGTAGGAATTTTAACTCTTGCTGTATTTTTCCTTCAGTCTGATCTTTTTTTGAGAGTGTACTGTAGGAGGGAATTAAATTTATGAATCTCCCGGATCAACACACATTGTATTTCATGCTCAATATCCCTATTTATTAAATCTAATACTTCAGTTTTAATCTTTTTGAAAAGATTACATGTACCGAGTTGTAATTAATTAGGGATTGACTGACATAGTTTCGGAATCAGAGACGCAATCAACATTTGTCGACCCTGTTGAAAGTACGGTAGATAATAAAAGATAGGTAAGTACTGTGTTTTATCGGAACGTACCTTCTGAGTGACTTGTGAGTGCCGTAAGAAGCCACAGTGAAGGGAATCTACTTAAGTGAAGGGAAAATTTGAAGCATTCACCTTTGTTATTTTAAATGCGATGACCATGTCACTAGCTGATTGTCTGCTGTAGCTGGCAATTTTTTTAAATATATTGTTTTATGCTAAGCAAGTAAACATCAAAGATAGCCAGCTGACAATTAACTATCTAGTATATGGAAATCTAACATTAACGATATTAGTACCATCTTATAATAAGGCTCTTGAAATGCATAGTTCCGTTTTGATTAAAACACCTCAAACATGGAATGATCATTTCCATAATCAAGTTACTCCACTGAAACCCTTCCACCAAGCTGTGAGTTATTTAGCCAAAACAACATCTATTGAAGATTCCCAATCTACATCTATTATGGACCCATACGGAACAGTTCGATAGATACGTACGTGTTAGTGGGAGCTCGGACGAAGTTGGTCGGTATTGTGCCATTCAATGGTCGGCTGTGGCCAACTTTGGCGCTGGCTGGCATCGAAATGTAAAGCCGGAATGCTTTGGATGTCGGCTTTAAAAGTTAGGGGAGTGCTTCGATTTTTAAAAGGATTTTTATCGTGGAAATTATATCGTGGATTTTGACAGAGAGGTGACTAATGGTACCTAATACTAGAATAATGAAAATTCTGTGCATTCAATAGAGCAGGCCATGGTTTACCCGATTTCCAAAATTCATGGGTGTGATTGACTAAATTTTCGTTGGTCATCAACTCATCATACCTCTATGCGACGCTTCGGGAGTCGCAGGGCGATTCCCAACCACCGATGGCGCAGATCTGCCGACGGCGAGCATCGGGTGGCTCGCCGTCCGATAACAACCAGGCCCGGGTTGACAGCGCGTTGTGTTCCACGCGCGCCTCAGAGATATGTCAGCATTGTAGTCAGGGAGCGCTAGGGCCAGTGCCTGCCAGGGTTGCGGAGAGTTTGTTTGAAAGAGTCACCGCGGCCCTGGAACAAAGTCAAAATCAATTCATTTATTTCAACTAGACCATTCAACGCCACTTTTGAACGTCAAAACATTTGAAAATAAAAAATATTATAGTGACTCTAGTTGTCCATTCGCAAAAAGTAGATTCTTATGGAGAAGAACGAACAAGAAACTCCATAGTTACTCTTTTCAAACATGTATAAGTTTTACAATATTTTGTATACATTAACCAATTGATTATATGTGAGGACGATGCACCCGAATAAAACTAAGTACTATACTATTAACAGGTACAACAAAGTAACGACAGCAGAGGTAAAATTAATAAATTTGCTAGTCTGCAGGGACATAATACTCACATATTTACAATTTCTTTAATCCTTGATTTATGTAATTACCAACAATGGATCAGTGTGTGTTAAATTAACTATAAAAGATCAGTAACTACACCTGTATACATAGTAGATCGCAAACAAACGCCTGGCTGCATTAAGAGGAACACGGATGGGTAATAAGAGTTTGGCACGCTATTCCGCTCCGCCCAGAGCGGAAGAAGTTATTTGGTGATTTCACATAGTAAAAAAAAGGATGAATACATGGAATCCACGTCGGCCAATAATATAGTACCACCCACCATCACCCCACTACAGCCACATGTAGAAGTAACTAATTTTGTTTTTTTTTTAGGTAGTATGAATCATGCTTCGCGAAAATAAACTATTTTTAACCGACTTCAAAAAAAGGAGGTGGTTTCTTTTAATTAATTTTAATAATAATTGGTTAGTAGTAAGAAAGATTGAACTGTTTTGTATTTTAGACATACTTGCTATAGTTTAAGAATGAAACTATGGTGTTCAGTTTCTTGGATGGTTTGAACGTCGTAATGTAAACTACAACTTATCGTTAATTTAGTTAAGTTTCTCCTTAAGTGTGTAATCTCTTTAATTTGTTCTTTGAGAAATAAATGTCTTTAAACCGAAAGATTAGGAGATGTGAAGCTTCAGTCCTGCTTTGTTGTGTTTAACTTAGAATTCTTGTAATTCATCGTGCAACAAGATTTTAGTTTTAGTTGTTAACTAGCTGCTGCCCGCGACTGCGTCCCCGTGGAATCCCCGATTTTAAAACATTCTTTATCGCTGCTCCGCTCCTATTGACTTAAGCGTGATGATATATAGCCTAAAGCCTTCCTCGATAAATGGTCTATTCAACCCAAAAATAATTTTTCAATTCGAACCAGTAGTTCCTGAGATTAGCGCGTTCAAACAAACAAACAAACAAACAAGCAAACAAACAAACTCTTCAGCTTTATAATATTAGTATAGATAAATTATCATATGCAAGAAGCATGCAGTTGCTAAACTATGTTAAACATGCAATTAATTATAAGTATTAACGGAAATTTAAAGGAAATTTAAAAAATATGCAAGCAAAAATAAGTCTAATTGTCAATCAATAAAATCTTACCTATTAGTATGATGTCATTCATGTTACTTATACTTCAATCAGACAACAAATAGGAAATTGATATGCATTTGATTTGTACGTTATCTTTCAATTATTATAAGTGTATATACGTGTATATCATTTGGGACTTTACATATCTATGTTATAATCAATAAACCTAATTAATATTGAATTATGATATTAAAGGTTACCTCATGCTTCATGGCTAGGACAAAAATGTTAGTCATATTTTGCTATGTTCAGTAGAGCTCGTGGCTAAATTATAATAGCCGCACGGGTCGAAAGAGGTCTTTGGCAGTCGTTACGGATTGTCAGAAGCCAGAAAATCTGACACCAGTCCTGCCAAGAAGTACCGTGTTCCCAGTTAATAAGTAGTGGATAGCTGGTAGGCAGCCGCTTCACGTAAAATACTGGTATTCAACTGAATCCGGCTTGACTGGGAGCCGACCCCAATATAGTTGGGAAAAGGCCAGGCAGATGATGCTCAGTAGAGATGAAGCTATGCCTTGGGTCAATTGTAACCCCAAACTAAAATCACCAAAAAAGAGGTAAAATTGTTTGATAACATGTCTCTAAACAATATATTTACAAAAATTATTCTTTCCTTAAAATACGCGGAACTTTGGACATAGCTTCGGGAGTGAAGCCGCCTGCAAGAGCTAGTGTTGGCTTTAGATATTCTTAATTCCTAATTCATAGCATGAAAGGTTTTCGACACCTCGTGAAATTGGTAGAATCTACATTACCAAGGGTCAAAATGATTCTATGGACATATATTTACCCGTTTTTAGGGTATGGGCACAGTAGAAATATGGAACAGTACAGAAACTACGAACAAACGATCGAAACGGCACACTCACACAGACGCGCGCATCTACGAGGACCCTAAGGGACCTTCGCGGTGCTCTCAGTGGCGGGTGCCGTGTTCATAGATAATACCTGTATCTACACTATTATAATGGCTATGACTTTTTGCTTACGCTCTCTAGATAGCGCTCGTGGGATTTTTAATACTAGTATTAAATCCTTATAGGGGAGGTAGGGGAGGGATGGGCACTTTGTCACAATTTAATTCATAAAAAATCAGATTTTATGGATAATCAACATTTATTGCCAATTCTTATTGCACCATACATTTGGCTAGATATCTAAGAGATAAATAAAAAACATCATATATAGTATCTTATCTAATATTAGGTATAACCCATAAGGGTTTATCAAATGTGTACTTAGAGCTGCCACGTTTGGTTTTATTACATGTTTTTGGTCCTGACAATTTAGTTTTTATGTCTTCTAGTATGACACTAGCTATGTCATCTACTTCAGGAAAAAAAGGTGTTTCTTATCTTACTCAGCCTCATTAATTTTATTGTAGCCATGGTATGCCATGGCTACAATAAAATTGAGCTGAGACTAATGTCTTCGATTCGGCCGACATAGTACACAACAGTATTTTTGTATTAAATTTAACGAGCACAAAATCATTCATTTGAAAATTTCTGTCAATCATTATCACATCATCTTCATCTATATCAACTCTTCTTCTGACGTTTCTTCAACAAATGATCCCTTAGAACTGAACGTAATATCAAATCTTTGGGAATTTCTCGTCGCGAAACTTTATTTTTGAATTTGAACGACATTTTCTGTAATTAAAAATAATTTAATAAAGGAGGTAATTAGAATTAAAAAAAATCCTCCTATACTCAACATATAGGGGGCATTGGGCATGCCCAAACCTCCCTCACAGCAGAATGCACAATGCTCCCTCTGCATACATTTTCAACATAAGTTACCGTTATTTTTTTCTATTTAGGTATTTAAGCGTGAATTTCAGTTTAATTTATAAGTTAGTAAATATACAATAGATATATAACAAAAAATAGACATACCTTTCATTACTTTTTTCTTTATTCTGATCCGAAACCACAACAAAATATTCACTTTTATGAGCGCATAACCTTCAAACGTGTCTATGTTTAATAACTGACAGAAATTACAGATAGTCTGTGGATGAACAGTGTCGTCAGTCGGTAAAGTAAACTACCAAATTAGGAAAATAATAAAATCTATGACCAGATCAGAATAAAAGGAGGGTGCCCATGTCTCCCGACTGCCCGTCCCTCCCCTACCTCCCCTACCGAATACTGATTGTAATTTATATTGTATTATAATTTATATAACATATGAATTCTTATGAGTATGAAAAAATAAATGACTATAATTTGACAACAACATTATATTCTAGTCTTGGCAAAGGAAACACAAAATAAGTAACAATAATTTTTCAACATACTTACAGAAATCCTTCATCAAATAGGGCAGATTATAATTGAAATGGAATAAAATGGCATAGAATTGATAAACAATATTCAGTTTGTAATTTTTTTTTTTTTACAATGGCATTATTTACATTTTGACCAAAGAAGAAAGTCACATGGAATAACATGCACTACCGCATTTTCGCGTGAGTATTTCTCCCAGTCAACTCCTACCGCAAGCCGTTCCAATAAAACACTTATTACAAACATTAAAAGTGACAACCCTAACCCTCTACTGGAGCGTAGGTAATTATTTCAACAAATGGGCTTAATTTCCATACTGTTCCATATTTTTACTGGGGTATGGGTTGACAGCGATGTAGATAAATTATAATTAACATAATATAAATATCATAATCTATTTAGTCCGTCCGTTGGATTTTCAAATAATATTGGACACGTATTTTTTGTAATTTCAAACCTTAAATTAAACTATGAAGATAAAGCGCATCAAAGTTCAAGAGAGGGGGCTGGTAACGTCACGTCGCTGGTAAAATTGTAGCATGTGGTGACGTCACGCATGTTTTCAAAACACTGTATCGTCGCCATTTTTTGTTAACGTGAAAAAAGAAAAAAAATACGTGTCCAAATTTTTTTTGGAAATCTATCAGACGGACTAACTAGGTATTTTCAGTAAAATACCATATTCTCTCAATCCTGTTCGTAATAAAATGTAAGATTAGTGTTTTGTCTGCATATTTTGCTAGCAAGAAAATTCTAGTTCTACGACAAGGATCTACAAAGACTTTTAATTAAATTTATTGCCTCGTAAGAATAGGTCCGAAGGGGCTTAAATATCGGTATCTTCAATATGCTCCCGATACTGGGCGAAGTCTGTTTTGCCTACTAGGTATTATGTGCCAAGTTGGAATTTAATGAAGTTATGGAATATCTCGCCCAGTGGTGTATGAAGTAAAACGTAGTCCGCACCCGCTCAGTTGCGAATGTACGCGGGTAGCGAGAAGCTGAAGCGATGCGCACATACTGCCAGTGTTGCGGAATTTGTTCGAAAGAGTCACCGCGGCCCTAGAACGCAAAGGGCATGACGAACACGGTGGATGTTAGTCAGTTTGAGTCTGATATTCTGTCACACCCGGTCCCGTCACAGTTCCCCACTATAGGGGTTATGGATTGTAGATGAAACCTAAAGTTTCCAACCGTGTGAAAGTAAATTTATAATGGTATATATACATAAATATCTGGAAAGACTGAAATTAAAGACATACCTCAAT
Organism: Hecatera dysodea; assembly: GCA_905332915.2. Taxonomy (NCBI): domain Eukaryota; kingdom Metazoa; phylum Arthropoda; class Insecta; order Lepidoptera; family Noctuidae; genus Hecatera; species Hecatera dysodea. The sequence continues at coordinate 7,422,279 of HG995299.1, forward strand.
ACACATACAAACAAAGTTTATTCACTATAAAAAAGAAGTATCAACTTGCATAGAAATACCGTGAATGAGGCAACTAATCATAAATAATACCTCCCAGACTTACACACTAAGATGTGTAACCCTGTTAGACCCTGTCTCCGTACCAAGGTATAACAGAGGTACACCACATGAGATATTACAAAACAACGTCTCAGGTCGCTTGTAAGGATTCGCGAGGTGAACGCCTAAATACCACTCAATCGCAAGGTATTGACCAACCAGGGCTGTGCACGTTAAGAAACCTACTCACTATAGTACAGTATACCCGTGACACAACTTAATACAAAAGGAAGTTATTACTGGTCTTGTTACTTAACACATTAACAAAAGGCCTAACTCTTTGTATGAAAATAAACCCAGTAGACAGGTCTAATGCATCTCCCTCATAATAATTAATAGACTACTCAATACTACTCAATTAGTCAATTAGCTTAATTAGCAAATACTTAATGCTCAAGTCTCTCTCAAACAGTGCAAGACTTACGCACTATAATACAAGACTACTCAATTCTACTCAATTAGTGGAACAGAATCCCTCGGCATGGCACCAAGGTTATAAACCTTGGTACCCACGAACAGACGCGGCCTACGGGATAAGTCCAGCAGGATTGCTGTTACCTGGAACGGCGATGTTTCCTCAACGAGGTTTCGGATTGGTAAGGCCTTCCTGTACCATGGACGGCCACACTGTCTCAAAATCTCGTCGAGCCAAACCTGAACGATGCACGTTCTCCGGATGGCTTCAGGCATTCATCAATCCCGGACCTCAAATATCCAGGCTAGTAAAACAGCCAGACCTGGAACAAAATCTCCGTAGTCAAATACACGTGCCTTTGGACTTTCAGAATGGAAAACAAATGGAGGACGAAATACTCACAGGGTTCAGCCTTTTAATGCACTTGAAAACCCCTCGGGTTTCGGGTCACCGTTGTAAAAACAAGTGCTTTTATAATATCATTTGTTCGTCTCTCTGTGACCTCTGTCGTCCAAAAGGACCCACCATTTCTCCACTCTGTCATTGAAAAGTCCTTTGCGAGAAGCTTCCATGCCACAGACTAAATACTCTCGATTCCAACATGTTCCTAATTATTTAAATTTATTAAACTTTATGCTTTTATGCAATTTTTGTGTGTTTTAATTAATTAACATCTACTTTTTTGATAATATATATTAAGTTTTAAAAAGACGATCGATCTCTAGCGCCATCTGTTGTTTAAACTGTGGGCTCTGTCAAATGTGATTCCATTTGTCCGCTAAAGATGTCGTTGGGAGTTACATTTCTTGTTTTGCAACGTCACAATTCCTTCCAGCTCCGCCCAGAGTTGAAGAAGTCATTTCATGATAACCCATTTGCAAATCAATTTGCAATCCTGTGATTTCATACTGATTGGTTCGATTATTTGGGTCAAATTAGATTCTGGGACCAATTTTATCTGATTAATAGGAATTTCATGTGATGAAAAAAAAGCAACAGTATTACGTGAAAAATGTAGTGCCCTGTCAAAAGCCACCTTACACTCAGAATTGCAGATGCGGTGAATATTAACAATAACGTTCATAAACAGAAATTTTCGAAACAGTTCCCTTCTATTGATCTCATATCGTCTATCAAAGCCTCGAAGCAATCCTCATCAATAGACATTTACCACGTGCTGTTAAAGTTAGATAGAATGATCCTTTGATTAAATCATTCATTCGTGCACGTTATTGAACGATTGGCCTATTGACGCAGTATTGGATCCACCTGGCAACTAGTTCACATTCACTCGCTCACAATCGGACCGGTCTTAGGAGACCGTAGCGTAACTTTTAATGAATGGACCCGTAAACATAGTGTGTTTCCGTTTACCAAGTTTCGAACTGTACGTTTTGCTCCAAATTAATTATAACACCCCTGTTGTAAACCTAAGTATTAAACTACACTAAAGTGTTGAAATAACAATCTGATGTGCCAATGTGGATCTATCTCTAAAAAAAAATCCGGTGGCAATTTAATAATTCATAATGGTATTTGCATGTCGCTGGAAAAGTTTTTTATGTTATTCAATTCCATCGCGTATTTTCAGACTGAGTCGTTGAAGAGGTTTAAAAATATGACATTTGAATAAGTTAGATTTTTTCTTGTTAAATGAAAAATAGGCGTAAAGTTATAACGACTTGGCACTATCACTATGAGAGTGTGTTTTGTAGTGCACTCGATAATTTGCCTTGGAACATCTGGCCAAGAATTTATTAAATTTCAAATTGAAACGTGGATACGATAGTCACATGATAAAGTTTTCCTGTTCATTTTGATTATTAGTTCAGTTGAAAATTATTTATGACGTACGCCAACGACTTTGTCCACATGGTTATTGGTTATCGTGATTACGAAATTTAAGGGTCCTTCCCCAGGCTATCTCCATTTCGAACTTTATCACAATCGGACCAGCCGTTTCGTCGCGAAAGAGTAACAAATGGACATAGTTACTTTCATTTAATTGGTTGTCTGTAGATAGTTATTTAGTATTTTTGGCCGGAACAGTGTTACATAAAAACTTTTTGGAAAATAGCATGCAAAAAAAAATATAATAGCCAGAGTTTGGTTTGTATATGAATAGATAGAGTACCTATTGGATGGCCAATAGGTGCCCGAAGAAAAGTAGCAATATTATGTGGCTGCATATTTGGGAAAGAATGAGGATTCACGAGAAAAGAGGGCTTTTGTTCTGCATTTATTTATTTATGTACACACATGATACTTAAAAAAGACAATTTTGTACATCAAAAGCACAAAGGTACTGCTTTGCATTGTGACAGATTGGGATAAAAAATGTTAGATATTTTATTAATTGTCCTTTTTATTCTCTTAACAAAATAATCCTCTCATCAAATCTCGTTTGAACAGCAAACTCTTTTGACAATATGTAGCTAAGTAATGGAAAATCGTTACCTTTTCTAGATTGCCTTTAAATATGGTAAGCACGTTATGAGTGACAATATATCACCTGCCATCATGCCGTGTTCGCGCATACGTTTTGTAACGCTTCGCCCAACTTAATGTGACAATTTGACTTGATACCTTTAACCTTTAGCAGCCATTATGTAGTATGTTACGATTCTTTATGAATATTTGATACAGCGATGACTAAATTGAAACAGAAGGCTTGTTTCTATTTATATACAGTCATATGTGTTCCAAAATTTAAATTGCAGACCGTACTTGATTGTAATAAATCGTTATTTTATGGAAAAATCTTTTCTAATTTTGTAAACAATCCATCCGAGCCTTATTAAGAAAAAAATGTTAGTAATTTCACGCGATATTTTACAATCTTACGGCGTTTACAATTTTCCGATGACATATATGTTTTCCGTCCGGCTAATTAGTAACCAGCCTCAGTGTGTGAACTGCGAGTGGTCTATTACAGAAAAAAATACTGTATTTTTTATCAATGCGCAGCTAAAAGTACTTAAACAAGTATTTAAATCTGAAATGTCGAATAAAGGTTTATTTTATGACGCACGCATCATTTTTGTACAAAATAAAAAAAAAATGCTGGTAATACATTTTGTATGGAAGTCTTTGTTCTTTACTTAAAGCCGAGGTCTACGCGGATGAAGTCGAGGGCAGTAGCTTCATAAAATCGCAAAGCATCACCATGTTCCTACGTACCATAGAAGCGAGTTCTGAAGTATGTTCAGCACTATAGTGTCGTGTCCTAAATGTAGCGTTTCTTTCTAAAGTTCGAGGTGTTCTACGGCTGTATTAAAGACTGTGTATCAAAATAAAAAAAAGAACATCACTTGCGTTCTACGTGCCGTGAGCATTATGGCATGGTAATCATCCTCTTGTCCTTTTTCCATTTTTTGTTATCTTTATCCTAACTTCCTAACCTGATATTATAAATGCGTATATGAGTTTGTTATGCTCTCACACCTAAACCACTAAACCGCCTTTAAAAATCCTTTCTCCAATCAAAAGCTATATTATCAGTAAGTAATGTAAGCTACATTTTATCCTTGTATTCCCACAGGAACAGAAAGTAAGATAGGCTGTATTTTGTCCCCCTATTTCCACAGGAAAGAGAACTACGCGGGTTAAACCGCGAGGCTCTACTAGTATATTATAAAATCATTATCAACGTCCTGCTATTGTCGCATGTGACTTTGGCGGCAAGCAACATATCTTCCTCTTTTATTTCGTCCTGTTGAACATCAAAATACCACTGACTTCCTTTTCGTTGATACTTGGTCATACAAACAAAATATTAAATGATAAAAGATAGGTCATCTCTACGACTTGTGGATATTAATCGTGGATATTATTAATAAATGGTTGAGAGATAATGTCAAGAGAATGCGATATGATATTAATAGACAGTCCTCTGTCTCAAGTGTACTGCGTATCAGTAATCCGATCACTTATCAAAGATTTTGTCAATAACCTGCTGTATCATGGCTTTATTTGGATGAAATCCGTTAAGTCTTACATTCTCCCTATACTGCTGCCAGGACGAATATTACCCCGAAAGGACTAAAAAAGAACTAAGTAATAATTTCGGAAGCCCGCGCTTTTGGTTGTTCCTTCGTTTTTGCACACCGACTTCCGAAGTTAAAGTTATTTTATACTTTTTGTGTTTTTTCTTTGTTTTTAAAACTCGATTATTATTTGTAAGAAAGTTTATTTTTAATGTTTCACTTTAGTAGTGACAGCCCACAGCTAAACGTACCCATCATTGCGTACGTGTTATAAACTGGTGTAAGTAAACAATGAGAGAAAAGCGACTTCAGCCATCCCGGGAGATTTGCTATCAATTATTGAAAAGCTCCGATTCCTCCGTTCTTCATCGAATGTTAACCAAACTAGAAAGGGCCACCTCTAAATACTAACATGTTCTCGCAAATTATCTTGAACAGTTTTATTTTTTTCATTTTATATCGACAAGAAGTGGGAATGAGAATATCATCAAGGTAGTCAAAGCCGCGCATTATTAGGGATTACTTAAATACTAGTCGTTAGATCTTACTCAAATTGGATCACATGACAAGCACCAGCTTTCGAATATTAAAAGAATCATCAAAATCGGTACACCCAATAAAAAGGTACAGGTATACAGTCGACTTGAGAACCTCCTACTTTTAAGGAAGTCGGTTAAAAAGAGGATGAAACTCTCGATCGTCTTCTCAAAGTGCGTAGAACTATTTTACAAATGCCACGTGCAACTTTCTGGGGTGAAAGAACTTCTACTTCTGAATTGTATTATTCTGTGTCACAAGTATGTATATGACAAACGACAAAGTAGGCTAGCCGCCATTTTGAGAGGTCCAAAAGGTTACATTTGTAAGCTATTGGTCCCCCGTGGGGCAGGGTTTTTGTAACAGTGGCTAAATGACATACCTTTGCCCTAAATATTTGTTGGACAATGTTGTTCATGATGGAATTGTGTTACTTTAATATTAAATGACAGTGAGGGTAATATTTAAGTAGTTATACATATAAGAATATACAGTAGTGAGTACGTTTTGAGATATTGTTGCTTTTACACATTGTTTTTACGGCTTTTGTTAATCAATTTGGCTATTTATACATAAAACAAATTCATTTTCGTTATTTATGAGTTTCATTTTCAACATTTTATGTTAAAATAGATTTTGCCTGCGACTCCGTATTTTCATATACCGTCTTTTTGCGTTCCCGTAGGAATTTCGGGAAACTGTCTATCAGTGAATTCCCCAAGGATGCCAATTGTATAATAAATAAGTGTATTCCCAGCAACATTTTTTTTATTATTATTTTCAAAATGATGCGTGCGTCATAAAAGTAACCTTTTTTCGAAATTTCAGCTTTGCTTTACGACCAGTAGTTTCGGCAGTGCATTTCTGTCAGTCACTCAATCACTCAGTGCAAGAATGTTATATACTCGATAATTGATAATTAGATGCATCTTATTTCTACTACGAAAATCTTGCGTTTTGGATATATATATACGGTTGAAGGTCCGGTTTAGAATTATAGCAGACATTGTTTGGTTCTTTTCTTGCAATCAGATTTTATCTGTGGTAATTCAATTCAATTCTATTCAATTCAAAATCATTTAATCTCTCTTCACATTGGCTGCCTTAAGATTAATATCAATTGGTATTTCTAACTAGATACAACCAAAGAAGAGACTGGTGCCTGAAATAGGTTTGCAGAAAAACCTGTGGTGTGGTGTGTATTGATTCACAATTTGATCTTTGCCCAAATCACTATGCAGATTTTCCCATCAAGATACAAACACGACACTGGTTCCTAACACCTTGGTGCCTTGTTTCCTTAGCTAAGACCAAAGCACAAACAGAGATACCTAGACTAAGCTAGAAATACCTAGGTCTTCAGTTAATTAAATCATTTCGCCTTGCGTGTCTCACCGGTGCTTTGGCTTTACTTAATTATGTCAGAAATTGCCCGCTACTGCTGGGCAATTGCCTTTGCCCATGGTTGGGCTATTTTCTCTCTTGGCTCGGCGGGCTATCACTTGCAGACGCATCTAAATGTTTAATGCTATTTGGTCCGCTGCGAGTTATTGTTTTAAAACTTGTTGGGAATAAAATGTCTGAAGTTTCAGGAAATAATTTTTGCGGCTCTCTTCTCTATTGTTTTATTTAACAGTGCAATAATAATCGAGGAGTTTATGAAAGTTTCATGTAATTGTTTATACTTTATTTTTAATTCGAGATCAGTTTAATCAATCACAATAAACTCAAGTTTTTTCTAATTAGAATGACTTACTAGTGGCCATTGTACTTATTATATAATAAACAACTTTCGCAATGGGACAAACCCTGAAATCTGGAAAAAAACAACCACTCGAATTCATTTATCTATACTAACATATAAAGCTGAAGAGTTTGTTTGCTTGAACGCGCTAATCTCAGGAACTACTGGTCCGATTTGAAAAAATATTTCAGTATTAGAAAGCACATTTATGGAGGATGGCTATAGGCTATACAGACATATCATCACTCCAAGACCAATAGAAGCGGAGCACCAATGAAGCATGTTTCAAAATCGGGGGGTTAGTAACTGTTCCACGCGGACGAAGTCATGGGCAGAAGCTAGTGTTTGCATAAATCGACAAAATGTACTGAACAGCTGATTTTATTTCCCGATTCCGAGATTAGTTTCATACTAAAAGTTGCTCGTAATAATGACAATACAAGTACCCATTTTCAGGTTTTGCATTTAATCTGTTTTCCTTTAATAGTCTTAACTGCGGTCAAATTGAATCTTATGCAAGAACCAATTGACAGCACGATTGGCGCAGTGGTTGAGCAATTGGCTACTGCGCTGCGTGTTGTGGGTTCGATTCCCGCACGGAACAAATATTTGTAAGACCTATAGGCTATTGATGTAATGTAGGTAGCAGGGCAAGTTCTTCAACTAGATTGTGTACATTTTTCTTTTCTTTGCAATTTCATGTTTGTTTACCACAATGGTAAACATTCATCATCAGTATAATGGTAAATAGCTGGACTAACTATGCATAACCATACCACCAGACCACCACTACCAACCAGAGGTCAAAAGGCAATATTTTGCTCATGAAAACAGGCGTACATTATTGCCTAGAAATCACAATTTAAGATGTCAAAATGGTCGAAAAATCGGCTACTTCCCGTTATGTCACATTCCCGATTGGACAACATGTCAAAAGTTTTAAAAACAACTGAACGCTAGTGGCGTTTGGTCAACATTTTGATCTTCATACATCCATTCTCGTTTTGTCACCCTTTTTTTAAACTAGTTCTTTGTACGGTACAGTCAACTACAAAAGTTACCAAGTTCTTTTTGACGCTCTTTTTATCACCCGACTTTCCCAGAGGTTATATCATAAGGTCATATGTAAAATCCTAAATTATATACGTAACATGCAAAGGTAGTACCATGGCAATAGGTTTGATTGCCATATGCAGCTTTCATCTATTTAACTTTGAAAACCGATAGTCCTAATCTTAATGAGAGTGAATCACTGCGGCAGTGCAAAAAATCCAAGTGGTCAAGATTTACAATACAACTACCAGGAGACTAGAAAAATGTCGAAGTATTTTCGGGGCTGGAATAGGGTAGTTAACTAAAAAAATCTGATTAACGTCCGTCAGATAGATTTCCAAAAAATATTGGAAACATATTTTTTCTTTTTTCACATAAACAAAAAATGAAGACGATACAGTGCGTTGAAAACTCGTGTGACGTCACTACTCGCTACAATTTTTACCGGGCCGTGACGTTACACGAGTTTTCAACGCACTGTATCGTCTTCATTTTCTCTCCTGATCTTTGATGCTTTTGTCTTCGTCAGTTTTTATAGATTTGATAAAGGAAAAAATACGTGTCAAATATTTTTCTATAATCTAACTGACGGACTAAACGTAATCATATATTTTTTACTCAGGCAACATCCCTATTGTAGGCGCAAAGACTCACAAACTACCAGGATACCAGAATCATGAAGATGTATTTCCGGGGCTAGAAGTACGAGTGTTAAAAACCACCAGGATACTTTACTTGTACTTGTCTTGGGGCTGGGATAAATGTTTAATATCAATATATGACCCTTAGGAGTCGAGGAAAAAGCCAGAAAGAATAAGCCAAAAAGAAGAAATGACGCTCCAGCCTCATATAACCGAAATTACTAAATTGCGAAACCACCGGATTAACTTTCATAATCTTACGCCTTCCTGAAGCCAGTTCTAAAGTCCACGCAGACGAAGTCACAGATAGAAGCTAATTTATTAACAAAATACAAAGAGCTCACTGGGATAACAATATGATAGTATCAAGAATTCAATACTGATCCAGAGGAAACTGAAAGTGATAATCAAAACACTTTTGACGCGAGCGAAGCCGCGGGCGGAAGCTAGTAAGTAGATAGAACATGAACGGAGGCATTTCTTTTTGCTCCTGATTGTACTTTCCAAACAAAAGGTTGACCAAACGGGAAAGAATATAGGCATTTTCAAATGTTGACAAATCGGGAATGAATGTATGAAGATCAAAATCTTGACCAAACGCCACTTGTGTTCAATTGTTTTTAAAGTTTTTGACATGTTGTCGAATCGGGAATGTGACATAACGGGAAGTAGCCGAAAAATCAAGCTGTTTTAAATGAAACAGTTTTGTTGCAATTTACCCTTCAATTCTAATTACTGAGTGCAGTACTAATTACCCTATTGCGTAAAGCTTAGACAAAAACTTGTGTATTGTACACGGGTGCGCAATATCGTGGGATTTATAGACATGAATTAACTCATTGTGCTATTTTATTCACGAATCAAAGAGTTTAGCAAAAATTTGATCAAGAATTGGTTCGTGAGAGAAAGGCCATATTAATAAGTTTGCTAGTAACAAGCTAATTTAGTAGAGGAATAAATTTAGCTCAACAATTGTTGAGCTATATTTTGTAACTTGGCAGTTGCCTAGTTGATGAAGTGGTCGTTAGCGCTACTGCTTAGCATGAGGTCCTGAATTCAGTTCCTTTTTTATAGATCTATACGGCTTGGGAAAGGCTGAAGCCGGTTTGACCGGAAGCTGACCCCAACATAGTTGGGACAAGGCTAATAATTGATGACTACTGAGGAAAGGCCTCTCCCTTCTTTTCCGCGCCACCTCGTAATACACACACCTCGTAACAGTCCTTACGGTACGCGTGTCGTCTAGAATCGTCGTGAGTCGTCTAGAATAGAATATAATGCATTTATTTGTCAGAATATTACACAAAGTTGTTATGTTCATTTAAATTTAAAGTTGTTTAGTCTCAATTCGATCCTGAAAGTTTTGATCCGTAGTTAACTTGTGTAAAATAGTAAGTAAATTTCGTTAAAATGCGGATTTTAGATCAATTGACTAAGAAATGAAATAATCTCATCTGAAGTTTTTTAATGGTAGCCCGGAGTTTGGACTTGCGGACATTTGATGGGAAAGCTCCTTCTGTTACTTAAATAATAAGACATCTATACTAATATTATAAAGCTGAAGAGTTTGTTTGTTTGTTTGTTTGTTTGTTTGTTTGAACGCGCTAATCTCAGGAACTACTGGTCCGATTTGAAAAAATCTTTCAGTGCTAGATAGCCCATTTATCGAGGAAGGCTATAGGCTATATATCATCACGCTAAGACCAATAGGAGCGGAGCAGCGATAAATAATGTTTAAAAATCGGGGATTCCACGGGGACGAAGTCGCGGGCAGCAGCTAGTCCTATAATAAAAATAGAAAGGCGTTATGTTGTGTACGGGGCGGACGTGATCGACTGGACTGTAGGGTGGCCAGGGTAGGTTATCCTATTCTTCAAAAGTGGACTGTATGGTGACAACCCACCTAGGTATAAATGATCCAGACGCGTTGACGCTCCGTCTATAAGCTACGGGCCATGAGGATGCAACCCTTAGCTGAATACTTGCTATACTTGCTGTTATTGACACAGTATATAGGGGTAGGTATAGAGGGCTTACCAATAAAGTCACAATAAAACACTATTTAACTTGTTCACTATTCACTTAGCGATTTGAAGGGTGGAATTCGCGACTATATGATTCTACATTTAGGTATAAGTTCAAACTATCTTGCAAATGACTACAAATTCTATAAATTTTCAATGTTACTATTGTACGGCGCAACTATACCGTATCGACACCCAAAAAATCACCGTGTGTGATGAAGTTTATTAACCAATATTTTCATTATGCTAATCCTAGAATTTAGACTATATCTAGGCTTAGGTCTATGTGAGTAGGGGTTGTCGTACCTCTATGGATAGCCCTCGGTATGCTCCATGCAGAGGAGACTAATTCACCCCTTCATCCCCCTCCATGTAGGGGTGGGATGTCGAAAACTATACAAAACTATTGTAGGCACGAAGCTATTACCTACTTGGGGTGAATTTACCGTAAAACTATGCTAGGAGGGCTATACAGCTATATGTATCTCTATAGATACGACAACCCTCTACAAAACTACATATGTTTCAACCCTGTCACTTAAGGGGTTGCAACTCTATAAGCGTGTATGTTTCAGAGGGATAGAAATAAACAGTTTTATTTAAACCTAAATTACGGCTTTATGCCTGCATACACTGTAGACATCTATATATCCCCTGAAAGGATTTTTCAAGGCGGTTCTATTTCAGACATTTAGAAGTCTAGAATCTAGACTTGTTTTTTCGGGAAAGGAAGAGGGTAGATGCAAAGTGTTTTATTTTGTGCATACCTTCACCAGGGCTATTTATCAAAAACTGTTGACCAATCACGTACCAGCACCCTCCTGCTCTGTGATTGGTCAGTGTCGCTTTTAGCTATGCGACTACCTTTGACCTAATATTTCAAGTCTCAAATTACCAAGCCCTTTCTATTTACCTATGTATGTCTGTCTGTGTGTGTATATACCTCGATTACCTTATATACCACCGATATACCTTTATATACCTTTATATACCTTGATTACCTTCATATACCTTCGATTACCAGGGTTACCATGTGTTTACTGTTATGTGTAAGGGATAGGATACCCTACCTAACTATATTCTATCTATTTGGAAGAAATAAAGGCTCCAAGGGCTTATATACTGCCTCTTGAGAGCAAACAACTGTAACGAATGTGTTTTATTTCAATAACAAACTATGTATCAACTATAGCTACCTATAACTATCTATACTATGCAGCTTTATTTGTTACAGCATTCTATGTACTAACTAACTACCTATAACTACCTATACTATGTAGTCGCGGTTTTATTTGTTGCAACATTCTATGTACTACTATAGCTACCTACAACTATCTATACTATGTAGCTAAGACGCATCGTCGCGAACATCTCTCCCGCCGTGCAGTGCAGCGATGACTCGGTGCGATGACGTCGCGGCGCTGCAGAAACCCGGTGAGCGACGCCTGTAGCCACGTCGCCCGCTGCGCGGTGCCGGTGCTCGATGCCGGTGCTCGATGCAGCTGTGCAGTCGCCGGTCTGCCGCTTCCCTGCTGTGGGTCGCCTGCAGTCGCAAGGCTGTTGCGTAGGTTCTCGCAAATGTGCGAGCTGTGGGCCGGATGGCCCGCTGTCTGTGCGAGCTGCGAGTGCGCGCAGCATCGCCTGCTGCGGTGGCAAGCTGTGTAGGCAGCATTGCCTGCTGTATCGCCTGCTCAAAGCAAGGCGGTGGCGGGCCGAATATGCCCGCAATGGGGGCTAGCTGCGCCCGTGGGCGGCATCGCCCGCTATGTTGGCGAGCTGCGTGAGCAGCATCGCCCGCTACTGCTCGCTTGATGCGAGCCGAATGCGGACCGAATATGTCCGCGGGGGTGAGCTGCGCCAGTGGGCAGCATCACTCGCTATGTTGGCGAGCTGTGGGAGCATCGCCGGCTACTGCTCGCTTGATGCGAGCCGAATGCGGACCGAACATGTCCGCGGTGGGGCGAGCTGCGCCTTGCGGGCAGCGTCGCCCATCTATGGTTGGCGAGCTGTGAGAGCATCGCCGGCTACTGCTCGCTTGATGCGAGCCGAATGCGGACCGAATATGTCCGCGGTGGGGTGAGCTGCGCCTTGCGGGCAGCGTCACCCATCTATCGGTTGGCGTGCTGTGAGAGCAGCATCGCCTGCTGTGTCGCCTGCACAAAGCAAGGCGGCGGCGGGCCGGATACGCCCGCTGTGGGGCGAGCTGCGCCTTGCGGGCAGCGTCGCCCAGCTATCGGTTGGCGAGCTGTGGGAGCATCGCCTGCTGCTGCTCGCTTGATGCGAGCCGAATGCGGACCGAATATGTCCGCGGTGGTGAGCTGCGCCAGTGGGCAGCATCACTCGCTATGTTGGCGAGCTGTGGGAGCATCGCCGGCTACTGCTCGCTTGATGCGAGCCGAATGCGGACCGAATATGTCCGCGGTGGGGCGAGCTGCGCCAGTGGGCAGCATCACTCGCTATGTTGGCGAGCTGTGGGAGCATCGCCGGCTACTGCTCGCTTGATGCGAGCCGAATGCGGACCGAATATGTCCGCGGTGGGGCGAGCTGCGCCTTGCGGGCAGCGTCGCCCATCTATGGTTGGCGAGCTGTGAGAGCAGCATCGCCCGCTACTACTGCTCGCTTGATGCGAGCCGAATGCGGACCGAATATGTCCGCGGTGGGGTGAGCTGCGCCTTGCGGGCAGCATCACTCGCTATGTTGGCGAGCTGTGGGAGCATCGCCGGCTACTGCTCGCTTGATGCGAGCCGAATGCGGACCGAATATGTCCGCGGTGGGGTGAGCTGCGCCTTGCGGGCAGCATCACTCGTCTATGGTTGGCGAGCTGTGAGAGCAGCATCGCCCGCTACTACTGCTCGCTTGATGCGAGCCGAATGCGGACCGAATATGTCCGCGGTGGGGTGAGCTGCGCCTTGCGGGCAGCGTCACCCATCTATCGGTTGGCGAGCTGTGAGAGCAGCATCGCCTGCTGTGTCGCCTGCACAAAGCAAGGCGGCGGCGGGCCGGATGTGCCCGCAGTGGGGCGAGCTGCGCCTTGCGGGCAGCGTCACCCATCTATCTGTTGGCGAGCTGTGAGAGCAGCATCGCCTGCTGTGTCGCCTGCACAAAGCAAGGCGGCGGCGGGCCGGATATGCCCGCAGTGGGGCGAGCTGCGCCTTGCGGGCAGCGTCGCCCATCTATCGGTTGGCGAGCTGTGAGAGCAGCATCGCCTACTATTGCCCGCTGAATGCGAGCCGGTTGCGGACCGAATATGTCCGCGCTGGGGCGAGCTGTGAAGCGTCACCCATCTATTGGTTGGCGAGCTGTGAGAGCAGCATCGCCGGTTATTGCCCGCTGAATGCGAGCCGGTTGCGGACCGAATATGTCCGCGGGGGGCGAGCTGTGAAGCATCACCCATCTGGTTGGCGAGCTGTGAGAGCAGCATCGCCGGCTATTGCTCGCTTGACGCGAGCCGAATGCGGACCGAACATGTCCGCAGGAGGTGAGTTGCGCCGGTGGGCAGCATCACACTCTCTCTGTCCGCTGAAAGTAAGTTGGTAGCGGGCCGGATATGCCCGCACGGGGGGCGAGCTGCGCGTGTTGGCAGCGTCACCCATCTATCTGTTGGTTGGCGAGCTGTAGGAGCAGCATCGCCTACTATTGCCCGCTAGGTGCGAGCCGATTGCGGACCGAATGTGTCCGCGGGGGGCGAGCTGTGAGGCATCACCCGTCTATTTGGCGAGCTGTGTGAGCAGCATCGCCGGCTATTGCCCGCTGAATGCGAGCCGGTTGCGGACCGAATATGTCCGCGGGGGGGGGGGGGAAGCTGCGCGTGTAGGCAGCGCCACCCATCTATTAGTTGGCGAGCTGTGAGAGCAGCATCGCCGGCTATTGCCCGCTGATGCGAGCCGAATGCGGACCGAATGTGTCCGCGGGGGGCGAGCTGTGAAGCACTACCCATCTATCTGGTTGGCGAGCTGTGAGAGCAGCATCGCCGGCTATTGCTCGCTTGACGCGAGCCGAATGCGGACCGAACATGTCCGCAGGAGGTGAGCTGCGCCGGTGGGCAGCATCACACTCTCACTGTCCATCTGTTGGCGAGCTGTGAGAGCAGCATCGCCTACTATTGCCCGCTAAATGCGAGCCGATTGCGGACCGAATATGTCCGCGGGGAGGGCGAGCTGCGCCTGTGGGCAGCGTCGCCCGCTGTGGTGGCAAACTTCTTTACCGGACGCTTTAAGGTGCCGCCGAATGTGCGCACCTCAGCCGTCCGGACTTCGCCATCAGCGCCCGGGAAAACTGTAATGATGCGGCCTCGCGGCCACGTGTTGCGAGGCAGCTGGCCGTCTGCGATGAACACGGGATGACCCACCTGCAGATTAGGGCCACGGCTATGGGGCTCCCGCCGGTGTTGGAGCTCGGGTAGGTACTTGACGTCTTCTATGACTATGTCGATTCTATCACGACTTCTGAGGCGTATGACGTCATCCTTTAATTCTATTTGTAACGGTCGCAGGGCGCTATCTTTGTCTATTTCTTCGTTTCCTCGCAAACTTGTCAACTCGCGGGAAAACGTCTGTTGCTGTACAGCTTGCACGAGTAACCTCTCCGCTTGTTGGAGGTATTCGGCTTCTATTAATTGACTATATTTTGACGTAACTGGGGACGTCACTGATGCTGTAGGAGGGGGCACTGCCGTCTTTGTACGTTTCCTCCAATCCGGATCCGCTTCTATATTTTTCCTCGTTCTTTTATAGAACGTATTTTCTTTGGGCGGCCGACATTTGGCGACGAAGCGTAGTACTGTCGCTGTCGCTCTCAACAGTCGTTCCCATTTTGAAAATCTTGCTGGATCGGGTATGACTTCTGTGAGTCTTCTATCTATATTTTCAATAGCGACTAAGGTTCGCTCCTCACCCGTCTGTTCCTCTAGTGGAGGCTTTTCTATTGGCCATGTTGTCGACTCTTCATACAGGAAGCTGGGGCCACAAAACCACTCGTGTCTCGAATCAAAGTGCTGTGGTACATCACGAGTGGCGGCGTCTGCTATATTTTTCTTAGTGGGCACCCATCGCCAGTCTTCGACTCTACTATGCTCTTCTATGGCAGCTATGCGGTGCGCGACGAACGGTTTGTAAACTCGAGCTCCTCTTCTGATCCAGGTCAGCACGGTTTTGCTGTCTGACCAGTATGTCACGGAGGCCGGCTTGACTCCGTGTTCTCGGATAACAGCTGCAGCGACGCGGGTCCCCATCACCGCGGCCTGCAGCTCGAGTCGGGGTATCGATTGGAGCTTGAGTGGCGCCACCTTTGCCTTGGCCATGACGAGGCTCACGTGAGTCTTGCCATCTTCTGTAGAGATACGCCAGTACACCGCTGCGGCGTACGAAGTTTCGCTCGCGTCCGTGAAAACGTGGACTTGCGTTTCTATGGCGTCGCTATATCCTGGGTAACATCTTGGTACTGTGACTTGGGCAAGATTCTGTAGATGTTGAACCCAACTTCTCCATGCTGTGGCCAAGTCTGTGTCGAACGGCTGGTCCCAGTCGACTCCTCTTCTCCATGCTTCTTGGAGTATTTGTTTGGCGCGAATCGTTACGGGTGAGGCTAGGCCGAGTGGGTCGTATAGTGACATCACTATTTTCAGCGCCTCTCTCTTCGTGGGCACTTCCTTCTGTAATACGCCACTCGGTAATCGGGCTAGGCTCAGATTGAAACCCAGCGTATCTGCTCTTGGTCTCCATATTAGGCCAAGAATTTTTTCTGTATGGTCGCCGATGTCGACGACTTCTGTCTCTATAAGCGACGGTTCTATATTCTGTATGACGTCGATGTCATTCGATACCCATTTCTTTATTTCGAAACGAGCCTGTTGGTGTATCTTCTTCACCGCTGTTGCTATATGTGTCGCTTCTTCAACTGTTCTATAGCTATCCAGATAATCGTCCATATAATGGTTCTTCACTATTGCTTCTACTGCTTCTGGATGCTGTTCTATGTGCCGGTTCGCGTTCCAATTCTTCGCGAATATGGCCGTGCACGGTGAGCTTGCCGCGCCGAATATGATTGACGTCATTCGATACTCGTCGGGGGCTCCTTCTCTTCTATTGCCTCTCCACAAATATCGGAGGGCGTCTCTATCTTCAGGTCGTACTTTGACCTGCATGAACATTTCGGTAATGTCACCTGAAATGGCTATCGGATATCTACGAAACCTCATCATGACGCCAGGCAGCGACTGTAACAGGTCCGGTCCTGTAAGTAGGAAGTCGTTCAGCGACATTCCATTCGATTTAGCTGCGGCGTCGTGTACTATTCGAAACTTCTCCGGCTTCATGGGATTGAAGACGTCGAAATGAGGCAGATACCAGGTTCTTCCTGGCGTGGTCTGTTTGGGCGCTTTTTCTGCGTACCCTTTTGAAAGGAGCGAGTCCATCTGTTCTATATATTTATTTCGAAGACTCGGATCTTTGTCGAGCTTCTTTTCTATAGAGATCAGCCGCTTGTGTGCTGTCCCATAACTATCGGGCATTTCAAAATTGTTATTTTTCCATAACATAGCTGTTTCTATATGCCCATCTGTCAACTGTTTGGTATGTCTTTTCAAGATGTCTTCAGCCTGCTTCTCTGGATCAGAATCTGGACGCCGAGGATTAACTATTAGGGACTCGAGTGCGAAAAATTCACGAAGTTGCTCGTTCAGTCTATCGTCTCTATTTTCTCTATCTTCTCTGCATGCGCTGACGTAATGCACCTGCTGACCGAGTATTCTAGTGTGCGCGCCATGTAGCGTCCATCCAAGCGTTGTAAGTGACGCTATTGGCTGGTGCCTGGGGCCTCTTCTGACTTCACTGGCAAGGAGAAGGTGCCAGTTGTCTTGGCCAATCAAAATCTTGGGCGCGCCAACATCATAGACTAGCTGCTCTTTCAAGTCGATGAGATGTTTGCAATGTGTGACATCTTCTTCACGGACTGTCTGTGACGCGAGATTAAGCTTCGGTATGGTGCGCGCTCTGAACGGCACCCTATTTCTATGCTGACTCGCGAGTGTCACTGTGACTCTTTTCGAACAAGGAGTGTCGATCATGGTGTCACCGATCGCACCAATCTTCAGTGGGTCGATCTTGCCCTCGGCTCCGACTTGGTCGGCGATGTCTTCATCGATCAACGATACGGTCGATCCATCGTCGAGTAGGGCGAACGTAGATGCCTCTCCCGCCGGTCCAATGACCCGGACCGGGATGATCTTTAAATAGGCGTGATTCGACGATGATCTTGAGCTGGCGACTGTCTCCTTGGGCTCCTTTTTGACTTCGGTCTGTCTGGGCTTTTCGGCTGCCACCGCAGCAGGCTTCTTGTCGTAATGAAGTAGCCGACTGTGCGTGGCTGTACACCCCTTGACGTCACACTTCTTCGCGTTGCATTTATGCCGCTCTCTTCTTGGCTTCAGGCAACGGAAGCACAGGTTTAGATTCTTCGCAATTTCCCATCTCTTGTTACTATTACTATTCTTGAACTTCGAGCAATCGCGTTCTATATGGCCATCCTTCTCACACAGTCGGCACTTGCTTGCTGACTTCTCTGTTGTTGTGTGAGTCCTCTGCTGCGGTGTGCGTCGGTTGGATGAGCCCTCTGTCTTGATGTTTTCAGCAGGAGCGAAAGCGCTGCAGTATCGAGCTTGTTCGGTAATGAATTCGCTAAACAGCGACAAGTCTGGCAAGGACTGGTACTTTTCTGTATATATACGGTACCACTGTACACGTATCGAGTTCGGTAGCTTCTCTGTCAAGGTTCGCATGAGCTCGGCGTTGATCAGGTAATGATCCTTCTTCAATGCTCGCAGCGTTACTATAGCGCACCTCACGTGGCTTGCGAATGAGCAAATATCCTTTGGATTTTCACTGCATCGTGTCAGTCCTCGCAATCTATCTGTTTCGGCCTGTGCTATCGAATCTGGTCGGCCGAATTGCAGCTCGAGTTCCCTCATGATGTCATCTGGTCTTGCATGGCCGATGAGTTCTGAACTGACTGTTTCTAAAGCGCGTCCATGCAGGCTTCTTCTAAGTCTTGCTGTATTCTCGACATCGTTGAAATATTTTCGAGTTGTTTCATAAATGGCTCGAAATGACAACCATTCTGTATGCGCACCACTGAAGTTCGGTAAAGTCATAATGACCTTCGACGCCGAGGAGGAATTCTGTGACTGCTGTTCTGTTTTCTTGTCAACTAAAGATGCTATAGCAGCCGTAAGGTCCGTAACGAATGGACGTAAATTATCCTCGCTCCTATCGTCTTCTATTTTCTTCATAGGTGGTGGCTCTATCTGTTTAGCACTATCTGGATCTATGTGCGTTCGACGAGAGTCCACTATTGGTTCGAAGTCCACAGGGGGGGGCGGTTGCTGTCGACTATCACGGATGTCCCCCTCGGCGGCGTTGGTCTCTCTCTGATCAGGAACAGGTTCAGGCGCCTCTTCCAGCCAGGAACGCACGTACTCTTCATTTGAGTTTCTATCGTCCAAATATTCTTCGTCCGACTCTTGTTCGGCTCTCTGAAGTGCTAACTGGGCAAGCTCCAACTTAATCTTTAATAAGTCTTCACGAGCCTTCTGTAATTTTCTATATGACCGCGGTGACCTGTCAATGGTCGACGGCGGACGTCTATGTTCTATACGGGCGTCACCCCGGGTAGTCATTGGCAAGACTCGGCTATCTCTTCTATTTGACGGCTTCATTGTACTATCTGAAGTCGTCTCAAAGCGGGTTCCCTTCCTTGAGGTCGATGGCATCTGTTTCTGTACTGTTGTCGGCAATGGTGCAGGTACTCGTTCTATTGCTGAAGCTTCTATCTGTTCTATTCGTTCAGCGGCAGCAGGCGGAGACACGTCTTCACTGCGCTGCTGCATCGATCGCGCCGTCCCAGACGATGAAGGCGAACGCGGCGGCACCTGATGATGGATAGCAGGAACCCTCTCGGCTGGTTCCTGTATCGGAACTGTCCACGCCTCGGATGACTTGCCATGCGACCTCGTGATCGGCATTGTTGAAGTCTTCAATGAATCTTCAAAACTATTCGGTAGTCCACTGGTAAGCCTCAGGTGAAACTTCAATCCAAGTTTCCAAAAAAAATTTTTCAAAAAAATTTTCAAAATTCTTCAAAGTCCCCAATCTTCAAAAAATATTCTAAGTTCGGATTGACTGAAACTTTTCTAAGTCCCAGACTGTTCAAAATCTTCTATGTGTGAAGTCGATCGAAATTCTCTAAGTCCAAAATTCTTCAAAAATATTCTATGTCCCGCTTGATCAAAACTTTTCTAAGTGTCAGGTTGTTGAAAATTTTCCAAGTTCAAAAATCTTCAAAAAATTTTCCAAGTCCCGGATTGTTGAAAATTTTCTAAGTTCAAAATTCTTCAAAAAATTTTCCAAGTTCAAAATCTTCAAAAATATTCTAAGTGTCGGAACCCCTCAAAATTTTCAAAGTGTGAAGTCGTTCGAAATTTTCTAAGTTCAGCTTGATTAAATTTCTTCTATGTTGTTGCTTCACTATCAATCTGCCTAGGGGTAGTTTTCTTGAAGGGATGATTTCTTCAAGGTCCGACTTCTATTCAGCTTCTAGGGACGCCCTTCGTGTCTTGAAATGTTGAAGGGTAGTTTTTTCTTCAAGGGGGTGCGACTTCACAATAGGGGTTGCGCCTTCAGGGTAGCTGCGTGGTTCGATAAATCCAACTTCCAAATAGCTAGATCAGGCTATCTTCAAAATATCCGGCTCCGATGGACCAGAAAATGTACGGGGCGGACGTGATCGACTGGACTGTAGGGTGGCCAGGGTAGGTTATCCTATTCTTCAAAAGTGGACTGTATGGTGACAACCCACCTAGGTATAAATGATCCAGACGCGTTGACGCTCCGTCTATAAGCTACGGGCCATGAGGATGCAACCCTTAGCTGAATACTTGCTATACTTGCTGTTATTGACACAGTATATAGGGGTAGGTATAGAGGGCTTACCAATAAAGTCACAATAAAACACTATTTAACTTGTTCACTATTCACTTAGCGATTTGAAGGGTGGAATTCGCGACTATATGATTCTACATTTAGGTATAAGTTCAAACTATCTTGCAAATGACTACAAATTCTATAAATTTTCAATGTTACTATTGTACGGCGCAACTATACCGTATCGACACCCAAAAAATCACCGTGTGTGATGAAGTTTATTAACCAATATTTTCATTATGCTAATCCTAGAATTTAGACTATATCTAGGCTTAGGTCTATGTGAGTAGGGGTTGTCGTACCTCTATGGATAGCCCTCGGTATGCTCCATGCAGAGGAGACTAATTCACCCCTTCATCCCCCTCCATGTAGGGGTGGGATGTCGAAAACTATACAAAACTATTGTAGGCACGAAGCTATTACCTACTTGGGGTGAATTTACCGTAAAACTATGCTAGGAGGGCTATACAGCTATATGTATCTCTATAGATACGACAACCCTCTACAAAACTACATATGTTTCAACCCTGTCACTTAAGGGGTTGCAACTCTATAAGCGTGTATGTTTCAGAGGGATAGAAATAAACAGTTTTATTTAAACCTAAATTACGGCTTTATGCCTGCATACACTGTAGACATCTATATATCCCCTGAAAGGATTTTTCAAGGCGGTTCTATTTCAGACATTTAGAAGTCTAGAATCTAGACTTGTTTTTTCGGGAAAGGAAGAGGGTAGATGCAAAGTGTTTTATTTTGTGCATACCTTCACCAGGGCTATTTATCAAAAACTGTTGACCAATCACGTACCAGCACCCTCCTGCTCTGTGATTGGTCAGTGTCGCTTTTAGCTATGCGACTACCTTTGACCTAATATTTCAAGTCTCAAATTACCAAGCCCTTTCTATTTACCTATGTATGTCTGTCTGTGTGTGTATATACCTCGATTACCTTATATACCACCGATATACCTTTATATACCTTTATATACCTTGATTACCTTCATATACCTTCGATTACCAGGGTTACCATGTGTTTACTGTTATGTGTAAGGGATAGGATACCCTACCTAACTATATTCTATCTATTTGGAAGAAATAAAGGCTCCAAGGGCTTATATACTGCCTCTTGAGAGCAAACAACTGTAACGAATGTGTTTTATTTCAATAACAAACTATGTATCAACTATAGCTACCTATAACTATCTATACTATGCAGCTTTATTTGTTACAGCATTCTATGTACTAACTAACTACCTATAACTACCTATACTATGTAGTCGCGGTTTTATTTGTTGCAACATTCTATGTACTACTATAGCTACCTACAACTATCTATACTATGTAGCTAAGACGCATCGTCGCGAACATGTTGATTTTATGTTGGTTAAATTTATAAAGGAACTAGATTTACCCCCGCAACTTCGTCTGCGTAAGCGTGATGGTACATTATAGGCTTCCTCATTCAAATATGTGCTATCTAAAACTAAAAATAAATTCAATTCGAAACAGTAGTTCCTGAAATTAGCGCGTTCAACCAAACATACAAACTCTTTAGCTTTATAATTAACATAGATTAAGCAAGTTGTTATGTTATGCGTTTATTTAAAAAACGAACTAGCTTAAAAGTCAATGTACTAAGCTTAAAAGTGAAAAGCGTAGTTAATAACAAACTACGGACAGCGTCTATAATACTGTTATGTCTTCCATTCACGTACCATTGTGTATTGAAGAATCATGGCAATCACTAGCGTATAATGGCCATCATAATTTGGTGCTAATCCTAATTCTATTCAATTATTTGAAAGTTTGACATTCCTAATGAAATGTAATCGTGAGTCATGGACGCGATTTGTTTTTTGATGCTGAATATCGATGAGGGCAGAGTTTAACGGTTTATTTGAATTTCATGAACTTTTTATTTATATTTTGAAATTATAAAGCTAGAGAATAATACTAAATAATTTGTACGTATTTCAGGACACAAGAGGAGCATGTTAAATAGGCAAAAACATAATAAGATTTAAATTTAGAAATCGTATTGCAAAATTAAAAATAACTTTATAAAAAAGGAAAAGGAAAATGTCCTTAAAAATTTAGGAAAAAAGAAAGCTATACCATAAACTGTCCCTAACCAGATTAACTCGTAAAAATTGGCAACTGCACCTCCCAAATTGGCGCAGTAAAAAGAGCCTCAAATATCCCCGTCCTAATCGTACATTTTGAGCTCCTGATATCCTTTGTTCAAAGGTTAAACGTAAAGTGCTCTAATCTACGACTTCCAACGGTATCCAAGAAGCACCTAAATGACTTTTGGTGCCAATGAGACAATTGGCCCTTGATTTAGAGGGCTACTTTCTATAAGCAGTAGGAAACAATAATGAAAAGTTCCCGGATACAGACCAGTGTGAGATGACAGAGACTACGCTTGCGAATTTATGTTAAAAATGAAATAGTACGGAATTGTTGCCGAGGAAAAGGTTAACGAAAAACAGTAACTTATAAATAAACAATTTTCCCTTGTACCAAGTATCTTTGCTCTACGAGACGCTTATAATTTCAAAGACAAAATAATTTTAAAATTATTGCCATTATTTTATTGAGTGTAACATTTTGCTAAAAGTTAAATTAAACAACAACAAAATGAAGCAAAAACAATTGAATTACGAGCAATCCCCGCCATAACTTTGCTAACCGTGAAATTTTTAATTACTCCTTAACAGAAACAAAAGTTCATAAATTGGTGGAGCTGGAGTGGCACTCGGAAAGTTTTCTTTCCGGACACCCTGTAATAAAATCAAAAGCGACTCGAATTTAATACGATTGTGTTTTGAATAATTTATCTGTATTATTCATTACTCTGGAACCCTTTCCCACGCCGAATAAGCGCGAACTTCTTCAAAAACTTTTATTGTTTACACCGTTCTTTGGAAACTCGGCACAATCGTTCGCTTGCTCTGTTTCTCTATCGTGTTCCATCTCTCTCTCACGTGTGATTGGTTGGTCGGAGGCTGCTTCCTTCCTGTCCTTTATTGGATTGATATCGGATTGTTATTTTTTTGTTCTGTTTAGAAAATTGGCGCCTGGCTGTATTTTTTCAGGCGGTTTTCCGGCTGTCGGGCTCCGAGAGGATTGCGATAGTTTTTGTTGCTTTCAGTGTTATGATTGAGTATTGTTGCGTTGATCTCGTCTTTTCAAAAGAATATTTTCGTCTTATGAATTGTGCTCAAGACATGGCTAGAACAAATTATACACGCAAAATTTTCCGGTTATTAATTTGAATCTACTTTGAAGGTAAACGAAATAATTAATTTGCAAAATATGTATTGAATTTTAAATAATCTAAATCCAGTTTATTAAAACAGTTTCTAGATGTATTTTACTAAAGTTTCTTTGAATTCATTATCTGTAAACGAATTTGAGGAATCTAATTTCATTTCTATTTGAAATTATTTTAGGTTGCTTATCAGTTTGACTTTTTTTAAAACTTGAATATAAAGGAGGATAGAACCTTTGTGGCGTAGCTACCTAGCCGCCATTTTTTTTTATAAAGTCGCGGTGCGCTGTGTCTTAGGTGTACTTAGCTGTAGGATAGGTTAGGTTCGAATGGTTTGATGTGCGAACGAAGCGAGCGAACTTAGCTCCCATCATGTCATTTATGTTTTTTTTAATCCTTGCAGACAGAAGTAGCAGCCTCGCCCAGCTGGGCTCCGTCATCGTTTAGAATGGTGAAATTGGTATATTTAACGTTTTCTTACATGCTATACTACAATTCCTCAGAATTACTTCAATAGATTATAGACTATCAAATGTTTAGTTGACAATTTATCGAGAGCTTACAATCTCTCAAGATGTTTTATAATCTTAAGGAATTTGCCGTTTCCAGGTGATATATACATACGTATGTATGTATATGGATAGAGGACATTTAAAAAAAACAATTTTTGTTTGATATATTATTAAATATGTAATTATTTGCTTATATGTTTAAGACTGTATTCAAATGATAGTTCTCAGCTAGTTTTAATCATTAATTAGAAGAGTTTTAAAATAGAAGTCGTGGAAACCACTTAATTCAGTACTTGTTTACTAACTCGCATGAAAATCGCAAAAACAAATGTGTTTATTTACAAATCCTTAGGAAAATTTTCACAGATGCAGTTTTCTCATCTTTTCCGGCATAATCTTTGACATCGAATGTGGTGGAGGCAGCAGTCAAATGGTGATGGGTGCCAGTAGATGCCCATAAGTTTCCCGTGACATTCGAATTAGTATTCAATCCTAAGATAAAATAATATCTAACTACCTGTGTAAGTAAGGAGTCCCATCTCAAGATATGCCACATCTCCTTTGCTCTCTCTCTCTGCACTGCGTCCTCCCACCAGAGCCGTCCACCCCTCCCAGGCGCGTTATGTTTAGCTCCGTCTCTCTCTCACAACAGAATCGTGATGACATTGGCACGTAGAGGGTGTGGTCACTTTGCAACTTATTAGCTGGGCAAAAATGAGCCATTGGTCTTCGTATCGATGACGCATTTTTGTGTCAAGTTTTGATAGCAGCCTACGTGTAAAATATCAAATTCATCATCACCCACTCTGGCCCTTAGCCCTCTTGAAAAACCATTCAACAATAATTATCAGGTTTCAAGGAACCCATTAAAATATAATTGCAATTTATTATTTAATGAGGAACTTAATGGGCCGGTAAAAGGATAAAGTACCATCATAGATTTTGGCATAAAACCAATAATTTATAATTATTCGTACATCTCTGACTATTGGAAGCAATAAAGCTTTAAGTGGTCTTTATTCCGGCGTACGTTTTATTCATTAAATTATTCACGTTTCAGGCGTATGAATAATTAAATATTTTAAGAGCTGTATGAAACGGTTCGTTACTTATATTTCTTTCTGTTATTTACTAACTTATTATTCTCTTTATTCAGTTTTACTTACATACTAAATTAAAACTTTTTTATATTATTAAAAAACCCCTTTACAAAAAAATAACATTTAAAAAAAAAAGTAGTAGTTCGCTTGTGTCGGGAGCAGGGTCCAAGATAGCGGTGGTTAGGGAAAGAAACCTCCAGAGAAATGAACCTCCTCACAATACGAACCGTATCGAGGAGTACAGCCTTCTGTATCAGGCCCTTTACCCAATTGCGTAACGCTAGCTTCGACAGGCGGTCGTCAAAGCTATTGGCCACTAGGCCATTGGCCTTAACGATAATCGGCACAATGACAGCCGAATGCACATTCCACAACCTTGTGTGCTAAATCAAGGTACTTGATTTGCTTCTCTTTCTCTGCCTTCACGAAGTTCCCGTTATGCGGGATGGCTACATCGATTATCATTGTGCGGCGCACTAATTGGCTTATCACCACTATGTCACGTGAAACAGAGGATAGCGAAAAACTATTTTCTTGATTGTAGGTATTTATTTTATAATTGCAATCGAACAGAGTTTCGGCTTACGCTAGGTTCTAGATCAGGAATGCTTAACAAAATGCGCTGCGCGACATTTTTATAACTTTACCGCCTACTCTGAATCGAGGAGGGGATCGCTGCTCGGTAACGCCCATCGCGTGAGGTCTACCCGCGGACATGGCGTGCTAGTCAATTGACTTCCTCTTTGCTGTGGCTGCCGTGGCGTACTTGGTTGTCATGGCTGTGGCTTTGACTGAGGCTGTGGCTTTGGCTGAACCGACGTCACGGCACGGCATGGCATGGCTTTGGCATGGCTGGCAATCGGGTGACTGTTACAGTCGGCCATCCTGAAACAATTGCTCCCGCAATGGGAAAATAAACACAATTAGCTTTCCAGTAAGTCAATCAGGTCTTCTGTCTCTAACTGCTCATCAGAGCTGCTGGCACTGTCAGATATAGGAGCTACACTTCGATAGGGTCGCAAGGAGTCAACAGATACTAAACCCATGAAGCTCTTATATCCTCTCAAACCTTTTATACTTCTGATCCTGTATCTGTCCTTACCAATAACTTTTGTGACAATATAAGGCCCTGAATAGAGGTCATCTAATTTGGTACTGACTTTAGCCGCGCTACTTGTAGGAGCCTGTTTCCAAAGTACTAAATCACCTTTCTTGTATGTGTGACATGGCTTACGACGCTTATCAAAATGGTGTTTCATTTTAGCGCTGGCTTTTTCAATGCGCTGCCTAGCCTTGGTGCGTTTCACGTGAGTTGAATCGACTACCCGCCCCGGAATAGAAACATCACATACTGACCTACTACTTCGTGAAAACATCAAGTCGTATGGTTTATACCCGGTTGTATCGTTTAAAGTGTTGTTTATTCCCCAGATTACGTCAGGTAAACTGTTAGACCAATTGTGCCCGGCTTCACTAGGGTCGGTAGTTCGTAACGCGTTCAAAATGGTTCTGTTGGTACGCTCAACTTGGCCGTTAGCTCGAGGACAAGCTATAGCAGTTAAAGTATGCTTGAACTGTTTGTCTGTAGCAAACTTTTTGAAATATCTACTAGTGAAGGCTTTTCCATGATCCGACACTACTCTATCCGGGTATCCAAACAAAGCGAAAATTCGTTTTAATAACCTGACCGTCTCGATAGAGTTTACTGTCCGAGTTGGTTCCGCAATAACAAACTTTGTAAATGAATCGGTTATCACTAACATGTACACATAGCCTTTCTTTGTCTTACAGAACGGTCCTAAGTGATCAACATGTACTGTTCTAAACGGTTCAGTTGGTTTAGGAATAGGATGCAACATACCCTCCTTTTTCCCGTACTCCCCTTTTCCGTAAGCGCAATGTAAACACGCCGCAACATATTTCCGAATGAACCGCGTCATTTTCGGAAACCAGTAATCATTTTTAATAAGCTCAATGCAGCGCTTAAATCCTACATGGCCTATTTCATCATGGTGCATTTGAACAATTTTCCACCTAGCTGGTCCCGGAACTACAAGACGATTACCGCACAGAGTTTTTCGGTATAACCTATCATCTATCAGTACGAAATCTTTTGTTAAGTCGCGCTCTGCTGAACCAGATTTTAATCGATCGATTATGTTTTTGACTTTGTCATCTTGATACTGAACTGTAAAGAACCAATCAGATACCTCTAGGCGATTAACATTAAGCGCGTCAACAGGATTTCGACTAAGTGCATCGACGTGTCTCATGCGCTCACCGGGCCGGTATTCTACACTTATATCGTAATCTTGAATCATCAACCACCATCTGGCTATCCGCGGAATAATATCACGTTTTGTCAAAGTGGAACGCACCGCGGTACAATCCGTAACAATTTTTACATGTTTACCAATTACATAAACGCGGAATTTTCTCAATGATTCTACAACCGCTAGTGTTTCGAGTTCGTAGCTGTGATATACACTTTCTTGTTTAGAAGTTACACGACTGAAATACATTACCGGTCTTAAAGTACCATCAATTTGTTTTTGAAATAATATACCTGCTATGCCTAACTTACAAGCGTCCGTATGTATTTCTGTTTCTAGCTCGGGATCGTATATCGCTAACACCGGTTTGGAGCACAAACACTTTTTTAATTCGTTAAAACTCTCTAATTGTTTACTACCCCAACCCCATTCAACGTTTTTCTTTGTTAAATTGGTTAAGGCACGAGCAATTTGAGCAAATTTATGAATAAACTTACGGAAATAGCTACATAATCCGATAAATTGTCGAACTTCATGTACATTTTTGGGCACGGGAAATTGTGACACGGCGGTTAGTTTCGACTCTGCCGGTTGCACACCATTTTCAGAAATTTCATGCCCTAAATATGTTACTCGAGTTTGTAAAAACGTACAGTCGGTGATAGCAATTAACTGACCCCCCTAAAAATTACTCGATTTTACACCCTATGCTCATAACATTAAACGTTATTCAATATGGTATGAGTTTATCAGACTAACACTACTCGATGAACAGAAACAATAAATAATTTTGATACGCAAACTTGAGCTTTAAGAGGTTGGTATTAGGTCATTTATTTAATAACTTTTTACCTTTTTTAATAAGTGGGTAGTTAGACGTCAATATGCGTATTCAACAAAAACTGCTAAAAATATGACATAAGGACTATGGGGTAGAAGAATAAATTGAACAAGATATTCTATGCACAAATAGCAGTGAATACGCGCGAACATTTTTACCTTGCCTTACTAAATTGGCTTTTTTCCTTTTTATTAATTGTTATCAGTTTTGATAGTTTAATCGTCATGTCTCAGTTGAGTGATTATTTAAAATACAAAATAATCTATTTGCATGAGGAGAATGTTGGTATTAAAGCGATTGCTAGGAAACTTAATATAGCGGTAAGTGTATTATTTTTATGCTTCATTTATAATTATACTTTTTCCTTAATTCGTTAGTCTGCTTAAAAGCCGGTGAATGTAGAATAATAGACAATTAACTGTGTTTCATTATGAGTCTAATTTGAGATCATTTATAGGTCTAATTTGATTTTTATAATCTAATTTGATAAACGTATTTTTTCAAACTTAATCGATAAATTATGTTTACCTATTCGTTACTAAAATTATGCTTATTGTGTTGTTTCAGAGAAATACAGTCAGATTGTCGCTAAGACGTTTTGAAGAGGCAGGGAATATTCAAAAAGATCGTCCTGGACCAAAACCTACTATGTTACATACTCCAGTGTCAGAACGTCATCAAGCAATTGTTAGAAGGCATACTGAACAGCCATTTTTGCCTACTCATTCAACTGCAAGTGGAAGTGATCGTTGTTGGAATATGGTGCGCGGTATGCGGGACCGCTTGCAACAAGCAATAGAAAAAATGGTGCTCCACTTCGCTATTAAAAGCATGAATAACTTGAGTAACCAGTGTTGGTCACAAACAATACTAACGTATGTCAGTGTGTGTGTTAAATTAACTATTGTTATAATGTGTAACGAAGTATTTCGAATACCTAGTTTTTTGCCAAAACCTTATTTTATAACTAAAATAACTATTCATAAAACAAATTGATATATAGTAGACCAGGTAGAACTTCAACGTATAATGCCGTTTTATTTAGTTCAATGATATTTAATGTAGTGATGTTATTGTTATGAAATAGAAATACATACCTATATTTCTAAATATTATAACATGCTGATTCACTACATTAAACTCAGTGCAGTTAACAACGTTATTAGTAAGCAGGTAAATATTATCATCTTCGTGTCGTCATCAATATCATTTATGTTTTTCTTATAATATTTTTTTTATAATATAAAATCGTTTTTACCACCATTTTGGTTTTTTATTTCTGTTCATTTTTTTTGTTGTTGTTGCTAAAGTTATAATTTATTATTTAAAACTTAAAATAAATATACAAAACAGAAACAAACGCGTCAATTACGCTGGTTACGAACTCGCAACCACGATTTGTCAGCTCACTACAGTCACCACTAGACCACTCGAAACATATTAAACGCGATCGAAATTACGTATTATATTACAAGTTAAAATAATATTCAAGAACATACCTACCTTAACACTGCGTATTAAAGATCAAATTCGAATAACTATTTTATTGATCGTAGACGTTGAACCAGTTCCAACGTTGTTCTAGTTCGATCGTTCGTAACAAGCAAAAGGTTCAAATTCGTTTAATTTTTAGGGGGTCAGTTAATTGCTATCACCGACTGTACACTTTTTCATATTTAATTTCAGATTCTCGGTTTCAAATTTATTTAACACAACCTCTAACATGTCAAGACCAGATTGAACGTCAACCGAGGGTACTAATATATCATCTAAGAATGCCAAAATCTCGCATGAATCGCTACTACCGCCATTTTGAGAAAAATGAATGGAGTTTACTATCTTGTTAATTAAACGCATGAAAACTGACGGAGAATTGGCTAAACCGAATGGAACACGAATATATTCAAATTGACCAGCCTGACAAATAAATGCGCTTTTATGAGTATCCTCAGGTTTTAGCTTCACTTGATGGTAACCTTGAGACATATCTAAACACGTAAAATATTTTTTACCGGCTAACTTAGAAATATGATCTTCAATATTAGGTAGCGGGTACCTGTCTTTAACGGTTATGGCGTTAAGTGCGCGATAATCTATGCACAATCTGCTATCCCCGTTCTTTTTTTTTACCAATATCACTGGAGAAGCATAGTTGGATTCTGATTCTTTAATAATACCGGCTTCTAATAATTCAGAGACTTTAGATTTTACTATTTCTTGTTCACAGTGCGATAGTCTATATGGTTGTCGATATACTGGCTTATTGGTAGTCAACGTAATTGGCATCTGAATTAAATTTGTGCAACCGAGATCTTTAGTACTAACTGCGAAACTTTGTTTGAATCTAATTAGCAATTCCATTAAATCTTTACGTTCCATTTCACTCAAATCACCTATTTTTATGTCGTTTAACAAAACTCCACCTATGCTCAGATCAGAATCTTTATCTACAGACAAAACAAAAGGTAATTTTTCCGGCACAGTTACTTTAGGCAAGTCACTTGAAATAGGCAAATCAGAAGGCTTTAAAGGCAAATATGGCTTGGCTTGGCTAACCTGGCTAATGATGGATGATGATGATGTGTCGCAGCTCTCGGCGCGTGTGAGGACCTGGCCAGCCTCCCACACGATATCCTCAGCCCCGGTGTTGATGACCTTGATGTGTCCGCTATCGCCTCGGAGAAGAGTAGCCGGCAGGGAGTAGGAAACTCCCTGAAAGTCGTAGTGGCGTGCCGCGGTACAGATATCGTTGTTTTGTCGGTTGCCCAGTATCAGGACCTTGATGATGGAAGCTCCTGGTGGCAACGTTTCACGCATAGTTGTTACAATCTTGAACTTGTGGAGCTCTTCAACCACATCTTTCTTTGGCATGGAGTCAGATTCACGCATAAGTGTGGCTGTTCCGTTGCTTACGACGAGTGAAATGTCGCTGGCATTGATGACGGGTTGACCGATGAGTAAATGAATGTCACCCATCTCGATGTCTGTCAGGTACGCATCGCAAGTAACATGAATACCGTCTATTTCCAGATTAAATTTTACTTCTCCACGCGAAGTAATTAACCCGCCGGCGAAGCCTTTTAGGATCGTACTCGTAGGTATGACGTCGAGAGATAATAATCTGGAGATCTGACTGGTCATGACGTTCACCTGGCTTCCGGTATCGATGTAGGTCTTCACGTGGACTCCGTTAATCTTGGCTATTTTCTTGTAGGTGTCATTGTAGTTTTGTATTAGCTTGATATCCTTGACGCTGTTGTTCACATCGAGCGTAGATTTTTGAAGAGCGTTTGTAGATGAATTATTGCAGCGGGTAGCGATGTGGCCTTGCTTACCACATTTAAAGCACACACGTTGATCGGGAAGCGTACAATTTCGCAACATGTGACCCGTCTTCTTACAACGTGGGCACGGATCATTCTCTGTAAAAGTCTTCTTTTCGGCGGGCATTGGTCGAGGGTCCTTACTCGGTAGGCGAGATTCTGATGCGGGGCCGTGATAGTCGTCGAGGGCACAGAGAAATTCTTCATATAGTTCATCAGGGCGTTCACATTGGAAAGCACGTGCATTTGGTTGTAAAGATGAGGGTAGGCCTCGAATGATGCACGAGACGCTGGCGCTGTCCGATAGCTTACAACGGAAGCACATGGATACTTTATCTTGATAATATTTGGTCATTGTTTCATTAGGCATCTTCCGTCTTTGCATCATCTCGTCTAACAATGCACTGTAGTCACGATGTTTAGGAAAAGCACGCAGCAGCATCTGTTTCCACTCGTCCCACGAATAATTATACTCGTCGAGTCGGTTGTACCATTTGCGAGCTTGTCCCCGTAGTTTGTCTTGTAGATGGAATGCCTTTATTTCATCGCTCCAATGATGTATGTCGCCGAGTTGATCGATTTTTCTTAACCACGCTGATATTGTGCTATCTTCACTATCCGGGTCGAATTCAGGAATGAGGGACGCAGCACGATGATTTTTGGATATACCGATGTCTGAATCCAGTTCGCGGACGGCCTTGTCAACTTCATTTTGTAGGAGGTGTTTCAGAATTTTTCTGGCGGGCGGTGGTGTACAATCGCAGTCTTCATCTTGCTCGATGTTGCTCGAGGGGTCCCATCCGGGTGGACGCACCCCACGTCCATGAAGGTCACCGCGATTTCGCTTCATCCCGCTTCTGAGTGAAACAGAGGATAGCGAAAAACTATTTTCTTGATTGTAGGTATTTATTTTATAATTGCAATCGAACAGAGTTTCGGCTTACGCTAGGTTCTAGATCAGGAATGCTTAACAAAATGCGCTGCGCGACATTTTTATAACTTTACCCCCTACTCTGAATCGAGGAGGGGATCGCTGCTCGGTAACGCCCATCGCGTGAGGTCTACCCGCGGACATGGCGTGCTAGTCAATTGACTTCCTCTTTGCTGTGGCTGCCGTGGCGTACTTGGTTGTCATGGCTGTGGCTTTGACTGAGGCTGTGGCTTTGGCTGAACCGACGTCACGGCACGGCATGGCATGGCTTTGGCATGGCTGGCAATCGGGTGACTGTTACACACGCTTATTGGCGACAACAGTCCTATCTGTGACAAACTAAATTTATAAGTAAAAGTATTTTAAACAGTTTATACATGTAAATACTTTTTATAAGCAAAATAAGTATCTGTCCATTGTCACTGATTGGACTATTGTGGCCAATAAGCCAGATACAGTAGTGGTGGACCGAATCGAGAGGTGTATACTTACAAAGATTTTGACATAAACGTCTATCGTAACGAGAACTTTGTGAAAGCCGAGGAAGATAAGTAAATTAAGTAACTTTATTTAATGTGCAATCATAGCACTAAAGTAACTTGGAATTTGTGTGGAAAAAACCATGCTGAATTCCATAAAATGTAGGTAGGTATTCAACTTTCGCAGAAATACTCGCGCATTCATTTACTGCATTCATATATTTACTTACAATAATATATTCCTACATAGTAATTGCCTGTACTTCATAATATACATATGCAACATACTTGCATGTATTTAGTAAATGTTAACAACATCTTTAGCAAAATACTAAAATGATGAAAACACGATGGTTTCTCAGCCACTGAGTGCATTTAATTTCGGCGGTTTCTAAATACACCGATGAGAATAATGTTTGTAGGTAAACATTTGGTGAACAAACTACATCAGATAACAAGGCATTGGTACCTAAATCATAGGCAAATAAATACAGAAGTTCTGCGCCAGATAATCTGCCTACCCCTTTTCAACTTTGTTTGGGTCGTATTCCACTCTAATTAAAGGTTAATCAAAATTGTTTTGATCAGGTCAAGGTCATTAAAAAGAGCAAATCTCAGCTCTTTTTAATTAATTATAAAACACTGGTAATTTGACTGACAGCGACTTAGATTTGCCGTATAATGCTTTTTGTTTGAGGTCTATGTTCTAGCCATAAAATATCGTTGTTCATAATCTACTGAATATAAATAATCTATCGGTTGTTATGTTAAAATTATTCTACTTTACTTTACTAGACCATTTTTGGAGTTTACTTCGTCACACTAAAAATGACAGCCTTAGTGTGGAAAAATAAATTCATGCGACTGTAAGTACATAGTTCCCCCACTAAAATTAAATCTTAAAATTGTTGAATAGAGAAAAATACTCTATAAAAGTGGCCTGTTTTACTTTTCCCTGCTACAGTTGGTGGGGTATCGTAGAATAATACGTACTAATATTATTCGAAGCTAATCTTCTGTATCTTCCTACGCAATGGCCTTATTCAGTACTGTTTGTGTTGGCAATCATAATTGAGTTATATTTTGCATAGCTGATGCACACTAGGTGGCCTTGCGCCTTTTACAGTTCTTTGACACTTGCTTACAAAGGGTGCTTATTATCCAGCGACGGGCGGGTATCGCGGTTAAGTTTATTTCTTGTATATTTTACTGATCACGTCTGTGTATAAAAATAGTTATTGGTACCGGGGATGAGGCAACTGGTTTACCGAGAGTTTATTTTATCTGGAATATTGCAATTAAATAGTGCTGTGTTTAAAACAACTATGAAAAACATATGAATCATTGGAATTAATAAACACTTAGTAAAACAGGTAAGTGATTGAGTAACGCCTTGCTCTTATTCCAATTTATTTGCAGTCAACGTAGAATTTCTTCTTGTACCTACTATATTTTTTCTTGTTATCATCGAATGCCAATATAATGGATTAGTAAATAATAAGATATGTATGTAGCTATACTTTTATTGTTTTTTTTTTCTGGATGGGAAATCATCAAATGACTTCTCCCGCTCTGTGCGGAGCGGAAGAGAGTGTCAGACTCTTACTGACTAAAACCCACCCGTGTTCCACTATAGCTATACTAATATTATAAAGAAGAAAGATTTGTATTTTTGTATGTAACGAATAAACTCAAAAACTACTGGACCGATTTTAGAAATTCTTTCACTATTACCCCCTGGCCACAGCTAAGCGCGGCGCGAATTGCGGCGCGAAATGCGGCGCGACAAGCGGTGAGCGGCGAAAACAAATGGTAGACAACGTATGAAGTATGCCACAGCTAACGGCGTCGCGAACTGCGGAGCGACTTGCGGCGCGAATCGCGTCGCGCGGCACGCGGCGGCGACGGGCGGCGCGGGGCGCGAGTGAAACAAATGCACGCGGGAGTATCGAGGCGGCCACAGCCAGAGCGATTTTCGCAGCGGCAGCGAGGGGACGCATTTGTGTTCGCGCGAATTTAACAAATCATTTTGGAAGTTTCGCTCGAGATCAAATGGATACCGAAAAATTAATTACTGAAATATTGAATAGGCCGGCATTGTGGATGTCGAAACATCCTCAACATAAATTCAGGACTACTACCTACTAACCTTAAAGTAAGAAACAGTTGTTCTGCAGGTGAAACAATTTTCTTAAAATTAACTGTAGCTGTCAAATCTTCTTTTATGTGGCCGAGTATGTAATCGAAGGTGACTATGTTTGTCCTCGTATATTCAAAAAAAAATTCTGGATAGTTCCTATATTCATGATAAAGCGTGTGAAATTCGCCAAGGTTTTTCCTTTTTTCGTTAACTGGGTGCGTTCCCATTTTCGAGTTAATTATATCTTGAGCTAAAAACGCATTAGTCTCAAGGCAATATCGTGCCACTTTTGATAGGGCCATTATAAATAAAACTGAGTGCGTCCACCGCTGACGCCGCCGCGGTCGCAACTAGACGAGCTGTGGCATACCACCGCGAATCGCGCCGCCCGCCGCGCCTCCCGTCGCACCGCGCGCCGCATCGCTAGAAGCTGTGGCCAGGCCCTTAGAAAGCTACAGTCACTCTGAGTAACATAGGCTATATTTTATCCCCATATTCCCACGGGAACGGGAACTACGCGGGTAAAACCTTGGGGCGCTGCTAGTTCGTTATATATATGAAGTCAGTTCATCAGCAGGCACTTTTTAGTATTTGAACCAAACGCACTTAAATACAGTAGAACGCCGATTATCCGAATTAATTGGGACCGGGGTCGATTCGGATAATCGAAAATTCGGTTAATCGGACATAGATTGATAATAAAGAAAAATGAACTGTCACACATAATTATGATAAACTTTATTAAGTTTAACAAACACAGTTCTACAATAACTTAGTTAACATTTATAAAATTACTTTTATAATTTACGTACTAAATAAATTACTTAATTATAAAATTACTTAGTTTTAATTTTTTATATTACGCTTAGGACTAATTCGGATAATTGGCGATTCGGTTAATCGGCGTTCGGACAATGGGCGTTCTACTGAACTTTGATAAAGATTAACCATTTAAAATCAAACAAAAACGAATATCGCGTTTGAAATCCAAATAAACCGCAAAGCGTTAAAATCTGACCCGTTTCAGTTCAGATTCCAATGCATTGTTGAAATAATACCGTGAACGGATACCGAATATTCTCAATAGTTATCAAGAGATTATTACATTCACATGCGAGCATATTATTAGTATTCCTAACACGGTTTTCATTGTTCTGCTTTCAAACTAGAATTCCCTTTAGATATTAGAAATGCGGGCAGACGATACGACTGCAAATATTGAAATCATATGACCAGTATTAATATTTAAAAGTGCACGCTTTGAAGAATTTCTTATTATTTCTTTATTTTTTTAGAAAAAAAAAATGTAATCTTAAGCTTCGAAAAAGGTGACAAATATGTATTTTAAGCTAGAGATAAAAAGGAGATCAACCCTTTTTGAACATTAATTTAACTTAACTTTAAATAAGTAGTTTAGTATCTGTCATCTGAATGTGTTAGCTGTGTTGCCTATTTATCATCGGCAAAGAAACTCTCACCTTAAACCTAGCCAAGTGAACGGCTCAGTAATTTAAAATAACTATAGAATACATACTTGTATAAATGTTACATCCAAATATATTGTTTAATTCATTGCAACAAACATTGAAAAAACAGACACAAAATAAATTGAATAGTATTGATAAATCCGACACCCAGTTTTAAAAATTATACTGAATTCAATCATCCTGCCTTTTCCCAACTATATTGGGGTCGGCTCCCAGTAAACCTGGATTCAGCTGAATGCCAGTATTTTACATGAAGCGGCTGCTTACCAGACCTCCACAACCCATTAACAACACGGTACTTCTTGGCAAGACTGGTGTCACCTATCCAAATACCAACCTCGGCAAGCGTTGCTTAACCTTGAAGATTGATCCGATCAATCGTGTGGCTATTATAATTTAGCCACAAGCTCCTTCATTTATCAACCAATAATTGCAATTATTAAACAGCAATTGAAAAACAAAACAAAGAACACATTTTTTTTATTCTAGGTGAGACGTTTTTGAGACGAGAAGTTTTTGACTCGTATCCGTGTGATCCGTAAACATAATTATCGCTTAATCATTAAAATAGTTTTTCTTTCTGCGGTCTCGCTCTACCGAACAAATACGAAAAATATATACTGTCATTCACATCACAAAAATATGCGTTCATTAATATATTTCACGAAATGTCTTATCAGGGAATTCTGCCTGAAACATAGTTCTCCACAACATGTTAGTGACGTAAGCAAGTCAGTGTACTGACTAAACGTATCGTAAAATATACTCCATTCAATATAACACACTAAATATGAATGAGTTATCAAGATGTGTATGACTCATTTCAAACTCTTCACATGTGAACAGCATCATCTTTTGTAGCAGTACATTGAAAGTAAATATTGAAAAAAACTTCAATCGAATTTTGAATCACAATGGAAACAACCATGTCAATTATTGATACAGTGTTAATAAAGAACTTATTAAAACAGATAACAGTGAATAAACCAAAATCCGTGACTCTAAAATGGACACTCCACACAGAAATAACGTAATAAAAACGGCCTAAACAAACGAAAGATGACAAAATGTAGAAAAAGAAGTTTGGTTTGCCGACCTAAGTCAATATAAGAGTAAGTGAGGATAAAAATAATAATGGTAGAGACGGTAATGACCCTACGGACGACTGATAAGTTATCTCGACTGCGGTCGGTGCAATCGGAAGTGTGTTGTACAGCTTTAGTACTTCTAGTAGCTTTGAGTTCGTGTTCTACATAAGATACGCGATTGTACGTTTTATGTTTGTGTACCGTGACGTATGCTTGTTGATGATAAAATTGAAGAGGTACACGTATTAATTATCGTGTTACGGTGCATTGCTAATGGAGATAATGTTATTAATGGGACTTATGACATGACTTCAAAATGTTCAGTAATTTCATTAGGTATTTTAAAGGTTTTGAGGCCATTAAATCTGACAAATAAAGAAAATATATTATTCCTTTAGGCCACTCACTTGACTAAAATAATTCTCAATCTAAGGATGGACTCGAATTGTTGCCCATTCGGTTGGGATAACTGTTAACAAGCTTAAATATGTAGTAGCTTTGTAAAATGATCGTCTCAATTGACTTAAATTGTTTTAAATGTAAAAGTATACATAAATTAAATTATACCATACAGTTCTAAAAAGTGAGAACACAGAAAAAATATGATAATAGCAATTACTAGCGCAAAATTCTCAGTAGGTATGCTAATGAGGATAATGTAAAGAATTCCATTCTCTAAATAGAAAGGTCTCGATGCAATTAGAAGAGTGTGTACTGCAGTTTGCGTGCAGCCAAGCCCCGAGCCCCATGCTTCTTGCTTAGAAGTTTCAATTAGTGC
This sequence comes from Hecatera dysodea, assembly GCA_905332915.2. NCBI lineage: Eukaryota > Metazoa > Arthropoda > Insecta > Lepidoptera > Noctuidae > Hecatera > Hecatera dysodea. Next base: position 7,460,977 of record HG995299.1, read on the forward strand.
CAGAACCTTACGTCTTTATTTCTGAAAACTTTATTCCATGGATTAATTTGTTTAGCGTAAGGGTTTGAACACAATGGCGAACGAGGACACGCATGGACTTAATTTACCAACACGCTAGTCACGCTTTTTTTGCAAAAGAAATGAGCGATGGTTTTGCGTATTGCCTTTGCATATTGCATGTGCACATAGCTTTAAGTCATGTTGATCATTTAATTGTAGATTAGCGTTGCGATTGGAATGTGAAGGGAATGAATTGAAAAGTAATTTTAATGAGCATTGATACGAAATTGAAAGTTATGAATTGTAAAGCTGGGTATGCTTCATTGTGAATTTAATTTGTAACTTTTCTAATCCGTGTTTATCTCTGTTTGTATGAGTTTAAATATTCTCAATTTATTATTTGAAGGGAAAATGACCTTTTGAAAATATCAGATGTTATGTAACTATCTCTAAAGGGGTGACCTTTGACTCAAAATGAAACAAGTCACAACTCATATCATATTTTACATTATTATTGATATTTGTGTAAGTCACACATAGACCTTTACGAGAGAATTTTTCCCTTTGAAAATACCTACACAAATTGTCTAACATTTTTTGATTGTGCGTGACCCGTTTTTAACCGACTTCTAAAAAAGGAGGAGGTTCTCAATTCGGATGTTTGTATGTTTTTTTTTTTTTTTTATTTTTTTATTGTTTGTTCGCGCATAACTCCGTCGCTTGTCAACCGATTTGAAAAATTCTTTTTTTGTTGGAAAGGGTATACTTCCCAAATGGTCCCATGAAAATTTTATCGAAATCAACCAAGCGGTTTTCGAAAAATCAACCAAAATCTAAAAAAAAATATCTACATTGTCTACATTGACGACCTCTTAGTTTACTCTGCAAAGGAGCAGTACGTTTTTTATACACCAATGTGATTGGTGCGTTTGGGTGGGGGAGGGGGTGTAGGGGAGGGGGTGTAGGTACCACTAAAAAGTGAAAAATAAAAAAAACTTTTTACAAAAAATAAAACCGACTTCTAAACAAAAAAACCCAAAAAGTATAAAATAACTTTAATTCCGGAAGTCGGTGTGTTCAACAACAAAAAAGCAACCAAAAACACCGAGTTCCGAAATTAAAGTTATTTTATACTTTTTGGGTTTTTTTGTTTAGAAGTCGGTTTTATTTTTTGTAAAAAGTTTTTTTTATTAATAGAAAATAGAACCATTTATCCCGACTGTTTATTAGTATTGAATGGCTATTGAGTGTAATCCGATTAAGTTTAATTTGTTCAAATAAATTTTATGAAAATATTTTTTGAGTGTTACCAAGAACTTACCGTGGTATTAAGCTCAGCGACCGACGACAACAAGGTTGCCATGGTAAAGTGGGATGCCGACTGGGAACCGCCCTGCGTCTCCCGGCCACCATAGGCGCGGGCCTGCGGACGGCGAGCATTGAGTGGTTCGCCGGCCGATAACAACTAGGCCCGGGTTGACGACGCGTTTTTTTCCACGCACGCGCCTCAAAGAGAAGTCGGCATTGAAGACGGGGCCCACTAGGGTCAGTGCCTGCTAGGGTTGCAGAGTTTGTTTAAAATTGTCACCGCGACTCTGGAACGCAAACTAATGCCTGGCCGCATTAAGAGGAACACGGATGGGTTTTAGTTAGTAAAAGTCTGACAGTCCTTTCCTGTATGTATAGACAATTAGAGTCACTATAATATTTTTATTTACAAACTGTTTGGACGTTCAAAAGTGCCTTTTGATGGTCTAGTTGAAATAAATGAATTGACTTTGACTTTGATTTAAACCTCTCCGTCCAGAGCAGGGGAAGTCTTTGATGATTTTCCATCCGTAAAAAAGGCTAATGTGGGATTGAGCGGGTGATATAAAATTATGTAGATTGCATCAAGATAGATGGACCAGAGTCGTGATGCAGTGGGAGTCAGAAGAGGGGTTCGGGAATGCTGTGTGATGTCTTACGGCCAAACCCAATAACCGATCTATCACATACTGGAGATAGAAAAACAAATGAAACAACAGAAAAATCAAGAAAAATTATATAGTTTTTCTGTTGTTTCATTTGTTTTTCTATCTCCAGTATATGATAGATCGGTTATTGGGTTCGGCCGTTAGAGGCGTTTATGACAGATTGGTTGTAGAAGGCAACACTGGGACGAAAGAAGGTTATGATCCCCCGTACCTTTCTATTGACCGACCTTTGTCCAGCACAGGGACAATAAAGTACGAAGAAATATTCCACCAAGGGATATTAATTCATTTCTGAAAACAATAACGTTGTAGATTCTCAGATACAATAATATCAATATTTTATTTTCTGACTAGCTTCTGCCAGCGACTTCGTCCGCGTGGAATAGTTACTTTACCCCGGATTTTGAAACTCTCAGCCCGATCGGTTTAAAATTGACAAAAGATAGACATGCTGTTTCGGGATATTTTTTAGATAATTTTATGTAGAACATTTCCGTAATACATGATTTCTATGTAACTTTAACCATTAAGGCTACACGCGACGGAAGCTTAAAAAATGGAGTAACTTTTTCCGTTTTCCCAACATTTTCCTTCACTGCTCTGCTCCTATTGATTGTAGCGTGATGAAAAGTATACTATAACCTGCCCAGGAGTATGAAGAATAATTGCACCAAGTTTCGTTAAAATCGGTCGAGTAGTTTTTGTTTCTATAAAGAACATACAGACAGACATACAGACAGACAGACAGACAGAAAGACAGACAGACAGACAAAAATTTTACTGATTGCATTTTTGGCACCAGTATCGATCACTAATCACCCCCTGATAGTTATTTTGAAAATATATTCCTTGTACAGAATTGACCTCTCTACAGATTTATTATAAGTATAGATACAGAAAACGCAAACCTCATTTTGTGATCAAATGATAGTGAAATCGAATTCGATCGAATAAATAAGACAAACCACAAAATGCTGATACTAACTTTTCTTTGTATTATCGTAAATTTATTTAATTTTCTCTTTGTAATATTTTCACTTTTAATTTATTCAGACTAAGATAAGTCTAGCCAATTTCCTGGCTGCTTTTACTTAAGTAAGTCTCTTGGGAACACATAACGTCTGAGCTGTTGATTCTTATTGATAAAAAGTAGGTTTTAATAAAATCTTAAATATCCGTTACCTGCCTATTCAATCCCAGGTTTTTGGTGTCTTAGAACTTGAACATCTATATAAATGTACAGATATAGATACAATACTTATACGGATTGTCAAAAGCCAGTAAATCTAATTCCAGTATTAGATTCTCGATTGTATGTATGTGACTCGCTGCTGCAAGCTGTCCACCTCGGTGGTAGGCGTGTGGTAGCGACTCATATATATATTATATTCATTGTTTTAGGTAAAGTTATTATAATAAGAACACTAACATAGGGATAAGAAATAATTGTTACTAACACAGTTGAATCTGATTTGACTGGGAGCCGACCCCAACATAGTTGGGAAAAGGCTAGGCAGATGATGACAGGTACAATACTATTCAATAATCAATTGACTTGGATGTCCTAAATCGCCATTTCTCCACTGTCCCTATGTTAGATAGTCCAACCGAACGTCAAACTATTGACTATATCGCTGGTCTGACGCGTCCCAATAATGACCCTTTCATTTTCACCCCAGTAGATCCGGGAGAGATAAAAAAGATTATCCTATCTATTAAATCCAAAGCCGTGGGCTGCGATAACATCAGTCGTCATATGATCGTTTCGGCTTTGGATCAACTTCTTCCTGCCATGTCCCACATAGTAAACTTTTCCCTTTACTCAGGTACATTTCCTTCCCAGTGGCGTAAAGCCCATGTCCGGCCCCTTCCTAAGATTCCCAATCCCACTCTTTCCAGTCACTTTCGTCCAATTTCCATCCTTCCGTTTCTGTCCAAAGTGCTCGAGGCTTGTGTTCATAAACAGTTTTCCAAATATATTTACAGCAACTTCCTCATCAGCCCACACCACTAGGGTTACTACCTTTTTTGCAATGATTTACAAAAAAGTACCATACATAAGAGAGTATATCTCCCAAAAAAAGGTAGTAACCCTAGTTCTGTTAGACATTTCCTACGTTTTCCTTATAAATGTCTTGCACAACTTAACAGACAGATATGTCATCTTAATAATCACCTCCTTCATCTAAACTACTATTAATTAATTTGCAGATAAAACTGTTTGTTTGCAAAAGGTATTCTGAACGAACGAAGATTCCAAGACTTCTTCTCAGCGTCTCGATAACATTAATGGTTGATTCTTAATAAAAGGTAGCAAGATGAAAGGTGGGTCATAGTCTGTGGAGAGACGCCACACAAAAACTGAAAACCGAAACCGTCTGTGAAACCCACACCCACCTGTGAAGAATATCTTTGGTGCGGCTGACCCGAGTGTGGAAAGAACAAATTCTGTCACTAATCACTATTATTGAGTATCATAGATTACTTTATTTACCAGATAAATGGCCGATAAATAGCTATATATAGGCAAGGGAGTGAAGCTGCGTAAAAAGCTAGTATTGTACCTGTCATCATCTGCCTAGCCTTTTCCCAACTATGTTGGGGTCGGCTCCCAGTCAAATCAGATTCAACTGTGTTAGTAACAATTATTTCTTATCCCTATGTTAGTGTTCTTATTATAATAACTTTACCTAAAACAATGAATATAATATATATATGAGTCGCTACCACACGCCTACCACCGAGGTGGACAGCTTGCAGCAGCGAGTCACATACATACAATCGAGAATCTAATACTGGAATTAGATTTACTGGCTTTTGACAATCCGTATAAGTATTGTAACTATATCTGTACATTTATATAGATGTTCAAGTTCTAAGACACCAAAAACCTGGGGATTGAATAGGCAGGTAACGGATATTTAAGATTTTATTATAACCTACTTTTTATCAATAAGAATCAACAGCTCAGACGTTATGTGTTCCCAAGAGACTTACTTAAGTAAAAGCCGCCAGGAAATTGGCTAGAATTATCTTAGTCTGAATAAATTAAAAGTGAAAATATTACAAAGAGAAAATTAAATAAATTTACTATAATACAAAGAAAAGTTAGTATCAGCATTTTGTGGTTTGTCTTATTTATTCGATCGAATTCGATTTCACTATCATTTGATCACAAAATGAGGTTTGCGTTTTCTGTATCTATACTTATAATAAATCTGTAGAGAGGTCAATTCTGTACAAGGAATATATTTTCAAAATAACTATCAGGGGGTGATTAGTGATCGATACTGGTGCCAAAAATGCAATCAGTAAAATTTTTGTCTGTCTGTCTGTCTTTCTGTCTGTCTGTCTGTCTGTCTGTCTGTCTGTATGTTCTTTATAGAAACAAAAACTACTCGACCGACCGAATTCCATGTTTTTATTGTATGGCATAAAATTTACAAACACGTCGATTTTTAACGAACGCCGACAAAGGGCTATCACGGCATTTGGATTTGCAGGCTAGCGAAGTTATTCTGAAAAGTTTAAGAAAAGATAATACTAGAGCGAGCGTAGCCAGCTCGAAAATTCTAACTCCTCGCTTCGCAACTGCTAATATAGTGGACTGAAAATATAGTATTTTGTGTACTATATTATTTTTTATAGTTACTATATTAAAGTAAAATAGGGTATTTTACTGTAAAAATCTAATTAGTCCGTCTGATAGATTTACAAAAAATATTGGACACGTATTTTTTCTTTTTTCACGTAAACAAAAAATGAAGACGATATAGTGCGTTGAAAACTCACGTGACGTCACGTCGCTGGTAAAAATTGTAGCAACGTAGTGACGTCACGTGAGTTTTCAACGCACTATATCGTCTTCATTTTTTGTTTACGTGAAAAAAGAAAAAATACGTGTCCAATATTTTTTGTAAATCTATCAGACGGACTAATTAGATTTTTACAGTAAAATACCCCATTCCCAAAAACATAGTACAATACTATATATAGTACAAGTGGCAACCCTAAACACAACGCACGAACCTCATAATGTCACATTTTATTACGTCATTTCTCCCACTGAGGGCGCATATTATGACACGACATTATGCACAAATGGTGTTTCTTATGGCGACAACAGAATTGCTCAATTCGGTTGATCAATATGTATGATCAAATAACCGATTCCTTCTCTAAGATGCTTAACAAACATGAATTAAGCATTCAAATCGATTGTTTACCAGAACACCAATTTGGGGTACATAGACCTTTAAAAGATTCCAAAATAATAGCAGAGGCTCCTAGTTTAATACCACTTGTGTAATGTACTTGTGTACGATTAGTATACTTAGATATCCTATCAGGTAATTGCGTGGTATGCTTAAAATAAATATTTGAATTTGATAGTTCAACAACGTTCATTGCCTTTGGTAAGCAGACGACTTTTCCAAACATTAAAGAAATTGGATATTTTACTACTTATAAAAATCATAATTCTATTTTGTCCGTCCGTTGGATTTTCCAAAAATATTGGACACGTATTTTTTGTCATTTATAATCGTAAGCGCATCAAAGTTCAAGAGTGACGCGACTGGTGAAGCCACGTCGCTGGTAAAATTGTAGCACGTAGTGACGTCATGCGAGTTTTCAACGCACTGTGTTGTCTTGATTTTTAATTAACGTGAAAAAATAAAAAATACGTGTTCAATATTTTTTGGAAATATATTAGATGGGCCAATAAGATTTTTTCAGTAAAATATCCTATTCTACAAGTGTGTTTTTCGTTCTTTTTTTTTAACAGGCAGTCAAATTGTAGTCTTTGTCAACATGAAAGACAGTCCAATACTCTCTTAGTATGCTGTTCTAATTGTATAAACCAAAAATATTTTGTTCTTTTGAACCTCGCTTCACAACAAAAAGTTACTCAACTTCACAATCATAAATGAGAACCGATCATCATTACCTCTCCGAACCTTGACATTGGCAAAATCATCTATAGTTAAACGATGGAGCCAATAACACAAAAAAAAACTTGATCAAACAAGTGAAAGCTGGCTATTAAACCAATGAACATTCTTCTTGGTATAACAATCCCATTTAGAGTCTTTTAATAGCCAACACGTCTACCCGTCATCTAAGAGCTTGACGTTTGATGCAGGTCCATATTGTTCCGTCGGCCAACGAAATAGTTGCCGCTGTTACTTTCATCTTTAAGCCACGCGCGCCGTTTGCTTTGATGGACACGTGCCTTTATAATGATGAAAAGCGTTTGGAATTTTTGTTTGGGTAACTTTTACGTCGTTGGTAGATATTTATGTAGAATGTAAGATTACGCTTGTATATTCCACCATTGGTTAAACACATCAAATAGAACATGTATAAATTCTGCTAGTTATGTTTTTGTTCCACGTTCTAGAGGGCAAGTTCTTGTCATCAATCGTTCACAAATCTAGACTCTAGGTATATGTATATATTGCAGATGAAAACACTCAATAATACTTTGCTTGACACAGGAATCTACAACTCCATCATAATTAGGAAAGGACTTGAGAAAATTAAACCGACAAAGCAGTGATAAGTCATGTGCTTATTTTGGAGTTGTATAATGTGTATAATAATAATAGCATAATCAACCTTTTAATGTTCCCACTGCTGGGACACAGGCCTCCTCTCTAGGAGAGCGAATGGGCCGTAATCCACCACGCTGACCCAGTGCGGGTTGGTGAATGTCACATGTCTTCGAATTTTTGGTTCTAGGACAATTCCGTTTCCTCACGATGTTTTCCTTCACCGTTTTGAGGGCAGTGGTATTGAACTAAATGACTCGAAAGTAATGCGCCTGGCCAGGTTTGAACCCGCGACCTACAATTCGTAAGTCGGGGCCGTTACCACTCGGTCACCACTGCTCCCACAATAATGTGTGATGTGACGAATATACCTAATTCAAACTTGTGTAGGGTATACTCACTATGTTATTTAAAAAAAGTCAACAACACTTATTTAACAACTGTTTAAGTATTTTTGTGTATTCAGCTTATTAGTTTGAGTATATATTATTGTATTGTATGTATAGTAAATATATTTATCTTTGTATTAATTTAATATTAATCCAGTTTCTGTGTTTTTCATATTGCACCTACCACTACTATTCTCTGCATCATCCAAAGGTTTCTGGAAGAAAATGCATTAAAAGGCTGTACCTGTGTGCTTAAAATATTAAATAAATACATAAGATCTTTTAATTTTTTTCTTTCTTTCAAACTTAAAGTTCTGAGATTAACGTCGAATAGAAATAGAATGAACACAGTCAGTTCTCAAAATATTAAATTATCAAAACAAAACTTACCACAGTAATTGTGCAATTTCTTAAATGAATATCGCTATCAGTTTCATACTGCAATATAAATTAAAACGATAGCTAAAATTTTAAATCGCAATTCATGTTTCGCCAAAAGATTATGGTAATGGACTGCCGTCATATAATGGACTTTCGTGTTCATTGTTTTACATTAACTAACAACTTTTGAGAAACTTAACGAATAATCATTTACTAGCGTTATGTCAGTGAAAGAGGAATGTAATGGATACCGATGTTCGATAGACCCGATACAAATAAAAAGCAATGGCCAGATGGTACAAGCCGGTCCCCGATAAGGGAAGTGTTCATTTGATAACGGGTACGATGCACACGCGAGCCCATTGGCGTTGAGTAAGATTGCTACAGAAGGTTCACTATATAATGATGATGAATGTTGTAGCCACACGCGCACGCGGCGCACGTAAACGATGATATGATCGTACCAAAATTCACGGCCGTAGGGAATTTTGCAAACAGTGACGACAGCGTTCGAAACTGCTACGTATTTTCCTTTTTTATAGGGGTGTTTCCTGAGTAAAAAATATATGATTATATTTAGTCCGTCAGTTAGATTATAGAAAAATATTGGACACGTATTTTTTCCTTTATCAAATCTATAAAAACTGATGAAGATACAAAGCATCAAAGATCAGGAGTGGGGGCTTGTGACGTTACGGCTCGGTAAAAATTGTAGCGAGTAGTGACGTCACACGAGTTTTCAACGCTCTGTATCGGCTTCATTTTTTGTTTACGTGAAAAAAGAAAAAATACGTGTCCAATATTTTTTGGAAATCTATCTGACGGACTAATTAGATTTTTTAGTCAACTACCCTATTGTATGTGTTTTTGTTTATTTTCGCCTATTTATATTTCTAGTTAACTAATAAAAAATTGTTTAAAATAAAAAAGAAACGCACATCAAAACAACTTAAAAAAACATGTCAACCTTTCAATTTTTAGAAATTCCAGTTCTTGCAATACTTCACTCCACCTTTATTTTGATGGATTTGTAATCAACCACAAGATCTGTGATCTTGTTTGTAGATAAACTTAGCAGTGCAGATTTATCAACCGAGCTACTATCGAGATTATATTTGTGAGTTTTTAACAGTTGTATTTCTGTAACTTCAATTAAATTGACAGTAACTGCGGCTTAGGCCCCGGTACAAGTCCAATGAGATTTTTTATTAGTAGCCACCTAATAAATCCACGTACTGATAAATTTTAATGTTATGTTGTACTCGTTAGCTCCTTAGTTTGAAATATTGACTGAATTTTAATTGTACTGAAGACTAGCGATCCGCCCCGGCTTCGCACGATGTGTTCGCACAAAAATGCGTTTATTTACGACATCACATTAGAAACCTCTAAAATTACACATAAAAATCTTTCTCTTTAATCAATCTATTCAAAAACCCGCATTAAAATCCGTTGTGTAGTTTTAAAGATCTAAGCATACATAGGCACAGACAGACAGCGGGAAGTGACTTTGTATTATAATAAATTTTGTAGTGATTCCTAACGATTTTCTTTTATGTCTACTTATGGCCAAGTCAAGCTGAATACAAATATTGAGTAATGATGAGAATAATAACGAGAAATTAATCATTAATTTGTGTTATTATCACGTCATTTTGCATTTGAGGTCAATATATAGCATTGACGTTGGTAACGACTATCATTTAATTGAAGAGTAATGGACTTAATGAGTAACGGCTATAACATAAAATAGTATTGAATTAGCAATTTATTATTTCATAAAGTTGTAAGTGCCAATGTGACTGTTTATCCAGTTGTTCTAAAATCAGCTGACGCGTGAAAACAGGCTTATTGCATTCGTGAGGTTAAGGACCGTGAAGGAGAGGTTAACTTACCTGTACAAAAAAATAACACATCAATTACTCACTTATCGCATTTTATCTATCATATTTGTGCTCAAATATTACCCATATGTGTATGTATATGTAAGCAATCAATCCATATGTATGTATCGATATCGTCCATACTTCACGTGGAGATAAGTTAGTGCGGTAACGACATTTAGCCAACGCAGAGTTGTCCTCAAGCAAGTTTTCCACAGTGAATTTTATCTAACGTGTTGAACGGAAGCCGGCCGATGCGCACATCTCGTTGCCGCATCCCGTTTCACTCGGCCCTCCGCCAATCGCCTCCGACCTCCGACCAAACGGACCTCTACACCTCAATTCTCCCTCAGTCTTACTGTGGGCGGCGCGACGCACGGACGTACGCCTCGCTCGCTCGGCATCCGCTCGCGAGCTTTCGAATTTTACCTGTGGATTGTCAGTGACATGTGTCTGTAAAAAAATACATTAATTATAAACATTGTGGATTTTTTCTGGATTAACACCGCCCTGTTTCGAGTTCCGTGAAAATCGCAACATAATCATATTCAAGGTCGGTGTGTTATGTATGCTTTGCGAATAGTAATGCGATTGGATGCATTCGGAATGTCACCCATCCAGTCTTTATAAGTTGGCATTAAAGGATTGCCGAGGTGAAGGAAATCTTTATAAAGTTCGTGTATCGGAGTTCGTTGACGTCTCGGAGTAGACTTGTTTTTTCTTTAATTATTTTTTGTTGTTTGACCGGTGCGTGAGACGAGGTTCGCTTACTCGATCAGTCTTCCATCACTTGACTATAAATAAAGAACAATCGGATATTGGAGATTTCAATAGCAACATTTCCGGCTTTGCACGAAGTAAGTAATGTGCAAGTTTCCTGTTTATCATTGAAACAATAGAGTATTTTGGTCTCAATGCCAATCTGAACATCATCGCTGAACGAACCGTTAACTTCCTAGGTGTGTGTATATTTTTTTCTTCAATATACACTTCACAAATTTAAAGTTCTCATAAATATACTCGCAAAATGTTTACTTTAAGAGCTCTGAATTAATGTAAACCAGAAGGTTCGCACAAAATATTCTAGTAATATGAATCAGAGGCAGTTAGCTGAACCTTAGTGAGTTCGATTTTAATGTGAAGATGATCTCACCAATACCCGCCTTTTTGAATATTTCCTAATCTGCTAGTCTGTTTTTACACTAGTATTTATCTTTGGTAAATATGTGTCTACCTTCATTAAAATATACGAGTGGCGGATTCATATTTGCAGCTGAAGCAAATGTTGATAAAACTGATTATGCAAATTTCGTTGCTGTGCAAAGCAAAACAATTTCTTCTGTTTTGTAAGTGCCAATTATATTCATGCTAATATCACTTATGCCAATGAAGTTGTCAATAAACGTTGAGAACTCAAAATTACGTTTAATGGGGATCTATCAATGACTTTCAATTACAGCACCCATCGTAACAGTTCGCGCTTCACATTCCCCTTTAATCGATCCCGACTCAATGCAATTGAAATCATAGTGATAGTGATTACAGATAATGATATAGCAGAAATATCCATGTATGAATCAGAATCCTGCACACGGGAAGTACCTGACTTGGTTGCTACCATAGTGATTACACCTAACAATAAGCCGTTTTAGAGGCTTCTACTGTGTCAAGGATACTTGATAATGTTGACGGTAACCACACAATTATAAATAATTATGATCTTACATATTTAAATTCCTTGAATTATGAAGCTACCTAAAAGAAACAGTAATAGGCGTGCAGTCTGTCATCCCCAAAGGGACTTAGTCAGTGCCATTTTTGAAATCGCCAGTTTTAGGAAACAAAAGATTTTGTTCTTCTTGCGCTATTTGGCTCTTCAGAACGCCAATGCCTAATACCAGCATTTTGTGGTATTTAAACATAAATATTTCTAAATGAGTACCTATCTTGTGATACAGATTATATTTTTCTATAATATTTTGGCTTACTTAAAATTGATAACTTATCTAAATACTATTCCTACCAATTGAGAATTACCACGATAATACGAAGCACCTTAAAGAACAATCAGAAATAATTATAGTTTATCTGCCTGATAAAATTCTGTGACAGGTAGCTTGCAGACAGGAATGGTTTGATTTCATGATTAAGGAATAAACTAAGGATTGGTACCACGCTCAAAGTTACCAAGTCCATATTTTGTACTGTATATTCATCAACTAGATTAGGATTTGTGCTAACGTTTAGTCAACATAAAGCTACGCTTGTTAAATAGTCCCATAATAACTGTGTTTATAATTCGTTTTGAAGTAATAAATGGCGCTAAGTTTAACTCACGGAAAGGCTACAGTCAAATTTAATTCGAGTAAAAAAATTACGAATGTTAGCCGTCGAATTTTTTTGTTGTGGTTTTTTGGTTTTATTAAATTTGTTCCGAACTGAACTAACGTTAACTTGTTAGCTTGACGTCTTTTTATCCGGTTAACATGCTATTAAGTTCCAAAATGGGTATTTAAAGCGAATATAAAATGTAAATGTTTTAATAGACTCTCATTTGTATTTAAAGACTCCGTTCTATGTAATTGCTTATTTAACTCTACCGCAGAGTATTCTAAATGTAATTAAAAGTGACCCTTTTAAAGTAACTGAACGCAAATAACCCATGCCAACTGAAATGCCGGGCACGGACACTTTAAAATATATTACATTATGTGCCAGTCATCAGTTAAAGTCAGCAGAAAATTTCGAACTGTCTGCGGAAGATTGAAAGTGGAATAGTTTTAGGGACTTGGTAAGACCCCCGACGTTTTGCCCCGAAAGCTAATTAGTGAGGTGAGCCCGTCCATCGACAAACTGATTTGTTTCGATCGCTTCCCGACTAACAACGGAAGTTGTAACATTGGGAAGTACTTGCCAAACGACGGCGCTGACTCTGAGAAACAAAACGTCTTTAAATAGAATGAATGATGAGCTGCGTTTAAATAGCTGGTTAAACTGGTTAAACAAACATGTGTGGCTTACTCAAACATTGTGTATTGAAATTACAGTTGACCAAAGTAACGTTGGCTTAAAATCCAACCTTCGACTTATCCATTCTTGGCCCTCGGTGATCATATTTTATTCAAACACGAAATGTTTTACATGAAATGTATATAATGTGACTTTTGAAAGGTTTATCAAATCAAAGAGTTCCAGAGGGTGTAATTTAATGTCCATGTCTACCAAATATATCTTTTGGGCACATACGGAAATAAATAAACCCACGAAGGGGATTACAAAAAAACCCGCAGAAAATATATTGACCCAAAGCCTAAATAAATTTTCAAATAAACGGCTATCGAAAGTTTCAAAGCAAATATCGCCCTATGAATATTCAGTACTAGACCTATGATAATAAAGTTGATATTTCTATCACGAGTTTTCACAGGCAACCCGGCCGGCTGTTGTTTTAAAACTTTTCCTCCAACAAAATGGACGCAGTTATTGCTTAGATTTTACCTAAGCTTTCATAACATTACAGTGAAACTGTGTTAAACTCCTAGTAGTAAGCACGAAGCAATACTTGGGAACAATGTGCGGCTTAATTTCAAAGCGCTTTGTTTAAGAGCTAATCAAAATTATGCACAGCGGCTCCCATATTTCTGGAACGTCAACTCAGTAGGTACCCGGTAACGAGTTTTGTTCCCCCACACCGTCTAAAATCAACTGCTGAAGCAATTTTAGCTGTTTCAAGACTCAACTGTGAGATTCTACTTAAAGCAATAGTCGTAAATTCAGCTGGGCCCGTCAAGGTGTATAATTTATACAAGTCTTTAAACAACCATACGGTATGGACAAGAGTCTTTTGTAGGCTTTGAGCGGCCCAATGAAATTATAATCATACGAGATATGATACTGAGCATATTAAAGTGTCCGAAATTAACGCGCGTCGAACCTATTAAACTGTCTAAAGCGAACAGGCGAGTTTTAAATAACCAAAGCCGAGAGAGCTCGTTCTTTATGAATAATTTGAAACGGAATTTCATTCATCTTCGAATCAATTATGAAAACTTTATTTCTAAACATGAGATTTTGTCATGTTCTTCTTTATCATTCGTACAATGGAATTAATGAAACGTCAGTTTTACTCCTACAACTGAAGATGTTTAACAGCAGTCGTCTCATATACATACGTACGATATATTTCAGTATATCCTTTCCTCGTATCCTTCCGTTTCGTTTGAAGATATTTCCAAGCCAATCTATGCTTTCAGTTATTGTTACACTTACATTCTAATTTATTCGTTCTTCGTAATATACAAAAGAACATGTTCTAATTGTCAACGTGACGCAATACAGTTTTCTCGAGCGACAAAGCCGTGCTATGAGTAATTGTACGGAGACTAACTTCCGTACTGTGGCACGGTGCAGAATGGGACGTGGAAACATCACTGAATTGACGGATTTACTTTTGCTTTTGATTTATTTTGCGACAAGTGTAAGGAGACGATTGGTTACTTGGGACTTTATTGATATTGACAACATGGTGAGACAGAATGGCGTGTGAACTTGAGAAGTGGAATGTTTATTATTTGTAGAGGGTAGTGATGATCATAAAAGTGTCAATGACCGCAGTAGTCTTTATCGGGAGTATGTATCTGATGCTCTCAAGCTTGAAGTTGAAGTCATAATGTTGTGTATAGCTTTAGTTTGTTGCTAGGACGAGCTTAGATTTGATGTAGCTCCATCATATCTAAGCTCATCGATTCTATTCAAATATTTTGATGAATTATTTATTCATAAATGCTTTTGTATCATCATTGTCTTGCACGACTACTTCGATTATTTGTTTTGATACAATATTAAAAACATGTTTTTCTTTTTCGTTTGGACGTCTGGTGTTGTTAAGGATCTAACTTCAACATGCTTTCAAAGTATAGCTTAGTTTGTATCGCTACGAAGAGAGTAACTTTGATGTAGCTAATTATATACAAATATGTCGATGTATTATTTATTTACTCCTATTATGCCTTTGTATCGTCATTGTCTTGCACGACTACTTTGACTTTTTGTTCTGTCACAATATTGAAAACATGTTTTTTTCATTCTGACAGGTTTTAGTATGGATCTAATTATATTGAGCCTACAACGGAATGATAAAAAGAAACATGTTTATCTGTTACTACGACGTGTGTAGCTAATTATATACAAATATTTTGATGAATTATTAACTCATATGCCTTTGAATCATCATTGTCTTGCACGATTGCTTTGACTTTTTGTTCTGTCACAGTATTGAAAACATGTTTTTCTTATTCTGACGTCTGGTTTTATAACTGTATGGGCCTATATGTTTTCAATGTATCGCTTTAGTTTATGTATTGCTAAGATGAACGTAGCTTTGATGTAGGTAGCTAATCCTATTCAAAGGATCCTATATGTCGAGTAACTACTCGTATTATTACATATTGTATCATCATTGTCTTGCGCGACTGCATCGAATATTTATTTTGCCACAATATTGTAATACAACTATTTTTTTTTATGGCCTTTTTTTGTTATGGTTCTAACTCTATTGAATCTACTACTTGAAACGGGTAAATACTCGTTTGAAAACAAACCACGCAACTTACTGTTCCGCGACACCATAGCATACTTAGATACAAGCGCTAAACGAATTATAAATCAATATGATTATTGTTCTTTATTACTTTCGACTGTTCTCTTATCTCGGACAGTTAAGCTGCCCTTTTTTGGATGGGAAATCATCAAATGACTTCTTCCGCTGTGGGCGGAGCGGAAGGGAATGTCAGACTGTTACTGTATTCAACTTTGGTTAATACCTGGAACGCAACCGTTTTCAGAGAAATTGTATTATTAAATTCACGTTCCTGAAAACGTGTATTGCATTTTGCGACCACAAATAAGTTCTCTAATACTTGGACCTCACTAGCCTGTGGTTTAGCTAACATTTGTCTACATCTGCTCCATTTGCCATTGCCATTGTGACGTCACCGCGAGCCCGATTTTAGCCGAATTTCGCGCATCGAATCACGAAGTCAATGAACGATATTCATGGTTTATTTATAGGTTAAACAAGTAATTGTAATTAGGAGGCAGTTAACATCATGTAACTGCTGTGTAGCTTGTTCGGGTAAGGTTAGATCAAGCGACTTTGACGAAATTGTTGCTATGTGTTTGTGCGTATGTGAATTGTGAAATAACGGTTGAAAATGTTACTACTAACTTTATTGATATTGAAAATAAAATAGGGCAGTTAAACATTGACTCGTGTTATGTTGTCTAAAATTATATTGATAGATTTAAAATTGAATTAAAAATCGTACACTGTAGTTTTAAAATTATTAATAAAAAGAAGCGCACGACATCGTCCGTGCGGATGTAGTAGGTAACCTGAAACTTCAATACCCCGTAAAAGGGGATAGACTTTAACGGACAGTTTTTGTATAATAGGTAATTAATTAGCCAACAGTTTTTTCTGATGATCCTGTATTCCCTGGATGAACACAAACGTTGTGTCCTTCACCCCGTTAGATGTTGATTACGACAAAACCGTTAAATCCACTTCAATTATATGAA
This sequence comes from Hecatera dysodea, assembly GCA_905332915.2. NCBI lineage: Eukaryota > Metazoa > Arthropoda > Insecta > Lepidoptera > Noctuidae > Hecatera > Hecatera dysodea. The sequence continues at coordinate 7,477,737 of HG995299.1, forward strand.
ATAATTAGTATAAAAAATCTAAAACCTGTAGTTTTAGATTTTTCATTCATAATTTCCAAGTAAATTGAAGCAAGCTATAATGTCATACCTATAAAATTGAATCACCCCTTTCCACCCCTTTAGGAGTTTATTTTCGAAAAATTCATATTTTTTATTAATACTATTAATAGCGTGTTTCAACCTCATCGGATCAAGTATTAAGATTCTTCCATACAAACTTCAATACTAGGTACCTAAAGCCCCACTGGGGGTTAATTTTGAATAACTAATGCAACCTTTGTATTTCACTTAGACTCGGTACCTTATCTAATCCATCCCTTGTTTCTCCCTTTATAGCGGGAGTTTCCCAAAATTCTTTCTTAGCCGACGTCTCCTGTTTATAATCAACCTCCGTGCCAAATTTCATCTTCATAGATCCAGTAGTTTCTGAGATTTCGTATAATTAAAAGTGTAATTTACATGAACATAAATTAACCTTAAAAAATAAAATAATTACTAAGTTAGTAATGTAAGCTACATTACTATATATGTAACCTACATCATTATAATGGCGAAAAACTTTTCTAAATCGGTTCAAAATCGGTAAAAAATCTGTTTTTGAGCCAAATTGTATCAAACAAATAAATTTTTCCTTTTTTTCTATTAAAATCAAAATTACTCGTAATATTATTATTACGAGTAATTTTGATTTTAATAGAAAGTTTAGGCGTGATTCACAATTTTGAAAAAGCACTAGAAAAACCTGAAAGCGACGCATTTCTCTTCCAGTATATTTTATAAAATCAGAAAATATCTGTACGTGCTTTTATTTTATACGACGCTCGTCTCGAAGGAGTAGCAGATGATGATGAAATATGTCATGAACTCAAACCCGACCGGTGTGGCACATCCCTTGAGATTTCAAGTTTATCAACACATTACTCAGACTACATAACTTCACGAAATTAATAGTTGTTGTATGGAAACGACTAATAGGCTCACAGGGATCAGAATCCAAATCTTGCTATTCCTGCTTCAATATCCACCAAACTTTCGGGCAACCTAAACATATTGTGAAGAGCATGGTCTTGGTTGACTGTACATGTATAATACTACACTGTACAAAGATGTTATAGCGTCATAACTTTAGTAAGAAATTTATGTTAATATGTCTCTTATGTATGTACATTATAATCATATCATCTTAAAAACATTGTTTGCTTAAAACTTCTAAGCAAATTCTTCATTTTTAGCAGCCTAATTTTGGAACTCATCCTTAATTGAGAAAATCATTATGACAAAATAAAAGTAACAGTTACGCTTTTATAAAAGGTCTGTTTAAGTAAAAGATAATCTCAGTACACAAATACATCGTTGTATTCATAGAAATGTACGCAGCGAGAAGCGTACCCAATTAGCATCGCGCATCGGTTTATCAGCGGCCTTGAAGCATAGATTGTAATCATCATCAATAATCAAACTCATTTACCAATTGAAACCAAATTAGTGTCGCTGATACTATTCATATCTGATAACAGTATAACAAAGATTACGCATGGCATAATTCTAGTCACCAGGTTGCTTCTGGGAAATTCCACATTGAAAAATTCGATAGCACTTTACCTGATCCGGGACTTGAAACCATCTTGCTCAGCAGTAACGCTAGCAGTTAATAGACCAACGAAGTATAAAAATCTAAATATATATAACTCAAAAGTGACTGACTGACATAGTGATCTATCAACGCACAGCCCAAACCACTGAACGGATCGGGCTGAAATTTGGCATGTAGGTAGATGTTATGACGTAGGTATCCGCTAAGAAAGGATTTTGATTAATTCTACCCCCAAGGGGATAAAATAGGGTTGAATGAAAGTTTGTATGAAACTTTGTCAATTTTAAACCGATCGGGCTGAGAGTTTCAAAATCGGGGGTAAAGTAACTATTCCACGCGGTCGAAGTCGCGGGCAGAAGCTTGTATGTTATAAACGTTCATAAATGCATATAATAATATTTATCGCAGTAATATTATTGTCTCCATTCACTGAACTAGGGCTCCTTGCACTAAATACGATATCAAAAGGCTATCAGTGACTTGCGATCTAGGCGACAGTAATAGCGAGGCCAAACAGATGACGTGGCAAGTGTTGTAACTTGTAAGATAGCACATGGCTTGACGAGGAAAGTGCAAACAAACATTCATTGTCAAAGTTGTATATTATACTAGCTTCTGTCCGCGACTTCGTCCCCGTGGAATCCCCGATTTTAAAACATTCTTTATCGCTGCTCCGCTCCTATTGGCTTAAGCGTGATGATATATAGCCTAAAGCCTTCCTCGATAAATGGTCTATTCAACCCAAAAAGAATTTTTCAATTCGAACCAGTAGTTCCTGAGATTAGCGCGTTCAAACAAACAAACAAACAAACAAACTCTTCAGCTTTATAATATTAGTATAGATGAAAATATTGAAAGAATTAAATGTGTTTGATACGATAGAGAATGTTTAGTTATAGGAAACGAAGATGATCTATTGATTCAAAGATTCATTTTAAGAAAGAATTATTAAATAAACTACTTCTACTAGAAGGAATAATGAATAAAGGAAATAGTGACCATAATATTAGTGGAGTAATTACTTTCCGCTGCAATTTAATATTCATGAAATACTTTTCGACCGTGGGGTCCGAGTGCTCATGCGTTATTTAAAGAACTTGGTAAACGTTTAGTTGAAACTTCGCGTGACCCAAGGGCTAGCTTTTACTTCGGACAGAAGATAAGCATTGCCATACAACGTGGCAAAGCCGCCAGTTGTTGGGCTCACTTCCTCGATAGTGCCAATACCAATGCGGACGGATTTTTGAAATCCGTCAATAAAACGCGATGATATTCTCTAGCTCACTAACTATATTGAGTGACATAATTATGTTGAAAGAGTTAATGAAATAACCCAATAAAGGAGATAATATAAAACTTTAGTTGCTAATCAAATTGAAAACACATTAAAAACAATGTATCTTTAATGTGATTTTTAAGTGCCACATATTTTTACGAGTTAGATTTGTTAAATATATCTTAAAGCAAATTATTTGTTTTAATATGTGTCGAGTAATAATCAAATTTAAATATTATTTACATAGAAAAAAATTACTCAGATGATAATATTGTATTTTAAACATGCACCCGAAAATTGAAGTTAATTTGATTGCAACTACTAAATGCTATCGCATAGTTCCGACAATTTTTATGTAGTCGTTGCCCCGATAGTGGATGAGCATATACTTTTTATTTAAATGTACTAGCGATAAAGCGTTTCCTGTTACTAAAGATAAAGGCAACATTTTAGTATAGTTTAATTTGCTATTGCTATATTAGCTACCCGTTGAATATATTATTATTTTTAAAAGGATAAAGTTTAACTACATTATAATATTGAACTCGAGAGCGAAAACTCAACTTATCAAAATATTTAATAATATAGGTATTTTGAGATAGATTGTTGTAGAATTTTCTCGTTTGTCTTTCAAGTTTTGACCATGGAATATGTAAAGAATATGTGCGTTGTTGAAACATAAAGTTTTCGTTTTATATTAAATACGAATAACATATTCCGTATCAGTATGTATTTGCAAATTAATACCTATTATTAATGTTGTCAACTTCAAACAGCATTGATTGAAAAAGCGTAAAGCGATATTAAGTAAGTTGATTATATTAAAAATGTATTAAAAACCAAACAAAATTTTTATCAAGAGGAAAAAAAAATCATTCGAGATCTTGATCTCTAAACAGTTTTAATCGAAAAAAAAATCTCCTTTGATAAACAATTCATTCATATTATATCTCATTAATTAATCGCTGAAGGCCCAGAACACGTTTTCAAGAAAAAGAAAACAGCAATTAGAACCGTATAATAATGGTGCGACGCGTATATATAAACGCGGAAAATTGATTTAATTCATACGTAACGAGATAAAGGAAAATATCGTAAAACTTGATATATTTTCTGTAGCGTACTTATGTACACTTGTTAACAGTAAGTACTAAGAATTTTACATCGTGATTTACAATTTTATTCTTGGTATTGCTTTTACGAGTTGTACTGTAAAGTTGTGTTAAGACAACATTTTACGTAGCTTGTCAATCATCACCTTGACTGTCTTAGCTCCCTTTAGCTTCTGATTGATGAAACACATTTCCTTCTTCTATTGTTTCCTGTCAATTCACATCCTTTAATTTTTATCGTTCGATAATTTTTTGTTGCGTCATGTTAATATGAGGATCGCTATGTCAGGGGTTCATTTCATGTTTGGCGGTTTGAGTTCTTTATGTGACCTACCCAAATGTCCTTACCCGTATTGCTCGTCAAATCGTTGAGCTCCTTAAAGTTTTAAGTTTGCGCTACACGATAACTGACAAATGCTTGCACTTTTTGCACAGGTTCACTCAAATCTATGTGGTACTTACCTCAAAAGACCACTTCAGACACCAACCTATATGGTTCTCATATGATTTGACCAGTGCAATTGTATGGACTAACAAACACCGGCCTCATCTAGTTTATGACAGCCAAAAAAGATTGACGTGTAAAAGTGTTTTTTACAACCTACTTAAAAAATAAATATCATAAATTTATCATTAAGTTTTATCTAGTTATCTGTAACAGCTGCAACTGGGGCTCCCGTTTCTTCTTTCGAATTCTCCTTATCTGGTCTTCAACTTTCTACGCCCAGACTAACCTAGTATAAGAATCAATATTTCTATATCATTGCATTTTGTGGTTAACGATCAACGAAGTTATTTAAAGGTTTAACTTTATGTTTGGACATCGATTTATAACTACATGAGCTTTCATGAATAGTTTATAAAAAAACATTCATAAAATAAAATTTAATCAGTTTCATTTGACCGCGTGCCAATTGGTATGTTGATAATTTATGCGGTTCGTGTAAATATTGTATCATTCACCGGATTTTATAATCAACTCAGTCTATTGCAGTACTTTGTTAAGGCATATAATTCTCCCATGTTTCCAGAACTGATGATGAAAAATAGGACGCTGTATAATCAATCGTAAATTTCAAGTTAATTTCATGGAACAGCGCAGCGTTGACTACAGAGTGGAGTAAATGCCAGTTTTACAGTCCCTTTGTTCGTTGAAACGTAATCGCAATGCACACATCCGATTTATATTATTATAACTGTGTTAGGAAATAGCTCCAATACATTCGCTCGCTATGGTTTCACTTATTTTCAGTTAAAAATAACTTTTATGGCACAGTGAAAGTAACTATGTTGACTGCAACAATACAAGCGATCAATTTAAACCCACATATGAATAAAACATGAACTCTCCCATTTGCGCAAAAAACGTATTTTGCTAGAAGACATTTTGTGGTAAACACCGCGTATTGTAATACACATACATAGGTACCAGTCTAAATAGTTTACTATTTTATTTATCCACGTAATTAGTTTTATTGCATCTATCATTTTCTCTTTAAGTATACTTGCACAGTAATAAAATCATTTTATTGCCGTATCCGATTCTATTTACTATGCATTATTTATTTTTATAACTTTTCTTATTACGTAAAAGAATTACGTGACGTACCTATAAATACACAAAAAAAAACATATATAAAATATGCTTTATACCTAAACTGACAGTGTGTCAAGCCAGGTGCCGGATTTGAGCAATTTTCTTTAACGCTATACGTTGCTTGGAAAACATTTTAGTCGTGTTATTATTCCACTCCACTGTATATCTGCAATGTTTTATCAGTGTATTTTTTAGCATTAATTATCCGAAAGTGTTTCCTCTGTACTGGGCCATAGACCCCTGTGTGAGGGGGAGTGGGTCATTAACTCATTATCTAACTCGCTTGCGGATTGGTCGATGTTCCATTACACATCTCGCGTATCTCACAACCTTTGCGACTAAGAAATGTCAATTTCCTCAAGATGTTTTTGTTGATCGTCAAATGATGTCAATGACGTCAGATGTTGTCTAACTATAATGCCAAATTGTATTAGCCTATCTATTCCTCTTCTCTTTTTTCTATTTTTGTTGCCATGGTCATTACGCCTTATAAGAAAAATGGCCTTAGCAACTGATGCGTCTTACGATGAGGTTGATGATTCGGAGACGGAATGAAACTCCAACTTGCAGTAAATAATGTACACACACGGTAACAGTTAAAAACAATATGGATTGTGTATAATAAACTATTAGTAGTAAGTTGTATAGGGTTATTTGTAAAACACCAAAAACCTCTTAAGAGGTCATTGTACTCATCATTGCAGTGAACAAGTGAGAAAGGGACGCTAAGGGTAGCACTGAATCGTCTCTTGTGTTGCCACTTAACAACTCTTCGACTTAAATATTAAAAGATGCAATACTACATCTAGGATGCATTCACATATGCGCAACACGTGACGTCACAGTACCCACCCGCGGTTTTACCCCCGTAGTTCCCGTTCCCGTGGGAATATGGGGATAAAATATAGCCTATGTTACTCAGGGTGAATGTAGTTTTCTAATGGCGAAAGAATTTTTGAAATCGGTCCGGTAGTTTTTGAGTTTATTCGTTACATATAAAAATACTAATATTTCCTCTTTATAATATTAGTATAGATAAGTCCTTTTACAGGGTCTTATTTGTTGACCACCGATTTTTTAAGCTTCAAAGTGCAGAACTACATAAAGAAAACTTCAATACGCAACACAACAGCCCCCTTCCAAAGCAACTTTGACGATTCAGCTCGTCATAAAACTAGAAAGATGACTTTTAAGTTTGTGAAATAAATTCTTTGAAAGTATTCTTAGCAATTTTACGTAGTTGAAAAGTTGCATACAGTCTTGTTGGGTGCATAAATAACAACAGTACTTAGAACAGCGACACAATTCTTATCGCGTCTTGATATGACTTGATACTTGTATTTTGTTATTTTTTTTCTCTCTTCCCTTTCAGTTTTTCATGTTCCTTTAAGTAAGTACCTAACTAGTTACTAAAGTTTTGAAAAGGATGCTGTTGTTTTATTCGTTATTTCTAAAAGGACTGTTAGCAATCTAAAGATTTGTTCAATACACAATAAGTTATTTTTTCAAGTAGGAATCGATGTCAAAGTGTCAATTGTTTGATGCACTTCAGACCATCAGCATTAATTGGTCATGAGCCTCTAATCTATCAGTAGGATCAAGAAAACACGACTCAAAACAAAGTAAATCAGAAGTAGGCTCTGTTCAAGCATTATGCCCGCACCAAGAGGTTTCTTAAGAAATTTCAGCAAAAGCGACTGAAGCCAAAAAAGTTTATAGGGAACGTAAATACAGCTTTGAAGTGTATTGAACAATTTTACGATAGCAAGACATATTTTTTATGCTGATACAATACAAAAACCTTAGCGGGCTTACTTGGAATGTCTAATACAAGATAAGCAAGGGTCCCTATTAGTAAAGAATGCTAGTTAGCGTTACGAGGGGGTGAAAGCTGCTGTAAAAAGCCTCGTAAAATGTTGAAGGGAAACGTGTAATCATCGACCGTAATTTTGTGTATGGTTTGAGTAACAAGACGGTGGTGTGTTAGACGGTGTTCAAGATATTGTTATTTAGTTTTTTTTTATTATTATTATGGTGAATAAATCGTTTCTCCTTTATTTGATGTTTCGAGTTTATTGAGACTTTATTGAGTCATTATGACTCGGAAAGTAAAGTCACGGTTGTGTTTTCAATAAATTCCCTGTGCGAGTTGTTGGTTTATGCAAACAAATGTTAAGGAGTTATTATTGACTTTGAAAATATAAAAAGTCGCTTGGAAGTACTAGTAAACAAGTTATAAACTATTTTAAGCAACAAAGACAACTGCTGCTGAAGGTACTTTCGAAACCGAAATAAATACACAAGGACGACAAAAAGTCGTACAAAACCGTTACTAATAATATTTTTATAACCGAACACTAAAGACTTGTTGTATGTTTCGGTAGCAGTTACCACACTGAAGTACCAATTCACGATAGGTGGTTCCTAAGAACTAGTTGCTTTGCTTCAATAATCACAGGAAAAAATACAAATTAATTAATCATGAAGCGTGTGCATGTTCAAAGAAAAAGCGTGAGAAAAATGTACGTATACGAGTGGAATGTGCAGAGTTGTGCGTCTTGTTTAATTGAAGGCTTAATCACTCAACTAGGCATTACCATACCCGGGCTATTATTAGAATTGCCCATTATGACTACAACATGATGAAAGCATTTTAAAGTTATCATTTGAATCTGGTGCAATTATTTGAATTGCTGTAAAAAGCGTTGCGTCACGTTATCTGCCCAGTAATTCTAATAAACACAGCTCTTCAAACACCATAGGATGTCCAAGCGTTCATCACTAGACCAAGATTATAATCGAAACATTAGCCGGCTGAAGAAATGAGTGCTTTGCTAAGACCTGAGCGTCGAACAGGTTTCATCGACCCTATACCAAGCTTTACTTCGTCCGTTGTCGATGCACTCACAATCGGTGGTTTCACCTCAGATCAATCGTTTGCGTTATATCGATCGCAGTCGCGTGGTACCGGCCGCGTGTAGTAATGACGCGCTGCGGTGTCACCGGAGGCCATTCGTCGGTCAAGAGTACCTGTTTAACCGCATGAGGTTGTTTGCAATGTTAACGCTTCCAGCTTACTGATAACGCTTTACCATTTGCCAGATTATTGGTGACTTTAATAACTGTGTGAAAGTTCCCTTCGTTTACTCTTGATATGAAATCACAATTGGATGTAGTATCTCGGCATTCTCGGCCTATACAGCCGGTCTGCGGTCATTGAATTGAATGACATCATTATTGCAAAGCAGACAATTGACACAATCATGACACTCGTTCTTTATTAATGTTTAAAGATAAGATGAATGTGTATTACATTGGAGCAATTTTTCGTTTGATAGCTTAGAACGATGTTTTCATTAAAATGGCTATTATTGCTTGCTTGAGGTTATGAAATCGTACAAATGTATGTGTAGTAAGTATTATTACTAAAATAATAGTGTATTTTACAATGCTGGATTGGAAGAAATTTTTAATTTAGCGATGTTCATTCGTATAACACAGTACGTTTATTAGTACTACAATTAGGAAATAACGTTTCTATTAAATTTAAAACTAAAACAGAAGTCATTGCTATTTTATGTTTGGATTACAAAATACCCTTTCCTGAAATACAAAGCTCAAACTTATTCTCGGCAGCGAAGCTTCAAAGCTGCGAATAAAATTGCTAACAACATTTTCTGACAATACAAAATGTCTTTCATAAATAAAACAAATTTCAACTCGAAACATTGTTATAAAACGCAAAATGCAATTTCCCATAGAAAACTATTTGCAATAATTTCGCATATTTCAAAACATGTTGTAAAATCGTCCAAGCGGTAGTTATCGTGCAGCCAATGCGTTTTGAACAACAATCTCATGTTCTTATCAACTGTATTGCTAGGTAAATTTTCTATTACATTGTTTTTGTGGTGGTTGTAAAGGTAACACAATCACCGATTGTTTTTTCCCTACTTAACATCGTGATATTCAGTACCTACTTGATGATATTGGATACAAATATACAATTTCCTTATTACTAAGAATTGGTTCTTTAGTGCTATCGCTTTATCTGCAATCTTTAAATTTTACTATCGCTTGCAATTTCTTCAGTAATGTCGGTATCCAATTAAAATGTTTAAGGTTGTAATGCAATTTATGTAACTACGTTTACATTGTTTCTTCCGTTACTATCTCTAGTAGATTTTTGTGATCATCAGTTTTTATAAGAAACTGATTTTCTTTTGAGTTTAGTGTAGCGGTATTTTGATTCATGTTGCTGTTGCTAACTTGGTTTCTGCTACCCGAGTTTTTTGGAAACATATTTCCTTTTGAATTTATGAGATATTGCAATGGTGGCAATAAAACAGCCGTAAAAATGTGTTGTAATATGTATTATAATAGTTAAGTGAAAACGAAGAGATTCAGAAAGAGTATTAGGACAGAGGCCAGATATGGAAACGACATCATTCATAATTTTCACTTATTCTAGTTTTATATCTGCTTTTGCTGCATTTTTAGTTTTCGAATCCCTTTGAAACTAGGAAAATGTCTGAAGAACTGATTGTAATGCTCGCATCGTATAAATCAGTCATACATCAAATATTTAAACATTATTATATGAACAAGAATCTCAATAGTTTTTATCACATGCACCATTAGTTTTAACAAAGAGTCATGTATGTGTGTATCTAAGTAGTTATAATTACGTCTGCAATGTTCCAAAATTTCATAGTTGGTAGAACAATGGCCGCAGATTGGGAATGTTTGTGGGAAGCAAATTTATTGTCACGTCATATGACGGTGTGGTGTTTTGCAAACATTCGGCTGACTATAAACATTTAAGTACCACCTGAGAGGAGGGTTATGAGAACTTTAATGTTGGACGTAGTTTGTTTCATGTTTTGAAATGATTAGTATCTTATTATACTAGTACTCGTAGCTCAGTAGGACTGCCAAGCGAGTCTTTGATCCCATCTTCAGGTAACTAGAAATTTGGGCTTCTTCATCTTGACTGTTTTTCAGTAACATTTTGAAGACTTATATTTGGTCAATTTCAAGAGGCTCTCCCACTACGTCAATATAGAACCTAAACATAATTGGCTCAATTTGGTTGTGCGTACCATTTCTGATTATGTCCATAGTGGGAATACAGGCGTGTGGTTTTGTTTGGTAGTTAGGTTTCTAGTTTGCAAGTGAGTAGATATTCATCACTGTAATGCATCCCATGAGTGGTGTGAAGGATTTAGGTTGATATTGTATCAGATTCATTGCCAGTATCAGCCAATTTGGTACTAACATTTCGACTGCTACTAATGCGCTTGAAAAATCAATCAGGATCACTATTAAGAAGGAAACCCACATGGAACCTGACTATTATATAGCTGATATAAGTTAAACATAGTTTAAATTAACAACTTAACGTTGCTCATAGTTGCTGATTAATACGATTCCGTACTGTTCAAAATCGTGGCTTCCAATATGCAGCCGACTCTGCTTATGGAAATCTGTACCAAAATCCTTAAAGCAAGATTCCATACATCAGGTAATATATACGGTGATTGTTACGAGAAAACAAAGCGATATCCCAAGTAAAGGCAATCGAACCTAGACGTCCTCAGCTCCTTTGTGTGGCCATATTGTGACGGTGACAACGGATCTATGGACTAGGGTGGCATGAAACGAGCCACGTGAATTACCAGTGGACGATATTCATAGACTATCTCCTGCCAAATCTATAGGATTGGAGGTTCGGTTCGAAGCCTCATTGTAGGCCTTAGCAGTATTCAAGGATCACGTTTCAGAATGAACAAAGGTTTTTCATTTGTGCAACACGTTTTCGTAACCTGATAGGAATATCTAATTGGTTGTTTGTTTTGCTTCGGTACTATATTATTTACTTTTGATCTCGCATAAAATATTAATGTTCATTAAAGTAAAACAATCTAATAGTATCAACATAATTAAGTGTTTAATGTGCTTAGTCATTAAATTTGTATAATAAATTGGTTATTTTTTAATTACAGGTACTTATCACTAATTGTCAGCGTTGCCTAATAGTACCGTTCCTCTGTAAGTAAAATTAGAATTATGTTCGTTATTGAATTGATCGTTTGTTTTAGTACATTAATTTACGTTGTATAAGTACTAATGATTTTTTAAGGATTTCACTTACGTTTCCATTTCTGATGTGTTTCATTTCCACTTGGTTTTTTTATCTAGGTATCGTTGTCCATTGCATCTGGCTATTGATGTCAATATTTTAATTGTAAAACCAAAATCATCTCATCTGCCTAGCCTTTTCCCAACTACATTGGGGTCGGCTCCCAGTCAAGCCGGATTCAGCTGAATACCAGTATTTTACGTGAAGCGGCTGCCTACCAGACCTCCGCAACCCATTAACTGGGGAACACGGTACTTCTTGGCAAGACTGGTGTCAGATTTTCTGGCTTCTGAAAATCCGTAACGACTGCCAAAGTTCTCCAAATGACAGCCGGGACCAACGGCTTAACGTGCTTTCCGAGGCACGGAGAAGTCTCGTTATATTAAGATGGTCACCCATACACAGACCAACCTCGGCAAGCGTTGCTTAACCTAGAAGATTGACCCGTGCGGCTGTTATAATTTAGCCACGAGCTCCTCGAGAGCTCCACGAGAGAATTGTAAAACCAAAATATACTTTTATAATTCACTGAAGTGTTCTTTCAGGTATACAACATTTTGGGCACGACCATAAACATAATTAGCATTTGCCTAACTTTCCACAAAATTAGTCAAATTACAGATCGTTGGTTCAGTAGTTTCGAGACTAAAAACCTAATTCCCTGAGTTGCGACTTAGTTTAACTACAATTTGCTCACTAGAACAACGCCTATTAAAGTGGCCCTTTTGAGGTCCCTTTTGCAGTTAATGTCACTTTATTATAGTTATTTCGGTAACGGAAAACTATGAACCATAATAAATGTGTGTATTATTTTGAGCCTTAACAGAATAGACATTAAAATGTAGTATATCTTTGAATTGGTTATTTGTAGTTTAAATGGGCTTTTGTGAAACGAACCACTAGGAAATATTATGCATGAAAAATAATAATTTAATAGTTACTTAGGTAACTATTTAATTATTATTTTTATATATTATATAAATAGAATGGTAACATTGATATTAAAATAAATATTGACAGAAGTACAAACGAGATATATGTAACTATTTAAAAAAAAAACTGTCCATCTCGCGAAAACGCTGTTTTTTTAATAATATATGACAGTTCTATAGGTAACATAGAATTTGACATCAGGGGTCGTATTGGACTTCTCTTTCTAAAAGTCAACTTTGAAGCTTTATAACTTCATCGCTGAGGAAGTTATTTTATAAATGATTTCATGATTGTTTACTAGAGCTAAAATGTATTTTATTGCATGCATATTCCCTATTGCCATTATTTTATTATTACTTAATTTCTGCAATTTCACATTTAAATATTACAATAGTAAAGTTATTTAAGCAAATAAGTTCTGTAAACTCAGATTTTCCTTACATTCATGAAGCGTAAACTTAATTATGCCTACCATAATGTGTGTTTATCTCCCCTTTACGCATGAGTAGAAAAGTTGACTCAACGGAAAGGGTTACCGTCTTGTCTATGCTTGATAGACAAAGCTATTCAATTCTCATCACTAAGTACTTAACGTATAGAAGAGATTTTCGCACATCAACATTTTTCTCACATGTTTTTCTGTAAAGCTATTCTGGTTTATGTATTCTCATATTTATTGAAGCAGGTGTGGAAATCGCTAAAACATATAATTAGCTATGTCAATAAGCTCAAAATTATGTACATCGGCATCGTTACTAGTACCTGAAACACTAAACTATGTGGAGTGCTTAAATTTAACTGCCGAACTGTAACACACGTTTCAGCTCTAAATGTTTCCCTGGAGTTTGGCCCGCCGAGACTTGGGACCAATTATTGAGGACGTTACTACCCAACCACCGACCGGGGCCCTGAAATATTGACCTTAAAAGCCCATTAGTGTCCAGTTTGGACCCACGATAAGCCGAATTTGACCGATTAAGGATATAGAGTTGTGATTTGGGAGCAAATTTTAGACGACCATGATTTCGTACGGTTGGATAGGGCAGCTAATTATTGTTGAGTTAAAGTTAATGTACAGTGAATTGGGTTGAGAATATAAATAACTTAGTCCTGGAACACAAATTAAATATTCTAATTGATGTACTGAACAATGCACAAGGACAGTTAGTTGATAAAGTAGTAAAGTACTTAGTAAGATTTCAAGAAGGAAATTACTTTACGATCTTCGGAATATTTACCTAAACTATAAAAATAGTCTTTCGTATACCTAAGATTCAGCTGTATATGTTGTTAAAACGATAAAAACGGCGAGGAGGAAACGTTGACAAAAGCAATGTCTTTATTATCTTTTAGAAAATTTAAATCGGCAAAATGCTAACAGAATACATATTTCGTGTACTTAAAGAACAATAGCAAGCGTCAGGATAAGATTATAAAGAAAGAGAAACTGGCAAGTATTTCCATCTATTTGGTGATTACAAAACTAAATGATATTTTATAAATTATTCCTTATTGAATGACTCTTTAAAATTTTCCTTAATTAGTTTTTTTTTCTTCGAAATCGATATAAATGGAATTATTAATAATGTTGATAACATTATGGTATCTATAAGTAGACTGATAAGTATCAGATTCCAGTATCTACAGTTTCGATGCAAAGCTATCAGTATCTATTATGTCAAAACAGTAAAGTGTTACTGATAAATGGGTAGCGCTAATGTGTTTTGGTAATTACTTTTTCAAGTTCTTTATTTTTATCAAGATCCATAATTTAGATATAGTAGTAAGTATCTTCAAAGAGTATTTTGTAAGTCCATTCGTTCATTGTTCCTATTTAATAACTTTCTCAAATTAATTTCATACAGGTCAGTTAGTCAGGTCGTCTTATTCACATCTGCTATCCAAGTTTCGAAGAAGAACCACAATACGGCACACTCATTCAAAGAGAAATTGACCTTGATTGTTGATTTTACTTTTCGAGGTCACATGATATTATGGCTATCAAAAAAATTGTATTAAAGCAATCAAATAACTTTCGTGTCATTGGACCGCTTTCAAATGCTTCGTCCATGACTGGGTCGAGACTTAGTTCAAGGGTCACATAACACCTCGCAATCATATTCGCTTCTGGATGGTCCTCTGCTATTATAATGCATTGTTTTGATTTGTCTTGACGCACCATCTCCATTGTTCCCACACGTGTTGTCAAAGATCGTGTTTGGAAATAATGAGTCACTTCTATTCAATTCGCTTTGGAGCCGAACTCATTCATTGTAGATAGCCAACCTCAATTTTGTATAGATTTCCCTCTGTTATTAATGATTGTGGCAATTACAGCTTCAGCAATTACATTCTGTGAAATACTATCTTGATTCATGTATAACTTTGTGTGACTGCGAATTAAAACCATTTTTTTAATTACAATGGTAAAATTAATCATGTTGACCCCCGTGTTTGTTGAGTTGTCTTTGAAATTAATTCATTTATCTGCTCCTAATATAAAGTGCCGTCCTTTGACATCATTGCGTTCACGAGTGCCATCTATAGCTATGTTATTGTTGCCTTAATTCGTATTCCTTTATACGTGGCAACTGTTCAACAGTAAGACCCGAGACTTGACTCATTCTTCAAGACACAATGTCCGTAAGCACATCTTATTGTACCCTTTTGATGTCTACAATTGATAAATGGACACTCTCGCTTCCTCCTACATAGAGATTGTGAGCCGATGAGATTTACTCTCATTGTTGGCATCGAGTGTCGATTCAATGATAATGGTGTTTACTGCCCTCACTTTACTTTTTTTTTCAGAGAAAATGGACCCTCATTTATAATGAAAATGAATGCTTTTATTGTATTTTATAAATCGTTTAAATAACATTTTTATTCATGATGTATTTTCCTGTTTCCTGATGTTGTTTAATGAGTCAGATTTGGGATTAACTCAAGGAATACCTATCTTTTTCATGAATTTTTTTGATTGAACAAAGTTTCCATGCATATTTGAACTCGTTTTGCAAAGTTTTTTAACAGTTTTGAACACCATCAATTTATTGTCATGTCGATGAAACCAATCATGCAATTCACAAGGCCGAAAGTCCATTGAATGTCACCCCACACGCCATTGTTTAATTTAATTGTCTCTCGCAACCGACTCGGTGAGATGATATACAAATGTTATGACACGCGTCACGTTTTAAAACAGCCATTAAAATGTTTATCGTGATAAAAATGAGACTTAATCAAACAAACGAGATAACTTCAATCAGTGCTGCTATCATAATCCTTATTTCCGTAAAATTAAAGATATAATAAAACAGATGCATGCAATGAGTATTATATTATGTTTGCTTGAAATGGTGCCGTGAAATAAAGCAATTTACCATTTGAGCGTGTGTAGAAATAACAAAAAGAAACGTTGGAACCGTTACGTCGGCTGAATATGTAGAATCTTTGACCGTGGCTTGGTTGGCCGTACCGTTAGCCTGCGCCTGACCATTCGTATTGTATTGTTCTTGTGACGTATGGTATGGCCCCGTGGCAAAAGGTAACCGACCGATGATTTTTGATTTACCAATGGTACAGTTTAATATGGAAATGTAACTATCACGTACTTTGGTAAATGCTATTGATAGGTGTCATAAATACTTTAATATTATTCCTTGATTTGATTTTTTTTTAAGTTAGGTCAGGTTAAATTTGGTTTAAAGTATATCAGAATAAATAACATTACCCAGCAGCATGTATAGCATTTCATACAGAAATAGGACAGAAACATATAAACAGGTAAGCTTTGCATACACATCTTCAAAAATAGGTTATGCCACTACTCAGTGAATCTGCAATAATATAGTTTTAAAATAAGCACGAGTAAAAATGTTAAGGTGAGACCTGACTACGTTATATGCCGAACACGGAACGAGTATTGAATGCAGTTGATTTGCATACTGCAAACGTGTTTGCGGGCACGTTACAAACATGTCAAACTATTGTTTTCTGTTACAGAAGGATATAAGCAAGTTGCTAAATTATCTGCCTGTATCTTTATTTTTCGCAAACCAAAAGTCTTGGTAGGTAATTCCCAAATATATTTTTTTCTGCGTAATAGGATTTCCAATTTAAGAACTTAACTTTCATTTACATTACAAGTATTGAACAGACAATATAAGTATGCAAAGTAGGCCACTTGTGAATTCCAAACAAAATTGGGTAGTGATTTGTATAATATAACGTTAGGATCTTTAGTCGGTTCAAAAAAGGTCTTTGGGTAAACATACGCATACCTAAACTCTTGAGCTGAATATTGGTCAACCTGACCTTTTTTCTTTTCTGGACAACTGTAGACACCATGACAAGTGTCTGATTACCATTTTATTTTTGGAACTGAAATATCGTGTTGTAGTTTTTTCACCTACTGCATCGAGAATGCAGTAGGTGACTAAACCAGGAATAGATTTTATGGGTTTAAACTTCGGTCCTACTATGTGAGTCGTTGAATATTTCGTTTTCTTTTGGCTCGCTCAGTGAAAACACGTCTTAATGCGAGCAAACGCTTCCGTGTCCGCTGAAATATGTTTACTTTATTTTTAGCTTTATTAGGTCAAGAACCATAGGAGTGAATAAACTGTGCTATTTTCAATTAGGTTCTGTTTTTAGTTAAACTGTGAAAGTCATTGTAACGTATTTCTCTGAGGTTGCTGTTTTTCAATTAGTAATGTTTTTCTAACTTTAATGCAGAGATACCGTGATGATCGCGGAGGAATCACCAAAATTGATGATGGTTGATGAAAATGATTACAAAATCGCTCTCTTTTCTTGTCAAAAACAAATTTTTGACATCAAAACTTCAAGAAATTATCAATACTAAAAATTACAGATAATTTCAGCAAGCATTTTAATCAGTTTGTATGTGCAATAAATTTTTGTATCCGTTCACCGGTACTTGCTACTTTCGAACAACATAATGAGCCATTTCCTTCAGCAAGCATAGAAACTAAAGCGGCACAATTTGTCGTCGTTTTCTTAAAAGACTTTACCATTGACGAGGCTGTTACAGTTTATTTAAAGGAGACATTTTTTTTTGGATAAAACAAAAGACTAGCACGAGCTAGACTAGCTAGACATACAAGTTTTCTCTATTGCGGGGAATTCACTGGACAGAGTTGCGAGGGGCATGCCTTCGGGCAATGTCTCAGAGTCATAATATATCATGACCTCGTTACAGATATGTCTGCCTGCAATGGTCACACACTTAATAGACATATGACAGAATGGTAAAAACTCATTCCGGTGGATATGATAGGCCCTTTCGCTAGTCCATCTCGTAAATTGGCTATTGTAGCAAATCAAGATTCCATAAAATGGCGACGTGATGAAATCCGACACCGTCATCCGGATTGCAGACCTAACACAGATATAATTATGTAGTCATAGAAAAATCGAATCAACTGGATCTGGATATTTGGATACTGTTGCTATAAGTAAACAATCATAAATCGGTATAAATGAAACTGTTTCGTAACTGATGGGTGACTAACAGACAACGCACAGCCGAAACTACTGGTTGTAGAATGCTGAAATTTGGCTTGTAGCTTCCTTGGGGAGTGAAGGGGAGCACCTCACGAAATCCCTACAGGAATTAGAAAAATAGGATACGCACGTAGGTAAAAACTTTTATAAATCTGAGACAGTAGAGGCTAGCGTCTCCTGGAACATATTCTCATATCTGCCCTGAAACACTTTACACAGAACACTTGTACAGGCGTTGTTGTGATACAAAATTTGAATAAAGAACCAGTTGAGTAAATACATAAAAGGTACATAAATTAATTGGCGAGCTATTTTCTATGCTCTGTTAGTTGTAATGCTTAATTAATATTGTATTCGTAGTTAACAAAATATAGTCTACCATTAAAAGCAATTTACCTAATGTTTGCAACGACATTGATTGATATACAATACTAGGTTTTATCGTTATATCGACAAATGTTTTCATGTACTACATGAAGTATTAACCCATGTTTGGTGTTAATAAATTCATGACTTTCATCAGAACTAGTGAACTAGTTTTTATTTTAAAATTATTTTTAAATTGTAGCTAGCTGTTGCCACAGTTATATTTTAACTTGAAGAATCAGTTTGAGTACGAATAAATGAACGCTTATAAACCCATAATTCAATATTAAGAAGCAGAAAATAGCAAGTTTTATTCGGTACAGTTATTTTCTGTAGGTACTCTAGGCTTTTCAGAATCCGTGTCTATATCTCGAGGATTAGGATTTTCCCGAAAGTTTGGACGAAAGAATATCACACATACTCGTATTATAGATGATGTGTGTGATGTTGCTAGATCAGTTCAATCAGTCAGTCGTGTACTTGCTTAGCTTTACCAGCTTATACGTCTTCAAAACCGACACCTAATAATTGGCACGACACTGCAACATCACTCCCAGTAATTTATGTTCATCGGCGTAGTGTTACCTCATCTGTATGCGGTAATTATCTTCACCATATACACTGCAAGATTATGTGTAAACAAGCACATGTATCTTAACCAACAATTGATTGCTGATACAGACAGCACGATTACGGACTTCGAATAGGCTTTGCTACATCGCTACATTTGCTACACCCTATCAATAAAGGGTAGCGGTGTTGTGAATATCATAATTGCAAAGCTTATAATAAGCAATACAATCATTGTATTACATGGCATGTGTACAATATCTCATGGACGAGTGTATTAAAACAGCTCTCAGAGGGACTACTAATGATAACAAATGACGAGCAGATAACAATGAAGATTCTGACTGAGTTATATTTTTCGTATGTAATACCTAAGTATCGTTACAAGAACATGATCCAAAGTTAAATCGTGTACAAAATTATCTAACTGTGTATGTAATACCAAATCGTGTGCCTGCAGCGTTTGCCAAGGCCGCTGCCATTGACCGTCGCCTAGTCTTGTTACTCTCATTAATAAACATTTGACATTCATTGTAATATTATCTGAAACCTGTTTTCTAAAGTGCGCCGGATGATTTCTAAGACTTTTAACTTAAAGCTTTTGTATTTACAAAATCATATTAATAAAGTACGGGTCCGTAAATGATGGACAATGAATGAATTCCGACGATTAGAGATTTATGGTAAATGTATAAAATATGATAATTGTTGACAATTTCGTGTGGGCTGTTTCGGAATGTCGACTTAAGCTTGTCGTTATAAACGGTGTTAAATTTACCTTCGGTCTGCATGTTAGTAGAACGGGAGAGGAAGACATATATGCAGAAATGTTGACATGAAATGGCATTAGCAAGATAGATATCACAGAAACGTTTGTATAAAGCAACGTGCATCACAATAGAAAGCAATATTAAAATATAATCACATTCTTAACACGTGACAGGTAGTATGTAATGTTATTATCAGGCCCATAAACACGTCGTTAATCCTAGCGGTTTTGATCCTTATCGTAACCCTTTAAGGTTTATTGGTTTGTGTAGGCTCCAGAACCGTTCCAGACGGCATTCTCGGCTTTTTTTATAAATGTACATATTAGTGTTTTATTTTTCTCCTTCTGTACATCATTTGTTCACCTAATGGAATAAAATATTGTTGACAACACTGTTGATAGTAATTTAAATGAATTTATAATTACTTAACATAAATTAAATTAATGCACTTATTTATTTACACATATTAATAATAATGTATAATATATGAAAATGATAAATGGAACGATATTAATAACAGTGTTATGAGCGGGGCGATTGATATAAGTATCTGCAATTAATTAAGGATAGAGGAAATTTTTGATAAAGAATATGCCAAGATGAAACATATTTTGAGAAGAAATAACTGTATCAGAAACATAAAGTTATTCAAGCGAACATCATGTTCCCTTGACATCGAAGGCAAAATTTGATGACGTACAAAATTCTTTATCAAACGGAAATCAATAAATCGTACTGAATAAGCCAACTAGCTCGATACTATAGCGGCTAATGAATTAATGAGTTTCTTTTCAAGCTCACCTCGCACACCGTATTGGGAAACCTGTTAAATATACGTTACCGTTACGTGTATCGTCAACGGAGGCATCTCGTATAATGTACGCTTTATTGGATTAGGTTGCTCGGCCATTGACATAGGCTGTGTGAGGACCCGTTCCGTTACATTTAATATGTCTATCAACCTTCAGTTCATCACTATCGTATACAGTATCTATATTCCTGTATTCTTTAACCTCGTTACTTTTATTTTCTTAATCAATTTTGATGTTTCACGTGGAAAATTGCCGTTTTCTTTTATAGTTACATGAATATTCATAGCGGTTGTTACCTTCAATTATTCTGTTTCTTTTACCATTGGTGGTATTCCATAACTTATAAAACACGTTTGGTATTTGAAAATGTTTTTGGGTAAAGTTTTTGGTACTTACGCTTCCGTTGGACAATTTCTGCATTGATCGTGAACAGCTGCCTTTTTTAATAAATATTTTATGTACATATATCTGTTTATAGTTTCAAATATATATGTATTTTAATTCTTACCGAATCAGTTCGTATTCCACAACATTTGGAATATTTAAGTAATAATAATGACATCAACGGTATCTTTTTAAAGTTGTCTATCAAGTTTATATGCATCACATCACCTGACCTTGAGTACCCTGTATTGCCTTCATATTTCCATTCCATTCCATAAGTGATGGACGGATGTCTGCGTCACTTTATCTCTTTTTAATATGTGATTACACTTGCAGATTTAGTTTAGCAATCATATCCAATTGAGAATTCGCAACCACAGTATGTTTTCATTGAAGTTGAATTATGATGAATGCATTCATTGTATGCCGTATGTATACTTATTATTACGCTGAGCCTTTTGTTCGGGGGAAATTATCGCGTTGCGTAATATCCATTGTAGTGTTTGTGGGCACTGATTATAACTGTTTCCGATTCTTCGAATTTGGAGATAAAATCCGATTGGACTATTATCGAAATGTTGTGATTCTTTATCTGTCTGCTTGACTAACCAGCTGATAACTTCACTTTATTTTTTGGTATTAATATAGGTAATAATATTAACAGCTACTTTTGAACACACTGTTTGGACAGGTCCACTCAAATCTGTGTGGTACTTTCTTCGAAAGACCACTTCAGACACCAACCTACATGGTTCTCATATGATTTGACCAGTACAATTGTATGGACTTCAAAAGAGACCTTGACCTCCTGAGTTTGTTTCGGTGTTTCTTCTCAGGGTAGTCAGCTAGGAAACACCGGCCTCATCTAGTTTTATAACGGCCAAAAAAAAAAGATTGACGTGTAAAAGTGTTTTTTACAACCTACTTACAAAAATAAAATCATTTATCATTTATCATTGAATGTTTCTGTATTTTATTTTTATTTAAGCGCTATATTTTAAAAAAGTGCTCTCTCGTCCAACTTCATACATTATGTAAGCACATAATGTTTACCTTTATTCTTGAACACAAACGCAAATACAAACAAAGCTTACGACACGTCAAGTCATATAATCATATTGATAAGCATGGAATCAGGTAAGAGCTGTATGTGTACGCTGACGTCTCACACATTAGTCACGAGCCGACATAAATCAACATCTAACGACATTTTCATGTAACTGTCACTTGTTAGAACATTTTGTTGTAGTGCTTTGTGTGCGTTAATTGTGACATAATTAGGTACGTTTTCCTTGGGTTTGTAAATTTCGATAAAAGTGCTAGTCTAATAACAAAACAATTAATAGCAGCTTTTTACCATTAAAATAAAAAAAAAAACCGATAAGTTTTCTCAGAAAATTCACGGTTTCTGAGGGCCATGTGAGCAAAGATGAAATAAGTAGGCCAAAATTGGAATATCATCAATATTTTAAACTTATATTATCAGTTAGTTGAATGATTATTTTTCTTTAATACGTTCATTGTTAAATATGTGCGAGGGAAACTTAATTAGGCGCAGTTTGTAGTCTGAATCCGGAAACAACGGCGACCTACATAATTAGGTTAGTATATATGTATGCATGTACCTATTCATTGGCTTCATTTTACTGACCAAAAGTTATGAGATGCTGAACTTGCAACATGAGTACTACGCGTATATCCCGTTCTCGTAGACATTTCAGGATATTCTCTCTTAGTACTCTCCTGCGTAGTTTAGGGAAGCTACATGTCAAATTTCAGCTTTCTACGACCAGTAGTTTCGGCTGTGTGTTATCTCTCAGTCACTCAGTCACTAGTAACGGAAGAATATTCATATTATCTATATTGATGATTAAAAGCGTAATTTAAATTGGCGGTTGCTAAGTCCGTATAATCAAGTTGAAATATGTCGGAAAATCTGCCCAAGTTTAATAAAGATTATACCAATGATTCTTAGAACCAAGTTTTCCCATTTTATACAACTTTTATTATACGCTGTATAAAAGTAATACACCTTGTATATGAAAACAGGTTCATGCTCTCATAATTTTCGGGTTTATAAGGCGCATTAATTTCTTGGGTCGTATAAAACACTTGGACCTACCTATTTAATGTTTTACGTGACTAAATGAGAAACTACAATAAGGTATTTCACGCGGAGTAATGGGGAAACTTGACTAAGTAATGTTTTAGAGAAGCTAATAACTAGTGTACGAACTCGGTCTTAAGAAAATGACGGGCTCTCGCGAATCTATTTTAGTTCTGTCGGATCGTTGAGTGAGGGCTTTGCTGATTGACAATGATTTACTAAACGGTTCGACGATTAAAGGGATTCTTGCAATCGGATTGTCACGTACATAATGACGTTGCAATTAATGGAGATGTAAGCAGACATTTGTCGATAGCTTATCATATCACTTTGCTTTTATTTTATTTATATGATATGCAATATCTAACGTTTGTCTATCTACCTTAGTAACAATATTAGTAAAACTATAAAATTGTATTATACAATATTATATATTCATTTCGTCGTAGAGTCGCTTGCACAATATTTGACAATAAGCACCGCCCGCAGACAGAAAATCATGTTTTTATGCAAATACATGCCTAAATTAATTATTTAAACATTTCATGGTAATAAAAATAACCCACATGATTACCTTTTAGTCGCTGAATTATTATATAATTTCATTGGGACTTTATTCGCTGTTTTATTAAGGCCATTGTTGTCACTTAGAAGCTATAATATAGTGGGGATAAAAGTATATTTAAGTTATTTTTCTTATATATTTTAATAGAAGACGTGAGAAAAAAAATCACATCCGATCACCTCATTTATTAAAAAAAATATGGAGTTTTTATTCTTTCATAATTATAAGAAGGTAATTCTTTACGTGAAGGCCCCCATAACCGCTTTAATATGTATGAAAATGACTCTCATATTGGGTTTTCTGTGAGTTTTCACCTCATTTTATTTCCTTCTTTATTTTCTCGACGATGTCATAAAAATCTTCATACGGTTAAATGGAAACATGAGATAAATTAATTAATAAGCCTTCCTTTTTGCTGCGATGTACTCGGATGAAATTACCCCCGTTGGTTGAGTCAATTGTGTCTGAAATAGTTTGGAGCCTCCGGCTTGAACTAAATATTTTGTTCCTTTAATTTAGCTGTGCAGTATTTTCTTTCTCAGAAAGAGTAATGAGCTAGACTTTATAAATTGTTGGAAATGAGGTGTTTATTTAATGTGGAAGGTGCATTGTAGTTCTGTAATTAACGTTGTTCAGTCCACTTTATCATTTGTAATTATTGTGCTTCGTTGAATAGCTTGTAATATTATTTTATTAAGAGATTTATTAAGTTAAATCTCGAATGGTTGTCTCATGGATGTCAAAGAAAGAAGAAGGTATCCAATTTTATTGTTTTATACTTTAATTCCTGGGACGCGTAACTTTTACCAAGCATTTTTGCTTATGT
This sequence comes from Hecatera dysodea, assembly GCA_905332915.2. Taxonomy (NCBI): domain Eukaryota; kingdom Metazoa; phylum Arthropoda; class Insecta; order Lepidoptera; family Noctuidae; genus Hecatera; species Hecatera dysodea. Next base: position 7,502,320 of record HG995299.1, read on the forward strand.
CGCATCTTATCTGAGAATAGTAATGGCATAATAATGTATAGAAAGTTCCCAAAGTGACCGAATACACATAAATCTCGTTCTAATCGAATGGACCTTTCCCCGCCCGTTCGGAAAGTGAATCCCGCGTATCAGTTGCTATCTGTTAACCTTCGGCTGTTTTCGTGTCCACTCGTTTAGTTGTCGTGCGATCATTCGGACTGATTTACTCGAGCCGTCTCTGTCTTTGTATTGCTCGGTGGGTACAGGTAGATACGACAATTATCTTTTAGTGTTTTCTTTTGAAGCTATTTCTTTAAGAGCTATATTTTCATACCTTTTTTATTTATATCCAATTATCTAACTATTAATTTAAGATTCGGCAAGCTCTAAAATTATCTAATCCAAAGTCTTTGAATGCGTATTTAAACAAGTAATAAATGTTAATAATGTAAGGAAAGTTTTAGCTTTCAATAGTTTATTACCTTCGTTCCCGTTCATTCCCCCGTTCATAAAGAATACAAGCTACGTATTGCTATCATTTAAAACATTTATAAATAGGTACCAAACTAAATAGAAGCTTCCAATATTTGACTATGAAGTTTAAAGAGCGAAGGTTTTTTTGTGTCTGGCTTTTAAGGTCAGGGTTAAAAAATATGAACGGCTGTCCGTATTCTGTGGTAACTGTTGATAAGCCTGTTACTTTCTGACTTTCTTAGCTATTTTTTTCTTGGTCAGCCAGACCATCGTCCTTTAGTATTCTGATTCTTTTTATTTAACTAATCTACCTTGCATGTATATCCTTAAATTATACAATCACTTAAAGAAAACAATCCCGATAAAATAATTGTTACATTTCAATTAAACTCGTTAGGTACTTTCTTTAGCTGTAAAATATCATCTAACACTTTCGTCATCGCGCGTACTTTCCATGACATTAAGCCGGGGACACAATCACGCGGCGGACCGCCTAGCGAAAGCATCGCACACTTTCACCGCTACCTGCGACCTTTGACAGCTAAAGGGGTTCGTCTGGTTCCGACGATCGATCGGCTTCGGCGGCCATCGTGTGAACTGTGTGATCTATGCATTAGCACGTTAGTCGAAGAAAATGTCATTCCATAAAGTGGACGGACTTTATACGCGTAAGCGAAAGTCTTAGAAGTGCCGACTTCTGAAGATAATGTTAGACGTGAGGTCATAGGTTAGATATTATTAGCAGATATCTTTATGACGATGGAAGAAAGTGAAATTTTTGATGAGAAGAATACGTTGTTTATTCATAGCATTGAGAATTTTGAGGGCGTCACGGTAAATAATTATTCTTTAACAGATGAAATCTATGTACATTTGTCCTAGTTAAATTAAATAAAAGGCAAAGGAAAATAGTATGATAACATTTTAGGGATAATAAATAAAACAATTTAACTTCAATACAATTAACAGGTAGGTAATTAATGACACAAGGAAGGTCTTCGAATTAGTACGTTATCGTACCAAAAGGTCGATATTGTTTAATATATGATGTAGGAATAGTGAGCAGACAGATAATATCTTTACTATAACATTGACAAGTTGGTTAGTGTAACCCTTTCGGTACCTATTCAATATGTGACCCAGTTCAAAACGAGGTTTGATTGGTTTCATATATACATAGGCCGATGAAATAACTGAATTTTAATACTAAATTGTATTGTTAAGTTTCTCATAAGGCTATACAATTAATGATATTTGACTTCTGAAAAGGCTTTATTAATTTTGTTCCTATTTAAATATCCAATAACTGCAATAAAGTAACAATAACGCAGGTAAGTAATAAGAAACCAATCAACATTCTTTAAAAAATCAGCATTTTATAAAACACTTAAGTATTTACCCAAATTTTAAACCCAATAAAATAACTTGGCCCTATTTCGTAAAAAAAGTTTGAAAATCGATTTCGAGAAAACTTTTTTTATCTGTTGACCTAATCTTGACTCGGACCAAGAATCTAATGGACAAGACAAGCTAAAAACAATATTGAGACAAAAAGGATGTATATATACAGAAACATATTAGGAAAACAAGGACAGAACTATTTATTGTTGTCTTTGTCGACGTATCACTTTTTTTGTTGGGCACATCTGTGGTATGTGCCCAACACAGTACTAGTGCATTCGTTTTTAATCGTGTTTTGTTGGAAACCCCTATTAAATCTGTAGTTTAAATAGTGGGAACGAAGTTTCTAACTAAGAGAAAGACGTTCAACATGGTGTATTGCTGTTTAATCGGCCGTAATAGCCGTAGTGAACGAAAATCTGAGAACATAACCTTTCATTCGTAAGTATGAGATTTTCGCATTTATATATCATAAAAATTTAAAATGTCACTAAATATTTAGCTCGACATACGTTGATAAAAAGTCTTTTAGAAAAAAAGCGTTAAAAATACTTGAAATATGTGATTAAAATTTCATTTTACGTTAGTATTACACGTTCAAATTCTATAGAACTTTATTGTCTTACGAGAATAAATAACTTTCTGTCATTTCAATTTAGTAGAATAATACGTACTTTAGGGATACCAGATGGCATGCATTAAAATTACCCATTATTGAGGGAAAAGGCAACAGTCATGTTGTTGTTTTTGTTTTTTCATTTAGTCTATTTAGTAATTTCATACTCAAAATTATTGGTCATGAAATCAAAAGGCAACTCAACCGGACTACCTGAAAAATGAAATATTTTAGATTTTAGACAAAGGACACCAGATTGCCTTCCTAGATTGCATCAACCGGTCGAAATAATTGGAAGCCATTATTCACTAATTTGGACTGACCCACATATTTTCTTCCAGAGTTTCGCTAAAAAACGCAGAACGAAATCTGAGGAAATCTCGATCTCTGATCCATCTGCGACGAAAATCCAATCCAAGTAGGTATTTGTTTATTTTAACCATTTTGAATTTAGTTGAATATAGAACATTGTAAATCACTGCCTTTTTTTAGGTGGCTTCAGGATTATCGCTGGAACCTGAAGTAAATGCAACTATGAAAATTATTTTTTTTATTTATTTCCATTTCTCTTTGTGTGGGTTACTAACATCGAATTATTATTTTAGATTAAACCTGGTGAAATATATATAATATACGACTCTGAGTACGTCGCCTCGAAAAAGGAAATTGATTAGAAAATTAAACCAGATAACAATTTTAGCTGAGAGAAGAAAGAAGAAATTAGCTGCATTAAGATCCAAATGTGGGCGAATAGAGAAAAGAAAATGCTGACCTTTCTGCTATTATAGAAAAACTACAAAATAAAAATTTTATCAATCAGGAAGCATTTGATTTATTGTCCTCCATCAATTCACATAACACCTGTTTACGTTATATTACAAGTATCGTTACTAAAGAATAACGTTATATTGAAGCATAAATAACGTTAAATCACTTTCCGTTATTTTAATAAAAACGGTAAGTCCTGTAGAAGGAAGATAACGTTATAAAATTTTAACGTTATTTAAAGCCCTGGTAACGAGTTTTTAGCACCATAAAGGTGCTAAAAACTCGTTACTTTCATTTCACGTACTAATCACACATCCCAAATCCATATACAAAAATTAACGAGAATTATGGGGTAATATTTTAAAGTCTGGTATCCCCCAGTTTTGAAGTATTCTATATCCATCCCTTTCGAGTATACGCTTTTGTCTAGTCCATTTGGATTCTTGGTCCGAGAATCTTGATTATGTCAGTGAGGCCGTGAAATTGAAATGACGCGTTACGTCACAGAATATTTATTCACAAAAACTTATCAAATGTCAAAGTGCCTTCCATTAGTTACACTAAAGCTTTTAAAGAAATATTTTGTAATATTATTGATGGTACTTTGTACTGTATCACCAATAGTTAACGCGTGTTATGTAAAATAATTCTATCATTGCGTGCTTGCTCTTACTCCAATCTTCTAAGATGGGAGTCGCTTTTGTTGAAATAAAACTATTATTTCCACGCATCGATTTGTCACGGGAGAATTTTTTATAGTGTTTATTTTTATGAATGAAGAAACTGGTTAAAATAAACTTGAAGAAAGTAACTCTGGCAGTAATTGGTAAAGATTAGATATATGTATATATGTATATATGATATCAATTTACTAATAAAAAGAAATAGGACCATTCAATTCTGATATTTTAGTGTAGTCCATGAATAATTTCAACACTACGAATGTGTAGGTATCGTGCGTGATCTAAACCCTTTATAGATTTAATCGAGAGCCGCCGGAAACGAACATTGCTAGTACAACAGTACCCACTGTAGGTTTCAATTTATTTGCCGTGTATTTCGAAGAATGTCGTGCAAGAAATTGTTTTTGCGAGAATAGTAACACCCTGGTGGGTTCATTAATTTTCAATTCAGTGTTTCCATAAAACGATAATTTCAACACCACTTTAATTGGTGCCATTATTTTCCGAATTAACACGGTGGTATGTTTTGAGGTTGCGTGTTTTGTAGTCTGCACGAGAATCAGCTGTCACAGAAAAGATATAATGGAAAAGAAAATAGACTAGATGACATAAACAAAACTTAAATCTAGACAACTTGTCAAGATAATAATTTTCTTACCAATGAACTTAAAACTACAAGGAAGAAAGACACATAAAATTTTTGAATGGTAGGAATAGTCGAATTAATAGAATAAATTGCTAGGATTGAATTTCAAGATGTAATCTGAGCTGTAATGTTCCAGTGCTGCACAAAGACCCTTTGTACCAGGCTTCCCGGTTCAGCGCTTCTTACGGTCATTCCTTGGGTGTCAAGTTTTAGTACAATAACTAGTTACGCCTTTATTGAAGGCTTGTCAATAGATCTGCAGGGACAAGTGGACCGGTTTTATTTGCTGAAAACTTTATAATTTACATCATTTGGGAATTATCTATTGATTGTGTGATTAATTGATGAGTGGAAGGTTATCTTCTGTGACTCAAATTCGTGCTCATTATATTTTACCTGTACATATTCTGTTTCTTCTTTATTATCATCGATACCATTTTAATCAACCCAACAAACAATACCCATCCTCATTGTCCCATCTATCAACTTCCAAATCTTTGGAGCAATACCCAGGTTCACCTTTTCATCCGTCTCCATCAGCACGTGTATTCACTATGTGTCTTTGTTTCAGGTGAGCACTCGCGTAATTACGTACACAGCGCACACGTTACGCGCCCGCCGAGACATCTCGCAGAGGTAACGTGACACTTTCACTTGGAACTTCCTCTAACTTTATTATACACGGTAAAAGGAAGGGTTACGCTTTTGAGGCCGTCTATGTCTATGTGTGCGTAAATGTGATTACTGAAGTGATTTTGGTAATTGAAGTGCACATAGAGAGAGTGACTGAACGTGTCAGAAGGGGTCTTTTACTACGTGTGCATGGTTTGTGTTTTCCTGTGTTTCATATTGATTTAGGGGCTTACGAAATTAAAGGTCACACGGTCACGAACCAAAATCTGTAATGCTAATTTGTAAATCAATTGTTAAATTTATGTGATAGTTAATTTATTACCAAAGCTTTATTTATGTAACGAAAAGCTTTATCGCCAAAAAACATTCATGTAAATCATCAGATTTAATTGCCACCACGGCATTAAAACCACTGATACATACAACTGAACAAATAAGCTTTATTACAGTTTCGCATTTCGTACTAGCGTTTAATAATACCTTTAATTATTGGTACTGAAAAACACACAAATGATTACGTGACGTCACTATCGTTGTAGATTTATTTTCGTATGAATAAATTGAACGCGTCTGCTATTTGCTTTCCAAACAAATTAATAAATTAAAATTGAATGTAGAACCTTGAACAGTAGGCGTCGAACGCGGAATGTTATAAATTCTACAAAAAGCTGTACATTGTGCCATAGAGCACAACAAGGCGTTCAAAATGAAATATTACATCAATTTTGATGATATTTTACTAGAAGTTTCCATTCACAATAATTTTGTGTAGTGTAAGTAATTTTAAACGTGCTGAATTGAGTTCGCAGAAAAATCTAAAGTGAAGGCAATACTGTTGTTTGGAATATGTGAACTTGTGAAGTGAGTTGTAATAACAGACAACTGTCCGACATCGTTCAATTGAATTTTTTGATACCTACATACAAGAGCAATTTAATATCTACTGATACATACTGATTAACGGCCGAACCCAATAACCGATCTATCGCATACTGGAGATAGAAAAACAAATGAAACAACAGAAAACCTATATAATTTTTCTGTTGTTTCATTTGTTTTTCTATCTCCAGTATGCGATAGATCGGTTATTGGTTTCGGCCGTTAAATGAATTGTGGTTTGACTGTTTTCGCCTATTATAATAAAAAATGATTAAATTAGTCTTAGTCTGATATTTGGAACATCAAATAATACACCTGTTAAAAATACCAGTTAAAATTATAAATTCAAACGAACGCGAATACACCTGTTAAAAATACCAGTTAAAATTATAAATTCAAACGAACGCAAACGATTTAATACCAAATTTCGACTAAAATATTCTCTATTTTCGAATGACTAACTCATTAAGGTTTTACAATATAATACATCGCTCATTATCGAATCATCCACCGATTTGGCCACAATGTCACAACCGTTACCATGAAATTGGCGGTAGCATTAAATGTTATTAATAATTTCATATATTACAACCATGTACCTGATTGCGATATCAACATGTGCAAAATCAATTTATAATTTGTAATCAATGATGTATTAACACTCGTTTCCTGCGGCTGTACGCACATTTTGTGTTTATATTTTTCGTTTATTGGGTAGAATATTTTATGACTGTCTGAATTTATTTTTCATCATGACAGTGAATGTTTGGTGTCGTATTGTACTGCCCGTGCTTGAATAATACAAAAAACATGGAGTGTTTTTTCAAAAGAATTTTCTTTTTCCTCTCCACCATGAAATTGTGCTAGATTTCGAAGTAAATTGGGTGAATTTCTCAAAATATGATTATAATTTGCTTCAGTGTTGGTACTATTGAGTTCTGCTTAAATGCTATGCCCAGGTCACTCTAGTTTAGTTGTCACCACGAAAGCCGTTAATTAAATCCAATGGCATACGTTCGACTAATTGTGGAGCAGCCATAGGCCTCCGGGCATGCCATGTCGATGCGAAAAGCCTGTTGGGGGAAACCGTACCGAATATTTGTAAATGTAGCAAAAAATTCGCTGCTATATTTTCGGCTAAAAATATTTGTTGGGATTTTAATAACGGCTTTAAAACTAGTCTGCTTTTAAAGCTTAAAATAATATTCAAGTGATTTGTGGCTTATTTGGGCCATTATATAATAATTGGGCCATTAATATTTGGGCCTATAAAAATATTTAGCGCTTCAGTGAATACATATACCTACTTAGATAAAACTAGAATATTAGTAGCCATTTTCATATCACCCTTATACTCCTGGGGTGCCCAAAGTAGTTGTTAGCCATCATTACTTGACACTCCCACACACTCGATGGATCTACAAGTACATTTCGCGGATAGTTAATGTTTAGTAAAAGGTGTGGCTAGCTACAAGCGTTTCAAGGGGTTATGCGGCTTATAAGGCGTGTCAGGAAAACTTCCACTTAGCCGTCGCGCAGAAAGTTAAAATCACCAACATTTATTTACCAAGTCTTAAACTAGCGCAGTAAAATAAAAGTTCCGTCTAAATCCTTAACTCAAGTTTCTAATGAATCTCGAAAATTAATGACATAGTTCTCACCAACACCTAAGTAGGTAGTTTGAGCAAAACTTTTGGGGTAGTAATTTCACGCGTGTGAGTTTCACATAGCACGATCGTTTTTCCTTATGAGTTGCAAACTTGTGTGATATCAACACCCAAGTTTGCCAACTTGACGGTGAACGAAGCTGCAGTAAAGTGGCGTTGAATTTCATAATATCTACCTACTTTGGCTCGAAGATTTTACCGAAATTGTTTCAGGTTTGACCTCAATTTCTCAGACACTAAGCTCATTAGCGGTTACTTTTGATGCACGTAACGTTCGAAAATAAAGAGAAACTGTTCCAATATTATAAATGCTTCTCAACAAAGGATATTGTGATGAAATATTTTGTAGCAGAACTTTAAAGAAAATATGCAATAAGATGTTTTAAAGAAAAATAAGACTTATTTGGATTAACAAATGAAAATAACTTCTTGTTGGTTTATTTTATATAAAGCTTCGGTTTTTATCTTACAAGAACTTAGGTCTTCTATGATTAAATACGTTGAATGAACGTACAAAACATTTAAATAAAAAATAAAATACCGGCCAAGTGCGTGTCGGGCCACGGCTGAGTTCCGTAGTTGCATGTCATAATTGCCCGGCTAGATTACTGCCAGCGACAAACTAAAATCCTGCATCGTATTAAAGTTTACTACCGCGATTTGAACATAATAAAACTGCCCCAATTATAAACTATCGGGCAGTTGCCCAGTGGACACAACTACCGTCCGGTCGATACCATACCAAATTCAAACTTTCTAGTGCTAAGCATCTCTAATCTAAAGCGTGGACAGACAGAGAGACATGGCGAGACTATAAGGGTTATTTGTTGAATACGGAACCCTAAAAAGTGATGAAGCCCAAACAAAGTTATCTTTCTAAATACAGTGAAATCCCAAAAGGCTTGAAGTTGTCGCACCAAACAATAAAGATAGGCCGATATTCAATAACGCAGGCCAAATCACTTAACTCTTTTTTTATTGATGAAAAGAATTTCCACATTGCAGTTTCGAGCACTCACAAAAGAAGACTGATTCTCTTAAGCCAGTAAGGCAGCTAAATAAAATAAAATGAAGCGCTGAAAGATATACTCGTGAAAGAAATAGGCTTTATTACATATAAACTGCGACTCACCCTGTAACAAGATCTTGTCGTTTTTTTACGATCCTTGAGACGGCAAAAGTCGTGAGCGAAAGCTTTTTTACTGAAGATTAACATGACCTAAAAGAGTTATGTTTTATAGTTAGCTAATATTTTTATTTTATGGATATGTAATAAAGTTTCTATGGAAATTCTTAACCTTCATAAAAAGAGGCAAGTTATGCGGGTAGCGCTATTAGTATAATTTTGTTGGGTAAGGTCGTACCAAGACTTGGCTGATAGTTCATTCACATTTTTAGGCATATTTAGATGTAAGTTGGTTCACTCGTTACTTGCTACAGGGTGTATATTTTATCCCAAGTAGGCTTGACTATGGTGATTGTATATTTTAATTTGAATACAAAACGTTTTTAAAGTTCCTTTGCATATTATGATATTTTGTCTGCAGACCAGTACAAAGCCACTGTGTGTAGCCAAAATATATTCCAAGTCTTACACAGAACTATGAATTTAGAATGTAAAAGTTATCAGATTTTTACGTCGTCTTGAAGGTCTAATTAGGACAATATTTAGGTAGGTGTAACAGGATTCAGATTGAAACCGTTATAACAACTCTATTTGTCATTTTCCTATAAATAAACTGATTAACGTCCGAAGCCTACTCCACGATATCCCCTTCCAACAGCTCAATAACAGGCTAAACTAATCACGCGCCAACACAAAATGCTAAGTCAGTAATGCAATCATGGTATCTTATATATTAATATCTCATTCAAGTATCAAGATCGTGTGCGATGGTCACGGTAGCCGGTGAACGCCACTTGATACTTCCCTTGTTCGTTATAAAGCTTATTGTGTTCTGGCTACCTTTAGAACTGCTGTTAGTGAGGGTTTCCACTGTGCGAGCGGGTACATTTTACTTCTATTATAAATGCGAAAGTTTTGATGGATGTGTTGGTACTCGATCACACCAAAACGTCTGAATGAACTACTAAACAACTAAGAAAAACTACATAAGGTTATTTTTATCCCAGGAGTATTGTTTCCTTGGGATAATAATTTACGATGTTCACGCGAGCGAAATCGCCGGAAGAAGCTACTTTTTAATATTTAATGATTACAATAAAAAAGCAAATTAGTCTCGCTTTTAAGTGGATAGACATATCATGAAAAATAAAGGTCATATGCAGCCCTACAAATGTATAAAAAGAAAAGAATATATTTTTGACTACTAATAAGTTTACGTTAGGTACGCTTTTGTTTCTTCAGCGTAGCGTAAACTTATTAATGGTAGTAGATAAATTGGAAAAAGTAATGGGTAGCAGCAGTTATCATTTTAATTTCGTGCTTACTGCCTGTGAAGCACTATCATATGCATAATATGATTATGTTTATGTTAATATGTTACTGTGCCGTGTGTGTATGTAAATTGATTACTCGTTATGTTACTTCTATAAGTATCCATTTATATGCCCTATACGAGTATCCGGTTCTGGTTATTGTGGTGGAAACAAGCAAGGTCCATCCCGTTTTTGTTATATTCTTGAACACTTAACCCATTTGCCCTGTAGTAGATTCTTCTTGCTACTTTTTAACGGTCATTACCTATTTTTCCAGCAGAATGTCGAATCGATCGATCATCTTCCTCTAGTCATTCTTCCTGCTTTTCGTAGCATCTTCTTTCATAACTATGTACTTCTCTTTTTGCCGTTATATCAATATTCACCTACTTTCTAGCTTTATTCTTGTACAAAACCCGTTTGCTTTGTCTTTCTCTCTTACTTTAACCATATTGATACTCAAAGCTTTCTTTTCGTTAAGTTCGTTTTTCCTACGCATCACATGCTTATAATGACCAAGATCGATCGATTTTATGTTCAAATACCAAATCCTTCCAATTTGTGTATCATATACAATGTATGTTAATTAAAAATCAATTCCCTTTTTTATCGATAACAATTTCAAAGTTGAGTCAATCAACTGAACTAAATATAACCACTGATCGTTTAGTGAGACTGTGCTTTTACGAACTTGATGACGACGGTAGCACAATGTTATCGCTTGTCATCTTCGATTAATGGCACTTGCGTGCAAGCTGTTGATTTTTCGATTATTTTTATATCATTAGCTTGTTTAGATTTGTTAAAAGTTGTTATTGATTGGACGCGCATTTATGTAATTTGTACGTAAAGGCTGATTGTATTGATATCTTAATTCTTTTAACTTTTTATAATTAATGTCGCGAGATATGTTCGGTATGATTTTGATTTTTTTGTTAATTTGTATTAAATTATTTGTTAGGAATTTACAGTAGGTATTATCTGTCTCAGCTGCAATGAAAATTTTCACATGAATCTAAATATATATAACTCGAAAGTAACTGACTGACTGACATAGTGATCTATCAACGCACAGCCCAAACCACTGAACGGATCGGGCTGAAATTTGGCATGCAGTTAGATGTTATGGCGTAGGCATCCGCTAAGAAAGGATTTTGATTAATTCTACCCCCAAGGGGATAAAATAGGGGATGAAAGTTTGTTTGTGTCAATTTTAAACCGATCGGGCTGAGAGTTTCAAAATCGGGGGTAAAGTAACTATTCCACGCGGACAAGTCGTGGGCAGAAGCTATTACTAAATATGTAAACACATCAAGCTTTAAAGCACAGATTCAGTAGTTACAAGCAATGTTAGTTTCAAAGCCATAGGTTGATAAAGAAAAATTTATTGAACGAGTCTCAACTAAGATAAGTTTTAAATATAAATTCAGAGACAGATAATTCTAAAATTTCTAATGAAAGAGATAAGATTGCGTAAAATCTTTAGTACTAACTAGAAACATTCAAGTTCCAGTGGCTATTACAAACGATGAGTTACCTAGCCGAAGGTTTATAACTAAGAATAATTTATAAAACGATTCCTACAAAGATAAGTAAGCTTCTTTCAATTTCATTGCATCATCATCTTTTATTGTTTACTAGCGACCCACCCCGGCTTCGCACGGGTGCAATGTAGATACTAATGTTTCCTCTACTATAAATATGCATGTATTATACATATAAACCTTCCTCTTCAATCACTCTATTTATTAAAAACCGCATCAAAATCCGTTGCGTAGTTTTAAAGATTTAAGCATACAGGGATATAGGGACAGAGAAAGTGACTTTGTTTTATACTATGTAGTGATGCTGTATGCAATTCAGTGGGATTGCTAATATTTAATTTCTTGATTCATTTTTTTTTTCTATTATATTAGCTTCTCCAAGTGTTTATATTTTCATTATCATTTCAGCAATGCAAAACGCTCAAATGTACGGTTTTTTTGTGAACGTTTGTAGATTGTATTATGTTCTATAGAGTAGTGCTGCGATGAGAGTTCTCTGAATGTGTTTTTTTTTGGGGACCCGAGCAAATTGGCACTCTAAGGCTGGTTACTGCGGAGGCCAGCAAGGTACAGGCTGGGTCGGGTTGAGCTAAACGTCAGAAGCATACCTGACCTATATATTTCTTTCTTCTTCTTCTTTTTTAAAGAAACACTACCCCCCACTAGGAATTACTCCTGTGTCGTGGGTGCGTATACAAACATATAAACTCACATACACAAATAACCAAACCCGGAACAACTAGCTGTAGGCCATACGAATATTTGTTCCGTGCGGGAATCAAGCCCGCGGCACGCAGCTCACCAGTCAATCGCTCAACCACTGCGCCAACCGTGACTATAGTCTTTGTCCGGCGCCTTTTAACTAAAATGATAATCAGGCTATATTATTCTATTACTCTGTTACTGTTACCTGTTTTTTATTAAATTAATTAATCAACTCCAACAAATAAGGACTTGTATACAATAACATTCGATAATTATGCAGACGAAACTAAACATTACTTATATTGTAAACTCAGCCGCACCACCTACATGCAGACTGCAGTAGATACCTGCATAAGTAATTAAGGACTCCTTGCAAACGATCCGATTCGCTGCGCATTGCAATTGCAGCAGAGCTTTGCAAAAATCAAATGCCAGTAGCCACAAGTCACGCACAATGATTAGCCCGATTGATCTGCAAGGTCATGATGTGTTGTTTTCAATGCCTTCAGCTGCCCGTCACTTTCACTTGGAGTCACGATTTAATAAATATTTATTGGTTAGACCGTTTCTTGTTATTTTGGAATATGTGTTCTTTGCGACATAGGTACATCGATACTAATATATAAAACTGAAGAGTTCATTTGTTTGTTTGTTTGTTTGTTGGAAGTGGAACACGCTAATCTCAGGAACTACTGGCCTGATTTGAAGGTCCGAAATCTTTCAGTGTTAGATAGCCCATTTATCGAGGAAGTCTATAGGCTATATATCATCACGCTAAGACCAACAGAAGCGGAGCACCAATGAAGAATGTTTAATAACTATTTATACGCGGACGAAGTCGCGGGCAGAAGCTAGTTGTGTATAAAAAAGTATATAGGTATTGTTATTGTTATTAGACCCTATAAACTTTAAAAGAATCCTTATAGTCAACAAAATCATGATAAGTAGAACGAAGAATTTTATTCAGAGGTGTTTTTACAATAGCAATGGCATTGGTGTATCTTATTTATTGATACTAACAATCTTCAAGAAACAATCTATATCTATACTTATAATAAATCTGTAGAGAGGTCAATTCTGTACAAGGAATATATTTTCAAAATAACTATCAGGGGGTGATTAGTGATCGTTACTGGTGCCAAAAATGCAATCAGTAAAATTTTTGTCTGTCTGTCTGTCTGTATGTTCTTTATAGAAATAAAAACTACTCGACCGATTTTAACGAAACTTGGTGCAATTATTCTTCATACTCCTGGGCAGGTTATAGTATACTTTTCATCACGCTACAATCAATAGGAGCAGAGCAGCGAAGGAAAATGTTGGGAAAACGGGATCACATAGTCATCTATCAATGCGCAGCCCAAACCACTGAACGGATTGAGCTGAAATTTGGCATGCAGGTAGATGTTATGACGTAGACATCCGCTAAGAAAGGATTTTGATTAATTCTACCCCCAAGGGGATAAAATAATGAACGTTTAAGATGAACGTTTGTATGAAACTTTGTCAATTTTAAACCGATCGGGCTGAGAGTTTCAAAATCGGGGGTAAAGTAACTATTCCACGCGGGCGAAGTCGCTGGCAGAAGCTAGTTGTATAATATAACTGTAAAAAATGTACTGTATTGCATGTAGTGCATTTAATTGTTTGAGATTATTTTTTTGCAATTGTGTAATCGATTTGTCAATCGAAAATCTCACGAAACCTATCTTTTTCTTATTTCTCCGCTCCCAGATTCAGAATTGAGCTGATTTTTCACATAGTAAGATAAAAAAATATGACAAATTTTTTAGATCATACCTCAACTCATTACATTTGGGCCCACCATTTTCCATCTCCTTTGGCATGCAGGTAGATATTATGACGTAGGCATACGCTAAGAAAGGATTTGTGAAAATTCGTCCCCTAAGGGGGTGAAAAAGGGGTTAACATTTTGTATGGAACTCCACGCGAACGAAGTCGCGGGCATAAGCTAGTTATAAAATAAAGTAGTTGCAGATGTTATTGATTCTATAAAAAAGTCAGATAAAATACAGTAATGCCTAGGTATGTACTTATTACTTCATTTTGTATTTAATCAACAAGATTTCTCAGAGGAAAAATGAAATAAGTTAATTAGTTAAATTAAATTTTATTTTAATTACCTGCGGAAAATACTTTTTACCGAAATGCGCTTTCGGTTTTTACAAAACGGTTGGCAGGTTGTAAAATTGCGTTCAGAAAATGTAACAACCGAATTTGATATTGTTTCTCCTTGTTCGTTCATATTATTTTTGCCTCAAATTGCTTCGCCCAGTGGGAGGAATTGGGAATCTAATTAACTTTCAATCTGAGGCATTAAGCTCGAGTTTGTTTTGAAGTGCCGTTTGTCTCTGTGTGTGTAACTGTGTATTTTAATTGGGAACATTCTGTGCGCCAATACCGTCTGGGGTTTGAATGCGATGGAGTAGATAATTACAAAACAACAAGGCTAGGGGAAAGCGATGTAGAAGATGATTTGTCGAGGGGTCCCAGCTCGAATTTGTTTGCACTGATTGGCAGATTTTGAAATTTTGAAGGACGACGATTACATTTTGTAATTGAAACATGATTTTCTTTTTCTTCCCTTCTGGGAATACAGCTGTGGAAGGGTCCAATTACCTGCGAGAGTTTATATTTCCTTATAGTAATACGTCAAGATTCAAAACTATTATATCTTCATTATGTTACTCTGCGTGTGCGCACAATGGTCCAATATCAGGATTAAGTACGGAAACTAAATCCCAATAGATAGATGGGTTACTTTAAGATTAGCGTGCTCCACCGTTGATCACGTAATTGCAGCTGAAATAGAGGTTAAACGCGAATCTGTCAATAATTCCTTTATTTAAATAAATCCGATACACAAAATTATATAAAAGGCGAAAAATTACATCTGAAAGCGAAACAATTTTAGCGATACATAAAATCCACACACTCGCTCTTGAAAAGTTTGATCGTCAGGAGTTAGGAACAAAAAGCTATAAAACCGTTGAAATTAGATTTATAGCCGACAGTAGCAACAAACGAGTATTGGGTACAACGCTACATCGTATACACCTACACGATTCAATTAGCAACTGTTGTCTAGTCGAAATAACCAATTCAAACTGTGGATGTCTCCGTGTGATTCAGCTAATACACCACTGTTTGCTATACTAGTTTAGAATTCACTTTGTTTAGACAAACGGAGGATACTCTGGGTAGTGACTAACTTGACAGTGAGTCGAAGACCGTGTAGAATTCGACATTCAACTTTTGTGGAGACTGAGAACGTGATAGTAAAAGTATCGGAAAAAACTTTTGAAAAAAAAACTCTTTTGATCGGTTAGTCCATGAAATAAGCTACTAGAAGTACGTGAAAGAAAGGTTTTTCGCCCATTAATAATTTATAACCCCATAATTAAAAATGGGTTCAAAAAATAAAGTAGGTGATCTTATTTCAAAAATAAAAGCTCAAACAAATATTTATGTTCCACAAAACAGGAAAACTACTTAAACTTGGTATTTTTTCTAGTGCAGTTAAAATATACCTTTTGTACGATTTTAAGAATGTTTATGCTCTACTTAGTACCGATAATTTTAATTAGGTTTTGTTATGAGTAAAAATATAATCCTTCTGAGGAAAAATGTATAGAAAACATATTTTTAATAACGTTCGCGTTCGATATTTTGAGTTATCGTGTTCAAATTTAAACCCAAACTAAATAATTGTAAGATAATATTTTAAAGAAGTCCACAGTCAAAATTGGTCAGATGTAACACGAAAGTATTTAATAATGCTTTTACAAAACATGCAGATTCAACAAGTATCTGAGTCATTATTGTTGAATCATTTCCGAAAACAAAACTGAAACTTAAATAAATGTTAAAAGACAAGACAATCATCATCGATAACATTTCATTTTTGATGCGTATTCTAGATTTGCAAGCAGTGAAAGGATTTATGCAATGCTTGTGTAACTACCAGGGGCATATGAACTAAGTAGAGATGAACGTTTACATACTTTTTGCACTCGCAATGTAACTTTCTAAACAAACATCGCAGTGATGACTCGTTATAGCATAATGCCGTGTGTTTGAGAATGATGGATTACTTACGAAGTATGTTCCTCTTTTTTGTGTTCAGATCAGACTGCGGCTTTTTGCTTTTGAAAGCACTTACCTAATGATTGAATCTTGCGAGCGGTAGGCGTGTTCTTATCATACGCTTGGTAACATGGATTAATTGCATCATTATCTATATTATAGTGTTCATGAATAAATACAGGTTTCTCAGTAGATAAATATCTGAATTCTAAAATAGTTAAAAGCCAGACTTAATTGATTTCATATCCTCTTTTTCGTTTCGCAAAGTCTGTAAACTTACTCGTTGCGCTAAACTTTGTTTTCCTTCCAATCTGTTCTATTTGTTAGTTATCGTGTTGCTAGACATTTTAGCTTTTATTTTCTCACCCAGTTGGATTTCATACAATGTACTTCGCAAAAGTTGTTTAGTCTCAGCAAAACTATTGGGAGTACAATTTAAGTAGCGATCTTAAAGTTTTCCAGATGGTTTCTGCTGACTCGTATTGTTAATGTTATAAATACTTAATCTTGTTACTGAAATGATTCTTTCTTACTCACTAATTAGGCAAGTATCAATTTGTTAATTATCTATGCTTGTCATAAATTCTGCTCACATCGATTCTATGAAGAAACAATAAAGCAAAAAAACAAGCGATCCAGATTTTTATCGCCATTTTAGTTGAGTCATTACGAAATGAGTGCTTGAATGACGTTTCTTGGGTGAATCCGAATCGTGGGTAAACTTATTAAGATAGAATCGAGTTCTCACGCTCTGCATATCGCGACATCCTGCTCAAGATAGCTAGCTTAGCAAAAACTAGTGAACAAAAGTGAATGCAAAGTGAAAAATTCTAAATATGTGAACAATCTCTGTGCAAATCAAATAATTTGATGCTTTCACTTGAACAAACATGTTTTAGCTCAAATTCGGTGAAGCACCTGTTCAAATTATAATCGGTTTATTTGAACCGGTTTTATTTAAAGAATTTTCTCGTTACAACAATTTATTTATCACATACGATGATTTTTAGTCTTTGTCGTTTCTTCATCACAAAAATATAGTGGTTCCTGGTTGATTCCATGAAATTTCACTGTAAAACTGATCCGTCAATTTGCGGTCTCTTTTAAAAATAGTATTGCTATAAATAGAATATCTCCGTGCATTGTGTTTTAGCACGTTTCAGTAACCATTCCGGGCATCTTTACAGCTTAGCGGTCTGTCTACAGAAATAGGCCGGACAAAACTTTATTTCTGTTGCTCTTGTTATTCTTCGATTGTTTCTCAATAACATTTATTTAATATTGACGTCAGTTCTAGCTTCAGTTTCAGCAGTAACCTCTTAATAATTGAGAAAATTTTAGATCCGAATCATATTATTTTTATTATGTTTGGCTGTTTATACTAGTTTTCTTCCCGCGACTGTGTTAACGTAAGTAAAATGCAGTGTAATGGGCTAGTGCGGTGTTAGTAGACGATTTTAAACCTGCTACTTTTACTGTAACGCTTTTTAAGCTACTTAGTTCACTAATTGCAGTGTTTAAGCGCTGTTTTCGCTGTGCATGGAAAAATTATGTTAACAACATATTTAAGTGCTCCGAATGTTGCGTAAGATCCGTAAACTTACACTATTACAATGAGAATAATATGAAAATTACTAGTTTAATTTCTGATGAATATTGTGTAGCTTTCTCACTAAATAATATTCCATTAATAACAGTCATCTCATAAATCAAAATCAGTCTGTCTCACGAGTCATTACAATTCATAGATACTTGTATATGATAAATGATTTTTTGCATTGCCAAAAGGTCAAAACTCATAACTTTCGGATGTCATCTTTATGTCTTTTGCTTTGTGTGTTAAAGGTCAAGTTATTCTAAAAGCTGTACCAGGAAGCTAAATCTTTTCACTTGCATCACGACCACGATGCAATACTGGTTACTGAGGCAAAGTTGTGTTTATTTTTAAATAACTCTCTTTCGCGCTTTCTACATACGTTTATAAATACCTTGTTCTTCTATCAATTTAAAATATCCTACCGTATGTTTTAAACTTAGAAACAGATTTCTGTAGATTATATACAAATGTTATGTTCAATCGGCGCCGTCTAGCCTATGCATTTTGTATCGGCATTATCTATTTTCGTGTGACGCCATGTGATGCTCCGTGCGGAATTTCCGATCGACTGCGTCTGATTGGCTTGTATTGAAGACATGCCATACTGTTATAAATAATACTATAACTTTACTGGATATGGAATGTCGCCTTAAAACCTCCTGATTGTATCTTAGTGACCCGGATGTGAAGGCAGCGTCATCTGTATTTTCATGAATCATACGAGCCATGCATTGAGGTATTACGCTGTGCGAATGTGATTAAGTTAACACAATAAGATATTGTTGATGGTCTAAACGATCCCTATCTTTCTGCAAACTCAATTGGGCAATGATGTAAATGCTGTCGCATTGTGCTTTAGAAGCGCATCTAAAGTAATTTTATTTGACTTTGAAAAGCACTTACACAGAAACAAACCACTAATAGTTATAATGACAATTTTAAATGCAATTTCAGGCGGATATCACGAATTTGAAGCAAAAAATTAAGTTGAACGCTAAGCAAGTAATGAACTCACTTAATGTGCATCTCTTTTAAGTTAGATTTATAAGTCTTCGGAAGCAAACAATTTAACTTGTTTAAGGGAACCTCAAATGAATATTAAATTTAGATTGTAAGAAAGTTTTCAGTTGCCTCGTTTTATTATTTCACTAGGTACCATGTACTATATTACTTTACTAATCTACGAGTACATACTGGTAAATTGTTATCGCTCAAATCTGCATGGAGCAATCTGAATTATGTCACTACCAATTTGAACTTGACTAACAATTTACGGGATTTGTTCCGCTGCAGTATCGTGCACGTCTTGCTCGAAGTGCATGTAATGAAATATGACCGTCGCATCCGGCCCCAGTGCCTATACTTCACGGTGTATAGGGATTATAGCTTTACTTTACCTCGCATTACCTTCCCATGAAACTACTATTTTGCTAAACCAGTCCTCAGATTGAAATCCCCACAGTTTAATTTCAAGGAAAAATATTCAACTCAATACTAGTTTATTTTTGCATAGGTCCTGCATTGAATTTGTATTTTGTGGACGTGTTTTCGCTTGGTTTATTTTAAGAATTGTTATTTTTACTGCTAACTACATTTTCATTATGTTCACCATCTGTGCGGTAAGCCGGTCTTTCTCCAGATTGTATAAGTGTGTGAACTTTGCAACTGAGTTTTAAAAAAGAAATAGATATTTATTGCTTGTTAAAAAAGCTATTTCGAAAGTCAAATAAAAGTGCAGGTCATAATCAAATTATGAATTGAAATCGATTTCACCAAATACATGATGAGTAGATAACTAAAACCAAAAATTCAACCAAATCGGGGTCGTATTTAACATGAATATGATACTAAACGATTATGCAAATGTCAAATATAAATCAAGGTTCTAAAAGACTCATCAAGATGTTGCTTAATTAGTTTTTAATGTCAGATCTGAAACTGCCAAGGCTGTTTAGCATGTCAATGTTAATGAAAGATCAATATCTAATTAAGCGTTTAAAGATGACACATCACGTTATTTGGATCACGATATTTTTAATGTATAAAGGCTTTTAACGTAAAAGGTATTGCTCGTATATATCCGTGAGGTGACTTGTTAAAGGGGACTGCGGTGAGGAATAGAAGGGAGGTGGAAGCGGGGAGGTAGTAAAGGTCACTTGCTTGCTTCATCGGCATGGCCCGATGCTACCCGATCATCGTGTACCATAAATGCGACGACCTCTATCGTATTATTAAATTGTTCTGCGTTGCGACAGGCCGTGTTAGTAGCCCCGATACCGGTAATTGTGGTTATCGATGATCTTTTTTTGTTCAGCTCTGCAATTTACTGCGTGTAAATAATGACTAGTTGAACTGGTATCTCGCTTCGTTGGGAAGGTTGAAAATATAAGACCATTTCAAGCTGAGTCTTAAAATAATAAAGAGCTTCTTTTCATTCAGTCGAGAATTCTCGAGAGCTCTCATTAGTAAGCGGACGACCATTTTCTTCGTTTATGATGCCATCTTAACGCTCTTTGATAAACGGGATATTATTTATTTATCCAGAAATAACATCGCAAACTGGTGGAGGACCACTTTGTTAGAAAAGTTATAAACAGGTGCACGACTTACCAGTTGGTCTACTATTCCCCAAGTGTTTGTCGAACTCTTAATCCTGGCGTCTTCAAATACGAATAAGAGGATACAAACAAATCGTGGTATTACAAAGGTACACCTTTTAAAGAAGATTGCTAACAATGTATGAATAAGCAACCTTTGACCTGACTCGATCGACGCGGTACTGCTCCACTCTCCGTCAAGTACCGTAAGGTTCCCCCTATTTGGATTCAAAGTTCCTGAACCTCATTGGAATTCCAATCTTTGCGTAAAGAATTAAGGTGCATGTTTGATGAGCCACTGCTAATGACGAGTGGGTTATCACAAATTGTTTATAAACCGATTAAGTTTATTCCAATGTGCCTATAACTGTTTCGGAGTTTGTTGCTTATTTTGTTTAATAAATTGATTTCTCATGGCTCTTTCAAAGCTCAAGTAATTTTGAATTGGATGATTTATTTTTTAGATGCATCACAATTAAAATGATGGGACGACTTCTACTAAGCAGTTTATCAGATGACGTTAAAATTCCAAGAAGTCAGTATCGCTTTTAATAACATTTCCCTTTGGAAATTTACTCATGAATAGAATGATTAAAATAGGTTTAATGTATGAAAGATTAAAAATAACGATTCTTATGTTTTGAGCAATTTTTATTCTATGACGTTCTAAAATAATTCAGAAGCGATGAAGGCCTATGGATTTTCATTACAGTATTCATGTGTTACTCGTCACGAATCATGATGTCATATTGTTGCCTACACAAACGATACCAAAAAGAGACCAGAAAAATATTTTTTTTTTTTTCAGTAACAAAAAATATATTCATATTTTTCGTTCAAACACAATACGCGGGCTACCTCATTAATTTATTTAAAAAACAGCAAAGGAATGTATGTAAGACCGAAAATTTTCATAATTATGCCTACAAGTTTTACATAATAAAGAAACAGGATAACCGAGAGTGTTCATTTATTATGGGCATAATAACTTGCCTACCTTTTATAAGACTCGGATGGCCCACCTTATCTTGCGGGTTTTCGGACTTATCAAGAATGAATAGGCTTTGACGTATAAGCGTATATCCTTAGTCTTTGTTTGTGTCTGAAGGTATAATGGAGGCTCATTGCGTATTCTGATTGCGCTCAACGTCTTGTTAATAGCCACGCTTAGTGTGTAAGCTGGCAGCCAATGTGGCGTAGAAATTGGCTGGTCATGATGGACATAACCGTTGGAAATTGAAATCCAGGTTTGATAGAGAGTTGAAAACATTTAGTGAAGATCTCGTAATTATTTATCTATGTTGTGGATAGAAATAAAAAAAACACTTCATTATGACGTAAGTGTGAAATGCAGTAGAACAGACTCTGGAATGAAATGCAATTAATATTCAGTATGAAGGATATATACGTAAATACACCACCATCAATTTCATACAATTGTATGACATATTTAAACGTGAAATATCAGCAAAATACTGAGTTTTATTGACATTGCGCATTACGAAATCATGTTCTTATGAGAGAAAATTTCACAAATTCATAAAGATGAGCTCATAACGGCGGTCATAAAATTAAGCACCATTCTTACTTTCATCAAGTTCTGGTCAGTATTTGAACTGAGTCTTATAATATACCGGGTGTAACGCCACATTAATTTTTTACAAGTGCATCTTTCACGGAGCGTTAACTATCTGTCTATGCAGAAACTACGTTAAATCTGTCTATTAACTTAATGGAAAGAGAAATTGTTGTGATCTGCATACGAGAGGAAACTGTTATTTAACGCGGTTAAGTATACAATGGATTGCAAAACATTATAAATTGCGAATTCATGTGAAGATCGTTCAGTGTAATCTTTCTTCGTTAAAATGATGTAAGATTAAAAAATAAAGTGCCATATTTTGCAGGCGTTTCTGACACCAAATTGTACTTGCTTAAACATAACATCGGGGATGATATCAAACGGATTTTTTAAGAGGCAATAATGACTCTGCTGGGCAAAGGCCTTCCCTAAGGAAATCTTCTTTTAAGTTTTAAGTTAATTCTTGCTAGAACTGAATTCGCAATTTGTAGTGCTCAAATACATATATCGGTTAGAATGGGAATGACTTTAAAGCTGAAATATCTCGACAAAAAATTTGGAATGATTTCAAAGTTTACTAAAATAATGTCATACTACAAAAAAAAAACATGCTGTTGGTAAATGCTGTTGGTAATGAAAAGGTCGATGGAAAATGGAACGAATGAAATTTTTCCAAAGCTTTACATTAAACAACTTTCTTTAGAATCGGAAAATAAGAAAAAGTAGAAGTTCTTTACTATTTCTAGCAAAAAAAAAGAGAAAATCGTTTATTTTGAACGAATTTGCAGTTCAGACTGTTCAGAACTTATTTATGAATTGATTGACGTTACGTCGAGATTAAGATTTCAGTTTCCTTATCGATTTGTTCCTTATTAGAGTCAACTCAACATTCTCTAGCCTATTTTTTTTTGGGTAGGATATCATCAAATGACTTCTCTTGCACTGGGCGGAGCGGAAGGGAGTGTCAGACTCTTACTGACTAAAACCCACCCGTGATCCTTAACATTCTCTAGCCTTATACTACAATATTTGGGGATGGCACAATATGTTTTCTTCAAACATATGTACTTCTCTATGAATCGTTACCCCATTCCTAGTTATATCGTCTCTCACACAGTCTTCCCAATCATTTCTTACCTTAAGATTAAAAGGCTGCCAAATTTTTAAATGTAATAAAATAAACAAGCAATTTAATTTCTCGCTTCTTTTATAACTCGTAACTACCATCTTTCGACACTCATTGTGTCTCATAAAAGTACCAATAAAGATCCTTTTTGCTTGCGTATCACAAGATAATTTAGTAGAATTGCTCTTTTATGTCATTATCAAATCCGTGTTTCGGCTGATTCAGCTTCATTCCCCTTCGAAGGCGAAACAGCTTTTGTAATTTACTTCTTTTGAATAAAGAGGATTTTCTTGAGACATATTCACATGTTTTGATGAGTTAGTGAACTCGTTGTTTGCTGATTTTAAGAAGAATAAAGATTATGTCATAATGTATTTTCATTATTTCAGTCATAAAGCTTGTAGAGGTCAAATAGGTAGATGCTCCATGTAAAATTCTTCTGTTTAGCTGCATTCTGATGTACGGGAAGCAGACCCCAACATAATGGCCTAGGCACGTTTATATCAAGGACTAGCTTACCTGACGGGCGTAATGTTTCCTGTGTAAAAAAATATGATTCTATTTAGTCCGTCAATTAAATTATCGAAAAGTATTGGGCACGTATTTTTTGCTTTAAAAAATCTGTAAAAATTGACAAAGATAAAAAGTATCAAAGATCAGGAGTGGTGGCTACTGACGTCATGTCGTGCTAAAAACTGTAGCACGTAACTACGTGCTACAGTTTTTACCACGACATGACGCCACTACGTTACACGAGTTTTCAATGCACTGTTTCGTCTTCATTTTTTATTAAGTTGAAAAAAGAAAAAAAAACGTGTACAATATTTTTTGGAAATCTATCTAGCGGACTAATTAGATTTTTTTTTAGTAAAAAACTCTATTCTGACAAAAGCGACGGAACTGTGACAATTAGTTTAATGTGCATTTTACGCTTTTCTGGGCAATTTTCAGATGTCAGAACCTTCCTCAGATGTCAACAAATAAATTAAAAAAAAAATTAAATGAATTGGTCCAGCCTTATCAAGTTTTCCGCTTAGCAACACATTTAGCCTTTCATTTTATTTATGTATATAGTTTATAGACGTTGTCAAAGATACAATTTGATCTTATAATTTAGACAAACAATGGCTATCTCAGCTCGCAAAAGTAATTTAAATGAATACTGGAAACATTATTACTGTTTCGAGCGAAATGCACAAACATTTCATATAACTTTTGAAACAAAATTACAGTAAACTACAAAAGATCTGTAAAAGCGACTGCTCCAAAGCAAACATACCACAAACTTCAGAAGACATTCAAAACTTGAACTACACATAAAATGGTAGTACATAAAGAAAGTTTTTTATCTCAAATTATATCAAAGGCCTTTTGAGTTGCAGCGCAGTTGGAGATTGCTAGAAAATCCTTTAGGTAGTAGCTCAGTTTGATTGTGTCTCATGAAATAAAAGAAGACGGTAAAGTCGAACAGTTTCAAAGTTCAGCTGGGAACGTTATGAAACTTCATCGAAGTGCACCGACAGAATTCGAATTAATTTAATAAACGGGAAATGTTCACGTTTTAAGAAAATCGGAAATCATATTCGGATGACTTCATCTTTGAGAATTTGGTGTGTAATTTTAAGATGGTTGAGGACTTTTTCGTGAAACTTCAAAGTAACTTATGGTTCATAAAAGCTTGATGAATACCATCTGATGATAATTTGAATGTGAGAGTGTGCATATTTGGATGTTTGCTTATCATTCTTCAACAGCTGAACATTAAAATTTGGATGACGCTTGGCACACGGGCAGACCTGTTCATGACCTAGATGTGGACATATGATACTTTTTAATCCAGTAATCTAGTTAGTACCTTGAGATTATTCGCGACTT
This sequence comes from Hecatera dysodea, assembly GCA_905332915.2. Taxonomy (NCBI): domain Eukaryota; kingdom Metazoa; phylum Arthropoda; class Insecta; order Lepidoptera; family Noctuidae; genus Hecatera; species Hecatera dysodea. Next base: position 7,527,638 of record HG995299.1, read on the forward strand.
TCATGCGGATGATGTCGCATGTAAAAGCCAGTTGACTACAATAATATGACGCATTACGCCAATAAAATCCTTCTTTCAACATTTCCCTTTGGAACCAATCGATCATTCCCACGTTACGACTTTTTATAGACTCAACTGTTACTTCAAATAATTTCCAGTTATCGAATTCTTATTTTCGCAGCTCAAAGATAAGGACTTGAGTGATTCCGCATCTCTCGGGACTTTCAATTTAGAATTGATCGTACGAAGAATGAGGAAAAGAAGATTGATATTTGGGATTTTTCCCTAGCCCATTCGTATTGGAGGCCGCACAAGTGAGCGATCGCTGGCTCTGGCCCGAGCTAATGATACCCGGGGCTTATCGGCTCGGCTGTCGCGCGTCATTTTTACGGATTCAGCCGGATTTATGTAAATTTGTTTTGTCAGCGATCCACCTTGTTACAGCCCCGTAGCGAATCGCAGCGATACCGAAAATATTGATACTTTTGTCAGCTTCCATCGCTTTTTTTTTTGTTAAATCACCTTTTACATTTCTATGTTCTTTCAATTTTGTCACAGAAGTGATTCCATTGCGTAACCTTATAATAGTCGTAGTCAAACGCTTATGCATACGTCCATAATATTTTACCATTAGACACCGGTTCAGCACGAAACCCTTATTAATATTCATCGGAGTGGCTGTGTTACTGGATCGAGTTGCCTCGTACTTGTCAATGTAATTAAGGCGTTTCACACACGACGCACAATACGTAGGCAGGCTGCTCACGTTATAATTATGAAGATTTGCACTATTCAAAACGGGAACGCATCTATCCCTGACAATGAAGGCTCCATATTCAATGTACGTGCTTCTGATTGGATCTAACAGGCTTGTAGGAGAATAGACTATTATTAGTTGTCACACTTCGCTTGCTATCACACCTGACGTAGCCCTATTAGACGTAATTCCGTATAATATTATCCATGATATTCGGCATGGCAAGTTCTACGACCTTCTCAAATAGCGGTAGTTTAATAAGTTGCCTTTTATCATTTTTTTTTTTGTGTTTTATGTGTTTCGGGGAATGCATTGGAATTCGTTAATTAAAAATAGTTTTGAATATTTTGAGTGCGTGCATGCGTAGATCTAACAAATATGTTTCATTAACATTCTTTAACAGGTAATGTTTTGTTTATTATACTAATGATTTTTGAGCATCGACCTTACCAGAAGAAGGAAAATAAAATGGTGGAGGTGGTCATATGTTTGATAATAATTTGTAGAAGTAGCAAAAAAGCACTATCCAATACTCTTATAGACATCCAAAGACACGAGAAGTTTTCTACATTCACCCTTTGACGTCGCTACTCCATAATTCCACACATTATCCTCAATCCATTTCCCCGGGGTACTAAGACATCAGATAAGGAGAAAGCATTGATTCCACCCATGATTGATGTATGTCAAACTCAGACGGACTCGGGTAATCTGATCCGATTGGGTGGTGGTGGGTGCGTTATCGAGCTGTTGCGATTGCACGTGGCTAATCCAATTGATTGCATTATCATTCATATACCCAGTACTAGGTAACATGAAGATACGTGTAGTATTGCTTGTATGTCGATGTTCGGGTAATTTATTTGTGATCTGTCAAATCATGGATTGGATTATGTATGTGCAAGTTGCAACTATAGATTTTAATTCAGACTTTATGTACGCTAGCGTTATCCATTATCTATGGATTATTTTAGTATCTGAGTTCTGGCATATAGCAACAAATATGACTAAATCATTGCCTAGAATTTAACCGAAAACCACGATACCAATGCAGCACCATAAATGGAAATAATAAAGCGCACAATTTCCACGCTGTGACCTAAGAGAGCTGAAAACATGATAACAAAACTGGAACTAGAGCATCCAAGTACTAGGGCATCATATTTCATAGTCGGTTTTTTTTGTATTTATTACAAAACTAGCGTTAAGTTTGCCCGATTGTAATTCGAACAGCGCATTATCGCGACTAGTGGGCGTAATAGATAAACGCGTCCCGCCACGGTTTGTTACACAAATCTAGGTATTTGTTTAATGTTTTTATTTAAATTCTTATTATTATATTATTTGACCTTTGCGCGAAAACGAGTTTAAAATTGTCTCGAGTAGGTCTAGGAGTTAGCTAGGAGCTTGTAGTCCCGTCAAATTACGCCGTAAGTTAGCCTAACTTTGCAATAAATCTTAACTCATTATTTTGCTGGTAACATATTTTAATTTATTTGACTTAAGTAAGTAAATAACTTAATTAGCTATCTAGCAAAATTGAACATTGAGATAGCAACTCAGGCAAAAATGTAATTTAATTAAATTGGGTTTAATTTATAGACCATGTCTGATTTGGGTTAGACAAATATAATAAACAAAAAAAAAACCTTATGAATTTTGACAATGCGGTAAAAATATTAATTCTGACAAATAAAAAACACACATAAATTAATCATTAAAACAAATTAACGTGTTTTTTTGTTTTTATTTTATTTCTGAATGAACGTTGATAGAAAATGTTATTGTTATTGTTAGAAGAGCTAAGAACAAATACACAATATAAAAAAAATAGTTAGGGTAGTAAGTAGAATTAATTTTTCATGGTTCAAAGCTGGAAATGGAATTTCTGGGTTTCATTGCATTGCATTTTTTGGATAAATTAATACGAATACTACCTACCATCAATAAACTGGGAGAGGAGTAAATGATAAATGAACTTTTACACGTAAATATTTTTGGCCGTTATAAACTAGATGAGGCCGGTGTTTCCTAGCTGACTACCCTAAGAAGAAACACCGAAATAAACTCAGAGGTCAAGGTCTCTTTTGAAGTCCATACAATTGTACTGGTCAAATCATATGAGAACCATGTGGGTTGGTGTCTGAAGTGGTCTTTTGAGGAAAGTACCACACAGACTTGAGTGGACCGGCCCAAACAGTGCAAGTATTTCAGCTATCGTGTAGCTCAAACTTAGAACTTTAAGGAGCTCAATAATTTGTGAACAATACCAAAGTAAGGACATTTGGGTAGGCCACATAAAAAACTCAAACCGGCAGATTAACATGAAATGAACCCCTGAGAGCGATCTACCGAACTATGAGCGTTATTGGCACTAAAGTTTGATTGACTTTTAATCGCGACAGTATTTGAGAGTTCGATTTATTTTAAAACAACTTTATATAGGATTGAAATATATTACGCACGGCAAAAAACACGAATTCTTTCCCGGCCAACATACTAATGAAATTGTATTTTGTTCTCAGGTAAACGTCACTTCCGAGTTCATAAAATTAAGGACAGACAGACAAGTAAAGTGCTTCTGGGTAAAGGTAATGCTAGAAAGACATTATAGAATTTGCAAACGAACTTTGCTATAAGAGTCTTGAGAATTTGCAAACGAACTTTACTATAAGAGTCTTGAGAATTAGATACGGAGCTTTCAGCTTAGATAGATTCCAGAATATTCACTACGGATTTAAAAATACTTTATATCGTAGTTAGGTACTTTTTATATCCCAAATTGAGGAATGATTCGAAACAAATCGATTATTAAATTGTTTCCACTTGTGGGAACACTACAGAGCTTTCTCATGCACCTGGCTTCTTTTAATAATTGATGCTGATGTATAGCCACCCAAATATTTCACTAATCGATTTACAATTATTTGAACGCCGAATTTTATATTCAAAGACAAAGCTAGCTAGCTAGCTATTGCTTTGGTTAATAATATTTGGAAGTAACTTTGGCAGTTCTAATTACTAAGTCTTGTCAGAATAATTGATAATTAAGTTAGTCTACAGAATACCCAGTCAGTAAAATCAAAAGCAATTTTGTAGGTCTACCCTTTCCCTAAATAATTGGAAATGTTAAATCTATCAAATATTCTAAACAATCCTCTACCTCGAATTTGTGGGACAAAATCGAGTTCTCAGCTCAGAGACACTGAAATGCTATTTGCTTACTCGATTAATTGGGACGCCCAGAATTATTCGATTAATTTGGGAGTATTGTTCTGATTCTCACCAACAATTTGCAGCGTTCTGAGTTCCATTGTGAGTAGAATGTGGGATTTTAAGTGCTTTTAATACTGTTGCTTTATGCACGAGCACGATCGATGGATCAAATTAAGTGATGCATAAGATATAATGTAAGCAATGACCTCCCGTTGCCACGACTGCAAACTTGAAGTATTAACAAAGAATGAAGTCAAACAAGAATGGTTTTAAAAATCATACTTTCAAAGTCTATATTAGAGCAAAAGTTCAATCGGTTACAGATTTTAGTCCTTGTCGTTTTGCCTTGGAGTTTCATTGATTTGTAAAACAGCTCAGTCTGTTGCTAATATAGAATTGGTAGTGATATAATTATATATTATTTTAGTACAGCTAATCAGCCATTTTTAGTAAATTAGTTAGATATTTTCACTCTGTCTTCTCACAGAACCGCAAACATTCTAACAAAATCGTTTTCCATTCATCAGCAAACACGGCCAATCCAGAATGGCTCTCCACAAGCGCGTTGAGCGTAGTTAGCAAATGCGGTATAGGAGAAATGGATCGAGTCACTGTGCCTCAAATGGGACATTAAATACTGTGTACTTTCTAGAGTGATTTTAATTATTCGGAACAAATAATTGACACAACAACGCATGCAATTCCGTTGCATCGCTGTAACAATGAATAATTTTACAGGCTGTTGTTACTTGGTCAACAGCCCGCCGAACTTTAACGGGATTAAAATTCAATCACCCCTACATAGGATCTAAAAACAAGCATAATATATAAAAACCTGAGAAATATTTTATGAACTTTTTACAGCATGAGTCATCTCATGAGGATTTCATACACAATTATCAATTATGTAAAGTAATCATTTATTGAAGAACAGTTTATGGGTCGTTTGACATGAATCCGATATCCGTCGGCTGCACGTTAAAAGATTTACGAGGCGGCAAGTTTTGGAAGTCGTTAATTTTACTGACGCGTCGATTATCTTAACAAGTTATCGTGTTACAGATAATTTCTTGTCGGAGTGTAGTAAAAACCTCTTTCCTTTTTAGGGTCTGTACGGCAAACCGCACATCATCAGTTTATTATGAATAGCCAAATCATCAGTTTACGCGTTAACGCCAAACGACCCAAATTATATTTAACTTAGTACGTGATCGGATCGCAACTAGTGCCGTCGCGCGTGCTCCCTCGCTCTATTAACAAACATTTGTAACATTCTGAACAATACACGGTTTTCTGTGAGCATTTCAGTCTATCATTTATAACATCCCAAACAGCAATCTGTACAGGGTCGGTTAAGCGCAAGTATTCAATCTTAATTTTATTGTAATCAATCTCAGCATGAGTTACAGTATTGATCAAATTATATCGGTACGATACAAAGACTCTCTTGAACGAACTTTTTAGAAGAATCTAAGGTCACGTTTCAACTTGCAACCAGTATGCATGTCAAGTGCTTTACATTGCGGGCTGCCAAGTTTTAATGTAATCAATCGATCACTGGTGCCCCCCAATGCAATTAAACTAGCATGCGGGTGGCTTGCAGGTTTTATCGCGACCTTAAACTGCTTTGTAGCGTGTGGTCTTGCCTGGAATTTCAGCTGGATTTGCTCAGCAGCAACGTGTAGTTTGTTTGCAAAATAGATGGTATTAGGCCCGCCTTTTTATATTTGGAAATAACTGGTGACATTTTACAAGAGTAATTTAATACAATATGTATCTGCTTAACTCTCCGGAAAATACAGGTGTGATTTTAAGTTAGACTTTATTATCAACATAACAAACCGACACCAATCTGCTCTAAACTAAATGCCTCAGCAACGGTATTTTGAAAGCAATTGCCATTTTACCTTTCTCAGGGCCCGGTCGGGTGGAACTGGCATGGCATAGGGCACTCGGCCACACTCTCCCAATGCCCCTAGGGCCGCCAATAACATCCAACACGTTATGGGACTATTCCCAACTTGTTCGATACCCAGTCACGGAGTTCGAACACTTACCTATTTCTAGAAAAGCTTTGCGTGGCCATTGTATTACAAAGGCCCTAAATAAAGTCAAAAATAGCTTTTAGCCACAAGGCGACGGAATTTATCGAAGTTATTTTTCGCATGTTTATATAGGTTCGATGTTTTTATTCTGTTACGGAATTAAGGATCCCGTTGACATTACGACGCGACATTGCTTGTACAGTCGGTGATAGCAATTAGCTGACCCCCCTAAAAATTACTCGATTTTACACCTTATGCGCATAACATTAAACGTTATTCAATATGTATGAGTCTATCAGACTAACACTACTCGTTGAACAGAAACAATAAATAATTTTAATACGCAAACTTGAGCTTTAAGAGGTTGGTATTAGGTCATTTATTTATAACTGTTCACCTATTTTAATAAGTGGGTAGTTAGACGTCAATATGCGTATTCAACCAAAACTGCTATAGATATGACATTAGGAATATGGGGTAGAATAATAAATTGAATAAGTTATTCTATGCACAAATAGCAGTGAATACGCGCGAACATTTTTACCTTGCCTTACTATATTGTAAAAATCCACGCTTTTTTCCTTTTTATTAATTGTTATCAGTTTTGATAGTTTAATCGTCATGTCCAAGTTGAGTTGAGTGATTATTTAAAATACAAAATAATCTATTTGCATGAGGAGAATGTTGGTATTAAAGCGATTGCTACGAAACTTAATATAGCGGTAAGTGTATTCTTTTTTATGCTTCATTTATAATTATAGTTATTCCTTAATTCGTTAGTTGGCTTAAAAGCCGGTGAATGTAGAATAATAGAAAATTAACTATGTTTCATTATGAGTCTAATTTGAGATCATTTATAGGTCTAATTTGATTTATATTATCTAAATTGATAAACGTATTTTTGCAAACTTAGTCGATAAATTATGTTTACCTATTCGTTACTAAAATTATGCTTATTGTGTTGTTTCAGAGAAATACAGTCAGATTGTGGCTAAAAATTTTGACGTGTGGTTTTAATATTCAAAAAGATCGTCCTGGACCAAAACCATTCATGAGAGGAAGTGATTGTTGTTGGATATGGTGCGCGGTATGCGGGACCGCTTGCAACAAGTAATAGAAAAAAATGGTGCTCCACTTCGCTATTAAAAGCATATTATAAATGACTTGAGTAACCAGTGTTGGTCACAAACAATACTAACGTATGTCAGTGTGTGTGTTAAATTAACTATTTGTTATAATTTCTAACGAAGTATTTCGAATACCTAGTTTTTTTGTCAAAACCTTATAACTAAAATCAAAAACAAATTGATATATAGTAGGTTGAACTTCAACGTATAATGCCGTTTTATTTAGTTATAAATGATAGTAGTTATAAATGATATTTAATGTGGTGATGTTATTGTTATGAAATAGAAATACATACCTATATTTCTAAATATTATAACATGCTGATTCACTACATTAAACTCAGTGCATTTAACAACGTTATTAGTAAAATAGTAAGTAGGTAAATATTATCATCTTCGTGTCGTCATCAATATCATTTATGTTATTCTTATAATATTTTTTTATATAAAAAAACTTTTTACAAAAAAATACAACCGACTTCCACAAAAAATCAAAAAAGTACAAAATAACTTTAATTCGGAACTCGGTGTTTGTGGTTCCTTTTTTGTTTTTTGAACACCGACTTCCGAATTAAAGTTATTTTGTACTTTTTTGATTTTTTGTGGAAGTCGGTTGTATTTTTTTGTAAAAAGTTTTTTTATTTTTCACTTTTTAGTGGTACCTACACCCCCTCCCCTCCCCCACCTAAACGAACCAATTACATTGGTGTAAAAAAAATGTACTGCTCCAATGCAGAGTAAACTAAAAGGTCGTCAATGTAGACAATGTAGATATTTTTTTTAGATTTTTGTTGATTTTTCAAAAACCGCTTGTTCGATTTCGATAAAATTTTCATGGGACCATTTGGGAAGTATACCCTTTCCAACAAAAAAAGAATTTTTCAAATCGGTTGGCAAGCGACGGAGTTATGCGCGAACAAACATAAAAAAAAAAAAAAAAAATACAAACATCCGAATTGAGAACCTCCTCCTTTTTTAGAAGTCGGTTAAAAATATAATCGTTTTACCATCATTTTGGTTTTTTATTTCTGTTCGTTTTTTTTTTTTGCTAAAGTTATAATTTATTATTTATAACTTAAAATAAATTTACAAAATAGAAACAAACGCGTCAATCACGCTGGTTACGAACTCACAACCTCGAATTGTCAGCTCACTACAGTCACCACTAGACTACTCGAAACATATTCAACGTGAGCGAAATTATGTATTATACTGCAAGTTAAAATAATATTCAAGATCATACCTACCTTAACACTGCGTATTAAAGATCAAATTCGAATAACTATTTTATTGATCGTAGACGTTGAACCAGTTGTCTTACTGCCAACAAGCAAAAGGTTCAAATTCGTTTAATTTTTAGGGGGTCAGGTAATTGCTATCACCGACTGTACATAGAATTCTTCATACGAATTCAAGCAAAACTTCGACAAATCTGTTTCATAGTAGTTGTTGTTGTGTCACGTCGCGCATGTCTGCAGAACCCTTTAAGGACAAGATTGTTTTGGCAACGTATTTTTCCGATCGTTTTGTTTTCAAAATAGCTGACTCAATTAGCAGTAATACGAAGTTTCGAGAGAGAAATAACAAGATGTAAGTGTTTTTATTACTTTTTTCTTTTATTATTGTTTCTTATTCGATGTTGTCCGCGTGGGCTTGTTAAGAAAATAGTTTGTTATTTGAAATTTTGACCAGT